>CM053769.1:265184715-265353766 GCA_028658325.1 Potorous gilbertii | reverse complement strand
CCTTCTTCTACCAGAATGGACAAGATGGGATACCACACCCTATTCTAGTCACAAATTCCATCCCAAGTTTCAGTGATACTAATAAGCCCACATTTACCTCTTTGTTTTAAAACATCAAGTTCTGTCTGTTATCTACATATGTAGAAATCTGAATTCATTTTCCTTTTTCTTAGTTGCTTTCTCCTGTAAATTTCAAAGCACCACTTTCATTGTATTTCTTCTACATTAAGCCTTTCCTGATCCTGCCAACTGTTAGTGTCCTTCCTCCTCCCCTCCAAATACCTTGTATCTAGTATAGACAGGATACATATATGTATGTATACATGCTTATGTATAAATATGTATGTATATATATGTGTAATATAGATGTGTACATATGTTTTGTATGTGTCTGTACAAGTCTCTGATGGCAGAAGACCATTTCTGTTTCTTTGTATCTCTTTTGCCTAACATTAGACATTGACACATGCAGGTGTTTCATAAATGCTTGTTGATTGACAAAATATCACACTTATTGTCTTATATGGTTTCTAGTCTAATAGCTTCATCTGGGCATTTTCTCTGTTTCGCCATTTTCAGTTGATTAGATCATCAAACTCCCAGCTGAACACATTCTTCCCAGTCATCATGAGACAGAGAGAAGCATAGGGATGGCGACTGGATCCATGATTTCATTGATATAGGGGAACTCCTAGGTGAGGAGAGTCTGTGCACCAATGCAGGTCAGCACCTCCTCTACCATTTATAGTCCTGGAGGACACATGCCCAGGGTCGCACAGATGGTACATCTTAGAAATGAACTTGGAACTGAAGTCTTCCTAGCTTTAAAGCCTCTATCCACTCTGCCATGCTGTCTCTTCATCATGGAATACACAAAGATCATGCAAAATGTTCAAGCCTAGGGCCAAGACATCTAGAATCCAGCTTCCTCCCACCACTGCTAGTGCCTTCCCTCTAGGATTACCTCTCATTTTCATTGTATATATCTTATACTTAAATAGGTGTTTGCTTATCGGCTCCATTACAATATAAGCTCCACGAAGGCAGGGATTATATTTTTTTTTTACTTTCTTTACTACCCTGGCACTTACCACAAAGCCTGGTAGATAATACCTGCTTAATACCTGGTAGATAAAAAATTGCTTAATACCTGATTGACCGGTTGCTCTAGCCAAGACTAACTAGCTGTATAACCTTGGACACATTATTTAATTTCCCTGAGCCTCATATAATCCACCTACAAAATAAGAGGGTTAGACTGGTCATATGCTATGTCTCTGCAGGAGAATGTAAGCTCCTTGTATCACCTGCATCTGGCATGGTATCTGGCACATAGTCAGCTCATAATGAATGATGGATGAAAAAGAAAATATTTATTAAATGGTTTTATAATAAAGTGGTAGTGAGTTAGGGAAGTGGGCAAAGAGCCATAGCTTTAAGAAAATGGTGGTCAAGAAGTGACAGAGAAGACTGATTTGGGGCAAAATAAAATAAAAGCTTATCTTCTGAAGCCAGAGTGGTTCCAGTGGACAGAGTACAGAGTCCAAGGTTGCCAGAGAATAGGGAGGAAGAGGATGAGGATGATGGCCAGACCAGGATGCCGGCAGCTTGGTTTAGAAATGGTGGCCAGGAAGTCAGCCTAGGATGGCTCATGGGAGAGAGATGGGAGAGGATGAGAACGAAGGCTGGAATACAGGGGCATGGTTTGGAGTTCGCGGCTGGGAAGTGGTGCAATTACTGTTTTTTGTGTTAGGTGATCTCGGAGGTAAATTCTAGCTCTAAAAATATTCTGTTGCTTATGTAGTTTCAGTGTCTAATAGGTGGTCATTTTTCTATCTGGTTGGGCCACTGCCCTTTCTACAACCATACTGTCAGGAAAAAGTTAGGGCTTTTTCCTGTTCCATGATCAGGCCCTGCCTATAAAAATGAGTAATGCACGGGAGGCTGAAACACAATACAAACAAAGAGTTATGAAAGAGAAGTAAAGAATTATCAATCAAATGCTGAAGTATGACATAGACTCTGGACTTACTCTCCCAATCCCCCCTCAAATTGGGAAATTGAATCCCCAGAAAGAAGCCTGCTGTTTTCCCCTTCTGGATTCCAGGGACTACTCAGAAGTTTGCGTATCATTTTCTAATTCTATATCTCATGAACTCCTACCAATGTTCTTCCCCCAGTGATTATTAGTTAATATCAATTAACCATCCAAACTTAATTTTCAGAAATGAATATTTACTAAAGCGGCATGACAAGAACAGTTGATAAAAACCTCCCAACCAGGATGTACATTCTCCCATAAGTGAATCCGGAGGTAAATGGATTCAAGATCAGAGCTTTTATGACTCAACAGCTCCACAGAAAAATTGAAAGGTGTGTGGGGCAGGCTAAGTAGGAGTATAGGCAAGCAATGTTATTTAAAGGTCTTTGTTTTCTTTATGCTTGCCACCTTGGAAAAAGAAAATAAGACCTTCCAGGGGAAAAAGGCAAGCCTAATGAAGGAAAAAGGGATTTGAATGAATAGGATGGAGGGGTATTCTGGAGCCAGGTCTGAGGAGCTCTCAGCCAATGGTTAAATTTTCATTGTAAGCATTTACACCTTAGAAATCTCTAATTCAGCGCTTAATTTATCATTTTGTTGATTGTGTCTAGACTTAAGAAAGTGTTAATAATGCAGATTAAGTTTTAAAATGTGTACCTACATCTCCCCAATAGCCTGATTGTTAAACATTTATCAGCAGGCCCCCTTATTGTTTTATAAACTTTGCTTGACCTCAGCAAGAGTTCAAAATGAAGTCACCACCTGACTAAAAGCCTGGTGACTGTCAGTTAATACTAATAACTGGCATTCATATAGTACTTTAAAGCTTGTTAAGTGCTTTATGTCCATTATTTCATTTGAACCTCTCAGCTCTCCTGATAGCATGAGCTAGGCAAAGCTGGAGTGAGCCTAAATAATTTTTTTCTTGATCTCTTCTCTACATTTGACACTACTGACCACTCTTTCTTCCTGGATGCCCTCTCTTCCCTAGGTTTTCACAACACTGCTCTCTCCTAGTTACCTGTCTTCCTTCCTAAAAGAAAATCTTTTCTGTTTCCTTTTCTGGTTCATCTTCCATACTACTCTCCCTGTCTGTGAGTGCCCTGGGCCCTCATCATTTCATCTCTGCATTCTCTCACTTGGTGACCTCACTGACTCCATGGGTTTAATTGTCATCTCTATGCAGGTTACTCCCAGTTCTCTATACTTAGCCCTTGTGTCTTTTCTGAGCTCCAGTTGCTTTCATTCAGTGTGAATACTCAAGTCCCATCCCAGCAGCTTGTGGATAAATCATCCTCTTTCTAGGAATATCAATTAGCTTGAGACTTTGTTAGAAATTCATTTATAGGTACCTTTTTGGTTTTTGACTTTTCCTTCCTTTTTATGAAAGGGACCTGGCTAGGGGAGGCATCATGACAAAGGACCTGTTTGTGAAGCTTTATTTTTAAGCAATTTCCAGAGACCCATTTGTTTCTCAGACGGTCAGCCATTTTTTCCCTGACTGCATGGCTACCTTTGAGGATCATGTCCTGTTTCCATAGTAACTGCATGTCAAGAGACAGCTTCTTCTATACTCTGTCTTTGTATTAAACACAATGAATTTAAATTGGATTCTCTGCAGCAAAGATAATCATTCTGGATTGGAGAAAAGGCCCAGAACTCTTTATCCCAAGATTTCACAAACCTGAGCCAAATTCTCGATTTTAGCTTTATGATAAAAAGCTCCCACTGTACCCAGCCCTCTGTTCCTGAGCTGCGGGTACTTGGGTGCCCTTCTGTCTTTGAACTCTCTCCTTGCTTCCGATGGAGATCAGTACTGACTAGCACAGGCCCCATGCAAGGCCCAGATGGAAGGGATGCTGAAAGTAAATGAGGCATAGTAATTTTCTTTCTTTCTTTTGGGGAGGAGGGGGCAAATTTAAGTGCCAGGGAGATCTGATGACTTCAGACAAGATGTCATTTTTATAAACCAGCTGCTTTTGTGTGTCTGAGAGAACACTATTCTTTCATCTCTTAGATGCTAAGAATACTACTTTTAGGGCGTAGGGGAAATGTTTTACATGGTCACAGAAATGTTTATAGTCTGAGAAATATTATTTATATTTATTTCAACATTTCTCCCAGGGACTACTGTATGGGGACTCTAGAACTGAAAGGTAAAAGAGTCCCTGACTGAGTATATCCACCCCATTTTTTAAAAGGATTAGTAAACATTCCTCTCCATGGTACGGGGAGTCACTGCATTTCCAGCAGATTTTAGACATGGGTTCCTGTGGCCTACACCGTAGAACAGCTTTATGGGGTGCCATCTTGGTCCCATGGTACTTGTTCCAGTTTGCTGGAGCCCCTTAAGGACTCTCTCTGTATCTGAAATCTTCCTCAAAGTTCAGAGGATTCCTGGGAGAATAGGGAAATGATGATTCAGACACCCACTTTCTTACCTCTTCCTCTCTGCCAGAACATAAAAAGATGATTGCAAATGAAAAGGGAACTTGTAGTGTTCCTCGCCTTCAGGGATCTTCTAAAACATACTCACCTGAGCCCCGAGAAGATTCACTGAGGTTTCAGGTACAGGAGGACCTACAACCATCAGCCCTGGAACAGAAATTTAGAAACAGCTGATGTCCCTTATTCCTTAGAAATAATGTTGCAAGAGAGAAAATTTTTGTGGGGAGAAGGGAAACTAAAGAAATGGCTTGCTTGTTACTTTCTGTACATAAGGTTGCATCTCTTGTCTCTAAGCCTCAATGCCTGGAATATACTTCTTTCTCATCTACTTTTAGTATTCCAGTTCCTTTCAAAGCTAAATTCAGTTTCTACTTCCTACGTATGAGGTCTTTCAGGATCATCCCAAAATGTTAGGGCCCATCCCTCCTTTTATTAATATGTATTTTTTTAAAAATAGTTTTCATTGATAGTTTTTCATTTTGCACTGTCCACTTTTCCCTCTGTTTTCTTCCCCCTCCCCTTCTTCTTCCCAAAGAGTCTTTCCTTATCACAAGGAATTTAAAAAAAGAAAAAAGGAAGAGATGTAACTACTTTTTATTGTTTTTGTATTTCCTTGTCTGTGTACTTATTGTTTCATATATGCTCCCTGAGGGCAGGGATTGTTTCATTTGTGACCTTGTATCTACAGTGCCCATCACAGTGCTCAGTACTGTGCTTGATCAATGCTTTATTAAATTAAATTGAATTGTTCTCTACCTTTGCATGATTTATCCCCACCCAACAGTCTACCAGGTCAATCCAGGGTATTATCATCAATTTGTGGGGTCAGGGACTGGGGGAGGAGACACAAAAGACTAGGAGAAGGTGAGGAGGAGCCCCATTCAATGTGGCAGTTCATTGATTCATTCTCTTCTTTACTTTCTACGCATGAGCTATTTTGTGTGTGCTTGTATTTGACTGGTTCACATAACTTAGCTGAAAGTAGTTAGCCTCTAATTATGTTGCTCTGAAGTCAGTGAACTGTCTGTCTGAAAGTTTCTTGACACCATGGAGCCAGGGCCCTTGGATAATGGATGTTGCCTTTCACCAGTGCTACCTGATGGTGCTACAGTACCATCGGCTGCCGAGGGCAGACTTAAATAACAGCTTCCTGACCATCTTCTGCAGGATTTCAATTAAACAGCTTGTTTACTTCAACAGTAAATAGCCTCTTACCAGTAACTCTGCATTTTTTAATGGGGGTGGGGAGAGAGAAGAGAGAGAAGAGAATTTTGCTTCTTAGTAGCATCTCTTTGTTTGGGCTTACCTCCCTTGACAAAGACAAAGCCAGTTATTCCCATGATGAAGTAATTAGATGTATCCTTGGCACCATGCTGTATTACTTTCCTTATCACTTAGCCCAAGCTAAGTTGTGTTTATTGCCAGCTAGAGGCAAAACTGTCAAGTCCTCCTCCTACAACATTGTACAAGAGGGACCTTGGACTGTCCAAGGCTGTGTCTGTGGAATGCTGGCTTTGACAGGTCCTACCAAGCTGCAGAGGTGTTGTCTGTAACCATGTGTGTGTCTGTGTGTGTGTGTTGTGTGTGTGTGTGTGTGTCCATGAGTGATTCAAGGACCAGGTCACCTAAGTTAGTGAGGCTCAACAGAGGGGTGGCTACTACTAAATGAAGACATTTTTGTGGTCCTGACAATTCATTGTTCTCTGCTAAGGTGAAGATGAGCCCGTGGTCTGTTAATAGTACTGCCTCTTAATCTCATAGAGGGATGGCACAGTGTAATAGATAGAACTTTGATTCTGGAGTCAAGATTCAAGATCAAATGCTGGTTCTGTCCTTTACTAGAGCAACAGAAAATGTCAGAACCCTACAAAGCCTGTCAGAGCTAGTTCATTAATACACAAACATTCCTGCTTGGAGAAGAGCCCAAACAAGCCATGTTTTCCCTGCTAATTGGAATTCTCTCTTAAGCAACTCTAATGATATTTTATAGTAATCCTACAACAAAAGATGCAATTCCACTGCAAAGTATAAACAAAGGCACAAAGTTTAGGGTATTTTGATTTATGTAAACAAAGAAAGTAATGTCTGATTTCTTTATCCCAAAGCAGAGTATAACCATCCCTGCCTTCTTCAAAGGCATGAATCTGTAACTTCAGAATTTCAGGTATTATTTAACTGGCCTGAGAAAATTTACTGGTTCCCCTGAAATCCTGCTACTCTGCCCATTGAGGCCATCTGCCCTAATTTTTCTCCGTCTGCCAGCTTTGTGTATGCCTCTCTCAGCGCTTCTTCAGCCTTGATATGTGAGCATGTAACGCATATAAATGGACTCTGAAAACTGCACACAGGATTTAAATTTCCAAGTTACGGAACCCCTACACTTAAATCACGGTGGCCTACGGTGGCCTAGTGATTTTCAGCACCGTTTGTTTACAGATAAGAGATAGCAGTATACCAAAAGCGCAAACTTAAAAGGGCAGCTGTCTTGAATGTCAGAGTGGGAATTCTTCACATGAGAATTTTCATACATGGAACAAAATAGTCATGAAATGACAATAGAACTCATGGTCAGATTAAAATGGTATTTGTGTTAACTTTATGCTGATGAAGCATGGTAACTGCTTTTCTAAGAATTACCATAATTTCAGTACAATGACACTTGATCTCTGGAGTGGCATTTAACCACTTTTGCAAAGATTTCCTTATTTTTGATTGGTTATTGAGATAAATGGAAGGGGAAGAAATTGAACTTATTAAAGAAGTTCTGCTGTGCCATGTCTATTTTGAGATCTGTCAAATCTCCAATCCCTGAGAACTAAAACTTTGGTTCAGTTAATTCACCTGTCAGTCAGAACATCCTTGGGCAGCCTGCCTTTTAGGCTTATAAAGAAGTATTAGGGAATAAAATGCTACCAGACTTGGAGTCAGAAAGAGCCAGGTTTGACTCATCTAACTGTGTAATCTTGGGCACTATCTCCAAGATTCAGTTTTCTCACTGTAAAATAGGGATAATAATGCCTCTAGTACCTACCTATCTTTCAGGGTATGATGAAGATCAAGTAAATAAATAATAAATATAAAGTGCTTGGCAAACTTTAAGCCAATAAAAATGTCAATTTCTCTGAGTCAGTGAAACTCTCCCATAAAATGGTAAAGTTCCCTAGTGCATGGTTTTTGTTCTAATTATATCATCACTACTCTGTGGACTCTGAGCAGTTGTTTGTAATCACCCACATCTCACACCTTGGAGATACACAGTCATCAACTCTTCGTCAACTCTAGATTGAATATGTCAAGTGCTTAGGATGACATGTCTGGGCTTTGGAATTAAAAGAGTTTTCTAGGTCATCAGAAAAGCATTTTTAATATCAGAAGCAAATTCCCTTGCTGCTTCCTTGGTCTTCAGAAATGTGGGGAGAAATGGAATAAGTTTGCATTCCTCATACAGTCCTATTTCATTTGATATCACTGGTGATAGGAAATGTTTATACCCTACATTATTATAGAGCAGCATCAGATCTGAAATTGTCAACTATACCATCCTGAGAACAGATGGCCTTAGGCCCTGAGTGAACTTCTCAGGAATTCCTTTCCCTCACAAGTTCAAGGACAGATCTCTGAACTCTTGAACTTGGAATCACTCTTAAAGTCTTCCCTAAGGTTAGGATTTTGAGTTTTAGGAACATTGTCCAACAACACTGTACACAGAAGAAATGTTAAAAATAAAAGACTCAGAACATTAACAAAACATTAACAAAAGCAGCAACTCAAAACAACTAGTATATTCTTCTGGGAAGCTGATACTAAAACCTCATCAGAATATAAAGCAGTTTGCAGGACTTGATAATTAGGCATTTTATATTTCACCTTGGCATTGCACTGTCCAAACAACTTCTGTTATATCTTCTGGTCAGGCTTAGATTAATCCATTTGGTCAAGAGCACTGGGGTAATTGTCAAGGACCTCTTCCTTGCTGCTACTCAGCTTATACTTTATGGGATTTTAAGGCCTCTTAAATTCCTAAAGTCATTCCCAGGATTGACTTAGTACTGCCCAGAAAGCTTTAGGGCCTGCTTCCAGCCTTCTGATGAAATAGCACTGGAAAGACTTTGGTGTTTTGTTATGGCACAGCATGGCCCCTTGGTTCTCTTGATCTGTTATGACATTTTCAAGACTTTGGGATGCTGTATCAGTTTACAGAAGAGACAGCTTTTGGCTCCATCTGTCTTTGTTCAACTCTCCAAGTGATGGCATGTAACTGGGATTTCCTATGAGGAGTGGGGAAAGACTGGCCTTTTTTTATCCCAGAATCATAGAAACTGTGCCTATACAGCAGCCTTCTAGGAGGACTCAACTGGGCACATTTGCACCTGAGTCTCTGGCTATCTTTTCTATTTTTTGCTCTTCCCTAATATTTGGTGAATGATGATCTGTTTATGGATGTGTCCAGACTTGGAAATTTCTAAAAAATATTGCAGAGGACTTTTCTAAATATCTAAGCACAGAATACCCCAAAGAAAAGTTCGTGAACTTGGAGGGGGGATCCTTAAAGATTATCTAATCCAAACTTTCAGTTTATAGAAAGTTGCTCATCTTTCATAAAGAATGGAATGAAATAAAAAATTGAAACCCAGAGAGTATGAATGTAAGCTATGGCCCCCAAAATCTGGGCTCCCCGTGTCCAGGTTTAGTCTTCAAGGTTATCCAAAATTATCACTTTTTCTTAGTTTACTGCCCCTATGAAGGGTTTACTCTTAGAAAAGTTCCATAAGTAGTTATTATAAGGGTTCCCACAAATGTGGTCTTAACTTCCTTTTAAGTACTAAAGGTAATAAATGCATATCAGATAGAGGACAGTCTTATTTCATATAAAATGCAAAAGCTGCAGGGGACTCACAGAGCCCCATAAACAGAAAACAAATGCAGCATTCACAATAGCCCATTCCCTTTGAAAGGGAATTGAATTTGGGTTTGCCATGGGGAGAACATTTTGACATTCCAATAAAGTCTCCTCTCTCAACAGGTTCTCATGTAGTCCCTCTCATACTCATAGTGCCACTCTGTTATTTGGATCCCCTTAGAAGACAAGCACATTTTGTGGCTACCAGATAGACAACCACCTTCCCATCAGATCTGCACTGTTCAAATAACTCATGGTAATATCAGAAAGCAAAATATAGGCATTCTTCTCCTCCTACTGGTGACTTTAAGTCCTCCACTGTTCCTCCTGTTGCAGGGGACACAGAGGATCCTCCTTATTCTTTAAGAGGTATTAATCCTCCAATTAGGAAGCCATCTAGTAATCTAGATGATAATATATATCACCCAGATATATGTAATATTAGAACATATTAGAAAAAAAGAGGATGATCTGAATGAGTCAGTACTTAAAAAAAAACTGTCCAAGAAGTATATAGTATAAAGAACACTAGATTTGAAATTAGGGGACCTGGGTTCTGATCAGGGATGTGCACGTAAATATTTAACAACCAGCTCTCCAAAAAAAAGTGTATGCAGGGCACATTTTAAGTTTAATCTGTATTATTCACATTTTCTCTGTGACTTTCTTAAGTATACTCAGTCAACAACAACAATAACAAAAATAAACCAAGCCCTGATCTACAGAGGTTGCAGATTTCCAGGGTGTAAATGCTCTCATTAAAAAATTAATAATTGGCTATCTGGGAAGAGCTGGGTCAAACCCCACCCCTGCTTCTAATCCAAACTCTGCTACTTCCTACCTGTGTGACCTTTGATTTCATTTAATCTCTCCAGGGCTCATTTTCCTCAAATGAAAATCTCCAGATCTTGATCCTATGGTCCTAAATTTTAACAGATTCCCTTTTTTCAATTTTAATGTTTATTTATATCTTATTTATCCATCACCTTCCTTTCTGAACATTTCCCCTTCTCCACTATACTCTCCAGCAAGCCATCTCTTGTAGTAAGGAAATAAAAAAAGTAGCCAACCTGTCACCCTAGTGTATAGTATAGTATAGTGTAGTCCTATAGTGTATTCAGTGTTTTCACACCGCCCGATCTCCACCTCTACAAAGGAAAAAGTGAGGTATATTTTTTATCTCAACTTGATTGTTACAATTACACAGCATTCAGTTTCATTTTGTTATTATTGTTTCTCTTTACACTGTTACAGTCATTGTGTATATTGTTTTTCTGTATCAGCTTACTTCACTGTATGTCAGCTCACATGTTTTCTATATTTCTTAGAATACTTCATGTTCATACTTCTTATGGCACAGCAATACTCTATTATATTCAGGTACCACAAATTTTTAGCCATTACCCAAGGACTAATAACTTAAAAAAAAATTCCTTGCATGACACAGAGGCATTCAGAATATTTACATCAGTTTTAGAGCGTCAAAGTAGGAAGTATCCAATAAATATTTGTTGTGGGTTTGATAAGGATGATGAAGTTGGTTTTGTCCATTGGAAAAGCATTTTTCAAAACTAACAGTAACCCAACATTTCTTTTCTCCTACCCTTTCAGTGTATTTAAAACTATAAATACAGATGTTCATTATCAGATCAAAACTTTGTCTCCAGATGTCAGTCACTCTCATCCTTCTCTGTCATAACTAGCTCTGCCAGGCTGGGTCATTCATGCTGGTTCCTCAGCTGAAGGACATTTTGGCAGATGCCTCCCTCCCTCACCCCCTGTTCTGTTATCTGCAAAAGATCCTGGCCCCTTGATGTAATGGAAAGAATTGGGCATCAGAGAGAATGGGACTCTGCCACCCATTTGCTGTGCAGTGTTGAAGTAAGCAGACTTCATCTCTCTGAGTTTTTGTTTTCTCATCTCCATTCTCCTTCCCCCAAATCCTATTATTCCATCTCTTTTCTACCTTGTTATACAACTTCCCCTACAAAATAAAACCCAGTAGAACTTATTTCAACCCAATCAAAATTGTTTTTAATGCTTTCCATAACTTGTTTTGATGCATCTGTGAATTGAAAGATAGAAATTATTCTCACAAGTATTTCTCACAAATATTTCTAATCATCATGACACTTAGAAGGCCATAAAAGTGTATTACCAGATGATTGGTATAAGCATTTTTCAAGGAGCTGCAAAATATCAATCACTAGACAATTACTAAGTCAGACATAGGATAAACTGTCCATATATTTTTGCCATCTTCCTAAGAAGTGAAGGATATATCTTAATTCAGCCGTGTAGAATGAGTGAAGAGGAGAAGTATAACACCCTGAAAAACAGAAACTGCTCACATCCTCCATTCAAGAAACTCTTTGACAGTGTCTATTATGTGCCTAGCACTGGGAATACAGTGAAAAAAAGAAAAAAATCCTGCTCACAAGGAGCTTACTACATTCTTTTGGGGGAAGCAACAGATACACAGATAATTAAGTTTGGTTTGTTTTTTTTTTAATATACAAAGCAATTATGAGAGTAGGGGAGATGTGATCATTCAGAGGAGGGCTTAGGGAAGGCCTTGGAGGTGGCCCTTGACTGAACTCAGAATAGAGGTAGGGATTTTAAGAGACTTGAGGAGAGAGCGTAGGCAAATGAAATTACTTGTACACAAGGAACTTCAGGAAGGCTATTTTGGCTAGATCTAAAGTAGTGAGGAGGAAAAATAGGGAATGCATGTAGAAAATTAGGTTGGAGGCAATCTGGGCTAGTGGATAGAGTTGACTTCAGAACAAGGAAAAACCCAGCTTTTAGGCCTCACAACTGATATGTACTGGCTGTTTGACCCTTTGCAAGTCAGTTAACCTCCCAGTGATCTAGACCAGAAGTGTCAAATTCACAAACAAACTGGAGTACATGTTGACTTAGAAAACGACCTAGCAACATTACCTAGGTTTTATTTCATTTTTATTTGTTTTGTTAAACATGCCCCAATTACATTTTAATCTCCTTGTTGATACCTGTGTTTGAGAACACTCTAAAACTTTAAAATGCAGAGACTTTGCCTGGGTACAGAATGATTCTTCATCCTGGAGTTCCCAGGTTTGAGTCTGTTTGGGATATTTGTCATATTCACCAGGATCAGCTAGGATCCTCAAAATCACCAACCCTGTCAGGTAAATGTAAGTGCAAATTAATTTCAGGAGGGAAAGAATGTTAACAATTGAGGGATTTAGAAAATGCTCACTGAAGAAGATGTTCCTAGGCTGATCCTTGAAGAATACCTGGAAGGATGATGATGATGAAGGAAGGATGTGTTCAACTTTTTGTGACCTCATCTGACATTTCCTTGGCAAAAATACTGAAGTGGTTTGCCATTTCCCTTTCCAGCTCATTTTATAGATGAGGAAACTGAGGCGAACGGGCTAAATGACTTGCCCAGGGTCACACAGCTAGAAAGTGTCTGAGGCTGAATTTGAACTCAGGTTTTCCTGACTCTAGCTATCCAAAAGAAAGCAGCAATTCTAGGAGAAAGGGCTGAGGAAGGAGTATCTTCCAGGTATGGGAGAGATGCAGCCTGTGCATAGGTAGGGAGACATGAGATAGAATGTAGCGTTTAGGAAACAGCCTCTGTGGCTAGAACGTAGAATGTGAAATAAGAATGAGAAGGTAGGTTAGAGAAATGTTGTTAGGGGGCTTTAAATGTCAGGTTGAGGAGTTCGTGTTTAATTCTAGAAGCAATTAGAAATGACTGAATTGTTTTTGAGCAGAGAAGTGACATGATCAAAACTGTATCTTAAGAATATGAATCTGGCATCTTTTTTGATCGATTGCTTGCAAGAATGAGACACTGGAAGCAGTGAAAACAATCAAAAACCTACTGAAATAGTCCATGTGAGAGGCAGCAAGGTCCCTGAACTAGATGAAAAAGATATGAAAGTAGAACTGAGATTTGACAACTGATTGGATTTTGTGTGGAGGAGATGGAGAGAGGCAAGAATTTAGGATAATTCCAAGGTTATGAGCCCAAACAACTAGAAGAATGAAAGTGCCCTTTGGCAGCAATGGGAGTTTAGAGGACGAATGTGTTAGGACAGAAAGACAATGAGATCAGTTTTGCACATGTTGAATTTAGAATGCCGATGGTACAATCAGGTACACATGTTCCAACAGGCAGTTGGTCACATGGGACTGAAGTTCAGGTTAGAGATTAGGGCTGGATATATAGATTTAAGCATCGTCTGAATAGTTTCTCTGATAAAGGTCTCATTTCTAAGCTATATAAGAATAAAAGCCATTCTCTAAGCATGAATAGACAGCATTCAGAGAAAGAAATCCAAAGCTATCAAATAGCCATATGAAAAAAATGCTCTAAAACACTAAAAATTAGTGGAATGAAAATTAAAACAACTTGTGATATCCCTTAGACCCATCAGATTGGCCAAAATTACAAAAAAGAAAAATAACAAATGCTGAAGGGACTGTGGGAACACATATACTTTAGTTTACAGTTGATGAGAGTTGTAAACTGATCCAATCATTCTGGAAAGATTTTTGGAACAATGCCCAAAGGACTATTCAACTCTGCATACATAGCCTTTGACCCGGTAATAAAACTACTAGGTCTATCCTCCAAAGAGAACAAAGAAGGAGCAGGACACGTATGAACCACAATATTCATAGCAGCTCTTTTGGTGGTAGCAAGGAATTAGAAACCAAGGGCATGTCCAACAACCGGAGAATCGTTGAACAAGTTATGGTATATGAATATGATGGAATACTGTTGTATTATAAGAAATGATGAAGGGTATAGTTTCAGAAAAACCTGACTTGTATCAACTCATGCAAAGTAAAGTAAACAGAACCAGAGTAACAGTTTATATACAAAAACAATAATATTGTAAGGATAATCATCTTTGGAAGCCTTAGGAACTCTGAGCAATCCAATGACCAACCACAGCTCCAAAGGGGATTCATGATGAAATATGTTCTCCACCTCCAAACAGTGAATTCATGCATTCAGAGTATTGAAATAAAGCATTCTCTTCTTTTTGTTTTGGATATGACTTATGCATGATTTTGCTTTGGATATGACTTATGCATGATTTTGCTTTGCATGACTACACATATTTCTAATGACTTTGTTTTTCTCCCTTTCTGAATGGGTGGGGGAGGAGGAAGAGAGAATTCAGAGCTAAAAATAAAACTGAATAGGAATAGAAATAATTGAATCCATGAGAAATGATGAGATAATCTAGGGAGAGAGGAAAAAGAGGATCTGTAAAAGAGCATTGGGGGAACAGAAGGAACACCCATGCTTAATGGACAGGAGGGAGATGATACTCCAGTGAAGGTAACTGAGGAGTTGTCAGACAGGTAGTAAGAGAACCAAGAAACCAACAGGAGAAAGTACATCCAGAATGACCTTGTCAAAAGATTGAGAAAAAGTCTAGTGGATTTAGCAGTTAAAAGACTATTGATAACCTTGGAGAGAGCACTTCTGCTCAAGGGGACGTGATCAGAAGCCAGATTACTTCTGAGTAGTTGAGTAAGCTCCAGTTTGGCTTTATCTCAGAGTGTGGAAGAAGCCAGATTGTGGAGGACTTTGATTGCCAGGCCTTTATGGATTTTGAGTTTATTAGCAAGTGAAAGAGAGCCCTTGAAAGTTTTTGAATACTGGGGTGATATTATATCAGTGCATAACAATTAATCCTGAAGTGTAAAGAATGGATAGAAGGTAGAAAGGAGCTGGTTGAGTTGTTCTGGGCCAGGCTTGACTCAAGCTGGTCTGGTGGCTTATTTTGAGACTGGAATGAAATAAGCCTATATATAATATATTATATTGCTATATATAATATATTTATAATAATATATAATATAAGCCATATGTTTAATTAAAAGAGTTAACAATTGCATGGAAAAGATGTTCAGTGAGGATACAATCTTGGTTCTGATGGATACAGCTCTCCATAAGGAGATAGATGTGACAACAGGATGTACTGACTCCTGCAGCAACAAGGAGCTAATTAATTCCTCAAGCCCTGAGAAGCCTTGTAGTTGAGTAGGAAGCTACATTAATGGTTTGAGCCTTAGCCTCTAGAACCAATTAAATCTCAACAAGAGTTCTATTGCCTTTGGGGGGGGGGGGGGAGAGGGCGGACCTAGCCCCAGACTGCATTAGGTATATGTTGCTCATACCACAAAAACTATTTCAGTAATCCAAGCAGGAGGAAATGAAGGACTGGTCTAAGGTGGTAGCAGTGGGAATGGAAAGGAATAGCTAGATATGTAAAATTTCCCAAAGAGAATTGATAGGACTTAGCAACTTCTTAGACATGGCAGGTAAGGGTAAAGAAATCATCCAAGATGGCACTGAAATTTTTATCTAAATTGACTAAGGAAACATGTAGGCATTTTTCTAGGCAACCAGAAATGTGGACCAGGAGTTTTTAGAAGATGTCTTTGTCAGGGCTGGAGATACAGACTTGGGGTTCATCCATACTGAGATGATGGTGGAAACTGTAGGCATGGAGGTCTCCAAAGGGATCCAGAGATTTAAAAAGGACAAGAACAGAACCTTGAAGGAAACCTATCTTAAGGGGCATGATGGTATTTGAGGCCTTTTACTTTGTGTGTGTGTCCTTTATACCAGCTCCATAGCAGTTAAAAAAAAGTTCTTGACAGTTTTTGTGATGAAAAGGAAATTGCATCTTCTACTGCTCCCTGGACTAATCTCATAGACGCCTTATGTCCAAAAGCCCCAGGGTTAGCAGTCATGGTCACTGCCAATCAGACCGTCCTTCCTTCTGGAAGCATACGTAGCCCCTTCAGCTCCTACCCTGCTGAAATGGTTCCCAAGATTTTTTAAAATTTATTTTTAAACCTAAACACAAAAGAAAAAAAGAGTGTTGCCATGTGCACAGCAGAACTTAAGAGAGGATTCATGATACACATCAATAAATTTCCATTTCAAGAAAAGCCTATACAATAATACTACACTTTATGTTCAGAGTTCATCTTTTCTTTGCTTCCTTGTAAGTTTTCTTTTGTTTTCTGCTGTGTACTTTCTGCTTTGTTCTTTTTCCCCCTTCCTTCTCCCCCCACCTATTAAGGATACAATTAAGCACAGATATGTATGTGTATGTATATGTATATGCATATATGTACACATACACACAAAAATATATACATACATATGCTTAAATATCTATGAACATACTCATATACATTCATATGCACCTAGGTAAGACCGTACTATACTTGTTTGTCCTCTATTTCTTTGAAGGTGGATAACATCTTCCTTCATAAGTCCAGGTCTTTCCATATTTTTCTAAATCTACCAACTCATCATTTAGTCCAGGTCTTTACATATTTTTCTAAATCTACCAACTCATCATTTCCTACACCACAGCAATATGCCAACATTACACTATCTAGTCATTTTAAATAGTCTAAAACAATATTGATTAACATGGCTGTATATAATGTAGTTTCCCCATTTTTTTCTTTTGGTTAAATCTATTTTAGCTTTAACTTTGTCTGAGACCTTGATTACTACCCCTGCTTTTTTCCTAATAAATTCTACTCCTGATCTTTATTTTATGTTTAGGTTTATCTCTTATTTCCTATCCCTCTTGACTCCTCTACTTTAATTTTATCCACGACCTTGCCCTCCTATTACTTAACCTACCCCGCCAAAGAGTCCTTCCTTATCCTTTCCCCCTCTTACCCTTCTCCCTTCCCTCTTGTTTCTGTTAGAATTTAGAAGACTTTTATAGCCTTCCAAATATTTGTTATTTCCTCTTTATCTCATTCCTGTTAATACATTAACATCCTGTTAAACATAGACACTTTTCTCTAGCCCATTTTATCTTATTCCCTCACTTTTATTTCTTTATAAATTTAGAAGATTTTTATTCCCTTCTAAATGTACATATTGTTCTCTCCTTAGCCCAGATCTGATGTGGGTAGGGTTCCCTCTAAAACTCCTCCCTTATCCTCTCCCCCATCCCTATCCCCTATTTCCTTCTGGATTTAGAAGACTTTTATACCCTTTCACATGTAGCTGTATTGTTCCCTCTTTAATCCACTCCCGACAAGGGGAGGGTTTCGGCACTAGCAGGTGCAGGTTCTTCCTCTTAGGATCCATTTGTGTGAGATAGTTGCTCACTTTACCTTTTGCTAAACAGCTTTACTTCTTAGAATCACATCATACGCATGTCTAACCCAGGCTTTCTTTCAAACTACATCATTACTAGTAACAATCTTAGACATACATAGAAAAAGTAAACTGTCTGTCCCAGAACTATACAGATCTGAAACTCTCCCTTCACCTCAGAATTTCTTCTGCTGAAGGAGATACTCTGTCTTTCAAGGCCACGCCATGAGAAAGGCACACCCATAAGTTCCCATCCTTTTGTCCCTGCATGTCTTTATATTTGGTTGCTATTCTATAGCTCAATAAATTGCTTACGTGGTGAACAGAGCATAGCGCAGTGCCAGGCACACAGTAGATATTGAATAAATATTGATTGATTGAAAGCAATGCAACATTCTCAATATTAAATGCAGTCATCTTCTACTGACTAAGCTGGCATTGTTTCTACCCAGCACTTTTTAAAGCTTCAAGTGCTGTGTAAATGTGAGGAATTATTATGGCTACCCTATCACCCCTCTCACAGATTTTCTCCCCTTGTACTTGTACCCCACAAGGCCAGGCAAGTGTGTAGTAAATGTTTAATACATGCCATCATCTCCATGAAAAGTTTCTGACTCTCCCAACTCCTACTCAAATTCTAGTGCCTTCTCACCCCAAATAATCTATTTTGTATGTACTTTTGTATGTACATGTTTGTTTCCCTCTATAGAATGTAAGCTCCTTGGGGGGGGCGGGGTTCCTTGTGCCTGTGTATCCATTGCACCAAGAGTAGTGCATCTGCCATGTGTGTGTGTTCGTTCTTAGTTGCCGAAG
Source organism: Potorous gilbertii (assembly GCA_028658325.1). Lineage (NCBI taxonomy): Eukaryota > Metazoa > Chordata > Mammalia > Diprotodontia > Potoroidae > Potorous > Potorous gilbertii. Next base: position 265,335,412 of record CM053769.1, on the reverse strand, counting down.
AAGACCATGCCATCAGAGAAATGATGACCTGACTTGCACTTGCATCTGGCATAGATGCTTAATTATGGTTAGTTTCAGCACCTCCTCTGCGATTGTCCCAAGATGCCACTGGGTGGCAGCAGCTCAGTGATTTAGGAGGTCTTGTAGAACAAACTACAACCTTGAACTTTATGCTCCATATCCTTATACTCAAATACTCCAGTGGATGTGTGATTTCATCAGACGTAGGTATTCCTCCCAATGATGGAAACCATCCGCTATCCTGTCCTTGCCTCCCTCGTGCGATTCTCATCTTTCTTCCCATACATTCACAATAAGGGAGTTAACCAAGGTGCTGGGTCGCTTCCCTATTTTCTTTCAAAATTGTAAGTGTATGACTCTGGGGCACCTGGCTGTCCATTGGTGACCCTTGATTCACCAATGTGAAAATTTATTATTGAAACCACTGAAATTAATTAAGCATTAATTGTTAAATTCTATCATTCTAATTATCTACTTTGGCATGAAAAACTTTCTAGGCAACTTCCACAGATGATGGAAATAAGACTGGTTAAATGTGTCTTCTGCTGCTTACTAGCTGTGCATGATGTCAGGCAAATCACATAACCTTTCTGAGGCTCAAGTTTCTCATCTGTAAAATGGGGATTAATAATACTTATACTACTAACTGATAGGATTTTGAGTAAAGCCCCTTAGCTATAAAACACTATAAAATGTGAGCTACTTTCTGTTCTTCAGCTGCCATCATTAAGGGCAGTCTGTTCATCCTGAGTAGATTAAGTTTAACAGATAAATGTAAATTTCTAGACTCCGAACTCATTTATTTGACCACCGGAATGTTCTTGACTTCTACTGACCTCAGTTTTCTCATCCAGGAAGGGTAAGCAATGTAAAATATTAATAAGGAGTAGTGGTCTTAGAGTCAGGAACACCTGGCTTTGAATCTTACAGATATTTGACTAGCTGTGTGACCCTGGGCAAGTCACTTAGCTTCTCTGAGACTCAGTTTCCTTATCTGCAAAATGAGGATAATAACATCCACCTCAAAGTGTGAGGATCTAGGGGGGGTAATGCACGTCAAGCACTTTGTAAACCCTAAAATGTAAGTTTTAGCTTTATTCTTATTTTCCATAAAAAGATGGGGTTGGACTAAATAACAATAAGTTTCTTCCGTTTCTTAATCTGTGTTCTCATTGTGTGTATGGTTTGTCCCTTGTTCTCCAAGAGGACCCTGACATCAGGAGATGATGTCTTGGAACTGAATCTGATTTGAGGGAGGACTGTGCACAGTCACCAGCCTCACTTTCTCCTCTGGAACCATCTGGGTCCAGGGGCCAGATATAAATCAGAATGATCAGGTCTACTGGAGATGCAGTGGGAAACCTTGACCTTTTTAAGCTAAAGTCTCTTCGAGTTCTCACTTTGACTAAGGCAATGCCCATTCACTGAATAGGCTTCTTTAAAAAAATGAGTCAAGGGATGGTCTGTTTAATAAAAAAAAAAAAAAATCAAACTGGGAAAGGAAGACCCTCAGGATTACCAGCTAAAAGAGAAACGTTACTATTTGACCTTCACTCTGAGCCAGGAGGACCCAAAGAAGACAGATAGGTCCCTGCCCTGTGGCCTCATGACCCTAATAACAATGACTGTCATTTCCATGGCACCTTAAGGTTCACAAAGCGTTGTCCTCACAGTGAGCCTATAAGGTAGACAGTACCGTCTACAATTGTTACCCTCCTTTTACAGATGAGGAAACTGAGGGAAGCTTAAGGAGCCCACAGTCACATAGTTTAGTTACTAAGGATCAGTAACAAAGTTCAAACCCAAGTCTCCAGGGTTCTTTCCACAACACCATACTCCTCATTACAGGATGAGGAAGACCTGGTCTGTCATCAACTCATGTGAAAGAAGCTAGAGTTTTAACTGATGGCAAGCTCAGTATAAGCCAATTTTGTGACATAAAAGCTAAAAAAAATTTTAAATACCATTATTAATGCAGTCTCAAATTGGATTAATAAAAATATGGTTTTCAGGTCAAGGAGGGTTACTAGCCTCCTACTTTAATTGCCTGCTATTAAAGGGTACTTTTTGCTGATCAGACCATGTCTGGACCATTGTATTCTGTTCTAAGCATCCTTTTAAGTTACTTTATTGATCTTTTTTTTTTGCATCCCCTTCATTTTCAAATATATCATTTTCACAGAACCATCCCTTATAACAAGGAATAAAAAAAAAAGAAAAAATATTTCAGCAAAACTAACACATCAACTGTTTGACATATATCCATGATCCTCCACCTCTACGATGAAAGAAGGGAGTTTAACCACTTATTTTTAATAATAATAACATCTAGCATTTATATAGTGCTTTATAAATCATATCTTATTTGATCCTCACAACAGCTCTGGGGGATGGGTGCTATTATTACCTCCATTTTACAAATGGCGGGGGGGGTTAAGGCTAAAGGTCTTGTCCAGGGTCATATGGCTAGTCAGTGTCAGAAGTCAGTTTTGAACTCAGGTCCCGTACTCTCTTGTCTTTACCTCCTAGTTATCTATGTCCAAGAAAATGGGATCAAGATGATAAAGGGTCAGGAAATCATAAACATGTTTAGAATATTTGAGGCATTTGAAGATGTTTAGTGTAGAAAATAAAAGACCTAAATAAGATGACTGCCTTCCAGTATTTAAAGGACTATATCTGGAACAGGCACTAGACTTAGCATATGCCATGTTGAAGATCAGTGGGTGAAAGTAACAGGGAGATAAATTTCAGTTCAATATAAGGAAGAACTTTCTAACAATTAGAGCTGTCCATCAGTGGAGAGAGCTAGATTCTCAAAGTGCTAAGCTCCGTTTTATTAGAAGCATTCAATCAGGGACTGACATTCTCTGTTAGGAATACATAGGAAAGACTCGCATCAGGTAGAAGGCAGACCTCTAGGTTCCTTCCAATTGTAATATTCTGTGGATTTTTTAAATAGATTTCACTCTTGAAATAATTAACATGGACTTAGAACTGAGAAGTACCCTTCTAGATAGAGGTTTTAAGCTTCTGCCAAGGTCAGGAGCAGTGCTGGGTCAAATATAGTTCCATTTCATATCTAGCTACTCTCACTGCCTGTTCCCCTACAAAGTAATTGTTCAAAGGCAAAATCGCCTTTTGTGCAAGAAAGATGACTGCTTTCCAAGACTTGTGCCACATAGAATCACATGACTTTGTATTATTTCTGAGAGTCCTTTTTTGGCCTGACATTGATAAGCCAGCCCAAAAAAAAGAATTCTATTAATTTGAAAATGTTCCAACTTTGTGTTACAACTAAAATAATCCTTTCAGAACTTATCCCTCATGTTTGATTGGGATGAGAGGAGGAAACACCCTTGAAGACTAGGTAAAGAAAGAGAGGAGGTTGGTAAAGCACAAAAGAAAAATGTTCACAGGTCAACTCTTCATAAGACATGTAGGCTAGCTTGAAATGCCCAAAGGGGCAGGGATGGGACATAGTGCCCTAGAGTCATAGATTTAGGGGTAAGAAAGACCTCAGGGGCTATTGAGTCCAACTCCCTCATCCTACAGATGAAGAAATTGAGGCTGAGAAAAGTGAAGTGATTTGAGCAGCAAGCTTCTGAGGCAGTATTCAAGTTCAGGTCTTCCAGACTACAAGTTGAGCACTCATCTCCTGCATCATTTTGCTGTCCCAGTTAAGAAAAATCTTCTCTGAAACGTGACAGCACAGGAGTGCAAAGATTTTCTTGATTTCTATGGATACAAGTTCTTCTGAGGCCATACTCCATTAACTGTTAGCCAATCAGTCCATAGACATGACATGTCCATAGAGCCAGTCTTCTCCAGGAATGCAGGTCACCCCAAGCAGAGTACAAATGAGAGATCATGATGTTTTGGAAAAATCCTGTACCGAAAATCAAGGCAAGTGGGCATATGGTAGGTTCTTAATAAATGCTTATTGAATATAGCTTTGCGTGTAAAATCAGGGACTAGACTAAAGGAGCTCTAAGGTTTTTTTCAGCTCTGAGATTGTAAGACTCAGATAACTATTGACTTAGTCTTTTCTCCATGACACATTTATTAGGATCTTGAAATAGCAAGTTTTTCCTTCCGTTCTTACTCCAGGTTACCCCCCTCTCACTGTTAGAATGCTGACATCTTCTCACCCTGCTGGGATATGAATTAAGGGTCCAAATTTCAACAGATAAGTCTTTTAGAACTCTTGGTGATTCATACGTCACCTTCATCAATTTATGCAAAATCTACCTGCTTATCTTGATTTTTCTCTTAGCTTTTTGATACCAGGGAATTTTCTGAGCTTTAAATGTCTGTATCTAAATGTCTAACCTTGCATGTAGCCATGTGTTCACTCTATCTTATATATTTTCAGTTGATTTTTTGCCAAATTGTGTTTATAATAAACTAAGGCAAATATTGCCTTCTAGAATGTTAGAGCTGTAAGGCACTTGAACCTCATTAGATCCAAATAATACATCTCATAGATGAGGATGATAAGGCCAAGGTCACATAGTTATAGCATCAAAGTCAATCAATCAATCAGTCATTTAACTAACCTTTATTGTGCTTGTGCCAACCATTCTTCTAGGCACTGGAGATGCAAAGATTTTTTTTTTAATTAAAACAATCTACAAGAATACAAGTCATTCCCCAAGTGGCAAATGGTCAAAGGATATGAATAGACAGTTTTCAGAGGAAGAAATTAAAGTTATCTAATATACAAATGAAAAAATGCCCTAAATCACTATTGATTAGAGAAATGCAAGTCATAACAACTCTTAGGTATCACATCACTCCTAACAGATTGACTAACATAACAAAACAGGAAAATGATAAATGTTGGAGAAGATGTGGGAAAGTCGAAACACTAATTCGTTATTAGTGGAGCTGTGAGCTGATCCAACCATTCTGGAGAGCAATTTGAAACAATGCCCAAAGGGCTATAAAACTGTGCATTCCCTTTGACCCAGCAATATCACTTCTAAAGCTGTTTCCCAAAGGGATAAAATGGGAAAAGGATCCACATGTACACATGTACAAAAATACAATGTACAAAAATATTTATAGTAGCTCTTTTTGTGGTGGCCAAGAACTGGAAATCAAGGGGATGCCCATCAATTGGGGAATGGCTGAACAAGTTGTGGTATATGAATGTAATAGTGTGCTGTAAGACATGATGAACAGGCAGAGTTCAGAAAAGCCTGGAAAGACTTATATGAACTGATGCTGAGTGGAGTGAGCAGAACATTGTTCACAGAAACAGCCACAGTGTTCAATGACTGCTTTTGATAGACTTCTCAGCAATGCAAGCACCTAAAACAACTCCACTGGACTCATAACGGAAAATGACATTCACATCCAGAAAAAGAACTATGGAGTTGGAATGCAGAGTGAAGCAGACTATTTTCTTTTTTGTTTTATTTTTTTTCTTTCTCATGGTTTCTTCCATTCATTATAACTCTTCTATGCAACATAACTAATGTGAAAATATGTTTAATAGGAGTGTATATGTGGAGCCCATATTAGATTGCAAGCTGTCTTGGGAAGGGAGGGGTAGAAAATTTTAAACTTATGAATTAAATGTTGAAAACTAAAAATAAATAAATTGAAAACTTAAAAAAAAAAAAAGAAACAGTCTCAGCTCTCAAGGAGCTTACATCCTGTAAAGGGAGACAATTTGTCCTTATATAAGCAGAACAAATACAAAATAAGCACAAGGTAATATGGACATTGGCAATTTTGAGAATCAGGAAAGGTTTTAGGTAAGAAGTGATGCTTGAATTTCATCTTGAAGAAAGTCAGGAATCCCATGAAACCTTGTGCATTGAAGGTGGAGAGGAGGAGAGAAGGAAAGTAGCTAAGCCTCAGGGTATGGGAGATGGAGTATATGACCAACGGAGAGAGAAGGCCAATTTGGCTGGATCGCATAGTTTTGAAAATAGGATGATAAGGCAGGAAAGATAGGTCCTAGTCAGATGGTTAAGAACCCGGGTCACTTGCCTCCAAACTCCAGTCCAGATTCCATTTTATTTTTAGTTGTATTTATCTTTCATTCATTTATCTTATTATTCTCAATCCCTTCTGGCGATGTAATATGCCTTTTAAAACTTGAACTTTTCCCTTCTAGGCATCCCTTCCTCCAGTCTCTAAGAAAAGTAGAATTCTGCTTTTCAATTTTAGATTTCGGTTAATTGAATCTATTCTTAAAAGAGACTATTCATCCAGAATACTACATTTTCTATCAAATTGAAATGAAATTTAAAATAATTAAAAGCAAAGGCATGGTCAATAAAATAAACTTTTTCCACTTGCAGCCTCTTTCCACTCGAGAAATTTTTATGTGACCCCAGCTATATAGGTATATAAAATAGATATGCAAATCAAAAATTTACTGATAATAAATCATAAATTTATTTTAGAAAAATTATTTGGTATACTTATAATTTTATTAATCTTTATTAAAGATGAAAGCAAATTTGCATACTAATGAGATGGATGTGCTTGTTTGAAGAATTAAATCTTAACAAAATATTTGATAATGGTATTCTGGTCATTGCACATTCATAAACTTTTTTGTGCCAAATTTAAGCCAAATTTTTTGTCACAGCTCACTGTTTAAGAAGCACTGAAATACGTTTGCTTCACTTTGTTATTGTGCAATGAGAACATGACTAAAAACTATGACTTAAAAAACTACGTTTCTCTCTCTTCTTTCTTCCCACAGGCTGCACTGGTGGGAGGAACAACTATGATCATAGGCCACGTTCTACCTGACAAAGAAACATCCCTCCTGGATGCCTATGAGAAGTGCAGGAACCTGGCTGACCCCAAAGTGTGTTGTGACTACTCACTTCACATGGGAATCACCTGGTGGTCTCCAAAGGTAACTGTTTCTCTAGTTTGATCATGGTGGTCTTCCATATATATTGACATCAACATTTTAGCCTGTGGCTCTCCTGGGGATTTAATGCCTCTGTATACCTGATTTTACAAGTCTACTATACAAAACAAAAGAAAAATTAGCTCCAAGAAGTCATGATGGGAGGAAAGAAAGGGAGAAAAGGGTAGGGCCTTTTCCCTAAAATGGGTCGAGATTTGGTTGCCCAACATGGTGCCTGGAGCCATGGCCTCTTGTTGATAGTACCATCATAGATACAATGTCTTCTAGTGATTGAATAGATTTTTTTCAAAGTGATATGATTGATGATGAGGTAGGAGGGAAGAGGGATAGCCCCTCCACTACCACAAGCATTTCCTTCTCAGGGGTCCAGTTTTTCCTCCATTGCCTGCTCTACTGATAAAACTCATTACAGAGATAACCACTTGGCCTTTTAAGGAGACTTGGGCCATGTTCAAACTTTTTTTTTCCAACTAAAAGGCACCTATTTTCTTTTCTCCCACACTGGAAAAAAAGAAAAGAAAAATACAATCTGATAAAAAATTGGCTTAGTCAAATTTCCATATTGATTGTGTTCAAAAACATTGGTCTCCTTCATCTTTAGTCCATCAGCTCACCATCAGGAAGTGGATAGTATATATCATTAGCCTTCTCCTAGAATTGTGATTGGTCTTTAAATTAACTAGAGCTCTCAAGGCTTTCAGAATTGTTTGTCATTACAGTATTGTTGTCATTGTATAAAATGTTCTTCTACGTCTGCTTACTTCACTCTTTCATCAGTTCATACAAGTCTTCCTAGGTTTCTCTGAACCTGTACTTTTTCAACACAATAGCATTCCATTTTTTTTCTTATATTCTGTTTTGTTCAACCAGACTCCACTGGGGAGGGCATCCCCTTAGTTTCCAGTTCTTAGTTACTACAAAAAGAGCTGCTACAAAAATTTCATACATAAGAATCTTTTTCATCTTTCTTTGATCTTTTTTGGGGTAGTCCACTATGACCAAATTTTCATCCAAGGAAATCCCAAGCTGTTCCTATATTTCTGTTAGCTACAGGTCTTCACACTTATGAAGGGATCATTGTGTATGAAAATCATATTTGCAACCAGCACCTTGTCATTTGTCATTATATCCTTTATACTTTCCTTCCACTTAAACATTGACCATCTCTGGAAAACTATTTCAGGTACATTTTGGCCAACTTATCGTAGAACAGTTCAGAAACCAGAATTTTACATTGTTTTCACAAGGATACAAGCCTACCATAGCTGGCGAGTCTGAGGATTACATTCACTTCCAAATTCAGTTACATAATTTTAACAAGCAGATATCATTTTTATAAAATTCTACTGCCTGTCTTGGTGCTTGGAGACCTTCCCTAAGATAAAGACACTAAGGAAAAGAAAAAGGAGAAGAAAATCAAGCTGCTGCACCCCTCCCCACAAAGCTTGATTTCTACAGAACTCCCAGAGGGAGGAGGATTGTGGGGTTGACTGGAAGTTATTCCAGCCCCTCTTTGGATGAGTAACTAAATTGCTTTGTATTGGTGCTTATGTAGTAACACTGACCCAGTGCATTAAAAAGAGACTGAGGCACTCCCGTGCTTCCTCTCACACTACAGGGCCCCTGTGTTCTGGACCTGCACTGTAAATTGGATTAAATCCTAGGGAGGAGAAATTCTCCTGGGTCCCCAAAACACATAAGACCCCCTAAATTTCTCCAAGGATCCTTGCCACACCTAGGGAATTGAATTAGAGATCTGCTCATACTCCTCAACTGAGACAAGCAAGCTAGTAATTTAAATGAAAAACAAAACTTCAAAAGGGTGTGGGGCTCCAGACAGGGATTAAGTGCTAGGGGTTGATTACTCAGGGTTACTTAGAGTTTCTGGTAAATGTGGATCTACAGCCCTAAGGATATCAGACAGGCTGACTAGACTCAGGTCACCCTAAGTCAAAATGTCTAGGTCCACTTAAAAGTAGAAAAAAAATGCACATGGGCAATCTTCTATGTTCCTACCATTGCTAGATGAATAGACAGTCACTAGCATTCTAGGAATGTAAACATCCATACTATTTATATCCTTTTCCATACATAAGATATTGATACATAAGCATTCAGCCATACAAAACTTCTCAAAAAGCTAGTTGAACTTGTAAAGAAAATATTGTCAGAAAACTGACTGTTAATTACCATCTAAAACAAAAGCAAACAAAAAGCACATTATTTTTTCTCCCCCAGATTCCTGTTATACCAGAGTTTCCATGGAGAGTCCTGGATGGACTTAGAGACAAATAGGTGTCACAGTGGTTAGAGTACTAAACTTGAAGTCAAGAAGATCTGAGTTCAAATTTAACTTACTAGCTCTGTCATTTAATCTGTCTCCCTCTGTTTTCTTAGCTGTAAAATGGAGACAGTAATAGAACCTACCTCACAGGGCTTTCATGAAGCTCAGATGAAGCATGTAAAGTCCTTGGCACATAGTAAGGGCTTAAAAATCTCTTGTTTCATTTCATTCCCTTCCATGGACAGAGAATCTCTCCTGAGTACCTGAGATGCAGATCTGTCCCAGGTAAAGTCCCATCCCCAGTATTGTTAACAATTGATGACAATAAGAATTAGAATAAAGATGACAGCCCCACTTCACAGTTTTCCGAGTCTTCTCCTACGTCCTCTGGTTTGATCATCACACAGAAGTTGGGGGATTATTTCCCTGTTCCAGATAACTTTTCTGTATCTCAGGCTCCTTACGTGGCTTATCAAAGACCACACAGTTGGTACATACTGAGGGAGGGAATGAAATGCAGGTCGTCCAGGGCCCCTTCCATCAATCTCTTGGATATGTAATGTGGATCCTTTCCTTCCATCAGGTAAAAGCAGAAATGGAGACTCTGGTGAGAGAGAAAGGTGTGAATTCATTCCAGATGTTTATGACCTACAAAGACTTATATATGCTTCGAGATAGTGAGTTATACCAAGTGTTCTGTGCTTGCAAGGATATTGGTGCGATAGCCCGAGTCCATGCTGAAAATGGAGAACTTGTGGCCGAGGCAAGTATAGAGACAAAATTCTGAAAGGGGGTGGGCAGTGAAGGTAGATCTGGTAGTTAGACTGCTCAGCTGGGGATCTGAATTAGAGCCTTCTGGTTCCATCGCCAACTAGGTTGTAAAAGAATCTCTCTTGTAATTCTTAAGTATTCCCCATGGTGCCTATTTAATACCATTATGTGATATTTAACTCCTTCTTTTATTATTTCCTGACTAAAGTCTTGCTCCACCTCATTGGGCCTCAGGGTGATTCTGAGTTCACCCTGATCTATGCCTCCAAGCTCTGATAGGTCCTACCCACTTGAAAAGACTTGTTGGACTGTATGTCTTGCTTGTTCCCCTAAAGGTCAGCCATGCTATAGATTCAGAAAGGTTTACACTAAATTGGCCAAGGTGTGATTAATTTTTCAATCACAGTGATTATCCAAGATCATCTACCAATCTTGAGAGAGCTTGTATCAAAATAGAGGGAAGACCCATATCGATGAAATCTCAGATCCTTGACTTATTATTTCACCTGCTTACTGATTACTTAGAACACATTTAGAAAAATCAAAGACGTGTTCAATCATTTAAAAATGTGAGTTGGGGAACCTTATTTGCCAAATGAGTCAAACCTAAACTACCAAACCTAAGCCCCAAGGTTTTTCTCTTCAAGGAAAAATGATAAAGAAAAAAAGAAAAGCTGCTGAGTTTTTGTAGTTCTGCCATTTGAGGTTCATTATTTTCATCTTGGATCTGTCTTATAAACAATTCCCAATTTTCTTTGCTGTTTATTCAGGGTGCCAGGGAGGCACTAGATTTGGGCATCACCGGTCCTGAAGGAATAGAGATCAGCCGTCCAGAGGAGGTAAAAAAAGTTTTTTGTGGCTTTTTTTTCCATCAGCCTTCACACAGGGATTTGGAATCTTTAGGGGGTTAGAGATACCTACAAATATAAATTGGATTTTATATATTTTCCTCTTTCCAAGAGGGAAAATCCCAATTGACTGCTTCACAGAGATCATTTTTTTATATTCTCAGGGTAGTTTAGTGTCCTAAATGATAATTTAGGACAAGTGTGGCCTAAAGCTTTCCTGAGAGAACTTTTCAGGGCAGAACCAATAACTATATATTTTGGTGCTTGGGCTGGCAGTTCAGGGCATACTGCCAGTCAGCTTTGTAACTCATAATGTGAAAATAATGCAAGCAGCACCTGGGACATTTGAGCTGGAGGACAGAACTGATGATTTCTTGTAGGGGCTCACAGATGAATTGCAACTAAGTTAGCTATGTATTCAATTTTTTCTCTCTTTAAATTTTGGGGCCTTGGAGCAAAGCTTCAGTCACTGTACTCTAATGACAATTCTGTCTCAGAGGGAACTGGGACAGTTCTGTATTGTCCTTCATTGTAAAATAAAAGCGTAGTCCGGACAAAGGTAGATTAAGAAAGGGAAAAGACTAAAAAATAGCAGAGCCCTTCCTCCTCTTTCTGGGCTGTTATTGAAAAATCACATTACTAGTAAGTATTGAAGGAAAGACTCAAACCCAGATCTCCTCCCTGGTAGTCCAAAGCCCTTATCTTTGCGAATATATGCCAGGGATTCCAGACAACACAGTGAACCACAAGATGGATAATCTCTGTAAATGTGTATGGCACGGGCAGATATACAGCCCTCCATGAGACACTACCCAGCACAATGACTTACATTCAAAAACACTTGATTTGGGGAGGAGATGAATCTTGCTTACCTCCTGTGTTCTGTTTCCCCAAACAGCTGGAAGCAGAAGCAACCCACCGTGTTATCACCATTGCCAACAGGGTAAGCAGCATTTCCTCCTCCCTCTTGGAATCAGAACGCAACTTCCCCAACTTGCAGAAATTAGAACTTCTGCTGCCTTTTGATATTCTTCATTCTTAGATATTTTGTTTTGTGTTCCTCTGCTGCAACCTCTCTTAAACTACAACCCCCTCCTATCAGAACCTGAGATAAAACCTGATTCACTACCAAAGTATAAATAGCTTTCCAATCAATATTTTCCATGATAATGGAGCAGTTAAAGAGAGTGAAGAGAAGGTGGAGGGACAATAGAAAGTATAAGAGAAAGAATGCCAAACTTGAATATTCCCCTCTGGTAAACGGAGCCCCTCTCTTTAAAACTTATTTCGGATGCTGTCCCTTCCATAAGGCCTTCCCCAGCTCCCCTCCTTCCTCAAACTACTTTGAACCTCTCCTTTGTAATTAATTGCATTTGTAGAATGAAAGATTAACAGATAAAGAGCTAGAAAGGTGCTTAAAGATCATTGAGGGTCATCTATTCCAATCTCCTCATTTTACAGATAAGGAAATTGAGGACAATTTAGGTCAAGTGTCTTGCCCAAGATCACACAGGTAGCAAGTGGTAGAGACAGGATTAGAAGCAAGCTCATCTGATTCCAGATTCAGCACTAGACCATACCGCCTTCAGCCCTGTTATTAGAATGTAAGCTCCTTCACGGGAGGATCTATAGCTTGTTTCAAAATCTTTATGTCCTTAGATGTAGTGGAGACTTCGTGTTTATTATGTGGACTGGAAAAAAAAAAAAACTGCATCCAAGTAATATCTTGGAGAGCCAGGCTATCTGTCTACTTCTTCTAATAACTGTGGTTTTAATCACAAGGTTCCTCCCAATGATAACTTATTCTGGGTTGAAAGGAAGTTCTGAACAATCAAGAAAAGACCCTTATTTTCAGATGAGGAAACTGAGTCCTAGAGAAGTTAAGTGATTTATCCACGGTAATAGAACAGTTTGGTAAAGTAAAGGAAAGTGCTGGGTTCCAGGGTCATAGGACTTGAGGTTCACCAGGTTCTTCAACTTTTTTAACTATGTGACTTGTGGACCTCAGTTTCCTCCTTTGTAACACTAGGGGGTTGGGAGTCAAATTCAGTTACCTCTGTGGTCCTAGTACCAAGTCGATGAGTTAATTAGTGGCAGTGCTCTCTATATCCAAGAGCAGGCTTATTTGGAGCTAAATCCTGTATGTTTGAGTTTGACTTAGGATGTGTTTTGCCTGTTTAGAATCTCAGGTGTCAGAGGTTAGCCCCCATGGTTTCTGATGCACTGGATGCCATCTACTATGTGCTTGGTCACTTAAGGTTTTATTAGTAAATTTCAAGTCACATTCAGACAAAAACACTCTCTTTTGATAAATTATTTATGTTCATTTTCCATAGGAATTTTCTTAAACTCGATTTCATTTTTTCTTTAAAGTCCATTTCTGATATAAGAGTAGAAAATGGGTAACTTAAGTACTTGACAATGACAGTGGTCAGTCTTTCACTAATCTACCCATAGAAAATGACCCCCATGACACAGGACTGAGAATGGTGTTTAAACATGCTTAGTTGGTGGCTCTCAGCCTCACTGTTTATATACAAATGCTTCAGCCACAATTTGTCAACTTGGCATAAAAATACCAGGTCTGCCATGTCTACTTTGAGTGGGGAAAGGAAACTAGATTCCCCAATGGAGTTCTTTTGGCAACAGATATTTTTATTAAAAGTTATTTTTCTTATTAAGATGCTATCTACATCCTGTGTCTCATTTGTTGAAAGACTCATTGTGTGAGAACCGTGTTTCTTGTGTTTAGACTCATTGTCCAGTTTACCTGGTCAACGTGTCCAGTATCTCTGCCGGAGATGTCATTGCTGCTGCTAAGATGCAAGGTAAGCCTTCAGACAGGGATAGAATGTTAAGGCCAATGGACCTCAGCTTAGGTCATAGGATTTAAAAAGTGATTGAAGTCAAGATTGGCTGACTTCTCTAACTTTTACTTCAGAGTGGCTAATTTGGGCCCACTGGGATTTCCCAGAACGTTGAGAACTCCTCTCCTGTTTTGCTGATGACCATTTTCTTCCATCTAATCTAATCTCTTTGTTTGACCTATGAAGAAACTTAGGCAGGTAAAGTTTTAAATGAATTACTGCCTAAGGTCACAAAGTTAGTAAGTAGGAGAGCTGGGATTCTTTTTCCACTACAGATAAATCCTAGGGAATTCTGAAGAACACAGAAGTTAAATGACTTCCCCAGAGTTCCATTGCTAGTAAGTGTCAGAAGCAGAGTTAGAACCCAGGTCTTCCTGACTCTGAGAACATGCTATAGAATCAGAGTTGTAGAATTTTAAATTAGGAGATGATTTGTTACTATTGCTGTTTAGTTGTTTCTGACTCTTTTTGACCCCATTTGGGGTTTTCTTGGCAGATACTGTGGTTTGTCATTTCCTTCTCCAGCTCATTTAAACTAAGGCAAATAGAGTTAAGTGACTTTCCCAGTTGACACAGCTAACAAGTTTCTGAGGCCAGATTAGAACTCACATATTCCTGACTCCAGGTCAGGTGCATTGTCCCCTGAGCCATCTAGCTGCCTCTAGGTTACTTAGTGTCATACAAGTAGTATTTGTAAGTGGCAGAAGCTAAACCCAGGCCTCCCTGACTCCATGATTGTTCTTCTAGCTACTACACTAAACTGCTTCTCCTGGAAAAGATAATTTATTTGTTCTGAGAACAGTTGAAAATTAATAACATTAATGATCCCATTTATCTTTGTATTAAGAATTTCTTCCATTCTACATGCAAATTCTGGGGGAGTTTTTGCTATCTCTTAGGGCAAATAAGTCAGGGACAACATCAGGGCCGAGTGAGTGGACTTGTCTTTCAGCAAAAGAACTATAACCAGCTAGCTCTTAGTCAGAATTTAGGCAAGTTCCAATTTGAAAATGGATTTTTATTTCTACCTATTTGGCACACCTACCCCATACCAGGTGCCCCAAAGTTCATTTGTAACTCAGTTTGCACTTTTGATCACCTTTTTCCCCACACGGGTTCCTTCATTCAGATATGAGGCTGATTGATTACAAGGGGGGCAGTCCCCTTCATGAGGTTTCACTAAGGAGTCAATAACAGGCTCCCGTACTTACATGAATATAATAAATAACCATTTTTAACATAGGACATATCACATCATAAAGTAATTCCAACTTCTGGTCATGCGATGCTTCTTCAAAAGCATTTACAATGCAGACCACAAACC
Organism: Potorous gilbertii; assembly: GCA_028658325.1. Classification (NCBI taxonomy): domain Eukaryota; kingdom Metazoa; phylum Chordata; class Mammalia; order Diprotodontia; family Potoroidae; genus Potorous; species Potorous gilbertii. Next base: position 265,320,393 of record CM053769.1, on the reverse strand, counting down.
ATTTTTCTTTTAACGTTAACCAACTGAGACAAATGTGATAATGACTGTGTATGCTAATCTCACAGGGCCCTGACCTGATGGCCTCCATGCTATTACTAAGAATTAAAAGACCCTTACTTATAGCTGTTGGTCTAAAATCCTAAGCTTAATAGCTTAATTTTTGGACTTAATCTCAATGTCCCCCTACCAACAATCTATTATTTAATAAATCTGGTATTATGCTTACAAAACTTTTGATTATAGGAAATTTCCAGTAAGAGCAGGGACATTTCAAAGGAACATATCCTTAACTTCATGTCAATTCCAGGCAGAAGTAGATTGTCAACTGGCATCCAGCCAGGCTTAAAGTGTGCCAGGTGTCAGTGGGGAAATTGAGTCAGGAGACTCCTACCTCAACTTAGGCTGAACAGCTGCTCTCCCAACCTTCCCATAAGGTCACCCCTTTGCAGTTCATACCAGCAACTCACAGGCTTACTGGCATCATGGATCAGTAGCTCAGACAGTCTTTCTTGCTATCCACACCTAGAGTTAGACTCAGAAGAACAGTCAGTTAATAGTCCCATAAAATCTTAAAATAACAAGCTTGATAATCAGTTTCAGATATGACTATAATTTCACATTGGCTAAGGAATATATCTTTTGAAGCAAATCTTAAGTAGTACGTATGCCTTTCTATATACATTCTAGTTCCTGATTAAATACCATTAAAAACCATAAGTTATTGCTCTAATAGATTTACATCTGTTTCCCAAAGTACTCTGTTCCTTTCTAACCATGCTTTCCCTAAAAGAATGAGCTACATGTATGATAAGTTCAAACACTAACTTCAACTTACGTTCACGAAATGAGTTCAAATCAGAATAGAAACATTTAACTTTTCCATCAATGCAAAATATTACCAGAGGTTACCTGCCTCTAAGAAATTACATTGAAATTCTTTTCCCCAAATTGAAGATATAGCTCAGTAATTTGATTCAGTCAGTTGTTTTAATACTAATTGCTTTTACATTATTTTGTAATAGATAAAGACCTTTTTCCAAATTGAGACCTTTGTCCCTTACTCCAAAGGAGTTTTAGTCCCATTTGTCTAAAACGGGCCTGGAAAACCTCACTTTGAAAGCTCCTTGGATTTCTCTACTTAATCCGACTCTCTAGGGGCCCATAAACTTTTCCTTATCATTATGCCTAAATTTCTGTTCTATTTCCCATCTATGATCCTATCAATCCAAATCCCCAGGTTACTGTCCACTCCTATCAAGACCATCCCTGAAACCCCCAGACCCTTCAGTCCTTCTATAGAAAAGATAACAGATTTTGACCTTCTGTAGCTGAAACGAGGCTTGGGTTAAATTCATTTGAGCAGGACCCAGCATGCCACTATTTTGGGGTCCCAAGCACCCCCAACCTCAACAATTCCGTACAATTACAGTTAACTTTAAATCCCAGTCTTGCTCTATGGAAAAATGATACAACATTACATTTCTACTTTGGTTTCCTTTCCTTCCTATAACATTCAGAAAAAAAATGTTCTATTTCAGGGATTTTATCTTTCATATCAGTGTATGCATCTACCCAATTAATTGAAAACAGCAAGATTCCACTATCTGCCTTGTGCTTACATCTTAAACTCTCTGATTTGAGTGTAGAAATATGCCATGAACATGAAAAGCAAGAACCTAATTAGATGTCATATCTACTTTATAGTCAGACTCAGAAATAGTCAAGTAGGAAAGCATTCCTTTTCAAAGGAACACAATGAGGAAACTGAGCCAGAAGGATCCCATCCCAAGTTAAGGACAAGATTGTCTCCTGAGGCAAGCTTATGCCTGTAACAGTCACATTCCTCTCTGAGTATTTCAGAAGCTTATACATTAAATGGCTGGTTTCACTAATCAAAAATTTTACCAGGACTCACATCCTAAATCTTAAATTTGTCCTAAAAACTAATCACTGGAGATTATCACCACCACAGATTCCTTGTTTATGAACTTCAAATACAGTTTATATTTTACATAAAAGATTACAGCTTTAACAAAGTGAGGCACCACACCACTTGGGTAATGATTTTAGGCTTGTTGAGTCTTAGGATCCCAGGATGGGGCTGGCACCCCTGCTTTCCTTTGACAATAGGAAACAGTTACATCTTTTCTCTGATCAGTTGTGAGTTCAGATTAGATCTTAAAAAGTCCTTTTGTAATGACTGGACCTCAAAAGGAAAGGGGGATGGGACCAGGAGACTTTTAGTCTTAAAATTATCACAGAGCTTCCTGGAGTCATAAAATTCCTGGTCTCTCTTATCTTGTACCTTATCTTCCAAACCCAGTAAACCTTTAGTTATTATTAAAAATTAGCTTACACATATAAATTTGGTAGGTAGATCTTTTAAAAATCATACAAAAGATTTTACACAACATTTCTTCATATAACAAATATCTTCCTCTTTTAAGAACAGTTTACAATTAATTGACAAAAATTACAAGATCTAAAACCAAGGCCTTTTCACATTTGCCCATAAGCTTCTTTTTATAAACATACTTTTGTAAATGCTTGAGTCATAGCAAAAACAATCTTAGTTTAAATTTCTTAATAGCAGAAATAAACTTTTTAATATACTTAATACATCCTTAGATGGAACAGACTTGAAAATCACATCCATATATAAAAATAGGTATATTTATTTTTTTTAGGGATTCTCATTTTCTTAATAGGAATTCTACAACACAGAAACTCTTACACAGAATTCATAACAGCTTTTTTTAACCAATTCATCATTAATTTAACAACTCAATTCCTAATATAACAACATTTAGATTTACTTAAAAATTTAAATTATTTAAGTTTACTTAAAACTTAAAATAAGCCATTTCTTATTCAGGTGAATGGATTCCTACATCACCTTGCACACTAATTCATCTCTTTACCACCATGTGGGCACACTCTATCACCTGATCAGATAAAGTCATCTCAAATTTGATTGCACTATTAATTATCAAATCAGGTTACATGATTTTTCTGTCTTCTTAAAATACTTCCTCATGCCCTCACCACTTACTGAAACCATCTGAAACTGACACAAAAGTCCAGAACAACTATCTAGGGACAGGAGGGGTTTGAAACTCTCATTTGTTCCATATTTTCAATCAAATCTTTATTCATCTTTCCAAATCTCTCAATCTCTTTACTCAGATTATCCAGCTTTCCTTTACATTTCAATCATAAGACAAGATAGCTCATAAGTTAATGCTTTTTATTTAAGTTCAACCTAAATAGCCTCCTTTTCTTAAAAAGTTTAAAATTATGTTAACTTAAAATATGCTTAAATTAACTATCTTTTAGCCTAAGTAAAAGAAATTTTATTAATTCTGAACCAGTGTTAACTAGGTGAACTTGAATTACCCTTTAGGTAGAAAACTTAGAAACTTAATATTTCATTGAATTGTAATAATTATCAATCATAATAGTTTTCTGTAAGTTTGCTAATCAAGTTACAAATTTTCATTTTCTCAGCATACCCAAGTGTTCTGAACTGGGCCCGTTGCTCCCCCATCTCCCATTTTTCTTTACACCATCCTTTTTTTTTCTCCCTTTACTCAGACTACTTTTATTCTCCTTTATATTCCAAATAAAAATAAAATGCCTACCAATTTTGTCCTACCCTAAACCTTAAAAACTAGAGGGAGTTAAATGTCTAACAATTTACATACCAAGAAAGCCATATTTCTCCTCCTCCCCCACCCCACTCCGCAAAGAAATAAATAAAATAAAACTCTTTCCTTATCCTAAGGTGATTACTTTTTAAAAACAGAAAAACCTCTTCTTTTTTTTGCCACTTTAAACACATCATTTGGTATCAGATATATTGACTTAATTTGAACATAAAGTACCAACTTTAGCTTCAAGACCTAATGAAACCTAAATTCAAAAGTCTCAGCCCTCCTTCTAAGTTGCCTGCTTGAGATTTTTTTCATTTGTTAATCTTCCACTTACTTGCACCAGACTTTAATAAAGTCTAACCTATCTTAAACATTAAGAATGATACATTTCATCTATTCACAATTCCAAATACAACTAGAATGAATTCAGTTAACTTTCTATTGTGTCCCATTACACAAAAATCTCTCTTTTGGGTGAGGCAGGAAATGGTTAAATGCTGGTTAGCCTGCCTTTCTTTGGTTTGAGAGAAAAAGAAAAATCCTTCCCTCCCTGTCCCTCTGCTCCTCTGAAACTCATCTGAGAGGGTTGAAGAAGGGGAATAACAGGGATTTCAAGGACTTTTTGCTCTTGCTGACTGGCTAGTTAAATTTACAACCTTACAAAGTATCAGATAAAACAGAAAGACAGACGTCCATTTACACAGAAATATTAACACAACATATACAGACAAGGCATTTGACAAAACATTAAAGAGTGCACACATAAGTTTAAATTTTTGACAAATCCAGCCCTTGGAGGATCTGTACTCTGGTCAGAAGACATTTCCTCTGAGCTGAGTGTCTGCCCAAACTAAACAACAATACTTAATCATTTTCTTTTTATCTTTTCCCTGATACATTGACAGTTCCCAATTACTCAGTCTTTTACCTAAAGGACTGTCTTCCAGGACTTTCAGAAGACTATCATCCAGAGTTTTGGAAGGAGACTCTTCTTTTCTTTTTTAGATTTATATTGAACTTTCCACATGACTCACAAGTTCTTGCCTCTCCTCTTTAAGACAGAAGCTCGCTGATCTTGCCTAGAGAAGCAGGCAGAGACTCACAGTTTTTGCCCCCTTAGAGAGGCTCACTGATCTTGTCTCAGCCCTAATACTACAGTCACCCAGGGGCTCACTGCTCTTGCCCTCTAAGAGGACTCACGCGGGTTTTGCTTCCCTGGGTCTGTGCACATAAACTTATGTGACCTTGATTCAATCTCTCCTCCTCTATGGTCATCCTACTTTCACTTTTGCCTTTCAAGATCATCTCTCTTTGAGTCTGTTCCTTAAAAGTGAAAGGAAACCCCCAAACTGTTCCAGGACTGCTGGTAAGTGGCCAGCAGTCACCTAGGACTGGCTGGAAGACCCTTCCCTAAATAAGGGGAATCCCAGACAAACTCCCAAAACTGTGTGGGATGGGTCTTGAGACCCCCAAAAATAATCGATCAGAGACTTGTCTTAGGAAAAGCAAAAAGGAGTTTAATGCTTTTTCATGAGAAAGGGTACCCCCCACCTTCGTCGCACTAATAGTGCCAACCAGGGAGTACAAGGGAATACAGAAAGCAAGGTCAATTTATACCCTAACTCAAGCTCCCCTCCCTAATCCCTTCCCCTTATCCCATTGGCTGGGCTTCACCCTTCAGGGGGTACAATCTATTCATGGAAATCTTCCCCAGCAACAAAGAACATATAATCTTGGTGGGAAGTTTTGCAAAAGTGTGCAGGTTAGCTGAGGAGGGGTGGGGTGCATGGGGCATATGCTATTCTTTTTCTACTACATGCTTGAGACAAGGTTGGGATGCAGGGGGAGTCAGGCACAGTATAAGATATGTTATAAAGTGTGCTTTGCTACAAGGTTAGCTAGCTGCAGATGTTCAAGGGAATGTGTTTTAATAATACAAGAAGCAATTAACTCTTTGAGGAGGCTTCACTTCTGAGAGATCATCTCTCACAATCAGGATCTGAATGTAGGTCTTCCTGACTCCAATTCCAGTGCTCTACCCAGAGCACACTTTGCCCTACTGAACCGTCCTCTCTTGGTTTTGGCCAGTTTACTGGAGAAAAGCCAAACCAGGAGAAGAAACTATTAACAGTATAGCGAAACAAATATGCTTTCTGGACTTAGTAGCCTACAAATTATAAAAATACAGAAAAAAATTATTTTCAGCATGCTCAGGAAAAGGAATACTCATTAAATGCAGCTTTTCTCTCACAGAAGAACTTTGATCAGTCTCATTTTTTGAGCCGTTACTCTCATCGCTTTCCTTTTTTACCTTAATCATACTGCTATAGAAATATGAGCTGTTTCAAAATGGTGAGCTCTCATCTTCATGTACTTCTAAAAACTGAAAGCTTAACTAAATTGAAACAGCTTTAAAGTTTATTGCATGTTTAATTTATTTCTTGAATTGGTTCATTTCCAAACCCCATACTGTTTCTGTTCCACATGTTGCAGAAGATGGTAGAATCTGAATCAGGCAAGATAGGAAATATCTTCAGCTTACAAAGGTCTTTGCTATATGACAGGATATCCCAAACTGGGCCAAACACCTAAAGATGCTCTCTCTTCTCCATTTGAAAACACCTTTTCCATGTTAAAGCCCTCAATGCATTGTTTATTTTATAGACCAATGAAATGCAAGTGCAAAATCATCATCATTATTTCTGTCTTTGAATATTGAGTGCAGGAAATTTGTAGCGGCATGCATTTGGCAATTCTTTCCTTTTTTTAATAAAGACTTTTACTTTATTTCTGTACTCATAAGCAAAGATACACTTGAATTCTCAAAAATAGTTTGGTAAAGAATGGCTAACAAAAATTTGATTCAATGAAATATTTGCTTTTCAAAAAAATATTGGATTGACATTGCCCAATAATGTTCTTTTACCCTTTTCTCAGGTAAGGTTGTCTATGCAGAGACCACCACTGCACATGCCACATTGACAGGCTTACACTATTACCACCAGGACTGGTCCCATGCAGCTGCTTATGTCACAGTGCCCCCTCTGAGGCTGGACACCAACACTTCCACCTACCTCATGAGTCTGCTAGCCAAGTAAGGAACCTACTGTGCTATCTTCACGTTATCATCACCAGCATGAATTACAACACACATGCATGTGCATGTGGGGGGTAAAATTTATGGATTATTGAGAAGACTCTGTCTAGGGATGAAGAATCTACCACCCACAGGTCACATTGGACATCAGTTTAATTTCATCTAGCCCATGAGATAAGATTTCTCTGGCTATCATATGTAGAACCCTCAAAATGAGTTCAGACTAACCTATTAAATGGCTAGTCCATTCAGGGTAAAAGTCTCTGAAGGTTTAAGGATAAAAAAGCAATTGTCAAATTGTAACCAAAGATTAATTAGAATTTCAGAGGGTGTCAATAAGTCATTCTAAAACCCACAGTCCAGGGGCTCAGAGCCTACTTAAGCACCTCTACTTCTGTATTCTTCTTTCTCACCTACTTATTTTGTGTGTGCCTCCTTTCCTTATCCCTTCATCTCTGTTCTGCTATTCCTCTGTTTCCCCATCCGCCCATCTGTAATGGAAAATTATGCATATGTCATAAGGGTTGGCAGCCTATGAAATGTAGAACAAAGTTGTCCATGAGTGATACTTCTATTAGAAGGCCAGTTGTGAATTGCAAAGAGAGAAGTTACATACAGGTATGTGTCTTAGCTTGTGAATACACCTTGGATAGACTGTCCCACCTGTCTTACCACTCTCCCCTTCTTTCTGTCCTCACTTTCACATTAGACAGTTCATTTCCACAGGCCTAAAGCCACGTGAAATAAATACCTTGGCTCCATGAAATAGGACTAAAACAATGTTAAAAGGGTTCAGAGAAGCAGATTTCCGCTGGATGCTAGTGTTGTGCTTAGACTCTGCCCACCTAGAGATGCCAAAAACTGTTGTGTTTCATGATGTGTTGTGGTAGAACCATCTCAAAGAATTCAGAGTCAGATTACCATCCAAGGATGGGCAATATACCTATAAGCAAAATAGACTCTATTATTGAGACTGATGCCTCTCATGAAGTGGGCAAAGTTCCAACAAGAAGCAACAACTTCAGAAAAAGCAAGATGGATTTTTATAGGGTAAAGATGCAATTACATAACACAAATTATGAATATTAAAAAGGCAGGAAGGGTTTATTAAGGAATTAGGTAATAGGGGAGGGGTCCCAGTCACACTGGAACTGAATATGGGATTACCCACAATGCATACAGATAAACCAATGGGAGGGTATGTATGTATGATAATGATATTATGATAAGCTTCTCTACATCATGTTTACTGTAGGTCGGTTCTTTACTATTATTGTGCATGTGTGCCTACTTAGGGAAAGTCCCTTCTATTGTTTTGGGGTCCACATCCTGCTCAGGCATCCTGTTGCTGCTGCTTTCTGATTGGCTGAGTATTGTGGTCCTATCTGACATTAGATGGATGTGGTTGTGGTTGAGTGCATGAACACACCTGTTTCTGTGAGAAATATGAGGAATGGGTCTGGGGGCAGTGGCTGGGATCCCATCACATGGACATGCCTTCTGTTTTGTGAAAAATAGGAATTCGTAGACACACCTGTTGTTTCAACGAGAGGTGAGACATATATAAGGAAGTTAGGATATTGACAGTGTGGGGGAGGGGGGTGAGTGACTAGGTAGGGGCAGTGGCCTGCTGCTCAGTGGGGCCTCTAAGGAAGTTAGAGTATTGGGGCTGGGGGCAGCTTAATTTCCCAACATCCAGAGCTGCCTAAAAGTGGAATGGGATGCCTCAGAAGGTAGTGAGCTCCTAATCGCTGGAGGTCATGAGGCAGAGATGGGATGGCCATGTGTTGGAGATATGATAGAGACTATTCTTCTTCACCTACAATGAGGCAAGATGACCTGGATGTGAGGGCCCTTTCAATTGAGTTTCTTTGTGTCCTTTTCTCTGTGTCTTCTTTCCCTTCTCTTTTCCTATCCCTTGTTCCCTAATCTGTTCCTAGCCTCTGTCCCCTCACTGACCATAAAAGGGAATTGAAGGAGATACAAATATATTTAGTGTTATCCCCGTTTGTCAAATAAAGTTTTATGTTCTTTTTTTTACAAAGGGAAAATTGAGCATTTTAAATTGCTTTCTTTAAATGAGCCCTTAATGTAACTGATAAAACTGCAACCACCCTTAAAAGCTGTCCCCCGTGGCCACCCAGTGGCCTCATGCATACACTGCTGACCTAGGAAGCAAAGAGTAAACAAGTGGTGCCGTGGCCAGAGTGGGCACTGACCCATAGATTGGTTGGGACTCCTATCATCCAGGAGATTTCTGACCCTAAAAGACTGCTCTAGGTAAGAAAATCAACCCCCTCCAGGGTTTTGGGCATGTACCATTAGGGGATCCTGTGGCCCCTGTCTAGGGTAGCATAAGTCCAAAAGGTAGGTTGCCTTTTCTTTCTTTTTCCCTTAAAGTTTGGTTTTCTTTTCTTTTGCTCTAGACTTGTAATTTCACTGAAATAGAGCACTCCCTGTGAATAACCTCCCTCAACCAATGCAGGATAGCAATAGATTTTTGTAGTCTTTTACAGTTGTTGGAGCACTGACAGATTAAATGATTTGCTCAAAGGCACATAATCATTATCTCATGAGCAAGACCTGAACCCAGGTATTCACAACTCTCTGTTGTGTCTCAATTAGGCACATTGCCTCTGAGATTTTCTTTAGGAATAGATAATTAAGAGAAACAGGATTAGAACACATATTCCTGTACTTTTAAACAAAAACAGAATTGTTAATTGAGAACATGCCACATCTAATGATTGGGCATCAGCTCTTCTTGTAAGCAATTAAAGGAAGGATTGCAAGAAATACAAACATTTTATTATAAATTAAGTACCACCCTTATCACTTCACCATTATAAACTCCATTTATGTAAATATTTGCTTTCACTGAGTATGGTGGTATACAGTCATAATCCCTGCTACTGGGCAGGCTGAAGATGGTGGATCTCTTGAGCTCAGGAGTTCTGAGCTTCAGTAAAGCTAACATCAATCAATCAGGTGTCTACACTAAATTTGGCACTAATATGATGTAATAATACCTCCCTGCCAGCAGGAGGCCATAAGGCTGCCTAAAGAAGAACAAACTGACTCAGGTCAGTAATGGAGCAGGTCAAAGCTTCTGTGCCAGTCAGTAATGGGATCAGGTCCATTGGTAACTGCTGTGCTTGTAGGCTAGGCAAGCTACAAAAATGTCATCTCAAACATTTTTACTTTACTTTTTTACCTAAAGTTTTCTTTTTAAAAGATTTTTAAGGAGTACACTGAGAATCAAAACAGAGTTTGGGTGGGAAAAAGCTAAAGATATCAGAACTAATGAATGTCCTTGGTACAGCTGATGGGCCCCATGCTGGTTCTTTTGAACCATCTAGAATCTAGGACTCTTTAAGTAGCAAGGAATTCAAGATGAGCTTCATCAGTGGGGAATCATCCCAAGCAAAAAAGCCCATAGACTTATGCCAAAGGATGGCACCTCTGGCCTATTGCCACTCCTTTTTATAAAGAAGGGAATGGAAAGAGATCACTGAGACTGCATCCCAAGTATTATCTCTCTTCTCCTGCACTCCTTTCTGGTACATGCAGTACCTGCCTTTTATTCATGATACCCCTATTTGTCCCTCCATAATTAATATTGAAAGGCATTGTGGTATAATCAATAGAAAACTCTTCTCGGAGTCAGGAAGAGCTTAATCCAAGACCCACTTCCAGCACATAGGGATATGTGACCTTGGCCAAGTCATCTCACACCTTGACAAATCTCTAAGACTAAGTTGGAGAGCAATTGTCTATTTGCATTGGTTGATGGAGTTTCCACAACAGGAGTGACTAATGAAATCACAGGTCTAATCCAAAAAGGTAAATAACAGCCAAACTTCATCTCTGGCCATCTTTGATGATTCATTATGAGATTTTCTATGAGTGTTCCTAACAAAGACACCAATAAAGGTAACAGCTGTGTGCATTTGGGCTCCTGCCTTAGACATTCTCAGAGAGCTGTTTTGAAGCCTCTTTTGAAGTCTGCCAATGACTTGCTAATTGCTTTTTATGGTGAAGTATAAAGTCCTTGTTGCACATTATTATGCAAGTGTCAAGTAGGCCCTATGTACTGACAGCTGAGAAAGGCAGACTGCAGGGACATGTGGTAATTCTACTGGCATTGCTTTGGTCCAATGCTGAATACACCAAGGAGATGAAGAAGGGAAAATGTCAGGTCAACCTTTTCTTCGAGAAATTGCTTTTCAGTTTAAAAAGAAGAAGAAAAAGAAGGATCCATCATCAGTAAGCGTTTATGAGGATCAACTACAGTGCTCTGAGCATAGCTGTAACATCACTGGAATGTTTCAAATATCCCACTTGCTGCAGGAAAACTTACTGAAAGGAAAAAAGGCAGTAAGGCATACTTTGTTACACAGCTTCTTAAAGACATCTGGGTCATCCAAGTTGTCCCCAGTCCACCTGAAAAACCCTTTTCAATTCTAAGATGGGGAAATTAAACTTAAATTTCAATTAAATTGTGATAGCTAGTCATTTTTTAGATCAAGTTTGTAAAACCTGTAAATGTTGGGGTTTTGTGGAGGGCAGGGAGAGACTTCAGTGTAAAGACAAAAAAATAAGCAAAAAATGTTTGTAATTTTTTTTATTGTACTTGTGATTTTATTGGTATAGAGAATTCTCAGTGAGGAAATTCCCTCTACCAATGCAGACTGGTACCTGCACTACAATTTGTAGTCCTAGATAGTTGCCTGGGCCCCATAGAGGGTCAGTGACTTGCTGAGGATCACATAATCAGTATGTATCAGAGGCAGGCCTTGAATCCAAGTTTTTCTGATTCCAAATTAAGCTTCCTATCCACTATGCTATAGTGCCTCCCTATTTTAAAAAATTATTTTAAAAGAGAGAAAAAAGTTTATAGAATTGTAATTTTATATATATAATATATATTACATATAATCCATATGTTATATATAATATATATTATATATAATATGTATACAATATATATTAAAAGAAAAAAGTTTATAGAATTGTAATTTTTATATATAATATATATAATCATAATTTTTGTTTGTCATGTGTATAAATGTATTCACTGGGGTCCCTTACATAAATAAAGTAATTTTTGCTAAGTTGAATAAATTTTCAGGTTAGTTGTTATACTTTTATTTTATTATTGGTCAAATACATAATATAATTGTTGCTCAGTTCTTGTTTGAAAATTTACCTCTCAGTTATTTTACCATTCATAAGGGGAAAAAAAACATAACCCACTATTTGATATGCAGGAATATAAAGATACTGTGGTCTTTCCAATAGCTATTCTACTGTGACAAGGGCATCTCAGGAGTATATTTTCTATATTATGAAATTTACTATCATACATAAGATTCCTCTCAATCCTTATGCTTATTTTTAAAAATTGGTTGATTCTGCTGAGATTTCTAACCATCTCAGATTAATTTCTTAAGCTGCTTTTTGGCACTTTAGCCAACCAATAGGTAAGTAGCAGCTAATTTAATCTGCTACTCATCATGTCCTTCTGTCTATTCAGTGACACTATAAACATTGTAGCTTCTGACCATCGGCCCTTCACCACAAAACAGAAGGCAATGGGCAAGGAGGATTTCACTAAGATCCCTCACGGAGTGAGCGGTGTGCAAGACCGTATGAGTATCATCTGGGAGAGAGGCGTGGTAAGGTTTTGGGTCTCCTGATTTTTTTTTAATTTCCCTATTTTCTGCCTCACATTGTTTTCATCCTGGATGTGTTACCTAAGCAGGTTTTATGAGGGCTCCCTCAGATTATTGCAACAGCTTCTTATCCAAAGAAACTTCCAAGGCATTGATTGATATAAAAGGGTACAGCAGGAGCAATAGCACCCAGAAGCATAATGCAAGCTATCCAAGGCCACACAGGTAGTCGGCTGCAGAACCAGAATGAATCCAGCTCCTCAGATGGAATCCAGCATTCTTGCCTACCATTTTGCTGTGCTTCCCATAAGGCTTCAGTCATCTTTGCCCCACAGTAGCAAACTGGATCATGATATCAGGGGAAGAAATGTTGATCTACATCTTTCCCCATCCTTTAGTCATTAGAAATCTGATGGGAGGGGGACAGCTTAAGGACAAAGGAATGCTCAAGAGTTCTTCTCCACTGGAAGAGGCTTCATTGATGAGAATGACACTTTATTTGAAGGCCTCATGACCTGTCCATCTAGGTGAATGTTTTTGTTTCTGACATATCACAGAAAAAGACCCACCTAGTATATTAGGCCCAAAATTCATTGCTATATTATTTAGACTATAAGCTGCCCAAAGAGAATACAGTATAAGTTAACAAAGGTAAAGACATCTGCCAAGGGAAAGGATGGAAATCTTTAATTTAAAAATCAAAAATCTTTTTCATTTCTCAGAGGACAAGGAAAATTGAAGTTAATTAAATATTTCTTTTACATTTATGATAATTACTCATATTAGCTTTAGGTAAAATTCTTATACATAGAACTGTAATTTTATATGCTGTATATATGCAACTGTATTCATTGAAAACTTTTGTATAATCCAAATGTACATTTGTGTCTATTTAACAGGACTTGGAGCTGAATTTTTGCCATTTTACATGATTTACCTACATCTTTGTTTTAGTGGCTTATGATTTGTCAGATCTTTGATATATTTCTTTATTCCTGGCCAAAAATATAACACATGGAGGAGTGGTGAGACTATTCCTACCTACCTACCTACCTTAGTGACCTGTGAATGTTCTGGAAAATAGGTCCCAAGGATGACAGTTGAAAATAGAAGTTACAAAAGAGTAAACAACTATATTTTCAGCTATACAGAATATACATACCATCACATACAAACACATTGTGACTGGTTGGCCATCAACAGATTATACATTTATGTTAGTTACAATGGAGATGTAGATATATAGATATATAGACATATATGATAATGTTCTATTCATTACAATAGATTTATATCTCACAGCCCTTTGGAGCACTGGCATGCATTTTTAAAAACAGCTGAATGGGGTTAGGCTATACTCAATACTTATGAAATAAAGCAAAGAAACTAAGTACAGCCTTGGTCTCATAAAGATCATGCTCCTCTCCAGCCAAGTTAATAGGCCTCTGGGAGGAATAAAGAGAAACCATGGAGATTGCATCGTTTTATGCAAGCATCTCATGATTTTATTTTATTATTATTTTTTTATATTATATCTTATTTTATTTTTCATATAATTATATCTGTTATTTTATTTCTTCTCATTTTTTCCAGGTGGGAGGAAAGATGGACGAAAACCGTTTTGTGGCTGTGACTAGTTCAAACGCAGCCAAGATTCACAACCTGTATCCCCGAAAGGGCCGCATCATCCCTGGAGCTGACGCTGATGTGGTTGTGTGGGACCCGGAGGCTACAAAGTAATACTAGACCTCAGGCTTTAAGGGACTTGGGATTTTAAGAGAGCTGGTATTCTAGACTAAGGGATGGAAAAATGTGACCTTTTATATAATTGAAGCCAAAAATGTCTCTTACATTTTTAAATTGTTGTATTTAAAAATGTAAGCCTTGATTTGGCCCTCAGGCCTAGTTTGCTGACCCATACTGTGGAACTCTGGGGTTAGAAGGATGAAAGAGTTTGAAAGACTGAGTTCATTCAGTTCCATAAAAAATTTTTAAGAACCCACCATGTTCAAGGTATTCTAGGTGCTAGGATACAAAGATAAATATGAAACTGCTTTCCCGCTTTCCAAGAGCTCACCATCTAAAGACATGCACATGAATACCTATGATGCAAGAGAGAGTAAATCAGTGTTTTAAAAAAAATAGTCCAGGGAAATTATTCGAAACCTCCTCTTTTATTTTTTTTAATTTATTTGTTTTCAAGTTTTCTACAATCACTTCCATAAGTCTTAGATTTTCTCCCCCTCCCTCTTCTCTCCCTCCCTGAGACAATGTGCAATCTTATATGGGTTCTATTCATACATCCTTTTTAAAGACATTTCCACCTTAGCCATGTTGCATAGAAGAATTAAAATGAATGGGAAAAACCAAAACAAAACAAAATACAAGAGAAGATATTCTGCTTCATTCTGCAATCCAAGTCCATAGTTCTTTCTCTGGGTATGGAAGGCATTCCATTGGGAATGTTTTGGGTCCTTGCATTGCTATGATGGGCTAAGTCTACCAGAAAAATTCCTCTCACACTGTGGTTGTTGCTGTGCACAAAGTTCTCCTGACTCTGCTCATTTCGCTCAGCATCAGATCATATAAGTTTTTCCAGGCTTCTCTGAAGTCTTCCTGTTCATCATTTCTCATAGCACAATAATATACCATTACATTCATATACCACAACTTGTTCAGCCATTCCCTAATTGATGGACATTCCCTCAAATTCTAGTTCTTTGATATCACAAAGAGAACTATAATAAATATTTCTGTGCATGTGGGACTCTTTCCCATATTTACAATCTCTCTGGGATACAGTCCTAGAAGGGATACTGCTGGGTTAAACCTCTTCTTAAGCTAAATAAGAGCATTCTGTCTTATTCAGGTGGCTTATTTTGAGGGGTAGAGAGCAGGATTTAGTATAGGAAGCTTTCTTTATAGAGGTAGACTAATATCTTCTTTGTAAGTTCTAGTCTTGAAGAGTTACCTAGAACACTAAAAAAGGTAAATGACTTGGCCAGGGTCACAAAGTCAAGGTATGTCGTAGTTGAGACTTGAATCTAAATCTTCCCTGTCTCTGGGGTAGGCTTTCTCCTGTTCCCTGCTGCTTTCTGAGTAGCTGATTAGCTAAAATTCATCATATGTTAGTGGTTCTTTTACTGTATTCTTAGATTAGTATGGCAATCCAGAGTAACTTTTCTAGTATTTAATAGCACCCCTGGGTATAAAAGCACCATCTGTAAAGCATCTCGTATTTTACCTATAACACCAGCGTCTCCCTCTTCCCCACCCAGGACTATTTCAGCTAGCACTCAAGTGCAAGGAGGAGACATAAATTTATATGAAAACATGCGCTGCCATGGGGTACCTTTGGTCACTATCAGCCGAGGACGAGTTGTGTATGAGAATGGAGTCTTCATGTGTGCTGAGGGCACAGGCAAGTTCTGCCTACTTCGATCCTTCCCAGACACTGTGTACAAGAAAATGGTCCAGAGAGAGAAGGTAAGAGTTGGAGAGGGGAATAGGAGTATGGGCTTGGGCTGTGTACAGAAATATCATAGATGAGTTCTCTGTTTCTCATAAATGCTGGTACCCCTAATTTCCTACCAAATCTTTGCATAGCTTGACTGAGGTACTAAATAGCTTAAAGCCTTTTTTCTTTATTTCTTCAACCCCATCTCACTTTGGCAAAAAAACAAAGACTAGAAAATGTCAGTGGGGAAAAATAGAATTTAGGAGAAAGCACTTCCCTGATTCCTCTATCAGGAAAGCAAATATTCTCAGCACCCATCGATACGATGATGATAGGAAATAGCTGGTCCAGTCTCCAAGTAGGATTCAGTTGATCTGGGTGAATTTCTCCTATTTTCTGGTGATTGCCCAAGAGTTACTTTATTCCCTGAAATTCTATATGGATATGCTTAATGAACTGTGAATATACTTGTGGATATAGAAGCATTTGATAGGGCTCTACTGAAAATCTACACATCTGCAGCATCTAAAGTTATCTCAGGAAATCTGAATCATGGAGTCCTGCATGTTTATCATAACTTTGACATCCAAGATTTTTCCCTAGGGATCCTGGCAGGCAATTGGGTGGGCAGTGGTCCTGAGAAGACTACATACTTCTATATTGCTCAAGAATGTAGAGGGAAGCTAAATGGTATAGTAGACAGAATGCCAGATCTGGAGTAAGGAAGACCTGAGTTCAAATCCAGCCTCAAACACTTAATAACTGTGTACCTCTGGGAAAAGCACTTAACATGCATCTGCTTCAGTTTCTTCATCTGTAAAATGTAGATAATAAAGATAATAATGCCCAGGGATGTCAGGAGGAAAAATGAGAAGATATTTGTAAAGCACGTTGCAACCCTTAAAGAGCTATGTAAATGCTACCTCTTATGAGGAAGAGGCTTAACATCATTTTGAGTCTAGCCCTGTATGTCCTGGTAATAACACAAATGGACAACTTTGGACCCTGGGTACTTCATATCTGTCACACGGGTGAGAGTCCCAAGAGATTCAGTGGAAGAAACATGTTCCTGAATTTACTTCACTATTCCTATCATGGCTTCCCTAAGTAGTCTGTAGTAAAATGTGAGTTATACAGTTCAACCTTATGTTACTTTAAAATACTTCTCTCGACCTATTCCTGGTATTTCCTTGCCTATTCTGCAGGAAGTGTCCCTGTCAGACATTTAGGATCCCTTATTCCTGTCTCTAACATCTGTCCCAGGAGTCCCCAAACCCCAATTCTCATTACCCCCATCCCTCAAAAAGTATAAAAGGTCTCCTCTCCCCATCCAAATATTGTGAAGTCCCTTGTTTCAGAAACATGGAATCCTTAAAAACAATCCATCTTCTCTTCTTACCTCGAACTACTCAGAGTCACAGAACTTGAGAGTTGGAAGGGACTTCAGCACTCATCTAGTCCAATCCAGGACTGAAAGGTATCCTACTTGTAGGTGGGATAAGTAGCCCTCTAGTTTATTCTTGAACTTTTGATCAGTACTCATGTCTTAGTCATTGACTTCTCCTATTAATCTCCCACTAGTACAATGCTCTGAGTATAATAGGTACTCAGAATTTGGGGGCTTTTTCTGGACCACTGACTCACTTGGGGTATATGATGACAGAGACAATTTCCAGGTGAGAGGAAACTTTTGCCCAGCTCAAGGATTTGATACTGGCCTCAGGCTTGCAATTCTTAAGTACAGGTACCCATTGAAATAGGAATACTCAGAAAGAATTTATTTTCTAGATTTTTATTCAAGATAGACCTGGAGAAGATGCTTTCTTGGGAACTCCTCCTGAGCATCTACACCATTGTAACTGCTAGGTGCCCCAGGACAAAGTTGTTCTTCTATCCTCAACTCCGGAGTCAGCTCTGGATTGCAAATTCTATCCAGGGGCTTGAGTTGGAAGGCAGAGTCTCATCCCTAATCCTCCTCATCATCTAATATTAACCACTACTTCTATCCCTCCTTTGTCATAAGAATCTCTCCACCAAGAAACAGAAGGTTGAAAGTTAGTTTATAAATTAAATGACATAATCATCACCTCTCTGATGCTGAGATTGTTTATTTTCATTTCAAGAGATGAGGCATTTTCAGATAGACCTTTTGTTAGAGCTACAGTTGTAGCTGACTGATCTCATTCTGACTGACATTTACCTAAATTTTCTTTTCTGGTTCTAGTTTTATAGTTCTTTCAAACCTTTAATACCTAGTTACCATGCTTGTAGTCAAGCCAATAGCAGTACTAGTTTACTGACTGTTTAAAGTAATCATTAGAGCTTGACTATCCTTAATTCCACCCCAAAGATTGCCCACATGGCTGTTTGAATCTGCCTGAAAGTCAACCATCTTTTCCCCTTCTCATTCATTTAGTTTTTCCATTAAAATCCCTGTTTTCACAAAATTGCAGAATTTCAGACTTGGATGAGACCCCACTGGCCATAATAGCCAACTCATACCCTAAAGAAATCTCCATTATAAAACACCCTAGTCAACTAGTCTCTGCTTGAAGACCTGTGAGAAGGAGGAATATATCACATCCCAAGGAAACCTACTTTACTTTTGTTAGGAAATTACCCCCAACATAAAGCCTAAATCGCCTCCTTTGCAGCTTACCCCAGTGCTTCTGGTTCTAGCTTTTGGGGCAAAACCTTGGGCAAAGAATTGGTTCTGATTTGATCCATGTAGCAAGAAGAGGTGGAAAGTTTCCCATGCCTTCTTTAATTGAGATGAGATGGATGGCCTGTCTGCAGTCTCAAGGCCCCTCTGGCCATAAGTCTATGATGACCTTTATTCTTGCCCATGTTCAGTCTTTTGTTCTCCTCTGCAAAAAGTTTTTTGTATAAATGATAAATTTATTTTTTTAACCTTTGCCTAGTTTGTTATGCTGAGATGTTAGTGACAATAGTACACTTGATTATGAATACCTAGAGAATAGTTTCCTTTTACTCAGCAAGCATGTACAAAGTGCCTATAGGTATTAAGCATTCTACTAGGCATTGGAGATACAAAACAAAAGTAAAACATTCCTGACTCTCAACTGGATTTCTAAAATCGTCTGACAGGCTTGAACTCCTAGGAGAGCAGAAAGGGGAATTTAGGATCATCTGTTGTATAGCACAATTCCCCTTTGTATTACCAGAAAAATTCCTTGATCTACAAATTTATTGTACTCTCTTTGAGTTTCCACTATTGCATACTGCTTAGAATTATTGGTACTAATAGGGTGAGGAACATTACTTAATCTCAGTGGATGAATTTCCTACCTTGTTTATATAAGAAAAAAGGAATCTTTTTAATAAGAAAATCTTCAATAAGAAAAAAGGAAAACTAATTCTTTGTACCAAAAGATCAAAGTTCTCTATAATCTTATGCCCTGAAGGTCTAGAACGTTCCTGAATACTCTTTTAGGAGCAACAGAGATGAAGAGAAGAAATCCAAAAGAAGATTTTGGTTGCTAGGAAATGCGTATGTTTGATATTAATCCAAAAACAAATTAGGTATTCATAATCTCCACCTATAATAGTATGCTGAGGCAAGGACAAAAGATAAGAGGCATCAACACAGATTCTTGTCTTGAAGTATTTCACATTGAGCCGGAAGATGTTAACATTTATGATAAGATAATCTCATCAACATTTGACAATGATTCTATGAATTCCTATAATAGGTCTTTCCTCCCCTCTGTATTAACCAAGTAGTATGGTGGGGGAAAAGGTGGGAAATATATTTCCAAAATGTCAGGATTTCTAGTTAATGAAAATTCAGTTCCCAACATTACCTTCATAGAGGTTGATTCCATGGATAGAAATTCAATATCAAAGAATCTTTCACAAAAACAAAAGTCATGGTCAAAAGACTATGAAAGCCATAGGAGACATATATAGGATATATATACATATATGTATGTGTTGTGTGTGTGCGCGCGTGTGTATCTTGGACAGGCACTTGTGACTGGACAATGGATTCAGCCAAGAATTATATTGCTTTTAGGAAATTGTGTGGTGCTTTTCATGACTCCAAGCTACTCCCTGAAAGAATGTCCATCTTTTTAACATCAGTATTCTTCTCATGATTTGGTATAACTGCATATCTGAATATATCACAGTCTCCAGAAAATTAAAGTCAAAAGTTACCTAAAGGGCAATGGAAAGGTACATGGGGAATGTGATTAGGCTGAACATACTACCAATGAAGACTTGCTTGGGAGAAGCAGTATACAAGAAACTAGCAGAGAGATAGATATTTAAAAGAGAGAGAGCTGGTCATATAATAATCATAGTGAAAGACAACCAGTGGATAGCCGGCATGCTCCATATTTATCCACATGTCATCACACCTAGAGGAAGGCCACCAGAATGCCCAGCTGGACACCTCTGCAGCATTTTAGGGGAAGATATAGACAAGAATCAAACAGGATGAGAATACTTAGATGAGTTGCATTCTGTACAGTTGAAAAGACCCACATCACTGAGATCAAAACTCCCTCAGTGTTGGTCAACCAAGGGATTCTTGTTCTTCAACATTCTTGTTCTCCAAAGCCTTTGAAATGGTACATAAACAGGGGAAGAAATTTTCTCAAAAGATATCAACCTTGCATTAAACTAGATTTGCCTCTGAGCCTTAGTCTTGACAAAAATAAATAAATTAAAATTTGAACTAAATTTGCACTTATAAAAAGTAACATTATAAAGTACACCTTAGTTTAATCTACATGATGTGCACTATATGACTGCTGACCTTGTTTATCCCTAGTCCTATGCTCCCCCAAAGTCTGGTGTTCTCAGATGTCTGGAATGAAGAAATCTTGAAGAGCTAACACCATTAAGAAGAATCACAAAATCCCATTGTACCTATAGGTTAAAAAAAACAGCCTAACCTTAATGATCTTCAGAAGCAATTTTCAGTTCAATTCAGCAAATATCTATTAAACAACTACTATGTGCAAAAAAGCACCATGCTAGGGACTAGTGCCACCAAGATGAAAAACATTCCCAGTCTGTGTCCTCAAGGAATAATTCATTCATTGATTAAATAATATATTCAGTGCTTTCTTGAATTAAATTTTGCTAGGCTGTGTAGGAGATACAAGATTTACACAAGACACAGGGCTGTGTTCATAAATGTTTAAGAACTGACTCAAAAAAAAGGTTTGGATGATACACTTGTAAATTTAATCTGCATTATTAACATTTTCTACTCCACTTCCTTAAGACTAGACAATCAAGAAAACAATAAATCAAGCCCTAATTTGTCAGTTTTCAATTTCTGAGGTGTAAATGCTGTCTCTGAAAATTTATACTTTCATGAGCTGTATGAGCTGACTCCAGCACACGTATGGCACAGTTCCTGCCCTCATGATGCCTATAGTCTAATAATGGGGATAAGGCTCTTATAAAATAAGTTCGATATAAGGGAGAAGGTGATATGGACAAAGGAAAAGTTAAGGCAAAGCACTTCAAGAAATTTGAAGAATCATTTTTAACTGAGGAAGCTTTAGTGAAGTCATGGCACTTGAGCTGGGACATGAAGGAAAAACAATTCTTGGAAGATAGGAAAAAATATATATCAGGCATGGAGCATGGAGCACAGTGTATATGAGAGAATGAAGCAGAAGAGGATAAAATGAGAATGTGTAATAGCTGATAATCCAGATCATTTGTAATGGAGAAGAAGGAAATAAGGTGGGGAGAACGTCCACAAGATGTGGAAGTGTTGCTGGAAATGAAGACAATCAAAATGTGATGCAACCCTTCCTACCCACCAAAGCCAAAACTGAATGGAGAAAAAGGATAAACTCATGAATGTTTTATCCTTGTGTGAACGCTGGAGAGGAGTGAGATAGTGAGTTGAAGTGGATGGGTTCACAGTGGCTACTGAAGCGATGGAGAGCATTTTGAATGCTATTAAAAAGTCACAGATAACTCATACTTTAAGGGCCTGTATTTCATCAGTTTGGGTTTGCACTCTGCTGACTTAGATAGCACCACCTCTGTGTCTTAAGTATGCGGTTCCACAAGTTTCTGTGACCAGAAGTATTAGTACTTGGTGGGCAATATCCAGCCATGAGTTTCTCTGAACTGAGGTAGACTGGTCCTGAGATGATAAACAGTGCCTTGATATTTTCCCAGCTTGATAGAGCTAGCCATAGCGGTATTCCATTAGAATTGCCTTCCAGAGCCCATATCACCTCTATACCATGATCAGCCATCAGAAAAAGACTTTAGTGAAAGAATAATACTGATAAAGACCAAAAATTATTGGGGGTTTTTTAATTGAGATCAAGAAACAACTTGGGCAAAGGGTAAATATTGTTAGGAACAAATGTTGTTTTAAAAAAAAGGTGCTATTTTATGCTGCCCAAAACTATTATTAGTTCTACATACTATGCCCCACTCCTCTAAGAACAAGGCAAATGACAAGAAAGCAAGTTGCTTCTAGAAAGCAAGAAAAGGTGAATTTACATTAGTCTGGAATTAACTAAATACCTCATTTCTGCATGACTGAACAGTACAGAAATGATAACTTTGAGGTCTTGAAAAAAGGTTAAATTATATATTCAATATGCTCTTGTTTACTAGAGCTGGGAAACTTGAAATACATTTCAGAAAAATTCCTGTTAAAAAGATTGATGTGAAATTTTCTATCTAAAGGGTTAATCAGTTATCCTCCAAAAGCAACATATACCATAACTGATCTATATCACTGAGGGTTTAATACTCACCATGTAGGTGATTATAGAGAGAGTAAAAGGGCCACTTCTTCATGTGTGTACATGCATAAGACTGTTCAATTACAGGCATTTTCTTACTGGAAGCAAAGGAACATGGGAAGCCATTGTCTAAGCTTTCTGTTGGCTAAATGCCAATTTTAGAAATCACAGCTAGCCAAATGTTCCAAGGAATCTTTGGGCAGGCATATATTATACTAGGTTATTCTTTAAAAGTATTAGTAATAATGGAAACTTGCTTTTTTCACTACAAAGACCCTTCACATACATTAAGGAGAATGGGGGCGGGGGGGAGTTCTACTTTGTTCCAAAACAGACTTTCTTCTCTTATCCTTCTCTCCCCTGATATCCCTGATCTCAAGCTTTGGCTTTGGAGTCAGCATTCTAGAAGTCAGTGGTGTGAGAGCTTGTCATGTTCCATATCTGCTTCCAGCATCTTCCAGAGCCCTGTTACTCTATAATAATATTCAAGGAGATGAGTTAGTTTATTACTGATATTTATAGCTACATCGGTCTCTCCCAGTGTCAGTCTCTGGTATGGCGCTATGGAAAAGCCTAGATTCAGAGCCAGAAGCCCCAGTTTAGTACATGGGGACTTTTTCCCTGAAACATCCTTCTTTCCTTCCAGCCCCCTTCCTCCCATTCGTGAGCTTCTCCTTTGGCCTCTCTTTAAGGGAAGGGCCGAGGCCAGCCATGCTTCATTCCTCTGCCTCTAACTTTTCAGCTTTTGCCAGCATGTTTCCTCTGCTCCACAACAGATACTTTCCCTATCTCCCAATCCCCAGCTTTCTAGCACCCTTGTGTGTTTCCTTCCCCTAGTAGGATGGCAACCTCATCAGGGCAAGGAGTGCCTTTCTTTTCACTTGTGTTTGTCTGTTTCCTCAGTGCTTAGCCAAGTGCCTGGCACATAGTAAGCCTTTAATAAATGCTTGTTGCCTGCCTCCCTGGCTGACTCTGTGCGACCTGCTTGTGCAACCTTAGACATCCCTTTTCTGGGCCTCAGTTTCCTCATCTGTAAAATGAATAGGTTGGACTAGGTGACCTCTAATGTCCATTCCCATTCTAAATATGCATGTGTTTGTGTCTGTGGGAGAGGGAAAGGGAGAATTAAATAATCACACATGTGACCTAATCTCAGTGTTTCCTTGGGACCAAAGAACTATATCCCAAAATTAAGGTCAAGGCAAGAAAGAAAAAAAGCCTTTCTTTGCATCACGAAATTATGTAGAACATGAATACAGCACCTCCTCTGCCTTATCCTTAGCATGCAAAGTAGCATGAATCTGTACAGGATATATGCCTTATTTTACTACCACACTAGGAAACCTCTTTCATTGACAGCATAGGATAGGATGATGGACTTTTGGTTGCTATAGGATGGAGAGAGTCAGCTTCACTTGTCTAGGATATTAGATACTTCCAAGACTTATGGGGAAATTTTATACACCAATATTTCTAAAAAACTAAATAAAGCATCATATTTCTTTAATGAGGCCATTCATTTTTCTCTACTTATTAACTGTTTTGTGTGATCTTCTCTGAGGTCTCTTACATAATACTTCTCCTTTTTCCTCTGGTTGAGAAGATAGTCATCCTTGAGTGATTTTACAATTTGCAAAGAAAATGAACCAAATGATCCTAACCAGTTAGTAAGATACAACCCTGGCTTATTGTTTCCACGGTCTAAATTTTAAATGCTGAATGAACAATTTCCTCTTACCATTTGTGCTCTGTAATGGGGATAGGTACCCACCCATAAGTTGTATCCCTCTATTTGCTGCATGGCATGAATTGGTTGCCTCAGTTTCCTCGAAATCAGTGTTGTAACTCAATTCAATTCATTAAGCACTTATAAAGTGCCTTCTACGTTTGAGGCCTGGTGTCAGGTGCCAGAAGCAAAACAGCTTCTACTCTGGAGGAACCTGTATTCTATCAGGGTAAACTGGTGGGGTATGATGGGGAAGGGGAGAAGGTTTAAAGAAATAAAATATATAGACAGAGAAGTAAATCCGAAGTGATAGGTAGGGGGTCACCAACAACTGATGGATGTCAGATCAAGAAAGGCCTCTTGTAAGGGACAGCTCCTGTGATAAACCTTGAAAGAAACAAGAGATTTCAAGAGGAGAAAAGGAGAAAACAAGAAGGGAAGAATGGTCCAGACATGAGAGATGCCTCACTTGTCAAAGGGACAGTGCTGGGAGATGAAATATTGATGTAAGCACTGTTTCCATAATGACAATGTGTCATTTCTTTTTAGATGTTAGGCAGTAAGAATGTATACAAACTACCACCTGTTTATTTGGCTTTAATTTTATGTCAACAGTGCTTCTTAATTTCTAATATCTCCAGAAGCTATGTACTTCAATGACAGAGGGTGCCCCCCAGCTCTATCATTGGGGCTCCCTAGTGTTAGAGAGGAACTTGGGGATTTCTCTACACACTCACACACAATTAAAGGACACACAAAAAAATTCTTCCTTAGAAATCAGAATGTATAAATCCATTGCTACATAGAGTTATAATAAAAATGAGGTGAGTGTGGCTATATACAGTATTCTGTCAGCCACCAAGAATATCCCTGGAAGAAGCCCCGAGTCAAACCACTTGGCTCTGATGATGTTGTCTTTTCTTTCTCCCCCTCCCCCTCCCCCTTTATTAGAGCTTAAAGGTTAAGGGAGTGGACCGTACTCCCTACCTGGGGGATGTAGCTGTGGTTGTGCATGCTGGGAAAAAAGAGATGGGAACTCCACTTGCAGACACTCCCACCCGGCCAGTCACTCGACATGGGGGCATGAGGGACCTTCACGAGTCCAGCTTCAGCCTATCTGGTAAGAGCAGGGGCAGCACAGTGTGGGTACCAGCACTTGGGTCCCAGGGAGGGGGAAGGTGGGAGGGAGGGCAGAGGGAAGAAAAGAAATTAATGCAGCTACATCAGGTAGTAGGAAACTTTGTCTGAGGTACCAGTTCATCCCTTCCCCCACACTCTAGTAGCAAGTGCTAGAATAGTATAGCTAAATGTTTTTTGGAGCAAGCAAGGACACGATATGATTTGTGACTAGAGAACTCCCCAAGAGCCAATTCCTTTTGTCAATGTAGATTACCACCTTCTCTACAATTTATAGTCTTAGAATTGCTTAGGCCCCTGAGAGGCTAAGTGGCTTGTTCTGCATCATATAGCCAAACGTGAATCCAAAACAATACTTGAACCCAGGCCAGCTCTTTAGCCCTTATGCCACATTGCCTCTCATAATTCTTATGTAGATGATACCACTACAGTAGACAAATGTTGAAATGAGAGAGAGGGATCTTCTTCATATATCCAAGACCTCTTCACCTGAGGTTTTGCCAGGTTTAGACTGACATCTAGCATTTCCTAGCCCAGCAATTCTCCTTTCTTTCCATCTTTTTGAGGATCCTGTATATGGCAAGGTTTTCTTCAGCACTAACTCAGTGCCCTGGTGGATATCATTATACCTGTGAATTCTAGAAAAACCCATCTCTAATTCCTCCAGTCATGAAGGAGCCATGGGCTGCTTCTTGGCAAGGATGGTGTCTTCTTATGTTCTGACATGTAATAGCTATATACGGATAAGCAGACAAACACAGAGACTCTGGAATTTACAAAATGTGCTAAGACCTCCAAATCACTCTGCCTTAGGAGGAGGAACTGTATTCACCATTTCTCTCCCCTAGAAAGGACTGTGAAGACCATTCTCCCAGTGTTCCACAATTGGATATTTCACCTGAGTTCATTTCTAGCATCTCATCAGCTGTAGCAGCATGACAATTGGATTGAGGAATAATCTGATACACTGATCCAGGAGTAGAAAGGGCCTTTTATTTTTTCCTTTTAAATATTTCTGTTGATGCTTATTGTCATAATTTAATATATTTAGAGCTAAAAGGGACCTCAGAGGTCATGTAGTACAACCCTTAACTTGACAGATGAGGAACCTGACCCTGTATTTATATCCTAATCATTTCCTTTTTAAGAAATTTTTTATTTTTCGTTTAACCAAAATTTTTTCTCCCAAACACCTCTGATCAAAGGGTATGCACAGCTTAATGACTGATCATAGTTAATTTCCCAACCACTTCCCACCTATATTGAGTCTTCCTTTGTGACAAAAAAATTAAGCAAAAATATTCAATGCATAAACTTTATCTGATATTATATATGATGTTCTATCTTCGTATTGCCTCACTTCTATGCTGTGAAGGTTTGTTTCAATCTTTCCCCCAGGACCTTCACTGGTTTCTCCATTACTCAGAGTTTGGTTTTCTTTTGTTATCATTGTATATTTTGTTTTCTCTCAGTGTCTGCATAGGGTCATGATATTACCATGTCAGAGGTATGCAAAAGAATGCAAACTCTCTGGCAGGGCAGAAAGTTTCCACTGATATCATGGCTCCCACCAGTCATAAGGAGTGGAATACAAAATAGAAGAGGAGGCCCACCCCTCTGTAGTCTGGGATAGGAGAGGGTGGGAAATGGTACTTAGAGATTCAGAATGCTTGCCAGTAGCCCACACATTTGATGGTTTCTTCTTACCATCATGAAGCATAACTCAAACTGTCCAAGTCTCCTCCTGCCCTCTGGCCCACCAGAACCACCCACCTTCCTAAATTAATTCATCCACAATTGTAGAAAGCAAACCCTTCCCCATACAGAGCCATATATGCTCATCTCCATTCTCTCCCCACAAGGAAATAGACCCTCTATTCTCACCTTAGTTCTCTGAGTCTCCAATCCCCTTCTATCTGGGTGGAATTCAAGGAAAAAGAAATATTGCTCTTATATACACTTAAGAGAGTGCTCAGGATTTGGGGAGGTCATAGAGGAGGCAACTGGGAAAAGAGAATCATGAGAATGGTGAAAGGTCTGGAGAAACTGCCCTACGAACCAAGGATGTTTAGCTTGTGGAAGACTCAAGAAGGGCATGGGAAATTTTCTCAAGTATCTGAAGGACTATCATGTGGAAGAGGGATTACGGTTGTTTGCTTGGCCATAGAAGGTGGAACTAGGAGCAGTGTGAGGAAGTTGTTGAGAAGCAGATACAGGGTAGATTTCAAGAAAAGCTTCTGTCCAAATAGAGCTATCTGGAAGTAGAATGGGCTGGGTTCCCCTGCACTGGAAGTCTTTATACAAAAGGTAGGTGACCATTTGTCAGGCAGATTGTAGACAACATTATTGAATATAGGTTATATTTCTGAGAACCCGTCTAACTCTGAGACATTTATCTTTCTCCTCACCTTAAAACCTGTTCCTTGGCCCTCTCAATGACCTGGGCGTCAATTCTATGCCGGCAGTCTAGAGCTAGCACTCAGCTGGTTCCTTTGGGTTTCATGGATCTCTCTTAGTAGTAGCTAAGTCTTGGTATCTCTTTATCCAGAGGCTTTGGGATCTGGCTCTTTAATTTCTCAGTACAATGAAAGATTTTTGAAATGAAAACAACCTTTTGAAATTTGGTAAGAAGGATTTATATGTTGGCAGCTCTTGACCTTTTACATACCATCAGAAGAATCCCTGGGTGTCAAATTTTTATTAATATGCCCTCATCTCAGGGCATATTACTGAACTGTCCAAATGAATCAATCAATAAGAAATAAACATTTATAAAGTACCTACTATGTTCGAGGCACTGTGCTAAGTGCTGAGAATACAAAAAGAGCAAAAAGAAAGAAAGAAAGAAACACAACCCAGGCCCTGCCCTCAAAAAGCTTACAATCCAAGGAAAGAAATCCAAGTGAGAGCATCCTGGGTCTCTGGCAAGGTCAGCAACATCTCACCCTCTGCTCTTCTGCCTCTACAGGTTCTCAAATCGATGACCATGTTCCAAAGCGAGCCTCGGCTAGGATTCTCGCTCCCCCCGGTGGCAGGTCGAGTGGCATTTGGTAAAGATGCTGACCAGCCTCCCAACTAAGGATGCAGCAGCAGCTAGCCAGCCCACCTTCTGGCCACCACTGCAGGTTGCATGGGGAGGCTGGGCCACACAGTCCAACACCCAAGAAGGCAGGAGGGGGGGAAGGGAAGGATTTACTAGACACTTGGAAGCACGTCATATGTCTGAAATGTCATTCACTATGCTTTAAGCCAATTCTAACAAGCACTTTGGGACGATGCTCCTCTTGCTGTAGTCCTTTCCTTTCCTGGCCTCACCAGGCTGCATTTGTGGGCCAGGGGGGACCCGGCACTATGCACTGACCAAAATGCATAGGCAGCAACCTCGCCCCAACTCTCACACTTGCCTCAGGCTGTTTGCTTTATGAGAAAGCATCAGCTTGAATGGTCTTCTTCCTAGCCTGGTCAGCCAATGTCCAGGGCACTTTGACAGAAGTGTTTCAAAAGAAAAGGCCTCCCTCCTCCCTTCCTATGCTCCTTCCCATCACCTCCACCTCCTCGATAACCATATTTCCCAATCCTGCTAGAATATTTGTTCCCCAGCCATGTCTTAAGACTCCCTCCTCATCCCATAGTTACTGAGTTAATCAGTGGTCCCCGTTCCAGGCCAAGGCATTTATACAGATGAAGCAAATGAACCCTTTGCCAGCTCCCTCTTCCCTTCCCTCTTCCTTCCAGTCACCCTCCCACACTTACAAAGAACAAGCAGCCTAGAAGAAAAAGCTGGGAGCTGGTGCGAGGCCTCGTGCCATGGGCGTGTAAATGATTTTGTTTTGCACGTTTGGTTTGAGCAGTGGTTTGGTTTGATTTGTTAGTGCATCCTGTGAAAAAAAAACAGTGCTTTGTGTCACTTAGCGTTAGGATAGAAATGGGGATAGACATGATCCTCAAGAGATGCTGCAGTCAACACCAACCCAAGAGGCAGGGCAGGTATAGAAGGAACCCCCATCCTCCTGCCTTCTACATTGGGTCCTCCCAACGGTTAAAGGGCAAAAAAGTCCTGGATCCACCCTCCCCCAAGCCTGAAAGATAAGGACACAGTTCACAGATCCTCACATGGACCACAATCAGGAACCTGATCCTATAAGAATGGCCTGGGCAGCTATTATTTTAAAAAATTCAGACTTATATGGTCTTACCTTCTCCTTGCTGAGCTTTCAAGAAGAGGCCTAGGCACTCCTTCTTGGTGACTGGTGAGAAACGTCCTGCCTTCTAAGAGAGGGAGAAAAGGAGAAGTAGGAGGGGAGAAAGGGTCTTGATAACAAGAAGAGGGGGAGCTTAGGCAAGACAGCTGCAGCTACAGAGTCCTATAAGGCTATGTGTAAGACATCTGTGGCCATTCCTCTAGCCAGCCTCACCCCATCCCTGCCTGTTACTGACCTCTTTCCCAAGACTCCTTGTGTCACAATCAAGCCCTTCCCCAACATTGAGGGTATTCTTTACTTGAAAGGAAATAAAATCTTAGCAACGGTCCACCTTCCAACACTGAAGACCACGGAGCTTTTCAGTAGGGATATGGACTCTTTGGAGCCCTCAGCTACATGGGGTGGGGTCTCTCCATCTATTACTGAGTGACATTCTCTCAACTGAAGAGATGCTAGGAGGAGTCTCTCAGGCAGAGAGATACCCTCCTCTTCTTGGGCTGTATTCCAGTTTATTAGTTCTAGCCCTACTCTTGCTTAGACTAGTCTTCCATCTCCTGGAGCTTACAGGAAGCCAATCCTCCATAGCTCCCAAGCTTTTATGGGAGTTCAGCCATGCCCCCTCATTCATCTCAGGCCAGAAGTTGCCAGAATTCCCCTAACAGTTTTGATCATGCCACCTTACTGTGGAGAGGAGGAATGAGACAACTTCTGTTTGCCAATCCTCACCAGATAATTATAAAATCACTTGCAGAATTTGCCTCCCAGATGAATCATTGGCAGGGCATACATGTGTTTGGTTTTTTCCTCTTATGGCCATTCAGTCTAATGCAAAAATCCTTAAAACTTAGTCCTTTATGTCTAAGCTAGGACTAGAAAAATATTAGAAGCTTGCTCAGTATTCTGAACTCTAGCCTGCTGTGTGGCATTTTTATACCCAGCCTCTACTCCTAACCCAATTTCAGTCTCTCATTAGCACACTGAAGAGGGCAAGTCTCAGCTGGCCAGAAGATAAAAGGCAAATAGTTGGTAGGGCCAGAGTAGATTACAGGGGGTTATAGATGTGGTAGCCAAGTAGGCCTTAGGTTGGTCAGGACACAGCACATAATGACTGCATCTGGGGTGGGGAGTGGATTCCAACTTAGCCCCATAAGGCTAGAGATGCCTACTATGACTGTTCTAGGCTCTAGTCTCTCTGTGGTCCTAAAGGAGACAAATATTACCTTTCTCCCCACTTTCTATGCAGTGGGACTGGGCAGATGCCAAAGAGCGTAATAGAGAGCTGACCAGCAGGGCCAGTCAGAACCACCACATATTTTTGCTGGTAGAGCTTTTCCATACAGGTCCCAGTACTGGAATTTTAGAATTGACGTGCCCAGTGCAGGGAGGAGGGAGAAAGGGGAGTAGTGGAACCACATTCCTTCTCTCACCAAAATTGCAGGTCTGAGAGAGCATGATTTCCCCCCTCCCACCCTCCTGACCTCTATCCATGACCCGCCCATACCAAAAATGATTCTAACTGGAAAATCAGGAGGTAGTCCAAAATGTTGTAAGAAATAGCGTCTTCTCTTCCCCTCAACCCGCTTCTCCTTGCCCCTTTACAGAGCCTGGAGCCACCTGGAAGACATACTTGTCTCTCATGGTTGGAATGAAAAAGGGTCTCTGGTTGCATTGAATGCAGCTCTCAAACTGGTCTTGTACTTGCTGGAATAAATGCTGTTTTTCTTGCCTTAGCTGCTCTCTAGGTTTGTGGGGTTGTGTTATGGGAACATTGTGCTACTACTGTGTGTGTGTGTGCGTGTGTAGTGCTAGGAATCCACAGTAGGTCTCTGTCAAGTCTGTACCGTGGTGAGGGCTTTTTGGACTCTGACTCAGAAACTAACAGAACCAAACTGAAACCAAAATCTTCCTTCAGCAGCAGCAGAGGCGGCAGGCATGGTCTGGGGTCAGCATGGAACCATCCCACATCCCAGCACCCAAGTGACTTTCCTTATGCCTCCGTAAATGTTATGGTGCTAAGAATGTGTCAGTCCCCGAATGACACACTTTTCCTATGCTTTAGCCACCTGTTTCAGACAAAAAAACAACATCACAAAAAACACCCCAACACATTGTGTTCTGGTGCAGGTTTGTATTAAACTGTAGCTACTTCTCACTTTGTCTCAGTTGTGTTTTTTCAAGGGAAAAATGTGCATGGAACTTATCTTAATGAACTTGGGATGCTTAATAGGTAGACATTTTAGGAAAGTACTGGATACAGGACAGAAAAAAGATGTCCTGCAATGATTTATCTTGACTGCCCCTCACCCCAAACTCCCAAATCAACCTTGCTTTTTTAGCCATTTGGAAGTCCTTGGCCTCAACCTTTTCTCATTCTTTGTTTTTAAAAATTGATTCCCTACCTATCCATCTTTTTTGTAAAACTCACAGAAACCTCTGTTACTATGGTAAAGAGTAGTCATATAAGTGACTAGAAGCAGGTCTGATTCTAGTCAAAAGTTTGAAACAGTCAGAATTTGTCTCTAAATCCCACGTAGCTTCCTTTATGTACCCCTCTCTTTCTTGTTACCACGAGGTCCTCAGCACTGCCTCTGGCTGTCTAGAACCTTATCCTTCATTGCCCTACATCTGCCCTCCCTAAAGATACCCTGAGTTCCAGAATTACCCTCCCAGGGTAAAACATATTTGTAAATTTTAGAAGAATCTGAATTAACCTACAAGAAAGAACCTCTGATGGTAGGATTTTTAAAAATTGTGGTGAAGTAAAGAATTTCAGGGAATATGGGGAAAATATTTAAAGGGGTCTTAGACATACCTTGTGTTACTATATCATACAAAGCAAGCAAACAACTCTGAGACTAACAAGATAGGCCTTGACTGAAAGAACCACATGGAGTACTATAGTTAGGGCAGAATATTTGCCTACTATAGAATTTTAGTTACCAAAGAGGGCTGTTGAACAGGTCCCATATAATAATAATGAGCACTTTGCTGTCAACCCAAGGTTTGTCTTCATGGGATCTGCAGTACATTGAATACTAGATGGGGCTTAGGCTCTGAGAGAGCTGGCTCCTTCTCTTCTGTAGCCTCTCCCCTTTTGTGGTGGCTCTGCTTATGCTTAGTTTTAGTGTGGATATATCCACTCAACATCTTGACTTGATGCCCCCACCCACTAGGGGACAAAAATGCCACTCCTCCAGTGTCTGCTGTTTCAATGGAATTTACTCATAAAACTGTTAACTCACATATACACCGTTCTTGAACTATAACATTAGGAAGGGGGAAAAAGCGTGGGCAGCCTTTTAAATGACAAATCCTTCCTAGATGAGGCAGCCAAAAACCTAGGAACTCAAATTCAAACCTCCCCACTTTGTCACAGGCAAGCCAAAACCCACTAAAAACAAAATAATTCAAGTACTTAAATTCAAGCTTTCCCCTTCCACTACAAGGAGGAAGCAATATTAACCAGCCATGGAAGAATACGTCACTGAGGGTACTTGGCTAGATCCGACATGAATGCTATCCTTCGTCAGCCTCCATTCTGGTCCCTGCTTTGCTCACTGTCATCACTGCTGCAGGTCACTCAGTGTTAGTCATGCCTCCCAGTTCTCATCTGACTCAAGCCCACAAAGAGTACATTGGCATTAATATTAAAAGTCATATGTTAGGTGGCACAGTGAATAAAGCACTGGCCTTGGATTCAGGAGGGCCTAAATTCAAATCCAGCTTCAGACACTAGTTGTGTGACCTTGGGCAAGTCACTTAACCTTGTTTGCTTCAGTTTCCTCATCTGTAAAATCAGCTGGAGAAGGAAATGGAAAACCACTCCAGTGTCTTTACCAAGAAACCACAAATGGAGTCACAAAGAGTTGGACAGGACTGAATGACGACGACAATAGCTAAAAATTATCAAGATTGTAAGTCAGGCGACCACCATCACTTCCTGTCTCCTATCTCCTCTGTTTCACCAAAATGTGTATGTTCCTGCTCAGTCTGACTTCACACCCCAGGTTAGATATTCTCCCTCTTTATTCTGACCAGCCCTCCCTCACCTCTTGCCCAGTCCCCTCATCCTGGAAGGACTGGGAAGAGGTGTGTATCCTTCCCAGAGAAGAATTTGTAAACAGGTTGCATGGGATACAATTGAGCATCTGTGAATGCAACGTACAATGTACAAGCAACGTAACTTGATATGTAATAATTACAGATAATCATCTCAACTACATCATGCATTAGACTTGTACACATTTAATATTAATGCAGGTAGCAAATACAATAATAGCATATCAATGGCCATTAAGTATCTGCTAGGCACTGTGCTAATCCCTGGGGTAGAAAGACCTGCCTTCAGGAAACTTACATTTTATTAGGGGGCAACATATGCAAAATCAATGCAAGGTTATATGAGGGTGAAAAAGGTACTAGAACCCAGAGGGATCAGTAAAGACCTCATGTAGAAAGTGGTACTTAAATCAAGCTTTGCATCTAAGAGATAAAGGTGAGGAAGGAATGCATTCAGGGCATTGGGGCAAACCTTTCCAGAGATGGAAGCTGAGCAGTCATAAGAAACAGCAAAGTGGCCAGTTTATTTGAAATGAGGCATATGTAGGGAAGGTATTGAAGACTGGAACCACACTGTGAACAGTTTTAAGTGCCAAAAGGAAGGATGTGTATTTGACTCTAGAGATAATAGCAACTAGTTTCAAATGAGAAAATGGCATGGTTGAATCTGTGCTTTAGGAATATCGCCTTGGCTCCTGTTTGAAAAATTGCTTGAAGAGGGAGAGACAATTTAATAAAACTAGAATTTATTATAGAACTTAAAGGTTTACAAAGCACTTTGCAAATATCTCATTTCTTATAACAGCCCTGGAAGTAGGTGCTGCTATAATTCTCATTTAACTTATAAGGAAACAGACCAACAGAGGTTAAGTGAAAACCAGAGTCACAGCTAGTAAGTGTTTGAGGCAAGATTTAAACTCAGGTCTTCCTGACTCCAGGTTCATAGCTTTTTCCAAGATAAGGCAGGGTGGTCAATTAGAAGGTTACTGCAAGAGTCCAAATAAGAGGTGATAAAGGGCTTAAGGAAGTTGGTAGTTTTTTGAGTACAGAATGGGATAGACAAAAATGATATCAGTGTGGCACAAGTGAGAATGAGATGCTGAAGATGCCTCCAAGGTTATAAACCTGGGTAACTAGAAAGATGGTGATATCCTGAAAAAAACAGTAAGGTTAAGAAGAGTAAGTTTGGAAGGCGGGGATGGTAGAGAAGAAAATAAATTCTGTTTTGGACACATTAAGTTTGATGTGCCCATAGAACATTCACTTCAAAATGTTTAATGAGGTTATTCAAGACCAGAATTGAGGTGAGAGACTTGAACTAGATATATAGAGCTAGGAATCATTTCCATAGTGATAATTAAACCCACCAGAGATGATGTCACCAAGAAAGAGGACAGAGCCTTTGGGGTATTGTTAGGGAGCAGATACGAATGATGATATGCCAAGAAAGACCAAGAAGGAATGGTCAGAAAGATAGGTCAATCAAGGCGGGGGTCGGGAGTGGTCACACAAACCCAAAGTATACAGAAGGGAAGGCAACACTGTCAAATGCTACACAGAGCTGGAGAAGGATGAGAATTAAGGAAAATCCATCAGATTTGATGATGAAGAAATGATTGGTCACTTTGGAGAGCGGTTTCAGGTGAGTGATAAAGTTAGAGGACAGATTTCAAAGGACTGAGCTGTGAGAATTAACAGCTTTTTCTGGAAGAGTGACTATGAAAGAAGAAAAATATCGTATGGTAGCTTGGGGGATTGGTAGTCAAGTGAAATTTTTTTGAGGCTTGAGAATTGGATATATTAGGTATTAACAGAATGGGATAGACAGGGTGGGAATCAGTAAATAAGGTGAGATTAAAGATTGAGGAGCAGAGGACTGATTTGGGATACAAACTGCCTGAGGAGATGGGAGGGAATGAGATCAGTGGTTCATATTTAGGGCTTCACCTTGGCTTAGAGAAAGACTACCTCATCAGAGAGTGAAGTAAAGGGAACAGTTGAAGATGGAGGATAATATCAATGGATTTTGAGATATAGAAAAGTGAAGAGGAATCTGATGGCAACTGACCTCTATTTTTCTAGTAAAGGTTTCAAGGTGCTCAGTTGAGAGGTATGAGGAGACATGCTGTCAGAAGTTTGAGAGAAGAAAAGGTTTGGAAAACATCTTCTGAGTTCAATAGAGAATCGGTTGGACAGAAATTAAAGGATTGCCTTGCTGCAGTGAGGGACCAGTTGGGATTAGATAATAACAGTTTGTGATGGATCCAGTCAAGATAGTTGTATGTTTTCCTCTAGCACTGTTCAGCTTCACCTGAGTAGGAGAGAAAGCAAATGAAAAGGATAATCCAGTATGGAGGCTTAGCAAAGCATGAGTAATGATAGGACTAGGGGGGAAAGCCTTGAGTATAATTGAACCTGTTAAATATAGGTTCAAGACGGTGAAAGAAAGAAAGAGAGGCAAAAGCAGAGGTGAAAAGATGGGAAAAGTACTAAAGTAATGAGGAAATAGAGGTGAGGATGAAAAATAGGTTTAGAGGAGAAATCAATAGAAAGCAATGGCATGATAGAAAGTTAGGGTCAAACAAGAACTTCAGAATTCTTGATTATGGAGATGGGACTCTTGTGAGTAATGGTAACATCAAATATGTCACCATCCCTGGGTGGGCTGATGTGGAGTCATGGATGTGAAGGCAATTTCAAATACACTTTCAGGTGACAAAAGCCTGTCTCTCTTCTTGTCACAGGTCACCTTCATTCTTTCAGTCGCTATTTGCTTTAGACTCTTTAGACATTTTAGACTCACATAGCCTACGGAAGAGAGCATCTGTACTCAGTCTTCCCTGGCCTATAATTCGCAATAGACTCATAACTAGCTGTTGCCCACTCCTATTTCTAAAAAAACAGACCCCAACTTAGTGTTGGTTAAAATGGAATTGGATTGTTGACAGTCCATACTTGAAAGTGAACTCTCTATATAGTCTTTGAACTTCTTAGTGACAGCCCACAACTCCAGAATTTTAATTTGCATATGGGAAAATGAGACCCACTATGAGTAAGTTTTCTACTGAAAAATGGCAAGTTTCTGACAACTCTTACTCTGTTGATAAAAGACTACTTTCAAGCCTTTCAGGCTAGTCAAAGAGAATAGCACAAAAAGGGCATGTATCAGTTTGCAGAGATTAAAATTGATGCGTGAGTGAAACAGTTGATCAGGTCCTTAAAGTTCATTCACATTTCTCATCTAAATGATCATTAAATGATTTTAAAGGAACCAGTTCACATTACCCTTTATTGCCCTTCTGCCTTCAGTTCTTCCCAACCATGTACTCATGAGTGAGATAGATAATTGAGTGGCTAAGTGACAATAGTATAATTCACCCATTAAAATCAGCCACAGAACCCTAGAAAAAGTTCTTAGTTTTCTAAGATTCTTTGGATGTAGCCAGCTAACTAGTACCATCTCCAAATCAGTGTTCACTCTTTACTGAGAACATAACCTGAGTATTTGGCAGAACCTTTGTAGATACAGCATTTGACAGTTAACAATTTCAGGCCAACATCTTCTATCTGATCTAACACTTCCATTTATTTTTTTATAATCTTCTTCCAATGTCTTCCAAAAGACAATGAGACCACTCAAGTGTACAACCTACCAGATTATTCATATCTTCAATTCCTTTCTGTCTGAGTCATTGAAACATTGCAGTTCCTATAAGTTTGTTAGTCTGTCCTGTCCTTATCTTCTTCTACAATTATATTCTGATAGCATCCTCAGTGCAGATTCTGCATTGAAAATCACTAACTACCTCATAAAGAATCCAGGCAAGACATCTTGACTTTGTGGAATCCTGATGAATATGTGGTCATTGAATCTAGATGACTCTGGAAGAGAAGTAAGGCTGGTGACCTTGCACAGCCCCCCCTCACTCAAAACAAAGTCAAGTGCAAGTCATGTCATTATTTCTCTGATGGCATGGTCTTCAACAACGAAGGACAAACACAACAATCTGTGAGTAGACCCAGCTGCCTGAATGGGGATTCAATTAGTTAGGTAATTTAGCTCCTCCTCTCCTGTCTGTCTCCCCTTCCCCTTCTCCTATCCAAAGGAAGGTAAAATTGGGCCAGAGGGTGCCCAATTAACTTAGGGTTTACTGACTAGAGAGCATCTGTACTCTTTTTTTTCTTTTCATTCCTTTTCCTTCCTTTCCCTTCACTTTCCCAAAACCTCAAACCTACTGCACTCTGAAGCCCATAGATTGTATCATACTAGACTCCTGCCCAAGCTCCACTTATGGTATGTTTTCGGGACCCTCCTGGCTTAAGAGTGATTATCAGTAGTAACTGTTGCGGTTTCCCTCCCAGCCTGATTTAGTCATTTTTCTTTGCCTCATTAAAGGGGCCGTCCTCTGACTACTTCTTAAACATTAAACATTCACTGAATGGGCACAACCTCACCCTAAGTGAGTACCTGAATGAATAGATCTTGGCCTAAAGGGGCATGGCCCCATGGCATCCTGGGCCATCTTCAGTCATCCTGATGGGTATCTGGATCCAGATGGCTCTGAAGGAGAAGTGAGGCTGGTGACCTTGAACAGCCCTCCTTCACTCAAAACAAAGTCAAGTGCAAGTCATGTCATCATTTCTCTGATGGCATGGTCTTCTTCGGCAATGAAAGATGAAAACAACAACAATGAGAAAAGCATTTGGACTATGAGGTTTTGTGATTCCTATTGACTAACAGGTCTTTCAGAGATGAGGTCTTTTTATCTCTGAAAGGAAAATCTTCTGAAACTAATTTCGTTATGAGTAGGAGACACTGAGGTGAACTCTGGGATAATAACTGTAAAGCACTCAACCTATGCGTGGCACATAGTAGTTGCTTAACAAATGCTTGGGCAGCTAGGTGACTCAGTGGTTAGAATACCAGACCTAGAGTCAGGAAGACTCATCTTCTTCAGTTCAAATCGAGCCTCACTCATTTACTTGCTGTATGACCCTGGTCTAGTCCCTTAACCCTGTTTGCCCCAGTTTCCTCCTCTGTAAAAAGCTGGAAAAGGAAATGGTAAACCACTCCAGTACCTTTGCCAAGAAAACTCCAAACATGGTCATGAAAAGTCAGACACAACTGAAACAATTGAACAACAACCACAAATACTTGTCCTCTCCCCCTCCCATTACTCCATGGGGACATTCTACTCATGCTATAAAAATACAAGAGTCCTAATACTGAGTTTCTTCTTCAAATTTTCCTTTCATTCTTTAGGCACTAGATTGTCACTAAATTCAATCTCTTTGAGCCCACTCTTAAAGTAGAGGGTACCTTATGCCTTCAATGCTCTTAATCACATTTCTTTCTATTTTCTTATAAACTTTTACATAAAAGGCATGGATTTATGGAGTGATCAGGTAGACCCAGCTCACAGACTACAATATTCTACCCATATGTTGAATAGTCTAGAGTTCAGTCCAATCAATGTTGAAACACCAGAATTGTTCCCTGAGTCTAGCTGCATCAGAACTATGGTACTTGCTAATACCTAAGACTTGCTCAGGGAACTTCAAATTCACATAGATGTAGCTCTGATATGAACAGTCTTTCTCACACAGCCCATAGAGACATAGCTTCTGTATTAGCTATAAAGATGTCTTTCATGGGTGCTTTCATAAAATTACAGGAAGATAATTGTCATTTGAACTCCATTGTCTAGCTCAGCAAGACATTCATAGGGAGGGAGTATCGCACAGTGGATTGAGTGCAGAACCGGGAATTAAAAGGATCTGGGTTCAGAAATCTAGCTGTGTCAAGTTACTAAACTTTTCTGATCTCCAATGTTTTCAATTATAAAGTGAGAATGATGATAGTACCCTATGGACAGAGTCTCTGTGAAGAACAAATAGGATAATGTAGGCAAAGTATAAAATTTAAAGTGCTTTACAAGCATGAGTTATTAGTATTTTCCATATATCATTATACAACATAAAGAAGTACTGAACACAGATGTAGTCACAGAATATGTATTCAAATCTCAACTTTGCCACTTACTACGTATGAGACTTTGGGCACTCCAGTTTTTTGGGACTCAGTTTCCTCATCCATAAAATGAGAGGATTGGACCAGATGGTTTCTAAGGTCCCATTCAGCTCTAAATCTATGATCCCATGAACTTAACCTAGAAATCAGCCACTGGTAGCAGTTTCCTTTTCACACGTACCTCTTCCTTTCTATATTTTATGGCAATTACTCCCAATGCTGGTTTTGCAATATTACAAAGTGTCCTCAATTTTATTTTTGTCCAGATCTGTGATTTCATCATTATACAGAACTCTCAAAGAGGAAATGTCCTCTATCAATCTAGCAACCATTATGCAATTAATAGTCTTATAGAATTACCTAGGACGCTGAAAGGCTGTGACTTGCCATTGGCTATCCGGCCAATACATGTCAGAAGCAAACCCTGAACCTAAGTTGTCCAGAGTCCTCAGCTTCAAGTATTAACTCATAGCAATCCAGTGATTTATATTATGACTAGCTCCAAAGTTGGTCTTCTGTCCCTTCTTCTTATTTGAATAGTATGGAATTCTCAAAAAAAAATTTTCCCAAGCAGTTTAGTATATTCCATTTTTTTAATGCTACATATTACTTTTATGGCTGAAGAATGTATCCTGAAATTAAGCAATAAAAACTGAACTTCAAATCAGAAGATCTGAGTACATATTCCAGGTCTACTGCTTGCTAGCTTTGGCATCTTCTGGAAAGCATTTAGCCCCTCTGGCTCTTCATTTTCTTCTTCTGAAAAATGAAGACTGGTCTAGATTATTTCTAAGGTCTCTTCTACATCTAAACAATGTAAGTCTATAGATAAAGATTTGTTCTCTTTCCCCTCCAAAAAAAAAAAACAAAACAAAACTCCTTTAGGAATGATCCAAGATAATTTACCATCTATTGTAGCTGTAGTTATCCTATACTAAGAACAGAGAGAAGGAAGCCCGACTGTCTGCAAGTGTGAATAAATGTATATTTAAAATGGAAAAAAAAATTGGTGGTCAATTAGCATTGAAAAAAATGAATATTCCCAAATGCAATGAACAAAAAAGGAGGATTGCATATGAAACTGTGAATTTCTGCTAGGGTACTAGGATATCCACACACATTCTAGGAGTTAAAGCATTTCCTTCTGAGCAGAAATTACCACAAAGAGCAAAAAACTTCAAGGGAACAGATCATTTGTTGATAACATCATATGTTTCTGGCTGTAGATTTAGCTGAGGACAGAGAGCTTCTTTCCTCAGGATGGAGAGATGGATAGAAACAGTAACTAGCTGTGGATTACCCTGTGCTAAAACAAAACTCTGGGTATTTACAGGGAAAACAATAACAGAATCTTCCTGTTGGGTGAGCCTAGAGGTCATCTGGCCCAACCTTCCAGCTAATAAAAGAATATCTTCTATACTGATAGTATCAAACCCAAATTAAAATGGATCCCTGCTGACCACATGTTAACTTAGAAAACCACAAATTAACATTATATTGTGTTGTATTTTTATTTATCTTGTTAAACATTTCCCAATTGCATTTTAACATGTCTCCAGCTGCCCTGCCTGCAGACCTCCAGTTTGACACCTCTGGCCTAGAACACTGAGATGTAGTGACTTGCCCAGGGTCACATAACCAAATAGGTAAGATGTGGGCTTGGAACCCAGGTCTTCTTGATTCCAAGGTTTATTCTCTATCCACTATGAGATAATAATGACAATGATGGAAAGAAACAAAGAAAAGGAAGAAAAGAGTATCAATTAAATATTTAAACAATATACCGAAGAGGGCAGAATAAAGTTCAGAAGGAGCCACAG
The DNA here is from genome assembly GCA_028658325.1 of Potorous gilbertii. NCBI lineage: Eukaryota > Metazoa > Chordata > Mammalia > Diprotodontia > Potoroidae > Potorous > Potorous gilbertii. Next base: position 265,278,781 of record CM053769.1, on the reverse strand, counting down.
ACAAGCAAGGAAAAGTTGATATTATCATATGAAATTTAACATGGACTTTAAAAAAAAAACCATGTGTATGTAATAGAGATTTATAGTTTCATATGAGATCTCTTTTTTTGGCCATTACATTTGGAAATGTTTTTTTTTCAATGTTAATTGACCATCAATTTGTTTTTCATTTTAAATGTACTTTTATTCACACTCACAGATAGTCAGACTTCCTCTCTGTTCTTAGTATAAAATAACTACAGCTACCATGGGTGGTAAATTATCTTGGGTCGTTCCTAAAGGAGCCAGTTAGCCCAGACTCCTGGGCTGGAGCCTTCCCTAGAAAGGAACTGGATCTCAGAATTCTATTCACAGCTCAGCTTCATGAATGGGAATGTAGGCAGAATAAGTAGGGAAATCATAGTACCTGAGTTAGACATCTTCAGCACCCAAACCTTCCAGAGCAAGTGCTTTTTGCCCTAACTTCTTTGACCTCAATTTTTTTTTCTGTCTACCTATTTATCAACCGTTCCTTTGAAAGACTTTTCGTATGTAACCATTTTGGAGAATAATCTGGAATTATACCCAAAGAATTATTAAACAGGCTATATATACCCTTTGACCTAGCAATACCACTACTAGGTCTATTTCCAAAAATTATTAGGAAAAAAGAAAAAGAATCTAAATGTTCTAAAATGTTTATAGCAGCTCTCTTTGTGGTGGCCAAGAATCCAAAATTTCAGGGATGCCCATCAGTTGGGGAATGGCTGAACAAGTTGTGGTATATGATTGCAATGAAATACTACTATGCTATAAGGAATGATGAGTTTGATGATTTAGAAAAATATGGATAATTTTGCGTGAAATAATGAAGAGCAAAATGAGCAGAACCGGGAGAACATTGTAGTCAGTAGCAGCAATATTGCTCTAAGATCAACTTTGAGCAGTTGTTTTGTGTGTGAGTCTTGCTGTGACATCAGCCCTGCCTTAGCATTCCCACAGGCCCTCTCAGTTCTAAATCTATGAACCCATGATCCCCAAAGAATTTACCTGGAACCAGGGTAAGAGAGACAGTAATTTCAGCCCTGAGTTCCTGGGGTTGACAAAGATGGTAGGTTTCCAATAGTCTTGTTTCTTGGAAGGATGGTTCTTTAAAAAGCTAGGTGTTGCCAACCAGTCCGAAAGGTGAACTAAAAGGACAGGTATTTCCACAATGGCTCAGGCCTGCTCTACCATGAATAGGAACATACAAAGGAAAGACCTGTTCTTCCTTGGTTCACTCTGGTTGGTTGTGATGAAGGAGGGAATTTGAACAGAAGCTCCTCTGAATAGATACGTATCATGTTTAATAGGTCATTACTTGTTAGTTTGGTAATCTGGGTTCTCTCCCTACCAGTACAGATCATGGCCCCTCTATAACTTCATAAATAACCTTCAAGGTTTGTTAATGTATTTGTGAAGCATTCATCACATTGTCACCTTATGAAGCGAAAAATAAAAATGCAAATACTTAAAATAAAAATTTAAAAAAATCTTCCCACCCAGAGCCCAAAGTGGGGATGAGGTAAACATCATTACATCTGTTTCCTTTCTCTGTCTCTTTTGGATAAAAGCCTCAGTGCTCCATGAATTTACCATAAGGATTTTAAACAACTAGAACGTGTAACCAGGGATATCCTTGACCTTGTGTGAAAATAAGGAGATAGAAGGAAAGTAAGAACCTATTGAAATTAGAATTCCATCAATGGGACATCAATTTCCTCATTTATTAATTAAAGGATTTGAATTGATGATCTCCAAGATCTCTTCTAGCTCTAAATCTATGATAACATGATCCTGATCTCATTCAAGGATTTGGGGGTCCCCATGAGATAGTACTTAAAAGGATAGTAGAAGGATTGCTAGAACCTATCCTTAAAATTGAACTTTGAGTGCCATTAGCCCTCACCCATCGCATAATGGGAGTTTCTTATGCAACAAGAATTTTGCAGATAAGATGGGAAGAGTCAAAAGAAGCTCAGGTCACTAGGTGAATGAAGCCCTTAACAATGCCTCTTCCTAATGGCCTATGTCTCAGAAAGGCCTTTGGTCCATATACTATCCAATGAAGCACTGAATGCATGAAGAAAAAGTCCAGAAAAACATGCTATTTCTTTTCCACACTTGAGACCTGCCTACTTCTATTTCAGTTTCAATTAATCACCTCTTCCATACGTATTTTGTGATATGACATAGGAAACAGTTCTATCGTTATTATTTTCTTCTTCCTCAAAGTTTCCTTTTCTATGTTCTGGACAAGGATTGAGGTGTTTGAAGCCTATGAGGTAGCTACATTATCGGTAGAGGCCTCCAGATGGTCCCTTTAGCCTACTAGGGTCTACTCTGTTCTCAGGAGAGAACAGGTTGCTTCCTGAACAAGACCTTGACCCTCAGCTCCACAAACAAAACCTTGTCAGATCAGGAAGGGTTATAATAGCCTCAGATTATCCCTCCTCATACATAACTCCTCTTCCTGGAATACTATGTCATTTCCAAGGTCAGTCTGAATGTGTAGATCTACTCTAAGATAAGTATGTAGGTCATCTGGCCTGGGAGTTTGCAGGGCATCTCAGTTCATGTAAGGATAAACCCAAACCACAATGGCACATCCATCCTTGGCACACCCATTCATTCAACAAGTTGGTTTTCTACACTAAACTCCTTCGGTCAAACCAAATAAGCAAATTCCTCTTCTAAGGAATTTGTCAAAAATATGGAATCGATTCATTTTCATTTCAAGGCCCTTCCCCATTTTTAATTGTACTCTAAGATAGGAATCAAATGCAAATTTCAATCTCATCAAATACTTCTAGCATTCTAGAAACTCTATATTAAAATTCCCAGAATATTAGAATTTTAGAGTTAAAAAAGAATCTCTTTTAGCCTATTTCCCTCACTTTACAGATGAGAAAACTAAGGCCCAGAGGTATGAAAAGGTTTGTCCAAGGTCATATAACTAGCTAGTTGCAGAGTTAAGACCCAAGCCCACCATGAAGGTAGAATGTTTCTCTATTATCCAGATCAAAATCTTACTATCTCAATTTCTAGTGAACCACAGAATATCACTGAATCCCTCTACATACTGTTAACTTCCCCAGAAAAGTATAAAACCCACAAATTATCTGCACATTAGGGTAGATTGCAAAAAAATGGAAACACGCCCTGTTTATTTCCACATCATTCCAACCATTTGGAGATCATGCATGACCATGCTAGATTGGACCTTCTGAAGCTACTCCAAATCATAATTTTTCCTCTAGAGTCACATGAGTCAACTTATTCCATTGAAACTGAGCTAAATTGAGCAGACCTTTAGAGCACATTAAAAAAAATAAGTGGTAGCTATACTAGTACTTCTTCAGAGCCCAGTTGTGGAACAAGAGGCGGGCCTTGAACACCATAGAAAAGGATACAATCTACAGGTCTCTGTATGCCACCTTTTCCTTGACCGGGAAATAACATTACTTAGGAAAGTGTTGAGTGTTTATCTTCATGTTCTTCCTGATACATTTCCCTCAAGAAGGTCCCATTTTATGTGAGACAAAAGAAAAGTTCCCTCTTTGTTGTTTTGTTTCGTTTGTACCCTCTTTGCTTTTGAGCTTATAGGGTTCCAGAATGCTGAGCTCAGCCTCCACACTGACCCCTAGGTCTTTTCTTTTCTCCTCCAGCACTGCAAGCAATGATCATTACCTGTCCCAGATTCCCACCTCCTCCACCATGAACTTTTCTTTTGTCATAGGGGCAGCTAGGTGGTGCAGTGGATAGAGCACCCCAGTGCAAGAGTCAGGAGGGCCTGAGTTGAAATCTCACCTCAAATACTTGACACTCACTAGCTGGGTGACTTTGGGCAAGTCATTTAACCCCAATTGCCTCATCCTGGGTCATCTCCAGTCATCCTGATGACTATCTGGTCACTGGATTCAGATGGCTCTGGAGGAGAAGTGAGGCTGGTGACCTGCACAGCCCTCCCTCACTCAAAAAACAAAGTCAAGTGCAAGTCATGTCATTATTTCTCTGTTGGCATGATCTTCTTCAGCAATGAAGGACTAACACACACAAAATGATTCTTCTTTCATAGCAAAATGTTTCAGTAGAGATAAGGTTTAGTTCAGGCCATCATTACCTTTCGCATTTATTATTGTGGTTTGGCTTCCTATTTGGTCTCCCTACTTCTCTTCCCTCTCCAATCCATCCTCCACACAACTATGGAGATAATCTTCCTCAGGCTTAAGTGACTATGTCACTCCTCTGTTCAAAAAGTATCAATGGCTCCCTATTGTCTCTAGGATAAAATAGAAATTCCTCTACAACTGGGCTTTACTACCCTACCTTGGGACATATTTCATATTATTCCTTTTCACATACTCTATGTTCCAGACACATTGGCCCTTACTCCAAACTCTATATTCCATCTTCCACTTCTTCAAACCTTCTCTTTAGCTGTCCTCCATGCCAAGAAGGCACTCCCTTCATACTTCTACTAGCCTTTCAGAATCTTTCTTGTCCTTTAAGGCTTCCAATAAAATGTGTATTCCTTAATGGCAGAGATTTTTATTTTTGTTTTGAATTTTGCAATGCCTAGCACATGGCTTAATAAAGTATCTGAATTAAACTGAATGCTTTAACCACAGTGGTCCTGGGGTTCACACTGTCTGAAAACAATATTAATAAGTTTAAGAAAAGTACAAGGGCACCAAAAACTCTTTTCTCTGAGGGACATTCCTGTGAGAAGTTACTCAGAGACTTTCTCTGTGGCATCATTGGCCTGACTCTAACACCAATGTGTCTAGAGACCGGGTGGGGAACCTGCAGCCTTGAGGTCACATGTGGTTCTCTAGGTCCTCAAGTGTGGCCTGGATTCTGTCAAAGGGCCACACTTGAGGACGTAGAGGGCCACATGTGACCTGGAGGCCACAGGTTCCCCACCCCTGGAAGAACCTAGAATGTAGTAGGAGAGACAGCCCTTTTCCTGAGTCTCTTCTAGATCTCCTGATATAAAGAGGAAAGTGTTAATGGTAATTACCAAAAAGGAAAGCAAAGAGAGATCAAAGTGTGGGGCTTCTAGGATTTTACACTTAATCTGGAGAATGGAGAATGGTCTTGGAGGTAAGCCAGTCAGTAGCTAGTGAGGAAGATTATTTTGACATATTTTGGAATTGTTAAGCTTTAGAAGGAACAGAAATAAAGATCCAAAATATAGATTATAATCTCTTCCTATACAATTGCAAATTGTTGGGGTAAAGGAGCTGGCACAGTCTTATTTCATCTTTGTATTTCTAGTATCTAACATAATAGCACGGTAGGTGATTAAATTATCATTAATAAGTATGACGCTGGCTCTCACATGGGTCCTTTTGATAGTGGTTCAAACATTACTTTCCATGAGTCTAGAAAACGTGTTAATTATCCAGAAAGAGAGTACAATGTGTTAATTGTCTACAAGTTAGTTCTTTACTTGAGTCCCTAGCTTAGCATTGAAAATGACAGCATTCTCTCAGGCACCTCGACAACAATCTTTTCTAAAACCATGTAATATCCCCTTTAGCCACCAGAGGACACTCAGCCAACGAACGCCCAAATTTTCCTGTAGGCAAATGCAGGCCCTTGATTTGAAGTAATCCCTTTCTCCCTTGATCTAAAATTACTCTAGGGCATGAAATAAAATACTACTTAAAATATAAAAATATGATATATATATTTATATCAGTACCTAATTCAGCAGTCCATATAGCCTGATACACCTTCTCAATTCACTGTTTATTGCATTCAGAGATTCAAAGCCTTAGCATTCTGTGATGTTTGTTCTACAGAAAATAACTTGAAAAAAAGCTATACCAAACATTTCTGTATAGAAGCATTAGTCTATTAGTCTACAATCATCTCCTAGCCTTCCTCTTAGATCCCTTCCAGATCTTTGGGTGTGAAAGGTAAAGAGTCCAGTCACTCATACCAGCAGATCATGAAAAACAATGGCTGAAATGAACAGGGTGGTTGTTGAGACAGAACCCAAGAGATTTTTTTCCAGCTTAGACAAATACTCCGTGGCATAGAAGGAATACTGAGATAGAAGAACAACAGCTAGTTGACTCTTTGTGAGAGGGATAAGGATTGGAATCATGGAAAAGGGAAATGCAATGAGACTAGGCCCCCTAGAAAGGGAGAATTGGCCCAAAACCTAAAAGGTCACTGAGGGATAAAGGAGCAAAGTTGGGGAAAAAAATAGGACAAATGTCTATCTATGTCTTTGAGTGGCAGCAAAGAATTACACCTACTAAACATTGTTTCTCAGAACTCACACTCCTTATTTCTGAACCAGCTAGTTAGGGATCTCAAAGGAAGAATGAGAGGAGAAAGCAATAATACTTATCCTACTCACAGACTGTTTAGACTCATCAGCTTAATGGTAGGCATTGGACTTTGGCAGAAATGGGCTATGATTGAGGAGGAAGGAGCACAGGTCAAAAAGTAAGTCTTCAATAACCATTTCTACTGTTCTCTGGGATTCAAGGACTAAAGCCCAAAGAGAACAGGTGAAATGGAAGGAATAGAGTGGGGAAATTTGTGCTTGGTGTGGGGGGAAGGAAGGAAAATTTCTGGATAGATTTGTCTGATATTGTCCAAAGGCATGAATCCTCTTGATGCCTGTCTCCTCCCCACTCAAAAAAACCTTCTATTTACTTTGAATATATTTTGCATATACTTATAGGTATTCATGTTGTCTCCTCCAAAAGAATGGAAACTTCTTGAAGACAGATTGTTTCATTTTGATTTTTGTATTCCCCATCATCTGGCACAGTGCCTGGCATATAGTATTTTTTTGTTTATTGATTGATTGGGAAAAGAAGAAAAGAAAAAGGAATGGGTGGGAAATCTAGTCAAGTTGGCAAAGTAGGAGCAAAACAGCCCCAATCTCAAATATGTACTCAAGAAGATTTAAAATAAAATTGGTCTAAATAATGATTAAGAAATAAACAGAGAAACTACAATTAAATACCATCATCTAGCCTAGGTCAACAAAAAGGACACTCAAAAACTTGCAGGCATTAAGATCAGAATCACAACTAGAAAAACTGGAAAGAGTCAAGCAGTAATTATTTGGAGACTTTTCAGCTGGTGCTCCCGTCAAGAAACCCAAGGCAGTCAAAGATCTCGAGTACTCCTGTGAAGAGGCTCCAGAACAGTTAAACTCTGGGAGTTCAGGGCCCAGATGTGAGGCAAAGCTCCTCCAAGGAGGTCAGCTATCAGTTTACACATTCCAGTGGTTCCGAAAGTTTGCAGAAAGCTGATATGAGCCCTCCAATCACCTTGAAGAACTCAGTGCTCTGTACCTAGAATACAGACTAATCCAGGACCTATCTGCACTTTGTGTCTAACAAATACCAATAGAAGACAAAGCAGTGGTAGAACAGACTCACTACCCAATCCAAGGACGTTGGAGCAGTCAGAACCTGTCCTTGACAAATATGGAAGAAGGGATGGGGTGAGTGTCAAATGAACTTCACTTTCATCTAAACTGGACAGAGGGTTGAACATATACAAACAAAGACTATGCTGTAGAAAATATTGAAACCAATATGAAGATATAACAGCAAGAGGAAAGGGGAGTATTAAAGGCACAAGACTTTGAGTCAGAAGACCTGGGTTTGGATCTGATATCTACTTACTATCTGTGTAACCTAGGTTGTTTTTAACTTTTCTTGGTCTTAGGTCTTCATCTGTAACATAAAAGTATTGGACTGGATGGTTTCTAAAGTCTCTTATAGCTCTAAATCTATGGTTTTACTTATGACTTACTAAGAGTAGAGATGCAAAAGAGAATGCAGCTTTGGAGAAAATGACCAATGAAAAGGTTTTAGAGAAAAGATGGGAAACTGATCCCATGTTGTTTTTGAAATAGCCTTGAGCATTCAGATAAGTCATTGAGAGGTTAGGGGGGAGACAGAGAGACAGAGAGAGAGAGAAAGAGAGAGAGAGAGAGAGAGAGAGAGAGAGAGAGAGAGAGAGAGAGAGAGAGAGAGAGAGAGTTATCTTCTTATAATGCAAACTGATTTTAAAAAATAGTGTGGGAATAAGAATTTGATGTGATAGCATGAATGCCAGAGGAAGTCATAACTTACAATGCAAATATTGATAGTATTTCTATAGTTCATTAAGGTTGAAACCACTGTGGTACTTTTTGTGGAAACAAAGTAGGTGCCAGTCAGTTTGAGGAACATCTGAACAAGGTATGGCACATGAATATAATTGAATATAACTGTGTAGGGAAATCAAAGAAAGATGGCAAGATTTGCATGAACTGATACAGAGTGAAAAGATCCACAAGGAGAATAATATATACAATGATTACAAAAATATAAATGAAAATATCAATTGGAGATAGCTAAACTCAGATTAATACTTATTTATCAATTATTATTTAATTAGTAATTTGTTTTATTATAACTATACATATAAATTAATAATTTAATTTAATCAATTAATTAGTAATTAATATTCTTGATCCAGTAGAAGGGAACACATTTCTCTCTTCTTGGTAAAGATATGCAGCACTATGGATATAGAATGTTGCATATAGTATCAGATGTTAGTCACTTTGTCATTGGGCTTTGCTAAACTGTATTTCTTTTTTTTAAGGCAAGGCTCAATGTAAAGGACAGCATATTGGGAAATGAGTGAGGTACAAAAAACCTCAGAAAGGTATTGATAAACTTTGTTTAAATTTTTAACATTTTTATTTAAAGTTTTGAGTTCTAAATTCTATTTCTCACTCCTTTCCTCCCCTATAAAAAATAGCATATTTCAGTCTTTATTCAAACAGCATCCTTCTTTCTCTGGAGGCAGATAATATGCTTCATCATTAGTCCTTTGGAATTGTCTTGTATCATTGTACTGCTGAGAATAGCTGCCATTAACAGGTTTTCATCGAACAATATCGCTGTCACTGTGTACAAAGTTTCCCTGGTTCTGTTCACTTCATTATGGATCCGTTCATGTAAACCTTTCCAGGTTTTTCTGAAATCATCCTATTTGTCATTTCTTATAACAAAATAATATATAATATATATTATATATTTAATATATATTAATCTATTATATATATAATTATATATATAATATATAACAAAATAATATATAATAATATTATAACAAAATAATATATAGTCATATACCACAGCTTGTTTAGCCATTTCCCCATTGATGGGCATCCTTTTGACTTCCAATTCTTAGCCACCACAAAAAGAACTGCTATAAACTTTTTTTACAAATAGGTCCTTTCCCCTTTTTTGGATATCTTTAGGATATAGACTTAGCAGTGGTATTGATGGATTAAAGGATATGCACAATTTTATAGCCCTTTAAGCATAGTTCCAAATTGCTCTCCAGAATGGTTGGATCAGTTCACAACACCACCAACAGTGCATCAGTGTCCCAGTTTCACACATCCCCTCCAACATCCAATATTTTCTTTTTCATCATATTAGCCCATCTGATAGGTGTGAGGTGGTACCTCAGAGTTGTAATAAAATTTTTTAAAGGAAATCTAGGTAGTATAAAAAGCATAGAGGTTCCAAGACAATCCTAAATGACTTGCAGCTAGGAGATGCAAGAATAGGGGAAAACCTTTGAATGGTAGGAAGAATAACTATTACAGCCTTTAAAAGTGGAATTCAGGAAACAGTTAGGGGAGGAGAATGAGGTGATGGACTCTGTCAAAAAAGAGTAGTGGAATCAGAGGGGATAAAAGATTCATTCTTAGACTAGTATATGACTATAAAGATAGCTAGGAGACCTAGGTAAGAGGAAGAGGGTATTTTTAGCCAAGGACACAGAAGTTAAATTAAACAGGTCAAAAAAAGAATTGTTTAAAAGGAAAGAGGGTAAAAACCAAATGACAAGAATGATCAAGATGTGTAGAAATGAAATGATGGTAAAGGAAGAGCCCAACTCTGCCAGGTTTTTTTTGAGGGGGAGGCACAATTAGAGGCTTCAGAAAAGAGACCAATAGCTTCCTGAATATAGGAGGTGATTAGTGATAAGGTGAACCTTTCTGGCAGGAGATGATAGGGGTTGAAAGGAGTTAGATCTCTGCAAAGAGGTACTCTACCGTAGTGCAGAATGAGGCATACCGTTTCAGACAAAGTCAATGTGTTGACTTCCTTTCCTGTGCTTACTTGTTACAAGGGAATCTTCTATTGTGGGGAGGAGGGATTTATTGGGAAGTAACAATGATATAAAAAAAAAGAAAATGTAGTTGAGATGGGGTGGTATGTAAAGTCAGAGACTTTTATTTGTCCCCTACACTATTAACTTTTTGCCAAATGATTTTCCCAAAATAAATATTCTTTCTCTGCTCTGGGAAGTTGTAACAAATGAATATAATTCTCTTGTTTTTGCTTTACCTTAGATCTGAATCTCTAATCAGAGACAATATTGGGAAAATATGATGGTTGTACCTTTTTTCTCTCCTGTATTACTCTCCTCAATTCTCTATCTGCAATTCTTTTTTAATTAATTAATTAATTTTTAGTTTACAACCTTAAGTTCCACAAGTTTTTGAGTTTTAAATTTTCTCCCTCTCTCTTCCCTTTCTCCTCCCCTGCGCCCCCTCCCCAAGACGGTATGTAATCTGATATAGACTCTACATATACATTCATATTAAACATATTTTCACATTAGTCATATTGTAAAGAAGAATTATTACCAATGTTATGAATCACGAGAAAAAAGAAATATAACAAAACAAAAAAGAGAAAGCAGATAGTATACTTTGATTTGCATTCAGACTCTGTAATTCTTTCTCTGGATGAGCATAGCGTTTTCCATCATGAGCCTTTTGGACTTGTCTTAGAACCTTACATTGCTGAGAAAAGCCAAGTCTGTAAAAGTTAGTCATCCCGCAATGTAGCTGTAACTGTGTACAGTGTTCTCCTGGTTCTGCTCTTCTCACTCAGCATCAGTTCATATATGTCTTTCCAGGTTTTTCTGAAGTCTGTCTGCTCATCATTTCTTATAGCACAATAGTATTCCATTATATTCATATACCACAACTTGTGCAGCCATTCCCCAATTGATTGGCATCCTCTCCCTTCTGCATTCTTAATGAGTACACCCAACTAATAAAGGTAAATATAGTTTTAAGAAACAGACTTGCCCGTGCCTAATGGCAAGGATGCAGCCTTCTATGAGGGAGTCCAAAGGGAAAAGGAAATTAAAAATAACCTCCCTGGCAAAGAATTGAACGTTGAGGGAAAACCCAACAACTGGGGAATCATTGAGCAAGTTGTGGTATATGATTATGATGGAACACTATTGTGCTGTAAGAATTGAGGAGGGAGATGGTTTCAGAAAAACCTGGAAAGACTTATATGAATTGATACAAAGTGAAATGAGCAGAACAATGTACATAGTAACAACAGTATTGTAACAATGATCAACTGTGAAAGACTTAGCTACTCTGCTTGATACAATGATCCAAGACAATTCCAAAGGACTCATAATGAAAAATGGTATCCACCTCCAGAGAAAGAACAGATAAACTCTTAATGCTGATTGAAGCATATGCTTTTCACTTTCTTTATTTTTCTTGCTTTTTCACAGCATAGCTAATATAGAAATATATTTTGCATGACTATATATAATATATATTATATATGTGTGTGTGTCATGTTGCATACTTTCTGAAAAGGTGGAGAAAGGGCTGGAAGGAGGGAGAGAATTTGGGACTCAAAATTAAAAGAAAAATTATCACTATGAATTGTATAAGGGAATCTTGGGCAGGAAAGGGACTGATGCCCTGACCTACTCCATCAGTTCCTTATGTCCAGTCTCCACTTTGGCTTGCCAGGTCTCTCCTCCTCCACCTTTATGTGATTTCAGTGAATATATCCAGGAACTAGATTCCTTTTCCATTTCTCGGAGGGCAAGTCAACTGTCTTTTTTTTAAGGAGCAGCCAGAGCATGGTCGTTTAAAATATTTGCTTGCACCCGTTGGCCTGCTGCCCTTTCCAAATCAATCGGGAAACACCTTCACCCTTTATAAAGGGAAGACCAGACCGACTCGTAGGCTACACCTCTACAGCTAGATGGCACAGTGGATAAAGTGCCAGGCCTAGAGTCAGAAAGACTTTATGTGTGAGTTCGAAGCCGGCCTCAGACACTTTACTACCTATGGGACCCCCTTGGGCAAGCTATTTAATCCCCTTTGCCTCAGTTTCCTCATCTGTAAAATAAGCTGGAGAAGGAAATGGCAAAGGACTCTAGTATCTTTGCGCAGAAAACCTCAAATGGGATCCCGAATAGTGGGACGTGACTGAACAGCAGCCCGTCAATTAATACCTCTGTTATTTTCCTTTTACTTTCTATGATGACAGCTACTGGAGGAGAATTAAATTTTCCCTTTCCCTTTATAAAAGAAGAGAAGGAATAAAGCCTTTTCTTTAAATCCAAGGCAAAGAGAACAGAGTTCAGACTTCACAAGCGGAGGCCATGGTGGGGAACCCGGCCATGGACCACAGAGCAGAGATGCAGGTCCGTCTCCGCTCCCTCCTTTGCTACAGAATTCGAGCTCACCCCTCCAGCCTCCTGCTGTTTCCTTCTTCCTGGCGACTAGTTACGAAGGGTGGGGTAGTTGTCATCCAGTTGCTATGGGGAAAGAGAAAAGGTTGTTCCCCGTTGCCACAGTGACGTGGAGCAGTGACTTAGGGGACCGGAGCGATGCAGTTCCTTGTTGCTATGGCAATATAGGGGGCCTGTTCCGTTGCTAGGGAGAGGCGGAGGTATAGGCTGTCTCTCTCTCTCTCTCTCTCTCTCTCTCTCTCTCTCTCTCTCTCCCTCTCTCTGTCTCTGCGCCCGGTTGCCGTGGAGACGGCGGGTGGCCTAGCCCCGCCCCCTCGGACTCTGACAGCGGCGGCCGCATCGCGCCTGCGCAGTGCTCTCTTCCCCCGCAGTCTCTGTGCGTTGGAGCCGGAGACAGCGGCGGCCTTTGCTTAGGATCCTCCACTCCGGAGTCCCAAACCCGCCCGGCCGGCCCGGAGCCTCAGCTACAGCCGCCTCGCCCGCCCCCCTTCCCCCGTCCGCCGCCCGCCCCCTTTCCCCGCCGCCGCCTCCGCCGGAGCCATCGCCTCGTGCACTGTGAGTCGGGGCCGAGGCGACGGGAGCCGCCGTGGGGCTGAGTCAGCGAGAGGCCCGGGCCCGGGCTGGGGGAGGGGAGGGGACGGGGCGGGGGGCGGGCCCCCAGGCATCCCCGGCCCTCAGGTGTCCTCCCCGCCACCCGCGGGGGGCTGCCCGCAGGGGCTCCGCTCCCTCCCCCAGCGGGCCTCCCCAGTGACCACTCCCCCTCCTCAGGCCGCCCCGAGCCCGGGGGGCGCCGGCCCTCCCCCCTCTTCTGGGGGTCCCTCTTCCCCGCCCACCACGTGTGGCCCCTCCACACCTCTTGTCTTTGGGGAATCGGTTCCTTCCCCCCTCTCCTCCCATCCTAATCCCCAGCCCTACCCCACCTCACCTCTCCTGGACCTGACATCCTTTATTCTCTCTGGTGTTCTCTTCTAGTGTGGGCCAGGAAAGATGGAGAGGGGGAGGGGAAGGGAGGAAGGGAAGCTGGAGGAGCCCCATCCCTCTCGCTGGGAATCATTTTGAGGCCGTGGCAGGGACCTCCTGCCCACTCACTCCCTCTTGCCCGGACTGGTTTGGGGAAACAGGTCTGGACAATCCCAACTGGCTGTTAAATCCCGTGATTTCACAGCAGCTTTGGGGTGGGGATGGGGGTGGAGGGGTAGCTCAGTGGAGGTGAGGAAAGGGGTTCCTACCCATCATTTTCAACCAATGTCTGTGGGGCACTCGCTAGAGACAGGGTGCTGTTCTAGGTGGGGCAGTCTCTATATCCTATGTAGCCCTGTTCAATCTAATCTTTAGAGTTGGTGGAGATGATAAGGGGAAAGGTCTGTATTTGGCAGCTAAGGTGTTGGTATAGTGAAGACCTTCTTTTGAAGATGTAATGGTATGAGTAAGTTATCTGAAGCCAATTTTCTTTAAAACACACTTGTGGTTGAAAGGACTGTGTTTTAGACTACCATAACCTTCTTTTGCTGTTTGTACTTATGAATTGATAGGAGGAAGGGGTTAGATTTTTTAAAACTCCAAGCTACCTTTCAGCTCTAGAAGTCTGATTTAACTTGCAATATAGGAAAATCTATAAGCAGTTGTATTTGCATGGGATACTACCATATTTGCATGGAAGAAGATAGAAGAGATATAGTGACTGTAAGATGTATACCTAAAGCCTGAGCTGCACGTCCTAGGCCTGGAGTGCCCAGCCTTCAGCAGTGACTCTGCATGAGGACTGTCTTAATAGGAGTTACAGCATATTTGGGTGTGTATTGTATGCTCCTAATATGGGACCTGATGATGTTATATATACTGTCTCATTTTTTTCCTGCCCCATCAAAGTAGGGGTAATTCTCAAAAATCTTTATTCTTCTTAACAGAGCCAAAATCTGCATTGAGGTCAAAGCTACATTAGATGCAATCAGCCAGGAGTAGCCTTTTAATTAATATGCTTCAACATGAGAGGTCCCTTACCTGTCCACTTTCATATTTGCCAGTTTCCTTTGATTCCTCCTTTTTTGTTTTTGCTTATAAATTTCATTGCATGGCTAATAAGCAAGTGTAAACATAAGCTAGTTTCACTAGTTGAGTTCCATTGTATTAGATATTGGTCTTTGAGATTATGGGTTTATGCAGCAAATGGGATGGAAAAACATGGTGAATTATCTACTCGTTTGGATTTCCCGATTGCAGACAGTAATAAATCATAGTGTATCTGACTCTTTAACTTCTCCCAGTCACAGCCTCCCAGCGGCTTCTTTAGGCCTCCCTGAGTCACATCAGATTAATTTAAAATAGCATAGGTAACTGACACTCTTGTATAAACTCAAATATGAAGTATCAGGAGAACAGCATTGGGATCCTGTATAGGGTGGTATGTATCTTCCTGTGTTTGATAGTGACCATGGGGTCTGAGAGTTCTGTTCCTTTTGTTTTTCCCTCTCTGACTTCTGTGTTAGACACTTTGACAGAACCCTTTACTGTAGGGTTAGAGAAAGCAGCTGGGTTCAAGAACTGTTCCTCTTACTTTGAGTGGATTTTGAGAATCATCAATGTTAATTGGGGATGGAAGAAGGAAATTCATTATGATTATGACAGGTCAGGAAGATGTTTCTTCTAGCTTTCTGTAGGGCAATGTGATTCAGTACATTAGACTGGACTTATATGGATTAATTAGAGTTTTAAATCTGTGCCATAGTTTAAGAACTACAGCAGACACCCTTCTATCTATATCCTTGGAGAGAATATTCACACTAATTGAGATCATAAAGATACTGAAGTTGGGAGACTGGACTAACACCTTCTGGACTCACCCAGTTATGTCAGTCTTTATGTATACTTAATTGTGCTTTGAGGGACACATAATAATAAAAATAGCAACAACTATCATTTATATATCACCTTCTGCAGGCCAGGCGTTGTGCTAAGCACTTTACAGCCATTATCTTATCCTCACAACAACCATAGGACATGGGTGCTATTATCCCCATTTTATGGATGAGGGAACTGAGGCAGAGAGAGATGAAGCACCTTGCCCAAGGCCACACAGCTATTAAATGTCTTAGGCTGAATTTGAACTCAGGTTTTTTTCAATTTCAGACCCAGCATTCTGCCCACAGCACTACATAGGGGCCTCTGGATGTAAAGAGTTCTATATATTTGCTTTACAAATTTGTTTTAAATATACTGAGAAGCAGCATGTAAAATGGATAAAGAATCAACCTCAAAGGCAGAAGCACATGGTTCAAGTCCTACTCTGACCATATTGACTGTGCAATCCTGAGCAAATCCCTTGACTTCTCAATGCCCTAGTCAAGTCTCTTACTCTGTAAATTTAAGGTAGGGTTTTGGTCTTCATTGGAAGAGGAAGTTACCTCAACCAAGACTTTCCTGTACAAGTGGAATTATGGGTCTAGTCCTCATCCCTATTAAATATACTATCTTTTATAACTAATGTACCATCAACACAGGATCCCCTTAAAGCTGTTTTTCTAGTAGTCGTGATGGATTTGCATTGGTCCATTCCCCCTCCCTCACCCAATCCTCCTTATAGTTGCTGTTCAGGGTCAAGAGGCCCATATTGTGACAGTGGAGCAGAGAAAATGTGGAGATTGAACCTTTGACCTTGATTTCAGCACACTATTCAAACCAACCTAACTGGCAGAATATTTTGCATCTGCTATACCTGAGTTTAGCCAGATAGGCTACATCTTGTTGAATGGAAACATAATAAGATTATATTTTAAGTGAAAATGGGCCCAGCCCAAATTTTAGATTCCTTTGGGTAGGGATTAACGATATGCACACAAATATGCAGTTATCCAGAACTCTTAAAATATCTTTACTCTTTTCTAATCATATAATGTTAGATCTGGCAAGGACCTAATGTAGACTTCTGTACCAACACCTTCATTTTATAGACGGAGAAACTGAGGCCACAGAGGTAAAGTGACTTGTCCAAGGTTATATAGCTGGTCAGTGATAAAGTGAGGCTAGAGTCAGGTCTCTTGATTCCCAAAATGAATACCCAATATTCCTTCATCTGCATTAGGCTTTTTCATCCCTTCTATTCCAGGGTGCTTTGACAAAATAATTTTCTCTTATATCATTATCCCTATAGATATGGATTGTTTCATGTCTTAGCATATTGCAGAGCCAGGAACATTTTAGCATGAACCTCTCCTTAAGCATTCATTCTTGCCACAAAAAAGAGAATTCCTGTCACTCATTCTGACTTCAGAAGATGGTTACCAGTTTTTCTTTTTCTTTTTTTTTTTTTTTTTTGATCTTGGATGAGACTAACAAAAAGCAAATGAAGAGTTGAGTGTTTGGGGTCTTCTCAGATGTTTCTGACTGCTGCTCTCTAAAAGCAAAGGGATGTCTGTTCTGTGTTGCTACTTAGCCCATCTTCCTTCCCTCAGGAACCAGAAGGAACCTCTAAATCTCAGCCTACATTAATACAAATGGAAAAAATGAAAAAGTCTTTGAACATTACTGTAATGACCTTATTCCATATTGAAATGCTAGGAGTAAGACACTGTACTTTCAGGTAGTTTCTCAGTCCCACAAGGGTAAGTTTGGTCAGGAATACAGGGAAAATTTTATCCTGTAAAGATCTGGCATATGAAATGCTGTTACAACTGCCAAAGTCGGGATATATGAAATGCCCCTTTGTCTCTGGATTTTCAGCTGACCTGGTTATCTGAAAGGCTGGTATATGCAGCATTTGGCTGTTGGAGCACAGGCTTAGTGTGTTTCTGTATTTTGTGGGGGTAGCTAATCTTCCTGTAAGCCTCAGGATGGTCTGCCTAGTGCCTTTCATTTCTAATGGAAGAGTAGCCCAGGTTTTAAGCAGGTTAGTTTAGCTTCAAGAGTGAAGGCTCAAAAAAAAAAAAATAACAATAAAGAGTGAAGGCTCCATGTGGCTCCTCCATTAGCTACAGGTACAGTTTTAATATGTGAACTTGTCTAGGTCAGCTGTAGCTCAGGCACCCATAGAGTGAACAGGGCATGTGTCGTTTGGAGAAGAGAAGACTCGTTGGGATTATGATGGCTATCTTCAGGTACTTGAAGAACTGGCATGTGGAGCAGGGATTAGCATGTTCTGTTTGGCTCCACAGGGAAGAGCCAGGAGCCATAGGTAGACATTGCAAAGAGGCAAAATAGGTTTGATGTAGGGAAGAACTCACTAGCACTTAGGGGGCTGTCTCAAAGTGAAATGGGCTGCACTGAGAGATGGTAAGCTCCCCTCCTGGAAGGTCTTCAAGCAGAGGTCAGATAACCACTGGTGGGACAGGATCTAGTAGGGATTCCTTTGTTGTACAAGTTGGCCTCGTTGACCACTGAAGTCCCTTCCAACTCAAAAATTCTGTGAAATAACAAGGAGCATTAAAGGGGAAAACAAAGAAGGCAAGTCTAAAATTGGCATGACAACAACTTTAATAAGGTGAAAAAAGTTGTTTGTTTTTTAAGTCATTCTAGTTGACAGCTCCTTCATAAGAAGTCAGAAAAGATTATAGTCTCTGAAGTACTATGGTCTAGTGGAAAGAAGGCTGGATTTGGACTTGGGATGTAGCTTCACTTGGGAAAGACACAACTTCTCTGGGCTTCAGTTTCCTCATCTGTAAAATAAAAGACTGCATTAGATCAATCAACAAGCATCCAAGAAATGCATACTCACAGAGATTGCATCAGCTCTGGTACTCTAACCTCATCAGTTCCTTTGCTTACCTCTTTACCCCTCTCGTTAGAAGACTGAAAGGCAGAGCAAAAAACTTCTCACAAAGCTACCATTTAAAGAAGGATCAGAAGCTCAGACAGCTCTGTATTTCTCACTGGCTGCACTGCTTGGATTAAACTCCACCACTGTCATGCCCAAGTGGTTGTATCCCCAACACTTAGCACAGTGCCTGGCACATAGCAGGTGCTGAGTAAATGTTATTGTGTTATATTATTTATTCGGAGCCTACTATGTGCTAAGCACTGTGCTAAGCAGTAGCAATACAAATGTTTAAAAATCTCTGCTCTCAAGATCTTGGAGACAATGTGTACATTTATAAATAAACAGAATAAATACAAAATCAATACAAGATAAGGAGGAAGGGCATGAGTAATTGTGGGAGCCAAAAAGGCTTAGTATAAAAGGTGGTGCTGGAGCTCAGAGAGGGATTCCATAAGGCAGATATAAGGAGGAAGTGCATGCTAGGTGTGGGGAATGGTCAGTGCCTAGGCATGAAGACAGAAAACAGAATACTAGGTGTGAGGATGAGGGAAAGTCAGTTGGACCCGGACAGTGAAGTGCAGGAAGAGGAGTACTGTATAATGAGAATGGAAAGACAGGCTTTGGACCAGGTGGTGAAGGCCTTTAAAAGCCAAACAAAAGAGTTTATATCCTATCACCTCCCTAGTCAGTTAATCAACAAGCATTTTAGGGGCCTGCTATGTGCCAGGCACTGGAGGTACAAAGATAAAAATGAAAAAATCTCTGCCTTCAAGGAGCTTATATAAATATGAGAAGACAACACATACATGTACACAACAAGGTACAGTTTTGGGGGAGTCACTAGCAGCACAGAGGAGATCAGGAAAGGCCTCTTGTGAAGGTGACACTTGAGCTGAGCATTTCAGGAAGCTAGAAATTCTAAGAGTTAATAAAAAGGGAGTGCGTTTCAGGCATAAAGGTAGCAGCTGGAATGTCATACATAAGGAACAGTGAGAAGGGCAATTTGGCTAGAGAGGGAGTAGATTGTGTGAAAGAGAGTAACATGTAATGAGATTGGAAAAGGTAGATTGGAGACCGGTTGTGAAGGAAGGGCTTTGAAACAGAGGAGTTTGTATTTGGTCTTAAAGGTGACTAGGGAACCAGAGGAGTTTATTGAGCAGGGGAATGACTTGGTCAAACCTGTGCTTTCAGTTCTAAAGCTAGATTTCTCAGATGGAAAGGGGCAAAGAGACTGGCAAAGGCTACTGTTACATCAGACTACCTTCTTGTCTTTAAATCTATTTGTGGAGTTACATCCTACTACAGGGGGGCAGACTTCCAGAAAGGCTAAAAGTAGAGACGTGAAAAGCATCGGGTGGGTAGAATTGGACTACTTCCTTAAGAGAAATCTGGGCTGATGATCATAATCCCAGGTGAAGTTTGCGGGGAATAGAGCTTCCAGAAGAAGATCTTTCAAGATAAGATGACTATGTACCTGGCAATCCAGGGCATCTAATATTTCTTAGATAAAGAGATTTAGGGGCCAGCACCTTTCTCCATTCTACTTCTTTCCAATCATTTCATGCCCTTTTTTGAATTTATTTCTGTTCTATTAATTTGTTAAGGTAAACATTGTAACCTTCTATTATTTAGACCACAGCTAGTAGCTGTCTTAGTTCACATTTGAACTCAGGTTTTCCTGACTCCAGGCCCAGCACACAATCCCCTGAGCCATCTAGCTGCTTCAACCATTCTTTCAAACATTTCACCCTAAAACAACATCAACTATTCCTTTGAACACTTCACCCTAAAACATCGTATCATAACAGATCAGGTAAGAAAATCCACCTGTCTTCTTTTCAGCCAGACATTAAAGAGATATGCAAAAATATGTAAAACAATGGCAGTCTTCTAATCAAATTTTGTTTTGGAAAATATAGTTATCTTTCATAAAACTATGTTATTTATGTTAATATGATAGGTTTATTATTATTTTAAATGAATTAAATATTTTAATTATGTTTTAATTTCTAATATAGTAAATATTGATAGATTGATAGATACAAATGTTGATAAAACCACATGAGCAAAAGCTCTTTGAGATCCTCAGTAATTTTTAAGAGTATAAAGGGGTTGTGAAACCAAAAACTTGGAAAATTGCTGTATTAGAATAACTAATATGCAGACTCTGGAAAACCTTTTAGCTTAATATTAAGATGTAGTATTAATGTTACTACTAATAGCTTCTATTTACATAGATTTAAATTTTTTAAATGTACTTTATATATTCTCATTTGAAATTCTCAGCATTGAAATCGATAATGCAAATATTACTTTCATTTTACAGATGAAGAAACTGGGACTCAGAGAAATTTTCATTTGTCTAAGGACACACAGCTAAAAAAAAAAATGATCAGAGCAGGAACCCAGATTATATTTTGGACCTTTTTTTGTACATTTATTTTTCTAAAAAGAAGCTAGCTGAAATGCCCAGATATTTTGTCATCAAGTATATGACTGACCTGTGAAGGAAACTGAAACTTATAATAAAGTGACATTTCCAAGATCACACAATTAGTTCATGACAGAACTGGGATTGGTGTCTCAACTTCCATTCAGGCGCTCTTTCTAGTAGTTCATATTTATCAAATGCAGGCCACTGGCTTCAGTCATGTTTCATTGAAGTCATTTAGAATAAATAATCAGTGGGTGTTAAAGATTGTTAAATATTGGGAATACAAAGGCAAAAATAAAAAAGCCTCTGCCCTCATGGAACTTACATTCTAACAGGATAAACAACATGTACAAGTTAAACAACATGTATAAGTTAATATAAAATATATACAAGATAACTAAAAGTCATTTCAGAGGTGAGAAACTTGTAGCTGTGGTCACTGGGAAAGGCCTCATTTAGGAAGTTGAAGTATTTGAGCTAAGCTTTGAAGGAAGATAGGATTTTAAGTGGTATAAATGAGGATGGAGAGCATTTCAGAAATTGGGGGACAGACAACTTGTGTAAAGGCATAAACATGAGATGCAATGTTGTGTATAAGGAGTCTCAGGTAAGGTAGTTTTGTTGGAACCATAGAGTGTGTGAAAGGGATTAGTGTATAATAAATCTAGAAAGGTAGACTGGAGCCACAAGGACTTCAGATGCCAGAGGACTTTGTATTTGATCCTCGAATCAACAGGAAACTATTGAAGCTTTCTGAGCAAGGGAGTAACATGTTGGACTTTTGCTTTAATAATTTCATTCTGGCAGCCACATGGAGGCTTCCGTAGAGGTAAGTAAACAAGATGGAGATATGTATGCTAGATAATAGTACAGTTAGTGAATTCAGCACTAGTTAAATAAGTAGATCAATCGTCACTAATGAATCCATCTTAAGTGTAGTGCTCTAAGGTGCTCATATAAAAATAACATTTTTATCAGTGATCTTAGTGAATGAATGAGTGAGTGAAAAGAAGCACATATTATGCTTCCTTTGTGCAAAGCACTGAAGAATAATAAGACAGCCCATTTTCTCAAGGAGCTCACTATCTAAAAGGGAGGGTGATACATATAAAAAATCTCAGCTGCACATCAAATAGCCCTTAGAATACAGCAGCAAAGCTGATAGTAATGCGTCATCTTCAATGTCATTTCCTTTGCTAATACCATGGCCAGCTCTAATATTGAACCACTGGAAATTGACAGGGTCTCTGGTGACAAGATCTTTCTTTTCCAGGTCTTCAGCAGCTTTTACTGTTGAGGAGGCAGGGGCAGCAGCTCCTGCCCTCAGTTGCCAGGTTTTATCTTGCCAAGAGTTGCTTACCTGACTGATGGCAATGTGGCATCAAAGATTAGGAAAGGTAGCTGACCTCTGAGGCAGGAAGCCCTGGGATCAGATCCTGTCTCTGACACATTCTGGCTATATGACTCTGTATAAGTTACTGTAACAATCAGTTATAGATCAGTCAGTGAACATGCCTTGCTGTACAGCATTTACTTACTGAGAATTCCTGAAACAATAGTCATAGTTCTGCTGAGAGAGACAGAGACAGAGAGATAAAGAGAGAACATCTGCTTTCAGTTGCTTTTCTGGTAGTTATGATGGGTTGACCTTAATAATTTACATTATCACCTAGTCTTTCTTTTTAAGAGAAATTTTGTTGATGCATTTTGATTTTTAAATTTTCTCCCCTTGGAATTTGTTTTGCTGGACTATGCATGCTTTTGATGAGTTTTTTGGTTTGTTTTTGTAGTTCAGTGGCGGACAGACACTTCAGGGACTAAGTTACAAATGAAATATAAAAAGCTTTTTAGAAATCTTCTCTCCCATCTTCCTCAGAATGTATTCTTGTAATACAAAAAAAACACAGCAGAACTGACTACCACACTGACTGAATCCTAACCCTAACCCTCCTTTTGTCCACAGAAATCTGTTTGTATGATAGCATATCTAGGCTGGAGTGACCATGGAAAAATTTCTTTCTGTATTTAGCTTACTATCTTAAATTGGATTGAATCTGTGGAATGATTTTGTTAGCTAAATTGCCTTGCCTTAACCACCTGAATTAAACAGTCTAGACTTTCTAACACAATTTTGCAGCATAGTATCATAGATTCATGGAATTGAAAAGGATCTTAAACTACCACATTCCTTACAAAAAGTTATCCAGCCTCTGCTTGAACATTTACAGCTATGAGGAACTTACTGTCTCATAAAGCAATGTTTGGGACTTCAAGTGCTTCATTTTCCCATGAAATTAAGGCTTATGTTCTCTTAAAAACATCTCTATTTTTAAAAGAAAACCTATAATGCTTGGTTTATATAAATGTGTTTATATATATATATATGTATTCATATGTCAATGCCACTTGCCTGGAGGTATCTCATTGGTTTTAAAATGAGTTTGATATAAAACCCTCATTGCTCAGTTTAAAACCAACTGAGCAACAGTCATGGTTTCGAACGACCATGATGATTCTTCATTGCTGTAGCCTCTATAGGGCATCTACACCAAGGGAGCCTAAGGTGTTTAATCCCTTCTGTGGATACTGTTCACAGTCTCTATGCTGTCATGACAACTGGGGATTCCACACCAAGTACTTTCCTTCAAGTTGCTTCTGTAGATGACCACAGAGTTACCACAGTGATGGAGTAAGAAAGGGCATGCTGTGATCCTTTGTGCTTTTGTGGCTTGAAAGTGTTGCATGAGAATACCACTAACTGAAATAGTTTCTGATTGTAAGATGTAAGACATGCGTATAAGATTTTTTTTAAAGAAAAAATTAGATTTTAGAGTATTTTCTGTACTTTCCAACTTTCTCCATTTAGAATTTTAAAGAACATTTCAGAAGAAAGAACCCTTGTGAAAAACCTCTTCCTTCTGCCTTCTTATATTTTAAGATTTTGTTTTTGTTTTTAATTTTAATGATATTCCATAAGTAACATTTTTCCCACCCAAACCAAAAATCCAGCCTTGGCCTCTAATTTTTTGCTATATATTAATCTACCTAGAATTTCTAGCACTGCCTGCTAATGCTGAGCCCTGTCACATCCTCTCTGACCACTGGCCCCATTCTGTGCAAGTTCAAGAGGAGGTAAAAAACAATTCCCATTGTCCAAAACCATTGTATCTTCAGAGGGCTAGACTGGTAGATTCCTCCTGGCTATGCCAGTATACCAGCTTTACAACCACAGCATCATTAAGGGACAGGACCAACAACATTCCTCTTGCCACTGGTATAGCAGAGATAATTCTATTTACCCTTAAATAATTTCTCCCCACCCCCACTGCCTTGTGTATTACTTTGATTGGCTAGCCTCCTGGACATATGTCTGACTGCCCACTTGGATAGTTAATCCAGAGTACAGGGGAATACATTTCTGGCATCATTTTTAGAATCCAGGGCTTAGAGCATACAGAACATATGGGCTGTCATGCAGCTCTGCTTGTGCTGCCGTAAATGTTTTCTAAGCAATATCTGTCTTGTCTTCTAAACTGCTCTAACTACCCAAACACTTTTTATCTAGGCTGATGTAAAGGCCTCCTCTGCTACATGTGCTTATTAGTGAGTAGCTTTGTGGATTTGTTTGTGATGGTGGCTTACTGTAGAGTGATTACGGGGCAAGATTCACCCAGCCCCAGGGGAATTATTGTCCTATTCCTGAGTGATCTAAAATATGTTTGCTGACTGGTAAGAAATAAAATCATAAGAGCTTCTGAGTCAGGGAGACCAAACAGGTTAATGAGTATATGTGAAAGGGCAAGGCTTGGAAGGCTGGGTGAAACTGAATAGCCCTCCCATGTGTGGAGTTCTTCACTGAATTCATATCTGTTGTGGTTTTGTGTGTACTGCAAAGTCAGACTTTTCTTCAGGCACCTGACTTTTGGCAGCCAGCCCACTGAATCCCTGTTGATCTCGGCAGGTTATCAGCAATTTGGATTTGCTTTCTAGTTGCCTTGATTTTTAGATGAGAATAGTCCAGAGTTGGAAGTTCCCAAGATAAACATTGATTTAAGTTTGGCATTCCTTTGATATGCCTTTCAGTTCTTGGCACTGTCTCCTGCCCTTAGACATGATATTCTGTGCTATCCTGAGAAATAGCAGAATGCAGTTTTGGGGTGCAGGTAGGGAGGTTGTAGGGCTAAGCATTGTCTTTGTTGCATCAAGTCCAGAGATACCCAAATTTGAGGGTTATTCATACACATTTGTATATTGTGTTCATAGGGCCTTCATACAAATCACAGTATCAACAAATTTATTGAACCTCTTCTTTGAACTTAGCATGATGCTGGGCAATATGGGATATGGAAGATTTATGTTAGTCCCTTACCACAGTGAGTTTAGTTGGAGAAATGAGATATGAAATGGCTAGTGGACAAAATTATATTTTGTGTTATGTGTGTTTACTGGTATAAAAGTGCTGAATTATAATTGTACATTATAGATACAGGGTAATATATAAAGTATTAATTCTATACTACAAACAATTAAGTGCAAAAATAGTTTATAGAAGAGTCGATGTTACCAGAGTAGGTTTCTTGGAGGCAATGGTAGAGGGGGTAGCAGCAGAACCAGAAAGATGCAGTGTCATGGAAATCAAGAGAGAAAATTTCCTAAATAAAGAGTAGTAGGCAGTATCAGATGATAAGGAGTAGTTCAGAAGGATTTAGCCCATGGAAAGGACGTTGGATTTGGCAGCAAGTTGGTCGTAGGTCTTCCTACTATAGATCCTTTCTATTCTGGAAAGGGATAGAGATAGGAACCAATTTTTTTTGATGAGACAGTTGGGGTTAAATACCTTGCCCAGGGTCACACAGCTAGTAGGTGTCAAAATAAGGTCCTCTTGACTCCAGGGTTGGTACTCCATCCACTGCACCACCTAGCTGCCCTGAAACAATTTTAAGACTGGAAGAAAGTACATATGAAGGCAAAAGAGAATTCTGTCTCCAGTCCTTCAAGGCCCCAATCTACATTTCCAGACTTAAGTATCACCACTTCCCTTCATGTAGTCTGTTCCATCCATACTATCTTACTAACTGCCCCCCATTCTCATTCTGTCCTTTCCTCTTGCCTTTGTTCATGCTGTTTGCCGTTCCTAGAATAGATTCTCCATGAATTCCCTCCTCTAAACCCTATGCCAATCTCTGTCTCTTGAGACCTTTTCCTTCCTTCAAAGCCCACCTTGTCCATTCCTCTGTGACCCAAGTGAACATTTCTTCCTCTACAGAATTCTCCATCGTAAAGGTCCAGACAACATATTTTGAATCTATTGTATTCTGCCTTATATCATAGTTATATGTAT
Source organism: Potorous gilbertii (assembly GCA_028658325.1). Taxonomy (NCBI): domain Eukaryota; kingdom Metazoa; phylum Chordata; class Mammalia; order Diprotodontia; family Potoroidae; genus Potorous; species Potorous gilbertii. Next base: position 265,252,663 of record CM053769.1, on the reverse strand, counting down.
ATGTCTTATTCCTGCAAATAGATTATAAGTTTCTCTAGGGAAAGATCTGTGTTTTTTATCCTCTTTGTATCCTTAGCACTTTGCACATAGTAATCAATTAATGAATATTTCTTATTTGAATTGAAGGACAAAGTTAAATGAGTTGAAGAGGCTGAAGATGCTAGAGAAGAGATAAGCATGAAATCAAGTTCCCATGCCTCAAGGAAGGGATCATTTAGGACATGGATGAAAGGGTTAGCTTCCCAAATGAAGAGAACTACCTCTTTCTCTAAGACTAGTGGCAAGGAAGAAGAAATGGATGTAAAGACAGGTATGTCAAGATGAAGATAATGGAGCTCATTCTGTGTGGTCTCAGTTCAATAAAGAAATAACTAATGGTGAGAAAAGAGGGGATTGTAGTCTTGAGTAGATCTAAAATAGTCGCCCTGGGGAGAGTCTTAAAACATGTAAGAGATGAATAAAGGGATTGTTTAATAAGGGTTAGGTCCAAGTTAATGTTTGACAGCATAAATTTGAAATAGAGCTAACCTGCATAGTTCTGCATCTTCTTTCTACCATTGTTCAATGCCCAGGGAGCAGGAGCAAATACAAGCAGTTTTTCTATAATGCTGCTCTTTGGTGATAGCTCAAATTTGTTCCAGCATAATTGATTAAAGAATATTTTAAGCATAACTTAAATTTCGAATTAGCTGATGCTCAATTTCTTCCATGAGAAACAGTGAGAATGCAGAAAATTGCACCCACTTCACAATAATTCACAAACTGCAACCCTTCTGACACCTTCCACAAGCAAACCTGAGGTCTTTGTTAAAGTAAAGTGCCCTTTATTGAATTGTCTTCTAGTGTAATCAGAGCTGTGGGAAGAGAAGGCTGGTCTATTCCCTCCCTGCCCCCCTTCAGCTTTCCACCATGGCTGCCAATCTCAAGTTCCAAAGTTATGGCCTCCCCAGCTTGCAGGAGATTTTGCCAGCCCTGGCCATGAGAACTTGGTGAGGCCAAACAGCAGCCTAAGGCTGCAGAAGCTTCCACTATTTGTTATGGTATTTGTGTATTTCTCAACTATTAACATGTATAAAACTACCATTAAATACTAATAAAAAAACTACCATTTTAAAAATCAGATTTTTTAAAGTCACTGATGAAGTTTTTGATCATTGTGTCCCTGACCCCATTTTTTTCCCATAAATCCTATGGTTTTTATTATGCTGTTTTACATAGTGAGGGCTGTTTTAGAATGAGTTATGGCAGAACTGACAGTAGTGTGTATGGAGGTGAGTGGGGATGGTTATTCATTATTGGAGGTTTGATTAAAAAGCCCTGGGACAGGTCTATTCAAGATAATTTAAGTGAAAGAGAGAGCAGCAGCACTGAATGAGCTTATCATGTTGTCAGAGGTGGATAAATAGTGCAGTGAATCCAGAAAGATGGGCCGACGGGTCAAGAGAAAGTCCCAGTGAGTACAGAAAGCAAATACAGTACAGGTGAAGTTGTAGTTTCAGATGAAGGCGGGGAGTCTGGGTGAGGGGAGTGCTCTAACAGTAGAGTAGTACCTTTTGGTGATGAGAAATAACACTGGTATGTGACAGGAGGTGGGGTTCGTAGAGTAAATGCTGGGGATTTAGAATTGTAAATATTCTCACCAAGAACATGATCTCTACCTGTGTTTGGTGACCAGCTATGAACCCATGTGGTTCTCTGTCTTATTCTGGAGAGGAACTACACACCTGCCAGCCTTTATTTTTCCCCAGTTATACCTTTAGGGGGAATGTCTCCCCATACCACACCCTGAGACCCTCTTTACAGACTCCCTGTTAGACCTCTGTTCCCTGCCCATCTTTCCTCCTGTCTAGTTAGGAGCCCTAACAAATCCCCAAGTATTCAGGTTATGTTCTGCTCTAGTGCTGCTGCCTGGTCTAGGCCTCTAGCCAACCTAGGCTTAATTGCTTAAGGTTCATACCTGGCCTTTTTCCTTCAGTTTGTCCTGATCATCCTGGATGATTCTTCTTTCAGCATACTAAATGAACCCTAATTGGGCCACCTCAGCTCTACAGCACCAGTGCCCTGTTGGTAAGGCTATGCTTACCCCCCCGTCCTCACTTGTCCTCTTGCTGCTCCTGCATGAGTTGGTGCTGACACAAAGACCTTAGAGGTTGAGGGGCTCGATATTAACACTGCAGAGGATAATGACAGAAGAGAGGAATAATGTAAGCCAGGCGCTTACATCTTCTCGGAAGGTAGAGAAAGGTGACCAGTGACCTTCATTTTCTCCTGTAGCCACAGATCAACCTTGAATGCTGCTGTGATAGTGTACAAATATGTCATTTCCATAATAACCTGGGCATGATAATTGATGATGTGTTTGCACCTGGCTTTCCCAGGGTTAGACAAATAAATCAAATAATTCACATTCACTCCTGGCTGGGACAAAAACTAAGAGATCTCATTTTACACCTAGAGTCAAATAAACAGAAACCTCCTTCCTCAGTTCCTATTATTTTTCTGTCCCAGGAGGTCTGCAGGAAGGCAGTTCAGAACTCCCTTTAGTTCCCTATTTAGGGAACCTACAGGTATGAGTGGGAAGCAGGGTGACATCATGGAAAGACACTTAGGTCCTAGTTCCCCCTCTGCAGTCACTTCATCTCTTCAGGGCTTTGTTTCCTTAGTTGTCAAGTGGGAGAGAGGCTCACACCAACTGATCTCCAGAGTCTGTACCAGGCCCAGGATTCTATATGATTTGTGAAAGAGGTCTGGGGGCAAGTTGACAGTGGAAGTAAAGACATGAAGATTGGAGCCTTTTCTATCCAGGAATGGGAATTTAAAAGCATGGTCTAGAGGTTAGTATCAGTAAGATATCAGTAAGATATGGCAGCAGAGTCATCATTTGAAGGAATGTCACGTTTTCATTTTTGCAGTGACATAAAGGAAAGACTTGTAAGTCCAGATAAAAGAGTTTTCCCACAGTGAAACAGAAGGTCCCAGAGATCACAGCTAAAAGGTATGGTGAAAGTGGTAAGGTCAAGTCAGACAGGACTGAGGAGAGCTAGGAATGACCAGTATAGCTATGAGAGTTTGGGTTGGAGAATACCTGTTACAAACAGAATTCTCTAATACTGATATTTCCTGCACAGGGAAGAAGCTTCTCTCATATACATAAAATTAGGTAGAGTAAATAAAATATTTAATTCAATCTATTGCAAATGTTATTTGAGCCATAGTGCACAAAAAAATTTATGTTCTTATCCCAAATTAGGGCAAAACAGAGAAATAAATTTCTCTGCTTCCTTTTTTCAGTCTCATAATCTGTACTTGCCTATTCTTTTCACAAGCATTCACACAACCCCTGGCTTGTAAAGGTTATCAATAAGTCAGAGGAAATGATGCCAACCTGGGAAAAAATGGGATTTAGTATGTCAGAAGAGTAAAGACAACTCATAATTATACCTGGGGTGGGGGAAAGGAGGGAAAAGAAAATTGCTGCATTAATAACTAGATCCAATTTTAAAGGACCTTTGTACCTCCAAGTAGGGAGGATGCTATTGAATCAGAAGATAATTTGAAGACAGAATGATGTGCTTAGTGTCAGTCCCAGTCACTCTGGCAGATGTTTGTTGAATTGTTTTTCTTTGTCTAAGTGAAGGTTCATTTATCCAGGAGACATTATTTCCAGAAATGACTATGGTGTAACAAAAGGCAGCAATGCAACTTAATTTTTTTAAAGAGTAAGTTATTAAATGAAGGAGCAACAGAGATAGATTCCCCTTCCAAGTTCAAAGACCAGACATTTTCTTCCCCTTTCCCCATGAGGACAGGGGGTAGGAGGGGAGTTAGAGAGAGGAGTCCTTTAACTGCTGCCACAGAAAGACTGACTACTGGAGCATTCCATCTCATCCCCTTATGTAAAATGAATGTTGAGTCCTATGTTATTAGTAGCCTTATGTTAGCTTATGCTAGCACTCCCATGCTCTCTGCATAGAACTTTTCTACTACTGGGATTTGTGTGTGGATTCCATGTGGCCCTGATAGAGAAAGAAACAGGTAAGACTGTCTACTATGAAAAGAGCCAGAGGCATTTTCTTCTCTGCTTTCCCAGGTCTTAGGGTCAGAAGTATCAATCAAGTTCTCTTTCATTAATAATTAAGCATTTATTTGGGGTTCATTCTTCAGCCCAAGGCCTGTGACTGTTCTACCAATTCCACTAGCAACATATTTTGGGGAACTTCTGGTATAGGGTACCCTATATGCATCTAAGACCCTTCATCATTCCCAGACTGCTTCTTAAGAATCTTGTCAGTCTGACCTTAAAGGTCTGGAGGACTCCTGGCTGTTCAAGTCAGTTCAATCCTGAGAGTAATGGTTAAGCCTTTTTACAGAGAATCACTTAGCTGGAAGGTACATTAGAGGGAATCAAATTAAACTTCTATTTGAACAAGAATATCTTCAACAGCATCCTTGATCATACAGTCATCATTTGAAAGCCTTGTGTGATGAGGTCTCACTCCCTCCAGAGGCAGTCCATTCCACTTTGGAACAGTTCTGATTGTAAGAAAAAGTTTGACTATCAGTGCCTATTTCAGTCCCTCTGCTTTAGAAAAGACCCCAGCAATTATCCAAGTCCAACCTTTATCTGAACATGAATCTCTGACAGCATCCCTGACAGGTCTTACAACCTCTCTAGATTGTACTGAAGACTTCAATTGAATGAACCAGCTTCCAGAGTCCTGTCCCAAGAAAACAAGAATCCCTAGAAAGGCTCTAGAATTGGAGCCTTAGAAATGGCCCTGATCTAACCCCCTTGGTGTGGCCCTACCCTAAGCAGAGTTGACCCAATAGCATTTGACGATCAGTGCCTTTTGTCCCAGGAAATGCCCATACAATTCTTTTGAGGCCAGGATGGTAACTCTTAAAAAGGCCAAAGTACTTCCCCTCTGCCATTTTACTAGCTTTTCCAGATATTATTAATAGCTGAACCTGGCAAGAATCTTATGTATAAAAAAAGAACATCTCTGATCTTGTCAAGTAGAGCTTCCCCAACTAATTGTAAATTCCCAGCCTATCCCCTTCTCCTAAATTCTTCCCTCTGTGTATTTATATGAGTGGTGAGGTGGTGCAGTGGGTAGAGTGTTGGACCTGGAGTTAGGAGGATCTGAGTTCAAATAGAGCCCCAGATATTTACTAGCTGTATGACCCTGGGCAAGTCACTTAACCTCTCAGCCTTAGTTTCCTTATCTTTGAGAATCAAATAAGATATTTATAAAATACTTTGCAAACCTTAAAACTATGCCATCAACTATAATACTTAAAATTATAATGCATATTATTATTATTTCTTCTTCCTGGAATATTCCTTCCTCACTGTAGTTCTTCGTTTCCTTCAAGATTCAGCTCATTTCTCCATGAAACCTTTCCTGATTCTAACTTTTCCCCTCCTCCCAACCCAAAAGGATTTCTCCTCAGACTGTTCTGAAACACTTTTATTTATTCCTTTCCCCTATCTTGTTCTTCTACATATCAGTACTTAAGCTTCTTGAAAGTCTATATCTTTTTCTCCTCAGAACCAAATGTAACATCTTGGCTAGGGTAGACATTTAAATATTTATTGTATTAAATTGATTTTGACTAGGCCAGTGAGATCTGGAACAGTCAACAAGCATTTATGAAGTGCCTACAGTGTGTGAAACACTTTTCTAACCACTAGGGATACAAGTAGAGAGAAGATTGCAGCCACCAAAGGTATGCACAGGTATATAGAGGGATAGTTTTTTAATGGACATATTTTTAATATTAGAAGACTTTGCTGTTCATGGGATTAAATCTTTGTGATGGCAGAGTTCTGGTGATATCTTAAACCTCTAATAGCCAGTGACACACAGGGGGCATAACTTTCCACTTTGACTAGCATACACAAATGAAATTGGCTTGGATCTGGTTCTAGATTTCCCTCCAGAGTTCTGATCTGCTTACAGAAATTCCTTTGGGACTGATCCAGCCTAGGAGAAGTTCCTCTTCTATAAGTAGAGTAGGTTCCTCACTGTGATCTGACCAACCCAGTGTTGAAGGCGGGGCGGTGGGGACTGGCACCTATTGCTTAACTAGATCAGTTGTCACAAATTGAACGCTGTATACCAGTATGTGCTAATGGGTGATATGTTGGGAGGAGCCTCTGGAGACGTGTTTCCTCACTGTGACTAAGGAGTACTGAAAACGTATTCCTTTCCAACTTGTCCCTTTTCCCTGTAAACTCAGTGTAAACTCTTGAACTACCACTAGCTGTTCTGTAAATTAGAAGTGTCATACTGCTTGCTGTTATCAGCAGTGGACAGGATGCTGGACCTGGAGATAGGAAGACCTGAGTTCAAATCTAACCTAAGACAATCACTATCTGTGTGACCTTGGGCAAGTTAGTTAACCTTTGTTTACCTCATTTTCAACTACTGAGTGAGGATGCCAAAAGCACCTACCTCCAGGTTTGTGGTGAGAATTAGAGTGAATAATATTTGTAAAGCACTGTGCCTGGCACGCAGTAGGCACCCTATAAATGCTAGGTATTATCAATAATGGTGCTGATAATAAATTCTCTTCCTGTTCACCCTCAGCAGCTTCAGGATACCAAATTGTTTTAGAGTTCCCAGAGTTGGTCATCTTTTTTTAATTACTTGTGGTCCAGAAAGGCGTGTGTATCATAGTGGATAGAAAGAAGTCCTAAAAATGGAAGACCCTGACACACCAACTGTGCAACTATAGGTAAGTTAGCTTTGCAGCGCTCTAAGCAACTCTTTGTAAGATTCTAAGTTAGAGGCAGCCAGGTGGTGCAGTAAATAGAGCACTAGCCCTGGAGTCAGGTTCAAATTTGGCCTCAGACATTTACTAGCTGTCTGACCCTGGGCAAGTCACTTAACCCTGATTTCCTCCCTCCCCCCCCCAAAAATACTATTCTAAATCATAGATAGTTTCCACACCAGGAGTTCCCCATATACCAATATACCGTTGAACTCACAGGTCCGTGTCATTATTATTCTTTATCATTTTAACATATTTAGTGCTTTACAGTTTAAAAAACGTTTTCCTCACCGCAGTCTTGTGAGGTGGACAATGGATAGGGGAGATAAGCATCACACAACCACCACCCAAGTTCACACCTTCATATCTGGAATCTCCTAATTGTTCTCCCTGCCTCAGGTCTCTCTCCTCTTCAGTCGTTCTTCTCCACCACTGCCAGAGTGATGTTCCTGAAGACCATGTCATTCTTATACTCAGTGAACTTCAGTGGTTCCCTATTATTGCTAGAATCACATACAGACTCCTCTGCTTGGCATTTAATAGTCCTTTCCAACCTGGCTCCAGCCTGCCTTTCCAACCTTTTTTTACATTACTCCCCATTATGAGCTCAAGTCTAATCCAGCTGGCCTACCTGTTGCCCCTCATGTGACATTTTCTCTTCTTTCTCCGTCTCTTTGTACAGACTATCCCCTAATGCCTAGGTTTGCTGCCTCTTCTCTGCCTCTTAAAATCCCTAATTCCCATTAAAGCTTATCTCAAATTCTGCTTCCTATATGAAGTTTTTCCTTATTCCCCAAGCTGTTAGTGCCTTTCCCTAATCTTCCCCCCAACCCAAGAAATTTCCTTATATTTATAATGCACATATTTGTGTTTACCCTATGTACATATTGTATCTCTGTTTAGAATATGGCCTCCTTGAGATTAATGATTGTTCCATTTGTCTCCCTATCCTCCAAAACCTAGCATAGTTGCCTGGAAATAAATACTTCATAAATGAATGCTGAGACAGTCATTCCAGGTATGGACTCATTCAGACATCATCTATTCCATCGCCATTATTTTTCATATGAGAAAACTGAAGTCCATAAAGAGATTCAATGACTTTCTCTAGATCACAAAAAATAGCAGCACTAGGATTCTGACACCATCTTTTTCACTGCATTATGATTATAGGCATGGAGATGAGAAAGTATAGACCATGTGGGGAATGGCAAGTTAGAGTCAGTTTGACTGGGGTCTGGAACAGTGTGAGAAGGCCACTGTTTCATGGTTTTGTATTTTCTTTTTAATTTTATATTTCATATTTTTTAAATCTGCATTGAAAGATATGAAGGGAAAATTGTCTATTATACTTTGTTTCATTAATCCTATTCCCAAGACACTCAATCACTTGTCAGAGAACTCTCATCTTTTCCTAACTCCTGAGAAGCTAGTAGACGTTGAATTTTATCTTTTTTAATAGAAGAATTAGAACTAATTAGAACCATAAGAAAGAAATAAACAAAACAAAACAAAAGAGCAAATAGTATTCTTCAATCTGCTTTCAGACTCTATATTTCTTTCTCTGCATGTGGATGACATTTTCCGTTATGAGACTTTTGGAGTTGTTTTGGGTCCTTGCATTGTTGAGAAGAGTATCAAAGTCAGTCATCATACCATGTGGCTGTTACTGTATATAGTGTTCTCCTGGTTCTGCTCACTTCATTTAACATCAATTCATAGAAGTCTTTCCAGGTTTTTCTGAAGTCCTCCTGCTCATCATTTCTTATGGAACAATAGTATTCCATTACATTCATATACCACAACTTGCTCAGTTATTCCACAATTGATTGACCTCCCCTCAGTTTCCAGTTCTTGGCTACCACAAAAAGAGCTGGTATAAATATTTTTTACATGTGGGTCCTTTTCCCATTTTTATGATCTGTATGGGATACAGCCCTAGAAGTGGTATTGCTGGGTCACAAGGTATGCACATTTTGTAACCCTTTGGGCATAGCTCCAAATTGCTCTCTAGAATTGTTGGATCAGTTCACAACTCCACCAGCAGTGAGTTAGTGTTCCAATTTTCCCACATCTTCTCCAACATTTATCATTTTCCTGTTTTGTCATGTTAGCCAATCTGATAGGAGTGATGGATACCTAAGAGTTGTTTTCATTTGCATTTCTCTGATCAATGGTGATTTAGAGCATTTTTCCATATGAAGCTTTAATTTCTTCCTCTGAAAACTGCCTGTTCATATTCTTTGACCATTTATCAATTGGAGAATGACTTATATTCTTATAAATTTGACTCATTTCTCTATATATGTTAGAAATGAGGCTTTTATCAGAGACACTGGTTGTAGAAATTCTTTCCCAATTTTCTGCTTCCCTTCTAATATTGGTTGCATTGATTTTGTGTGTACAAAAATCTTTTCAGTTTAGCCATCAAAATGATCCATTTTGCATTTTATAATGTTCTCTTTCTCATGTTTGGTCATAAATTCTTCTGTGATACATAAATCTGACAGGCAAACTATTTCTTACTCTCCTAATTTGCTTATAGTATCAGCCTTTATATCTAAATCATGTACTGATTGAATTTTATTTCCATAGACACACATGGAAACTGAAACACTGACTTATCAATCTCAGTGAATTTATTCTTAAGTTGGGATTTGAGTCTCTTCTTGATGCATCTACTGCCCTGAACTGCCTAAATTAACTTAAACCTTATTGAAATATTTGGAAATGAGAAGAGGGAGTGATCCTAGAAGAGGGAGTGGAACAACTGATTAAAATTGCCCTCTTCCTTTAAACTCTTCGGACTCTTGACTCTTTTGTACTTTGAGAATATCATTCAGCACCAGAAGAGTCATTAAATTGAGATGTTCTGTATTGGAAAGAATGCTGGACTAAAAAGTAGCATCTCTCACACTGGGTACATCATTTACTCTCTTAGAACCTCGGTTTCTTCGTCTGTATGAGGATAAAAATAGTAGCACTACTGAAATGCTGTATAAACCTTAAAGAGTATGCATATGGAGCAGGTTCCTCTGCGGCTTTACCCCTGACAGAGCAAAACTAGCTACCTCTACCTCTCCCCCTCAGGATGTAGGGATATTCTGAAGGGGTTGTAGATATCTGCTTAGTGCTATGTGCCTAAGCCCCCATGCCAGCTCTGTTCCCCTCACTATTAGCCACAGATTAGCTCCCCAGTTCTATTTAACCAATAAATGTCAATTAACTATTACAAATGGATATTTACTTTGATGATATAGCAAAAATAGTGCTTCAGGGGCACTCTTTCCCCTCCATTGCCACCTCAGTCCCTGGAGAGTGGACTCTGACTTGACAGTTTCTACGTAGCATTATCCCCAACAAAGTTCAGTACTTGTTTTAACTCCAGCTGAGTTGAGTCCCTGAAGGTCAGTTCTTGCTCCTCAGGGCCTCAAAGCTGGACTTGCTGTGAAACCCATCCTGAACTTTACTCTAGCACCTCCTTGACTTGACTCCTGGCTGAACTTCCAGACTTTTTGACACTCACAAGATTGTAGCCACTAATCTTTTTCACCTAAAATGGGAAAAAAAATTGCTAGGGCCCCTATTTTCATGGGAGGTCACTCCCTTCACAGCATGTCACACCTCACCCAAGAGCTGTCATTCAGGAAGAAGTCAAACCAAGAATGGAAGGGAGAGGTTGATTTGAGCTTTTTGAGTGTGTGGCACTTCGACGTATTCTGCTGTAGTCAAAGAAGGTCCTGTCCACCTCCTAGTTAACAGATCAGATCCAGGTATAGAATGCTTGTCCACGCTTCAGAGCTCTCAGGGCTCTTCCATTACATGTCATCACAGCTCTCCTGGAAGCAGGCTTTCCCCAGTGTCTTCCACCTGGGGAATTTCATCAGCAGCACTCTGCTCATGCTCCTAGGTCCTGTGCTCCCCAGCCAGTCCCATGTTACAAAAATATGAAATGGTGGTATTTTTTATGCAGTTGTCCGTCTTCCCTTGCCCTCCCCCATACCTAGCACATAATAGGTACTTATTAAATATTTATTCAATTACATATATTTCCATATGCAATAGCATATGCACGGTTTATTGTTAAATTGACCAAATGACCATAGAGCTAGAAGGACCTTACAGTTCTTTATGTCTACCCCACTCCTTTTACAGGTTAGAAAACTGAATCCTAGAGTGGTTAAGTTACTTGCCCAGGGTCACATATATTTGAAGTCTGGTTTGCCTGGCTCCAAGTCTAAGTCTCTACCCACTGTACCACACTGCTTTTCATGTTCACAACTTGGTCTGGATTTTCATGATCATAGGAAGTTGTATAGAGGTCAGTTTCTCCCAGTTCATGGGCCATTTAAAAAAATAAGATTCTTATGCTTCATTTCCCTCTAATGTGTATGCAAAAGAAAAATATTTGTTTGTTTTTTTTACAGAGCCAGAGGGTTCTTTTTACCTAAATCAACAAATTGGGTTCTAGAGCCAGAAATGCTAGCTACCAGACCTATCCCACTATTTCTTTTCTTCCCTGGACCAGTCCTACTCCAAAACCTTTGTAACTAAAAATAGGTTGACCCCTGCCAGTTGGTGGTAGAATCTGTGTTTAGCCCTCATGAATTTGAGGACTAAGTAAAGGGAATCTTTTAAACAAGACCTGTGGGTAGTAAAATAAAACTCATTTCCAATGAATTTAAAAGCCTGTTCAAGCCTATTGAAATTATGTAGGTTCAAAAAGTGATTAGATAAATGCATAGATGATAGATTAGAGTTTCATTAAGGTGAACTAGGAATATTGGGATTCCAAACCTGTTGAGGACAGCTTTTGGAGGGTCACATGATCTTCCCTAATATCCCTTGGTATCATGATTGGATATAGAATCTTGGATTGATTGGAACATTGGACTTGGTCCATTTATGACATTACTTTTATTGAAATTCCTGCATTGCCAGGAATATAGCAGTTCTCCTAGGTCCTGGCAAGAAGCACACAGAGATGAGCCCAAAGATTAGACTCAAAAGGAGATACGGTGATCTGTAGAAATACTGGAATTGGGATGATGAAACATGTTTGTAAGATCAGGTGTCATGGATCACATAGTAAGAGGACATGGGAAGATTGTGATAATATAGATAAAAGATGGTAATATTAGTCTATTTGTTAAATGAGAATAATAGAAACAGGTCCTAAGGACAGTACTGTCAGATAGAGATAACAAAAAGCTAATATTCTGTGATTGGAACATACTTCTCAGTATTGAATCCTCACTTGGGCGTCAAAGAATGACTGGTTCCCTTACAATCAATGTGTGGTTTACTGGACTGAAGGATGATTAAGTACTCTAAAACCAAATTGGCAGTCAGGGCAGTGTTCTAATTCCTCCTTTGTTTTTAAGCTATGACTTTGGGAAATGACATTTTAAAAATCTGTTTCTTCCTCATGTGTAAATAATGCTCATCTCTCACTCAGAGTTGCTAAATGATGAGCAAGCATTAATTATTAATGTGTAGATTTTTATATCCACAGATTAAAGGCACTCAACTTCAAAGAGGTAGAGTTGGATCTGGGGAAGACTGATAATACGAGCTTCAGAATTATCCACCGTTCTCGCTCACAAGAGTCCAAACTCTATGTTGGCAGGATTTTTCATAGTTTGTTTTGCAGTCAACTATAAAAGGAAGAGTTCTCCTAGCAGAATAGAAGCATCAGGTGCCAAAACTGCTAGAGGACACATGAAATATGAGAGGATCAGGTCTTCTTTCTCAAGGCTTTGTGTTACTTGTCCCTTAAATAAACTTCTTAGGACAAGTTGGGTTTTTTTTTTTTTTAACAGAGCTGTCTATACATCCCCAACACCCAATATAGCTACATCTTGCTCACTTGAGTTCTTAAAGTTATGATGGATTTCTGGAATTTTGCCAGATAAATTGATGGCTTAATTTCACTTCCCATCTCATCCCTTCATAACATGCAGACGAAAGATGTACCTATTGAAATTAAAGAAAATTTGTTTTATTTGCTTTATATACTTGAATGCAAAAGCTGGAAACTGAGGTAGTGAACAGGTAGAGAAATTATGGAAATTATTGATTGCTCTTCCATTCAGAGCCATTTGTTTCGGCATAGTACCATTGCCACTTCCTGCCTCAGGAGAGATACTCGATCCAACCATAAGACATTTCAGGATTTGATCTGCCCATCATTCTGGTCTGATTAGTCAGGGATTAGAAAAAGCTAAGTGACTTGTAGGCATATATTAAGGGTTCTAACTGGTATGTGAGGTCCTTCTCTGTTAGATTTAAAGAAAGATATTTCCACATATCTTCCAGTTTTATATTCTGTGATTGTAAGAGGTCATTTCTGCTCTGTCCTCCAGAATCTATACTGATTAAAAAAAAATTCTTTGCATGTGACTGACTTTTCAAGAAGACACTGTGTGCTTTATCTAGTCAGCCTGCTTTTGAATGCTGGCAGAAGAGATCATTGGTCATTAATAACTATGACCTTTCACTGAATGTCGCTTTTCAGTATCCATATAGCAGATTTCTTCATTTTGTATGCTTTGTGGTTTTGCCTCCATCAGGATCAGAATTAAGACCTCCAATTTTAGGCTTCAAGATGAGAAAAGACTGGGGCTAAGAGAGGAGAAATTAGAATGTGGAAAAAGCACATGCTCTTTTACCTCTCTGCTACATATCAAATCCCCTCTGAGTCAGAACAATGACCCCTTGTCTGCATAAGGACCAGTACTATATGAAGGGTTTGCTGAAAGTGAAAAGTCTTCCAGTTCTTTGTCTACAGGATAAGAATCCATCATTTCCCCGCCTTCGATATAAATAAAATCAGCCCCTCACTGGACACAGCTTCATCTGAAGCTTCCAGTCAAAAACCCACAATTTGAATTCCTGAGTAGGAGGATAGATGCCTGTTCCTCTCACTGTATTCCCGATTATCTGAAAATATCTTAATGAGATATTAGGTGAGTACCAGCTTATACTGTGGTCTTACCTTTATTGCTCACTTTCCTTCTTGGTCAAGTCCCTCACAAATACCTATGTAATTGCTATGTTTTGTCTTCCCACATGGTACATCAGTTGAGTCTTGAAATACAGCTTTCTTTTCTGCTCAGATTAATGATAATAGTTAACATTTATATCGTACTTACTCAGTGCTGATAAACACTTTGCAATTCTTATCTCATTTGATCCTCAAAACAGCCCTGGGAGGTGGGTGCTTTTATTACCCCCATTTTACAGATGAGGAAACTGAGGCAAACAGGTTCAGTGATTTGCCCAGGTTCACGTAACCAGTTTCTTGAGACCACTTTTAAACTCAAGTCTTCCTGACTCCAAGCCTGGCTCTCTTATCCATTGCGCCCCCTAGCTGCTCTAACAGTGATTGCGCCATCACTGAAGCTTTGGTTGTCCTGAAGAAATTGCACATATTGAACAGTTTTGAATTTCTTGATATTCCTTAAAATAACTATTAGAAACATTACCTAAACTTAATTATTTTCTAGGTAGGCTTTTCTGTGGCTCCTGCTTTGTAGCAGACAAGGGAGAAAAGGATTTATTATGACTTTCTTCCAGTCAGGTTGAGTAACAGGAAGATCTGGAAATCAGCAGTCTTGGGTTCTGTTCTCAGCCTGGTGTTGACTCACCACTATAAAAAAAGCATTTGACTCCATAGTGTCTCAATTTCTCTCTATAAAATAGAGTTATCCCTGCTCCCATTGTCTGTGTGTAAGCTCAGGTTTAGAAGCACTCCAATGAAAGACATAAAAAAAATAAAATGTTGATACAGGAAAAGTGGAAGGGGAAAGGACAAGATGGAAATGTTTGGGAGAGCAAAGTTTTTCTAATTTTGCAATAATAGGGATGCTTCTGAAACTCAGTTATGTTTACCTTGGGCATATCTTAAATGATAACATATATATGTGTATGTATACACATACATGAAATATATTATTATTTATATGTGAATATATTAATGTATTATATAGTAACATATTAACCACATGATAAAAATATATTTGTATACACATATACGTATATATGACTTTACAAAGCATTTTATATTATTTTTATATATTTATAATATTTTATATTATTCTCCTTTTTTCTCACATTAGCCCAGTGAATTGTTACAAATATGAGTCCCCATTCTATAGATATAATTGAGGTTGAATAAATGTAGAATAAATTGAGGTTGAAAGAGGTTAAATGATTTGTCTAGGGTCATACAGATCATAAATGAATATGTTTACAATAACAAGAAAATTATTTTAATTATGGTATAATATTGTACTTGAACATAAATAAAAGCTATATGCAATTATGGGGTGGGACTAGGGATACAAGATCAAGTATTATGCCTTAGGACTTGTAGCTATCAGAAGGACCTCATTTCCTTAGTTCATGAATTATAATCCCACCAGCAGCCCTTTAGATGAAGGAAACTGCTCAGCTAGGTTACTGTAGGCTACTGGTAACTGTAGGCTACAGGTAACTAAATCACAGTAATCTTGAAGAAAGAATAATGTAGTTCAGGTGCCAGGAAACTAAGACTGGATGAATGTGACAACAGAAAGAAGCACGCTGTTTAAGGGAACAATAGAATGCACTTACCACTCCCTAATTTTTAGCAGTGAAAAGAGGCATCAAAGTGGCATATTGGATAAACACTTGCCTTGGAGTTAGGAAAATCTGAGTTTGAATCTCAATTCATATAATTACCAGCAGTGTGACCTTGGGCAAGTTAACCTTCAGGCCAGCCTCAGTTTCCTCATCTATAAAATGGGGGTTATAATAGCATTCATGTTGGGGTGAAGGTCAAATGAAATATGTAAAGTATTTTATATAAGTATTAGGCAATATTATTACAAATAGCCCAACAGCTAAGACATTCCAGTTCTTGAATGTGGATTACGGGTTAGCTAGAATAGCAGAAAAAATAAAAAATTGACCATAATCCAGATATACCTGTAAAAACTAATGAGACCATTTCTCTTCTGTAACTATCTCTTCAAAGCCCAGAATGCTTATGGGCCTTCTGGAAATACTAGAGATTTCTTTTCAAAGATTAAAATCTTTTTGTCAAATCTGAGAATCTTTTTTCAATCTTCCTCTTCAGTAAACTCTCCATGTTTTTTTTTAATTATGTTGATCTATATTCTTGACATTTTCTTCAAGTCAAGTGATCAATTACTATGTATCAGGCATTATGCTAAGTCCTGGGGATAGAAAGAAAAGCAAAAATAGTCCTTACCCTCAAAGAGCTCACATTCTAATGGAAAAGATGACATAAAAACAACAATGCACATACAAAAAGTATACAGGGTTAATTGCAAATAATTACAGAAGGAAGGCACTGCTAGCATTGTAGGGAATTGGGAAAGAATTCTTGCAGAAGGTACAATAACAGAGACTTAAAGGAAACCAGGGACGCCAAGAAACAGAATTGAAGAAAAACATACTGGACCTGTTAACATAACCTCACCTGGGTCCTCACTGCTGCAGGACATTCCTTTTATACTTCTCTGATTAATTTCCCTCATTAACCAAGTAGTGGTAGCTAGGTGGTGCAGTGAATAGAGCACCAGTGCAGGAGTCAGGAGGACCTGAGTTCAAATCTCACCTCAGACACTTGACACTCACTAGCTGTGTGACCCTGGGCAAGTCACTTAAGCCCAATTGCCTCATCCTGGGTCATCTCCAGTCATCCTGAAAAATATCTGGTCACTGGATTCAGATGGCTCTGGAGGAGAAATGAGGCTGGTGACCTGCACAGCCCTCCCTCACCCAAAAAACAAAGTCAAGTGCAAGTTATGTCATTATTTCTCTGATGGCATGGGCTTCTTCAGCAACGAAGGACGAACACACAAATTAACTCACCATCTCACCACTGTGGCTTTTCTAAATTTTTTTATTCCTGCTCAAACCTCCTATGACTCTCCCCTTCCCCAAACCCCCTATTTTAGCTAAGAACTTTGCCTTATATTTTACAGAAAAAGTTGAGGCCATTCTCTAAGAGCTCTCTCTTCTCCCCTCTTCCTCATCTCATATGAAACAAATGCTTTCTTCATAGTCACCCTAGTTCTCACATAATGATGTGGCCCTTCTCCTTACCAAGGGAAACCCTTTTACATGCACAGTGATCCCATTCTGTCCCATCTTCTACAGTTGATTGCCTTCTTTATGACCCACACTCTCACTTATCTTCAATATCTCCCTGTTTACTGACTTCCTACTACTGCCTCCAAACATATCCATGTCTCCCCTGTCTGCAAAACAAAACCTCTCACTTGATTTGTCCATCCCCATTAGCTATCATTTCTTGTCTCTCCTCCCTCTTGTTGCTAAACTCCTTAAGGAGACCATTATAATAGGTTTCTCTACTTCCTTTCCTCTCACTCTCTTCTTAACTGTCTCTACTAAGGCTTCTGACCTCATCACTTAACCAAAACTGCTCTCCAGTTACAAATGGTCTCTTAATCACCTAATCTAATGGTCTTTTCTCAGTCCTCTTCCTTCTTGACCTCTTTGCAACCTTTGACACTGTCAATCACACTCTTCTTGATATTCTCATCTTTCTAGGTTTTCATGACATTGCACTCTCCTGATTCCCTTCTTGTTTATCCAACTGCTCTTTCTTAGTCTCCTTTGCTGGATCTTCAAGTCACCACCCACTAACCATGGGTTACCCACAGGACTCAGTCCTAGGTCCTCTTCTTTTCTCCCTCTGTGCTATTTCATTTTGTTATTTCATCAGTTCCCATGGATTCAGTTATCATCTCTGTGCTGATGATTCTGAGATCTGTTTATCCAGCCCTACCACTCTCCTAAAATCCAGATTCACATCTCCAATTCCCGTGGGTTGTCTCCAGCTTTATGTCTCATCAACATCTTAAATCAAACATGTCCAAAACCAACTCAATATCTTTCCTCTTGAACCTTCTCCTCTTCCTAACTTCTCTGTTTCTTCTACCTTTTGGGACTTGTCATACAGAACCAGTCATTCATTAGATATGGTCAATATCTTGGTTTGTTTTGCTTTATTATAGATATTTGTCATAATAGAGGACTTTACTTGGAGGGGTAAATAGAGAAGAGAGTTAATGGGCAGTGATAAATATTAAAAAGACAGTCAGTAAAGTATTTTAAGAGTTGCACAGAGAAAAGGGAGGTATTCAGAAGGTGTAAAAAATAGAGAAATGTTACCCAGTTAAACTTAACATATTACATATTATCATATTTGTTTGTTTGTTTACTTTTTTCTTTAAAACCATGATGTTATTTGGCAAAAGTTTGAAGTTTTTTGTATGTCAGGATTAAAAGAAGATCTTTTTTTTAAGGTTAAAGGGGACCTGAATGACATGCTTTAAAAAAAAAGGGAATAAGTTCCAGTAGATAGGGAGGGATTAAAAGTGAAAGAGGAAGTGTTTGATGGGATAAGCACTCAGAAGAGGATGTTCTCATTCAGAGTCTGAACAGAAGATTTCCTATTGATGAGGTTCCCCAAATATTCCTAATCATCGGTGATACTGAACTAGTCCCATTATGTTCTGGCACAGTACCAAACTTCCTCAGTAAAATCTAGTTATTTGAAAGATACCAGCCTAATCATTTACACTGGAATAACAAAGTGAATGAAAAATCCATGTTGCCCAGAATACAACATGCAGTTGGAAAAATAGTCCACTGTATTAGTGTGTGTATATATGTGTGTGTGTGTGTGACCAGCACTACAGATAAGTAGTATCCTGGGCTGAGAAAAAGATTCCATTGAGGAAATTAAACTGCCTTTTTGATAGTCCCAACATGTTCACCACCACAAAAGCCCATCTTTTTATCAACAGAATTTTTCCAATGTTATGTGTTTGCAGGGCATGAAACATTACCATCTCACAAGAATTAGTTACACAGTGGTCCAAAAACGTGCACCCAGTGAAAGGGTGCATGGTGGACAAAAGTAGACTATGACATATCACAACTTATGACTTGTGTATGAGACATAGCACAAAATAACATAATCAAGGAAAGGTGGGCCAGTTAGGCATCGAGAGGAAAGAACCACAGTATACAGCTTAAGTGCTGTACCAGATGTGGAGAAGCAGTAAAAGAACCAAAGGAAAAGTGGATTCTCTAACAAATTTATAGAGAGAAATGTAATAGAGTCACACCATTAAGAAGGCATGGGTAGATTATAATCTAGACTTGTGGAAGGATACTTTGCATATATTAGGGATTTTCTGTAGACTACTATCTTCAGGCTTTTAGAATATAAACTCCTTGAGGGCAGAGACTGTTTACAATTTTTCTTTATGTCCCCAGTACTTAACACGGGGCCTGGCACATAATAAGTACTTAATAAATCACAGGATCATAGATTTAGAGCCAAAAAGAACCTTAGGGATCCAGTCCAACCTCTCTGATTTTATAGATCAAGAAAGGTCAGGAGAGGTTGAGTGACTTGCCCAGGCCACAGAGTTAATAAATGTGTGAAGAAGAATTTGAACTCAGGTTTCCTAACTCCATGTGCAGCATATCTACTGTACAAACAAGCTGCTATATTGGAAAGAATACCCATATACATATATATGTGTGTGTGTGTGTGTGTGTGTGTGTGTG
This sequence comes from Potorous gilbertii, assembly GCA_028658325.1. Taxonomy (NCBI): domain Eukaryota; kingdom Metazoa; phylum Chordata; class Mammalia; order Diprotodontia; family Potoroidae; genus Potorous; species Potorous gilbertii. The sequence continues at coordinate 265,233,268 of CM053769.1, read as the reverse complement.
TGTGTGTGTGTGTGTGTATATATATATATACACACACATATGATATTGCAGAGCCATCTGATTAATTAATATTTGTAGGGTGGTTAATTATCCTGATGGGTAAGGATAGTTTTGAGAACAGAAAGCATGTCTTCAGAGCAGCACTCAGTTGAGCTGCCTGTGCACAGATAGGTCAGTATCTGAAGCTCAGCTAATCAGTCCTTATCCCCACTATCAAAAATAGGAAGTCATGTATTACTCCATTAGTACATTTCTGAATTATATTTTTACAAAAAGGAATTCATAGGGAGCCAGAAGAAACTTTAGCAGAGAGCTTAGTCCTTTTTGACTTGTAAGTAGGGTCTGAATGTGTACACACACATACACATACACTAACACTACCTCCTGAGATTCTGGAGTGTAGTCACAGACTTACATAAAATTGTGCAACTTTGTAATTCCTTTCTTTTGTGGGCATGTCTGAAGATCTAAGAAGAATTCAGCTATCCTACCTAAAGTAAAAGGGAAAGTTCTGTGTATCATTTGAGATACTATTTCTAACTATGTAACTGAGACTGTATACGTCTTCATTCCTCCAGTGATACCATCATCCTTGGTGACTTCAGTATTTGTACTTATAATCTGTCTTAACAGCCTGGGCCTCTCAGTCCCTCAATCTCCTTAATTTCCATGACCTATATTACCACTCTGTTTACCCATCTAGGGGAATCATCACACCTTCAAATTCCATCTCTTGTAATCGTGCCACTTCTAAAATACTGAACTATGATATTCATTTCTCTAAATTACAGTCTTTTGTTCTTTCACATCCCACATCCCCTTATTCCTCCTGAACCATTTTCACTGGGACCATCTCCTTCCATCTCTCCCTTTCTACGTTCAACATCCATGTTCTGGCTCTTCTTCGATTCCTTGACTATAGTTTTGACCATAACAAGCCATTTCAGCAAACTTCCACTATTGAATCTCTTTCCCCTTGTCCTTCTATTCCTATTCTGCTCATTTCCAGCGCTGGGTAACTCCCACACTTATTTTCTACTCCCCATGGCAACTGTTTTAATCTCTTAAACTTCCAGCTCTACTTCTATCAATATTTACTAAGTATTTACTGAGAGCCAGACACAATGTTCAGTACTAGAAATAGAAAAAACAAAAGCAGCCCTTGCCTTCAAGATCTTATGATTGCAGTGAGGAGAGGTAACATATACATACACCAGTACACACCCTATTCTCTCTCTGTAGAAGACCTCATGGCTTACTTTATGGAGAAAATTTTGGTCATGTTCTCTTTTTCTCTTCCTTCTGTTATCAGAAGATAAGGTAACCCTCCTTATCTCAGTAAGGCAGGAATGATGAGAAGACAAGGGTCCAAAGCAGAGGTTGAACAAACTTCAACCATAGGCCAGATACTGCCCCAGCAATTTGTTTAGCCTGTTTTTGTAAAATAAAGTTTTATTGTATTTAAAAGTATACAAACTATTCTTAACTAGAAAACAGGCAGGTAGATGGGATTTGTTCTTCCACATAGTTTGCTGGCCCCTGGGTTAGAGTATGGAGAACAATATAGTCTCCTTTGCTAGATCTTCCTCCAGTCCACTAATTCTGGGAATCCCCAAAGCATTGTCTGGGGATATTCTAGGTCCTTGGGTGTAGCCTTTTGATTGAGTTCAAGTTTTACAGAACAAATCCTTTTATTAAGGGGAATTTGTTCTGTGAAGTTTGGATTCAGTCAACACACTTGAGGACCTAGAGGGCTACATGTGGCCTCAGGACCCAGGTTCCCTCCTCATCTAGATCCTCTTCTCCCTCTCTTCTGCCTGGTGTTCTCATAAGCTCTCATGAGTTCAGTTATCATCTTTATGAAGATGATTCCCAGTTCTAAATACCCATCCCTAATATGGTAATACATTCTCTCTCCAGTTCTTCCTTTCTTTTCCCAAGGCTAAAACCTCTGCCTTTAATTTTAAAGGTCATGGAAGACCTATCATTGGCAAATTCAGTGCACTTTTTCAGTCTTCATCTTTCTTGACTTTTCTACAGCATTTGATACTGCTGAATAATACTTTGTTATTGATACTTTCTTCCCTCAGCTTCTTTGACACTACCGTCCACTCTTCAGACTCCAGTTCTGCCAAATTCTACCTCTGTATACTTTATCTTCCATTCAGTTTAATACATGCTAAGTGTCTACTATGTGCAAGCTTCTTGCTAAGCCCTGGAAATACAGACATGGAAAATAAAAGGAAAAATCTTTGCCTTCATGGACTTTATAATCTAACAGATACATTAAAAAGTATGAGAGACAGTAGAAAATGATAATAAGAAAGGGACAGTTCTTTTAGGAAGGGGGAATCCTGAAGCAGCTCATTTCATTTTAGGAAAGCTCATCATTTTAGAAAGTTTTCCTAACTTTGAGCCTACAGTTAACTAACTCTCTCTTAACTTCTCTCTATTACCCTGAATTTTTTCCCTTTAAAGCTAAGCAGAATAAGTCTAATACTTCATCTCTACCTCCTGGCTTCCCCGGCATCCTTCAAGTTCCAACTATAACCCTACCTTTTACAGGAAACTTTTCCCAGCTCCCCCTTAGTACTAGTGCCTTCCATTTGAGATTATCTGCAATTTGCCCTGTATATATTTTGTTTGTACATATTTGTTTGCCTGTCTTCCTCATTAGGCTGTGGGATCCAAAAGAAAGGGCAGAGTCTGTTTTTGCCCTTCTTTGTATCCCTAGTGCTTAGCACAGTGCTTGCCATATCATAGGTGTTTAACAAATGCTTCTTGATTTGACTCTTCTACATGATGTTCCCTTAAATACTTGAAGACAGTGATCATGTATGTCCAAGTCTTCTCCAGACTTCTTTCAAGTTTTTCTCCACATGATTTCAAGACTATTCAGCTGGTCAACAAGCACTTACTATAAGTATATTGTAGTCTCCCTCCTCTAAACACTTATCAGCATACCCAGAACTACAGTTTTCTATATGTAGTCTGACTAGAGCAGAGTACTCTTTAAAGCGAGAACTGTTACCTCCTTAGTCGTGAACCCTGCCTCTCCATGCAACCAAGGATCACATCAGTGCTTTTGGCTGCCATGTCACATTGAAGCATACTGAGTTCCCTAAAACTCCAAGATCTTTTTCAGATAGTCTGCTGTCCAGCTGTGCTTCACCTATCTTGTGCTGGTGGCATTTATTTTTTATGCCTAAATCTAAGACCACATTTATCCCTATGAAATTTCATTTTATTTCATTCAAATAAATTGTCTAACTTGTCAAGATTTTGGGGGGTCTTGAATCTGTAATCCCACCTATTAACCATCCCTTCTAGCTTGCTGTCTTCTGAAAATTTTGTAAAGATGCCATCTCTCCTAATTATGGTGGTGGCAGTGAGAGCAAAGAAAAAAGAACATGTATAAGAGTGTTATGGAAATAGAATATTATTGAATGTGGAGAATGTGTATGAAGAGGATAAAAGAGCCAAAGGTGACTCTGAGTATGACTCAGAGTTTACAAAGCATAGCGACCTAGAGCATGGACGAGGAGCAAATTTGAGGAGAAAAGATAAAGAATTCAGTTCTGGACTTGGTATGTTCCAGAATGTTAGTGGGACAGCCAGGTTATGCTACAATCAGACAGCTAGAAATGTAAGCCTCAAACTCAGAGGGGAATTGGGGGTGAATACTTATATTTGTTGGGAGTCAGATGCATACAGGTAATAATTGAATACATGGAAATGACTGAGCTCGCCAAAGGAGAGAGAAAATAAGAGGAACAAGAACAGAACCATGGATGAGAATCTATGCTTAGGGAGCAAAAGATGAAGATGAACCAGAGAAAATGGAACAGGAGTGGCCAGAGAGGCAGGATAGCCAAGAGAGATCTCACAGAAGTTGGAGGAGAGAATATAAAAAAAGGAGGTAATAGTCAGCAGATTCAAGTGCTGTGCAGAGGACATAGAGGATAAGGCTAAGACTTAGGAAAGGTCTGGATTTGGTCATTAAGAGATCTTTATTAATCTTAAAAAGCAGTTTCAGTAAACTGGAGATAGAAGCAAGATCGTAGGGGTGTGAGGAATTACATGGGTGTTGGGGAAGCAGAGGCAGCAAATGTAAGACCCTCCTAAATGTTTGGTAGGAAAAGGAAAGAGTAAATGCTAGCATAGAGAAGAGTGGGGACAAAGAAACCTTTTTTTTTAACTTGACCATGTTTGTAGTCAGAGGGGGAAAACTCAGAGAAATTCAAGATGAGAGACAGATCAATGAAGGAAGGAGAACGCAATCAAAGGCCCAACTGGATGGTTTGACCCTGACAAGGAATAAGGCCACCGCATCTTCTGACACCAGAGGAAAGGAGAAATAAATAGGTGAAAACAAAAAGATTTTGAAGTATGAAAGAGGGGAAAGGAGGGCACTCAGTCATTCTCAGCGTAGGAAATGAGATTATCCACAGAGTGGGGTACAGTGCTCAAGTAGAGATTTTGAACAGAAAAGAGGTTTAAAATAGTTGTTATGGGGAGTGTGATTGGTATTAAATGAGACATGAATAAAGAGATGGCTCTTCAACTTACAAAGGCCTAGTTGCATATCTTTCTAATGAAACCAATGAGATTGATTTTTGCGACTTTCTCCAGCAACACTCAGTGACTCAGGATTAGGAGCAAAGATGAATGGTAGGAGTAACAGGATTATCAGTAGAAGGACTATGGTCCTTTTCATTTATTGCTGTGGTTTTGATGATAGGCACTTAAAATAAAACCCCAAACCTGTCCCTCTTCCCAATTTCCCTTTTTTTCTTTTGATAGCTCCAGCCTCTCAAACTCAGAATAATTTTGGGCTCTTCTCTTCACCCTTCACCCCATCAGTTGTCAGATCCTATCAATTCTCTTTCCTTAATATGTCTGAAATCTGTCCTTTCTTCTCATGCTACCACAACACTAGTTCAGGCCTTAATTGCTATGGTCCTATATTACTGTAATAGATTATTGTAATTATTGCTTTCATTGAAGTTATTGATTAATATATTAGACACAGCCAAGAACAGATCACTCTTTACACTTCACTAGAAATCTCCATCTAGATTCACATTGATCCACTAATGACTGATTTGTAGACCTGGTCTTTCAACCAGGTCTGAATCTCTTGAGCCCACATCTTTCCATCTTGTATACAGGGATGTCATGGGAGAGTTTGTGAGATGCTTTACAGAAAACTAGGTGTACGTTGTGTTTATCTAAATTTTTTCAGTTTCTGAAAACTAGCTTGTACCAGCTTTAGTTATACTATTAAAGAAGGAAATGGGATTAGTATGCCCTAACCTGTTTTAGAAGAAACCATGTTAGCTCATTGTGATCACTTCTTCCCTTCCTAAATGCTCACAAATGATCCTTTTATAATACATTCTAGAATTTTGCCAGGAATCCATAATCACACTTAACTGGCTTGTAAATCTGAAGAGTCTACACATTTCCCTCTGAAAAATTGGGACATTCACCTATCTGTAGGCCTGTGAACCCTTGCCAATTTTACAGTTTTCAATGATCAACAACAGCAGGTTAGCATTAACACTTGACATTTGTTTCAATAACTCTAGGATATAGTTGATCTAGAGCTGGTAAATTGAACTGATTAAGGGCGGCTAGGTATATACTTGTACCACCTCCTTACTTAATCTTGTTATTCAATTCCCTACAACTATTTTTGTTCCATCTTTCCTAGTATAAAGATCATTCCCTTTTGGTAGAGAAAATAGAAGCAAAATGAAAATTGAGAGATGACTGTTTTCTCTGTCATCTTATTATCACTATCCCATTCAATATAAGCAGTTTTCTTCCTATATCCCTTCTTTGAACTTTCCTTCGTTCCCAACATAACTAAAAAGCTCTTTTTGTTCTCAATACTTTTTCACCACTTTCAAATTATTCTGAGACTTAACACATCTAATGCTGTCCTTGCAGTGCTATTACTCTTTTGTAATTCATTCTCTGGTAAGTGCCCTTATTTCCATCTTCTGCACATCTTTTAAATTTTTGGGTTTTTTAAAGATGGTTAACAAATGGGTTGTCTATACGTCTACATCAGATTTTAGATAGTCCTCCTTTTCTTTCTCGTAGAAATTGTCAACAGAATTTCAGCCTTGAGTACTTCTCATCCATCATGAGCAAACTTCCCTTGAAAAATTTTATCCTATGAGATCCTACTTTACCTTTCTCTAAACTTTTTCCCCAAAGTTCCCATCCTTTCTACTTCAACAGTGCTTAAAGCATAATGCTTGGCATATAATTAATATAATTAACAAATTCTTATTGACCTGACTTCCTTACCAGTGAGAATCAAGTCCAGAATATTAGTTTCCTTTATTATTTCTGGTACTTCTTGAAAAATGGAAATACCATTAAAATACAGTTTAAAATGTATTCTGTATTTTTGGCAATGAATTCTAGTAGATATACAGAGATGTCTGAAATCCTTCATTGCTGCTATATTATACCTCCATGAATGAGCAAAAAGCATTTATTAAGCACTAACTATGTGGAAAACACTGAGGATAGAAATAGATAGTCCCTGCTATCAAAGAGCTCACATTCTAATGGAGGAAATCACACAAATAAGAGGTTTCAGCTGCAAGTTAGATGTGCCCCCACTGCTGCTAGGCATTCTCAACCTTCCTATCCTGCTCTCCACAATAGCTCTTCCAAACCTTTTCTTTCCTTCTCAATCCTTTCATGGTTCCCACTCCTTCCACCTTCTCAGTTGAGAAACTTGCCTCATATATACACAAAATTGAGACCATTCACCATGAGTTTTCTCTTCTTCCTTCTTCTTCATCTCCCATCATATGTCTTCTGCCGCTGTCTCCTCCTTCACCCATTTCATTAAGAGGCAGCTGTACTCCTCACTAAGATGAACCCCTCTCATTGTTCAGGTGATCCCATTCCATCCCATCTCCTCCAACAGACTACCTTCTCTGTCATCCCCACTCTAACCATTTATTTTCAATACCTCTCTATTCACCGCTTCTCTGCTGCCTACAAATATACCTATGTCTTGTCCATCCTGGAAAAACCCTTACTTGATCTTTCCATCCACATGATAGTGTGGTAGCTATAGCTCTTCTGTCCATTGTAGCTAACCTCCTTGAAAAGGTTATCTACAATAGGAGCATCTACTTTCTTCCCCTTGGCTCCCTTTCTAACCCTTCTAGCTTCTAACCAGTTTCTAACCTTATCATTCCACCAAAATGGCTCTGGCCAAAGTTACCAGTGATCTTTTAATTGCCAGATCCAATGGTCTTTTCTCAATCCTCATTGTCCTTGACTTTTCTGCAGTCTGTGACACAGCTGATTGCCCCTTCTCCTAAATGCTTTCTTCTCTCTAGGTTTTCAAAACACCACTCTGCTGGTTCTCCTCCTACCTATCAGATAGTTCCTCAGTCTGCTTTACTAGATCTTTATCCAGATCACTCCCTCTAACTGTAGGTGTCCCACAGGTTTCTGTCCTGGGCCTCCTTCTCCCTCTGTGCTATATTACATTTGGTGATCTCATCAGCTTCCATGGATTTAATTGCAGTCTTTATTCTGAAGCTTCTCAGATCCACCTATCCTGCCCCAAATTCTCTGCTCACCTCCTGTCTCTCACCTCCAAATGCCTCTCAGAATTAGGCTGATAGCAGGACAAGTTGTCTGGGACTGCTGTTGTTACTCCTGAGGTTTTTTTTTTTTTTTCACTTTTGCCTTTGATGGCAATTGGTCATTGGTTGGTGTTGGTGGTGGGCCCTTTTTTCACAATGATTATTCTCCTCATTGATGACTAAAAGACCTGAGTCAGGAGCAGGGTTGGTGAGGGGCCCTGTTATTGCAAAAACTCAGGTTTAGCATCCTAAGTTGTTTTCACTCAAGTCTGAGAGGAGGTAGTAATGGCGTTTGACTTGCCTGGCACATGCTGCCTCAGAATGCTTTTATTGCTCCATGATAGATTTGGGATCAATTTCTTGAGCTAATAATATCTGTTTTTCCTTTCTGAGTATGTGATAGCTAGTATACGTCTATCAAGATATTGGTTCTCCTTCTTCCATTGGTCCTCATGCAAATATTCCCTACCATGACCCAACCTCACTTGGTTCATTTGAGCCATTTTCCAAACTGTCAATACAAGTCCCATCCCTCACCTCACTTTCTTCCCCACTGTATTGTAATCAAATCAAGTCACAAAGACCCGAGTCAAATCCAGCCTCAGAAGTTTACTTTCAAAAAAGTTTGACCCTGGAAAAGTCACTCATCCTCTCTGTCTGTCTCATTTTCTTTGTCTGTGAAATGGGAGAGGAGGGGAAATAATAGTCCCTACCTCCCAAGTTGGTTGTGAGAATAAAATAAGACAATATTTGTAAAGTGCTTCACAAACCTTAAAGTGCTAAATAGATACTATTGTGCTAAATAGTAGCTACTATTGCTTCTGGAAAGAGCCCATCCATTGATTGCTGTATTGTTCCACTCAGCATCCCTATGACTTATCAAATCAAAACCCAGTTCTCTGGCCACCATGCCCGTATTTATTATTGCTTCTTTTTCTTCCCCTCCTTTGACTGCTATTTTGTTGCCTGTGAAACTCTGTTGTATAACTTCTCTAGGCCTCAGTTCCTCATCTGTAAAATGAGGGGGTTGGACTAGGTGACTTCTAAATTCCCTTCCAACTCTAAATCTATGATGTCAGGATCCCTCTGGTTCCTGGATTTCCTCACATGAGTATAGCTTCTTAATGCTACCCTTTTTATCTACTCCATTTCTTTGGGCTAAGTTATTCCCTTTCCGTGCCATATTTCAGTTGTGAATTCCTATTCCACAATGTGAGTGAAACTTATTATCTGATTTGCCTTCCTGTACTAGGATCTCTAGTTCGCCTAGGTTGTTAGGCAATTAGGCATTTATCGAGGTCATGGGTTTTTATTGCTGGTTCCTTTCTTAGATTTTTGTCTAATGAATTTCTGACTGTCTCTACTTTTATATTTCTTCCTGCTGTTATAATACTCTCTGTCATTTGGGCTTAGTAGATGTGTATAAAGAATATTTTCTTTTTAGCTTCAAACCTTTGGGAATAGGTTAGCAAGCCACCTAACCAAAGCATTTTGCCAGCCCTTGTTGGTTATATTATATGCATTAGTAAAGAGTTTTATATGCCTATATTTTAAACTATGATTCAGAAATCTATATCTTACTTCCGTACAACTGGTCACTTGTTAGAGCTATTTTTTCTGAAGTTTTTACTTTGGTGGTATGGAAATACCGCTCATGTCCTTAAGGACTTCAGGTTGGGTTTTATTGATGTTCTTGCTGTTTTTGTTATTGTTTGCTTTTCTTTTTGCCCAGAGCTCAAGATTCTTAGAAATGCTTTCTAGATTATTGCTTTTTAAAATGTTTTTTATTGATAGCTTATGTTTTTATATCTTCTATATGAGATGCTCATCTATTGCACCTTCTTTGTTCCTGTTCTTCAGTCTCATCACATTAATAACTCAAAAGGAGGAAGACCTTGGGCCAGGCACTAAAGAAGCTACAGTTGCATTGCTATTCCTGACCTTAACTAATCTCTGTCCCCTTCACTCAGTTCAATCACTTTTACTACCAATTTGGTCAAAGATATATCAGCCTACCTGCCATTATCTGACTGCCCCAAAATATCTTAGTGCAATAAAGACATCCAAAAAGACATCTTCTATGTACAGTGTAAAGTGCTACCAGCAACTCTCTTCCACAAAGCTCCTACTCCCCCCAAGTGTCCAATTTGTCTTACAATACTGACAGACTGGACCACCAAAATGTTCCCTTGAGTCATCTTGTTTTCTCCTACATGTATACATTTGTGTATTCTGGCATCTATGACTAGAATGTACTCCCTTTGCATCTCTGCCAGTTATCTTCCTTCAAGGTTCAGCTCAGGTTTGTGTCCTCCATGAAACCTGATTACTGCCTCCTGCCACCAGATGAAAGTCATTCTTCTGCCTCAGATTTTTTGTAGTCCTCTTTCTAGACCTCTTCTTTGCACTTGTCACATTCTACCTTATAGCATACATTTATATACCTCTTCATCACCACTATTAATATTCTTTTATTAATAATTTCTGTCCTTGAGGACAAGAAATCATGTCATTTTATAGCTTGGTATCCCCAACACCTAGCATAGGTGCTTAATAGTTGTGTGCTAAGTTGAATTATGAAATCACAGAAAGAAAAGTGACCTCAGATATTTATTCTAGCCTCCTAGTTACAAGCAGTTTAAACATAAACCTTCCAAGATAGGTAACTGTTTCCTGACCTCAGTGCAACTCTCATGATCTTTAGCTAGTGGCTTTTCAGTTCTCCACCAGCTCACACCTAGTAGAACCCTAGCTGGGGAACGGAGGAGGAAACCAGCAACACCTCCAGCAGTACACTGGTGGGAATGGACCCTGCTATCCCTAAGGTAAGAATGGCCTTTGAATTTAAAGATCTCTAGGAAAAAGAGATTCCATATTTCCCTTTAGAGTTCTTTCAGAATTTAACAGCTCTATTCTTAGTAAGCCTTTCTGTGTTTCAATAGACATTTAAACCATAAAGGAATGGAAATGAGAGGCATCTCAGAAGAACAATCAATCAGATTTAGTGCCTATACCCAAATATAGGCAGCTAGGATTATAGGTTTTGACCCTGAGGTCATCTGACCCAACTTGGTTTATTTTACAAATGAGGAAACTGAGCTCCTGAAAGATTTTTTTTTAATGGTAGAGAAAGTAGAGGGGAGAAGAGTTGGGGCTTTGTTTTGTTGAATTTGAGGAATGAAAGTTAATTCGCCCTACAGATATTCATTAAGCACCATGCTAAGTGCTGTGTTTTTTTAAAGTGAAAAATAAATAAATAACATGGTGCCTGACTTCTAGACCTTAAAACCTAGAAGTATTAATTCAAGGCAGATGGTTTAAGAGTGAAGGTTCAGAGATTGTATCATTGGATTGGGAGAATCAGAGAAGAGTAGCTGTGGGACTGTCAGGTGAAGCTATGGAGAGGACACGCTCTTCAGAGAGCACAGATGCCTAAAGCCCTGGGTCTTAGGGTGAATTGATCTCCCACACTGCCTCTTCTTCTCACCTTTAGATCCACAGGCCCACCAGAGGGCAGTGTGGTACTGCCGAAGAAGAGCCTGTAGGCCCAGGACCTTGCTTAACAAACCCAGCCATTTACCCTCTGACCTATCCGTGTTTTCATCAGTAAAATGAGATTGTGCTGGTGGCCTCTGTGGTCCTTTCCAGCTCTATCTTGGAAGAAAAGCTCCAAAATCATTTACCCAGCCCCCTTATTTTACAGATGAGGATACTGAAGTCCAGAGAGGTTGAAACATCACCCCAGGGGAGGCTGAGTGTGGGGTGGCTGGGATTTGAGCCCTTTTACTACATTATATTGCCTCTTTCTATTCTTCCTCTTCCTTCCTTCTCCCCCACTTAGCTAACTGGAAATTTTTTTCTTTCCTTTTTGGAATCCATTTTAAACACTCATTCTTTTGGTGTTTGCTACTTTCCTCAAAAATGTCACAGTACATTCCAGAGATCTCTAAGATAAAGACAATCCTTCAAGGATGGGGAACCTGCTTCAGCCTTAAGGCCACATGTGGCTTTCTAGGTCTTTTGGACTGAGTCCAAGTTTTTCAGAACAAATTCTTTTATTGGGGGGATTTGTTCTGTGAAGTTTGGATTCAGTCAAAGGCCTGTGCTTGAGGAGACCTGGAGGACCACATGTGATCTCAAGTCCACAGGTTTTCCCCCCTCCTACCTCTAGGTTTAAGTCCTTACTTAAGACCGTGCCTTACTCTTTCATTTATTATTCACTTTATAACCTACAGCACTTAGCACTATATCTTGTATATATCAGGGGATTAATGAATATCTACTAAATGAATTAACTCTCATTCCTCAGATTCAACAAGACCAAGCCCCAGACTTCCCTCCCTCTACTTTCTCTACCATTAAAAGAAAAATCTTTCTGGAGCTCAATTTCCTCATTGATAAAATGACAGGTTGGGCTCAATCACCTCTGGAGTCACTTCATCCTACTGTTGCCTCATTTTATTTTTTATCTTTGATTGATGCTTATCTTTTCTTATGAGTCTCTCAATGCTATAACCTGTGAGTTTATTTACCTGGTGTCACATCCTATTTTGTTTTTGTGATATCTGGTGCACATTAATGTTTACCACCTTTGTGGTAATGTTCAGTTCTGTTTGGAACCACTATAGAGATTCAGCGTGAAACTTGATGAGTTTAGAAGTAATGAAGTCAGAATTTTGCTCAGTCCTGACTTTGTCCTTCAAAGTGGTGAGAGAAGGAAACCCAAGGTATAGTCATTTGATTGGTAAGAGGGGAAAGACATTGCATAGAAGGCTTTGAGAAACTAGAAGAGGATTTCAATGAGTGTGTGACATTCCCAATAATAGGGAAATAAGGTGGTCTGTTACAAGTACTATTTGGTCAAAGTTTCTACTGGTTCTTGCCTTGCCAGATTCTACTCACTGTTGATAGGGAATCAAATAAATCACACAAGATTTCAATTTCAGAGCTTCTGTGTTCATAATGAATTGTTCTTTACTTAAATTCTGTACATTCTTTTAGCTAACTAGATTGCAATTATTTGTTTGCAATTTCCTTTTGGAAAATATTTGGAATTATTATTGAACTATCTTGGCCTGTTACTACACTGATGGTTCATGGTATCAGGGTCACTATTTCTGTGCTTCTAAGACCACAATATCAGTAAGAGCTTTTATCTCAAATCTACTTGACCTTTGGGACAAGTACCATGAAGTGATAGGACCATTAATACTTAAATGTTTTTAATAATGGTGTCCTAAAGGCCATAAGATGTCTAGCAGTGTTCTTGGAGATGTATTTAAAATATAAATGTTCCTGAGAATTTTTGTCTTAAGCTTTTTAATTACAGTAATATAGAACTGAAATTTTTTATTTGTTAAGTGACTTTATTTTACCCTGTTTTTAGTTCAATTAAATTTAAATCCTTGCTTTTAATTTTAAAATCAGATAATAGAATATTACATTTCTCTTTTAAAAACAAATGTCAACTAAGTTGCTTTATATCTTTGTGATTTCTCAATTGATATTTTTCATGGGTCATCAGTAGGAATAAAAGTATTTACTCTAGTACTAATTAATAATCATGTATTGATAATAGCACTTGATCTGTCTAGCCCTGTGCCTTGGAATGCAGTCTGTAAATGCCAGTACTTCCGTGGGGACATATGAAATGATGATCTAAATCTACCTATTTTTTAGAAAATATGAACAACATTTTTCAAAAGGAAATTTTAAAATGTCTAATGTAAGTTATAAAGTTTGGGAATGTACCATGGTATAGTGGAAAGAATGCTTCATGTGCAATGAAATGACCTGAATTTGAATAGTTAAATGACATTGGGAAAGCTCCATCTTTTCTGAGTTTCAGTTTACTAATCTGTAAAAGAGGGAATGAGACCATAGTCTCTCCTAAATTTCCTTCCAGTTCTTTGTGATCCAATGAAAACATTCTAGCTTCTATTTGTATACCCCCATAAGTATTCTGGATCCCATGATTTCACTGCCTCCAATTCAACTATCTAGGTGTGGCTTTTTCTAACAAGTTCAACTAAAGGAACTTGTTTTGTGACTTCTCTTAGTTGAACATTATAACAATAGTTCTATTTATCTAAGAAACCAGACAGCTACTTAGTAACCTAAGTAATCAGTTCAAGATGTTCCTCCGCACCAAGCTGACACAAAGTTACCTTCTAGTCATATTCAAAGCTCATGTCTTGGTACCCTGTAGGTTCTGTTGCATTGGCCTCCAGATAGATAAATCCCTTTTAGCTGATGATACCTCCACTTTTTTATGAGATCCTTACTTTTCAGTAGCCTCACTAGTCTGTTCCTTCCCCTTTCCACAAAATCTGGAGGAGGGATTCTGATATCAAGAATCTTGACACATGTGGTAAGGTCTCCTGCTTCAGGAGCTAAAGTTGCTGGATATTCTTCCACATATCATCAGGCTGATAATCTCCAGTTTTTGGAGAAACTGTATCAGATGCCTACAGGTTCTGAGTCTTTCCTAGATCAGACTGAAATTAAATGTTCTGGATTCCTATACGCTAGTGATCTGGTTTTGAAACCTTTCTCATATACTTACTTCCTATATGATCCTGGGCAAATCACTTACTTAAAACGCTCTCAGAATAAGTTTCCTCATCTATAAAATAGGTTCATCACCAAGGAGTGAAGATGTGGGCATAATAACTTCCTTCAAGTATTTGAAGGACTGTCACATGGAAAGGAGATTAGACTTGTTTTGTTTGGTCAAGAAAGAAAGAACTTAGGAACAATTGGTGGAAGCTGCAAAGAAGCAAGTATAGGTTTTGTGTAAGGGAAAACTTGGAAGCAATTATAGCTTGCCAAAAAATGTTATGAACTGCCGTGGAAATTTAAAAAAGAGAATGGCAGACTTTTTAACTAAAAAAATACAAAGGTTGAAGAAAGGTATCAAAAATATTATTCAAAAAACACATGAGTTCTGTAGAAGTCAAAATGAGTCATAGTGAGAAAAAGTACACATATCCTGAAGGTCATAATTCTTCTAGGGAAAAAATGAAATGTGCTTGGTTTTGTTTTGTTTTTTAAAGGGGAAGGTTAAATATAATACTTTAGGAAGTCTCTCAGATACTCAGATGAATTTGTCATTAATTTAAATATTCTCTCCAGTATTGCCGTCTTCAGTCTATCTATGCCTGCCCATCCATCCTGTGTGATTCTTGTCCATGACCCCACCACCCAGAGTTTACCAGAGAATTCATAATCATTTCGTAATTCTGACTTTTTCCTAACATCATAAGGGTAGCAGTGTAGCTTTCTTACTGTACTTCATTTAGCATCAGTCCATCTTATCTTCCTAGTATACAATTCATTAACAGTATCTTTTTTATTCTTTTTTTATGTTTTTTAAAATTTATTTTTAGTTTTTAACATTCATTTCCACAAGATTTTGAGTTCCTAATTTTCTCCCTATCTCTCCCTTTCCCCCACCCCAAGACATCATGCATTCTGATTACCCCTTCCCCCAGTCTGCCCTCCCTTCTATTACACACCTCCCTTCCCTTATCATATCCATATCATATTCCAAGCCCTTTTATCCCTTAATGTAGAAGCTGCTAGATCTTGTGTTATCCTGTTTGTATTTCCACAATACTTGATATGTTTCTTTCTGGCTTCATGTAGTATGTTCTCCTTGACCTGGGAACTCTGGAATTTAGCTTTAATATTCCTAGGAGTTTTTCTTTTCAGATCTTTTTCAGGAGGTGATCAGTGGGTTCTTTCAATATTTATTTTTCCCTCCGGTACTAGAATATCAGGGCAGTTTTCCTTGATAATTTCATGAAAGATGATGTCTAGGCTCTTTTTTGATCAAGGCTTTCAGATAGTCCAATAATTTTTAAATTGTCTCTCCTGGAATTATTTTCCAGGTCAGTTGTTTTTCCAGTGAGATGTTTCACATTGCTACTTCTTCATTCCTGTGGTTTTGTTTTATAATTTCTTGATTTTTCATAAAGTCATTAGCTTCCATCTGCTCTATTCTAATCTTTAAGGAATTCTTTTCTTCAGTGAGCTTTTGGATATCCTTTTTCATCTGGCCAATTCTGCTTTTAGGGCTTTCTTCTCCTCATTGGCTTTTTCGATCTCTTTTGCCATTTGGGTTAGTCTATTTTTTAAAGTGTCATTTTCTTCAGCATTTTTTCGGTCTCCTTTAGCAAGCAATTGACTCATTTTTCATGATTTTCTTGCATCACTCTCATTTCTCTTCTCAATTTTTGCTCTGCTCCTCTTACTTGATTTTCAAAGTCTTTTTTGAGTTCTTCCATAACTTGAGACGAATTCATATTTTTCTTGAAGGTTTTGGATGGAGGAGCTTTGACTTTGTTTTCTTCTATTTGCATACTTTGGTCTTCTTTGTCACCAAAGTAATATTCTACAGTCTAATACTTTGTCTGATTTTTGCTCATTTCCCCAGCCATTTACCTGACTTTTGAGCTCTTTGTCAAGGTAGTTCTCTGCTTCCAGTGGGGGTGGGGGTTGTACTGTTAATCACTCAATCCCCCCCACAATCTCTGGGCTGAGCTCTAGAAACAGTGGCTGCAGCTGCCCCTACTGCTGCTGTGGGTGCCTCAGGTTCCTTTGCCCCCTCCCCCCTCTGCCACCCTGTAGCTGGGGCCAGACCAGTGCTCTCCTGCACTGTTCTCACAGGTTTTTCCCACTGACTTTCTAGTGTTTTGGGCTCATTATGTCTAGAAACCATCATAGGTGTAAGAGATTCAGTGCCCCCCCCAAGGCCTGTTAATGTCCCCTCTGTGCACCTGTAGCCCACACTGAACTCTGCTCTGCTTCCATCATGGCGCGATAGACATTTTTCGGCAATCCTCCAGGTTGTCTTTGGCAGGAGATTTGCTTCATTTCATCATTCTGTGGGTTCTGTGGCTCCAGAATTTGTTTAGAGTCATTTTTTACAGATATTTAGCTGGGCTTGGCAGGAACACTCTAGAAAATCCATACTGTTATTCTGCCATCTTGGCTCCTCCCCACTACTTTTATTCTTTAGAGGCCCTCATTGGTTACATGTTTATAGCCTGCTCATCCCCACTATGTGACCCTCGGTTGCCCTCTGTGATAATATTCATTTTTAATTCTTCAGAAAAAGTTGAATTCTGTGTGTCATTGCCATATAGCAAATTATCTAAAAATATTGGGAAATATTTGCTAGAATCCACATGACACTGACAGAAAGAAACACCAAGTTTAATTCACCAAGAAATGTTGTAATGGTCATATTTATATAGCTAAGTCTAAGCATAATAACAAAAAAATATCAACTTTTAGCAAATAGAAGTAGTTCAGATTATTTCCTGAAAAGAAATCAAAGGGTAAGGCAAGATATTTGCCATCAAACATATCAAAAGAAATATAAGAAAAGTAAATGTAGCTAGTAAGAGAAGGCTAAGCAATTAAATGAGTACATTTTGTACTTCTAGGGCTAGAAAGGCTACCATTATTTTTTTTGAACTCATTGAAAATAAAGGAGACATCTATGATGAGCAAAGGTAAAAAAAATTATGAAGAGGAAATGATGAAAATTGGATTACTATTTCTTAGAGTAAAATCCACATTCTCTAAAAGAATCAATATTTTGGAGTATGAGAAAGTATAGAAGAAAATCACTTGGGGAACAACAAGGAGAAATTAGTGATAAATTCCTACCTGGTCTGAGCTTGAGAGGAGAGTGGAGTTTTTGTTTTTGTTTTTTAATCACTCCTCATGGGGAACTTCTAAGATACTGGGGAAAGAACATTACACAGTGGGAATTGGCTCTGCCAGTGAAAAGGGAATGCTTCTTCAAAGTTGGAGCCTTACGATGGAGTACATTCTGGAAGTAAGCATTTCTGAAGATCTGTTTTTGAGTAGGTGTGTTCCCTGGGACTGCTTCCCCTGAAAGGGAAAAATGAATGTTTTAGCTCCCTAGGACATCTGGTGCATAGGTCAGAGAGAGGATGGTACTTAGAGCCAAACAGAGATCTGATGGGCAGATAGTTAATGAAAAGGCATGAGAGTAGGATCAGGCCTCTTGATAACAGGATAGAAAATGCCTTCTCTCATACTACTCTGTTTCTTTCAAGAGTTAGTTTTTTCTAGAATTGAGGCCTTTCAAAAGAAAGGCCTCCAAAAAAACCCAAAAGATTGTGACAGGAGGCACTGGTAGAATGCATAAGGGAGTACTTGGTTTGGATAGAGGAAGGAAGCAAGGCTTTTTTGTCTTCCAGGAGTTCAGGCCCTCCTGGTATTTTCATAGAGAAAACCTTAAAAAAATAAAAGCACAGAACCTGAGAAGAGAAAATAAGAGCAACCTTGAAAGGGGAAGGAAGGGAGGATCAAGTAAATTAGGATATTTTGGCAAACAGTACCATAAATGAATGTTTCTCAGCCTAAGAGTGAAGAGAGGATGGTGGTATTAGGCAGGTAGAATTCTGTACTGATCTTATAGGCAAGGAGAGAAGAGAGAGAGTATAAAAATAAAGTAAACCCAATGAATTTGGGCTAGGATGTGAAAATGGAAAGTATAATCAAATTGGTATAAGCAAAACAAATCAGACTTAGTGCTAACATAAAAGAGTAGAAAAAATGCAATCGAGTTAGCAGAAAATATAAATTTAACAGTTATAACCCTAAATATGAAAGGACTAAATGTCTCAATAAGGTGGCAATGAATGGCAAACTAGATATGCAAATGAAACTAGCAATCTGATGCATACAAGAAGCACATTTAAGACATGAAGACAGAGGGTGAAAATGAGAGGCAAGGACAAAATGCTTCAGAGCATTCTGAAAAGCAGAAATTTCAATCATGATTTTGGATAAGGCAGTTAAAAATGGCAGAGTTCATGACAGTTAAAAATGACAATGGCAGAGTTAAGCAAGCTAAGTTATGATTAAAGGCACCAACTATGGTGCAACAATATATGTATATATCACATATTTGCATATATATGCATATAAATACATATATGTAGTATACACATAGCAAATGGCATAGTATCTAAGTTCTCAAGGAAAAGCTAGTTCAGTTACAAATGCATATGATAGTAACACAACAGTTGTAGGAGATTTTAATAGTTCTTTTTCAGAGTTAGATACTTCTGACAAAAACAAGAAAAATATAGTACTATAGAGACTTTATAAAAATTAGATTTAAAGCCTTATAGCAACTCTAAGTGGAAATACCAAAAGAATAAACATTTGCTAGCATCACGCAGTACCTTTGCAAACTTAGATATGTGCTAAGGCTAAAAGAAATAATTTGCAGAATTGTTCAATGTTCTTAATAGACCATGACAGAATTTTAAAAAATAAACAAAAGATACAGACTTTAATAAAGTCTCAATAATAATTACATCCAGAATGAGTGAATCCAAACTCATTATTTTTTAGGGGAAGCAATAAATTTAATAATATTCTCAGTCAGTTTCCAAAGAGTCATTTTAACTGGAAATGTTAGTTACCAGGAGTGAGGGAGAATAATGTCACCTTTTTTTTTTTTTTTAATAAGGTCAGGTCATGGCAACATAAAACCCTGGCAGAATCAAATAAGAACAAAATTGTTTGGAACCTAACTGGTCAAGGTTGGGCTATTCTCTGTTTGGCAGTTCTGCCTATCATGCATTATTTCTTTTTGTGTTCCTATCCTGAGGTGCCCCAAATTCTGTTCTTTTACCTCTAATATCTGCTATTTCATTTTGGCCACCCTTTCCAGACCACTCTTTCCAACCTCTTTTTTTTTCTTTTTTAAGAACTTTCCCTTGAGGAGATTGCCTCAGTTCAGTGCTTGAGGATTTTCTGTTTTGTATATAGCCAAAGCCCAGGGATTTGGGTAGCCTTCAGTCTGCATTCCTCTGGGGACGTTATACAGGTTGCAAGCAGAGGAGCAGACAAGGTAGAATTTCAGGGCATTGTAAGAACAAACCTGGAAAAGAGCTATTTATCATGGTTCATCTCCTCCAGTGCCCATCCTTTCCTTTCTTCTTGAGGGTCAGGTAGATCTGCCTATCATTCACTTCAGGCAGCTCTGAACAGTATCAAGATTACCAAGACTCCCATGTTCCCTTTCACCTATTTCACCATTAGAACACAACTACTTCTTTAAGCCAAAGAGCCCTAGAATACCATCTGTGACCCAGAAAGAGGCAATTTCCTGATTCTATTAAATTAAAATTCAATTCACATTCAACAAATATTTATTAAACATTTATATGTGCAAAGCACTGTTCTGGGTGATGGGGAAGATACAAAATTTAGATAAACTACTATCTCTGCTACCATGGAACTCAAAGTCTAAAAACAGAATGAAACAAATTTTATTCATGTATAGCTGTGACATACAAGATGTACATTAGACTGGTGTAAAACCAAAAGTCTTTGGGGGAAAATATCACTACCAACAGAGGATCAGAAAAACTTCATGAAGAAGTTTGTGTTTGATTTGTAGTTGATAGAAATTTAACAGAAGAAGAAGAAAGTCCAGTCACAGGGAGCAGCTTAAGCAGAAGCAGAAAAAGGAAAGCACAAGGAATGTTTGGGAGACAGTTTTGTCCATTTTAGCTAAAGCATAGTGGCGGGAGGGGAAGTAGCATAAGATCAGCCTGGTATCGCAAATATCAGGCAGAAGCATATGAATTTTAGTCAGTAGTCAACAGGGAGTTACTGAAGTTTTGTTGTGTTTTTTTTTTTGCAAAGGAGTTAACATGACCAGAGGTCCCCTGCCTACGCCAGAAAATGCATAGGAAATCAGAAGAATTTAAAGTTCCTGTTTGATATCTTGTTCTGCATAGTTAGAAGGCTCCTGAATACACCTTTTGACATGATCATAAATTTTAGATTATGAATTATCTTTTTTTACTTTTAGCTAACTGAGATGACCAGGTTAGGAATTAGCATCAAATAAATTTAGGTCCCTCTCCCATCTCTTTGCAGACTTTAATATGTGTAAGTAATTGAGAACACTGTTCAGTACCTAGTCTAGGAGGATAAAAGTTTGGTAAATAAGAAATTTATTTCCAGCTGGGTCCCTGTCATTTACCATGCCTCCTATGAAAACCAGATCTTACCAGGTGGGAGTCACCATAATGGACTTTATTCTCATGAACACAGGGAGTAGATTTCCACCCAGAGACACAAATGATACTACATTTTACAGTTCATTTCTCCATCATGAGTCAGTATTTAGCTTTAGAATTAACCTCAACACAAGAGCTGTTCATTATTTCAGCTCATTTCTGTCTATTTGATTAAGAATATACTACTGATGGGGATTAATTTGGCTAATTGGGGTTGGATCTCATGAGGGTGTTTTGCTTTGGGATTCCCACAAGAGAAACGGTCTGATTTCTTATGCCTTTAGGTCTGGAATCTCAGTGATCAGTTTCCTTAGGAAGTGATTCCCTATAAATTGTTGCCTAAAGTCTGAGAAACATTATCTTAAGGTATCTTAAACATTATCTTTCTTTTATTGCTTACTTTAAAGCTTGATACATTAATTTGTCAGCTAATACTACTTCAGTAAAATTACCACAAACATTTTACAGTCTGAATTCAACAGTAGTAAAGTTCTTCAACTCTTGTTCATCTTTCATCTTTCTAAAGTAAATCTGTGACCCTTGTCCGATAGACTTTGACATGAAGAAAATGTCTTGCCAATATTCCATGTAGAAACCTCTGTCAAGGACTTGTTTAACCAATCAATATTTTAATTCACTGGGGAATCCCACCTGTCCTTGGAAAGTCCCTTTTTTCTTAGAGTTGTTGAGCTTTCTACATTTCAGTTCTCTCAATTCTACTTCTTTCAATAGCATCTTTTTTTTTCAAGGCAATATGCATTTTCACTCATGTAATCTTTTTTTAAATAGTTTTATTTATTTTTAGATTTTGACATTCATTTCGACAAAATTTTGAGTTCCAATTTTTCTCCCCATCTCTCCCCTCCCCCACCCCATAACACCTTGCATTCTGATTACCCCTTCCCTCAGTGTGCCCTCCCTTCTATCACACCCCACTGTTACCTTATCCCCATCTTCTCTCTTTTCTTGTAGGGCATGATACATTTCTATACCCCATTACCTGTATTTCTTATTTCCCAGTTATATGCAATAACAATTCTCAACATTCGTTTCTAATACTTCGAATTCCAACTTCTCTCCCTCCCTCCCTCCCCACCCATCCCCACTGAGAAGGCAAGCAATTCAATACAGGCTATATATGTGTCACTTTGCAAAAGACTTCCATAATAGTCATGTTGTGTAAGACTATATTGCCCTCCATCCTACCTTGTTCCCCCCTTTTCTTCTATTCTTTCCTTTGACCTTGTCCCTTCCCAAAAGTGTTTACTTCTAGTTACTCCTTTCTCCCATTTGCCCTCCCTTTTATCATCCCCCTCACCCCACTTGTCCCCTTCTCCCCTACTTTCCTGTAGTGTAAGATAGATTTTTATACCAAATTTAGTGAGCATGTTATTCCTTCCTGAAGCCATTTGTGAAGAGATTAAACTTCAGTTTTCCCCTCTTACCTCCTCCCTTTCTTCCTTTGTTGAAAAAAATTTTTCTTATCTCTCTTATGAGTGATAGTCTGTCCCATTCCATTTCTCCCTTTCTCCTTCCAATATTTTCCTCTCTCACCCCTTAATTTAATTTTATTTTTTTATGGATATCATCTCTTCTGATTCAACTCAGTCTGTATGTACTCTGTTTATATGTGTGTGTGTGTGTGTGTGTGTGTGTGTGTGTGTGTGTGTGTGTATAATCCTTCCACCTACCCAAACACAGAGAAAAGTCTCAAGAGTTACAAATATTATCTTTTCATGTAGGAATGTAAACAGTTCAGCTTTGGAAAATCCTTTATGATTTCTCTTCTCTGTTTACCTTTTCATACTTCTCTTGATTCTTGTGTTTGAAAGTCGAATTTTCTATTCAGTTCTGGTCTTTTCATCATGAATGCTTGAAAGTCCTCTATATCATTTAATGATCATTTTTTCCCTTGAAGTATTATACTCAGTTTTGCTGGATAGGTGATTCTTTGTTTTAATTCCAGTTTCTTTGACTTCTGGAATATCTTATTCCAAGCCCTTCAACCCCTCAATGTAGAAACTACCAGATTCTTTGTTATCCTGATTGTATTTCCACAATACTCAAATGGTTTCTTTCCAGCTGCTTGCAATATTTTCTCCTTGACCTGGGAACTCTGGAATTTGGCCACAATATTCCTAGGAGTTTCTCTTTTTCAGGTCTCCTTCAGGAGGTGATCGGTGGATTCTTTCAATATTTATTTTGCCCTCTGGTTCTAGAATATCAGGGCATTTTTCCTTGATAATTTCATGAAAGATAATGTCTAGGCTCTTTTTGATCATGGCTTTCAGGTAGTCCCATAATTTTTAAATTGTCTCTCCTGGATCTATTTTCCAGATCAATTGTTTTTTCAATGAGATGTTTCACATTATCTTCTATCTTTTCAATCTTCTGGTTTTGCTTTGTAACTTCTTGGTTTATCGTATAGTCATTAGCTTCCCTGACCTCCATTCTCATTTTTAATGAACTATTTTGTTCAGTGAGCTTTTGAACTTCCTTTTTCATTTGGCTAATTCTGTTTTTTAAGTCTTCTTCTCTTTATTGGCTTTTTGGACCTCTTTTTCCAGTTGGTTTAGCCTGTTTTTAAAGGAGTTATTTTCCTCAGCAGTTTTTTGGTTCTCCTTTAGCAAGCTGCTGACTCACTTTTCAAGCTCTTCTATGACCTGAGCCAATTTCATATTCATTTTGGAGGTACTGAAGGCAGAAGCCTTGACTTCCTCTGATAGTATAGTATGCGTTGTTCTTCCTCATCTGAAAGGATGGAAGGAGATACCTGTTCTCCAAGAAAGTAGCCTTCTATGGTCTTATTTTTTTTTCCCTTTTTTGGGCATTTTCCCAGCCAGTTACTTGACTTCTGAATCCTTTGTCAAGAGGAGGGTTGTAGTGCTCCTCCTTCCCCCAGGACCGTGCTCAGCACTGAGATTCAGATCAGCTGCTCAATTTCTCCAGGGGCTTGGGGTGGGGACGGGGCCACCACTGAGGGCTGAAGTTCAGATCCTCTGCTCAGTTCCCCCAGAGATTTTAAGCTGAGCCACTCCAACTATGGACACAGGCTGCTTCCATGGCCACTGTAGCTGCCCACTGCTGCTGTTGCCACTGCCTCTGCTGCCACCTGGGGCCCATGCTGGGGGGACCTTTCTCCCCTCTTGCCCAGCTGGGAACACCCTCCCACACTGACCTTTGAAGCTTTCTTTGTCGCTTGTGGTTGAGGGATCTGGGAGCCTCCCTGCTGGGTATTCTGCCTCAGAGGCCTGTTCAGGTCCTATTCCTCCTTGTGCTGCTCCCCCAGGGCTGGGTTCTGCTCTACTCAGTTTCCTGTAGGATAGACCTTTCCTGTCAGCCTTCTAGGTTACCTTTGTCTGGAAATCTCTTTCACTCTGTCATTCTGTAGTTTCTGCTGCTCTAGAATTTTTTGAGAGTCATTTTTTACAGGTATTTTGTGGGCTGTGGGGGAAGCGCTGGAGTATATGCATCTTTCTACTCCACCATCTTGGCTCCGCCCCTCCTTTCAATAGCGTCTTAAGAAAAACCTCCAAATTTTCCCCTATTTCTTTATTGTTATTGCTCAGTCATTACCAGTTGTGTCCAATTCTTTGTGACCCCATTTGCAGTTTTCCTAGCAAAGATACTAGAGATTTGTTTACAGGTTGAGGACACTGAGGTAGACAGGGCAAGGTCACACAGTTAGTAAGAGTCTGAGGACAGATTTGAACTCATCTTCCTGACTCCAAGCTGGACACTATCCATTGTGCCACCTAGCTACCCTATTTTTTTAGCCTTTTCTGTTTCCAGTTAAGCTGTGCTTCATTTTGTCCTTCAATACCATGATTGGTCCTTTTTACTCCTTTCTATTTTCTAGTACATTTGGAGTTATTTGCAGGTACAGTATAACTTTTCATTTTTATCTTACAGTTATCTTAGCTCTCTTTTATATGTTTCTTATTTGTTCCTTCATCTCAATGTAAAACTTTAACTGAAAGCAACTAACCAAAATTCTCAGATAAACATTACTTTTACTGAGCTCTAAATTTAGAAGAAATTGTGGGGAAAATTTTGAAATTTTGTGGGTTTTTAATAACTATACTAACTTTCAGCTCATCTTATATCTCCTATATCTATGGTAATGGGTAAGAAGACTTCACATTAAGAACTGATTTTCAGAATTGCTTCAAGAGCCATTATGTTACTGAGGCATAAAAGTAGACTTGTATATTTCAGAGAAACCAGATTTTCAATGAGAGATTTATGATTAAACTTCAGTTATTTAGAAAATCAAACTAATGTTCTATTTTCTAACTAATTTTCTAGTTAAGTGGGATTTGATTTTATTTGTGGAAACTTCTGTCATCTTCTCACTGTGGGCTTGAGTTTTCACAGGGTTATGTGTGTGTGCGCGCGCGTGTGTGTGTGTAGTGAATCTGGAAAAAGTGATTTTTACAGAGAGCAGACAGCTGTTCTAGCTTCTAGCAAATCAGATTTTAGGGAAAGAACATAAGCAGGGATGAAAAGGTCCTGGGGGGAGAATGTAACATCTCTGTTTTCACTGTTTACTCAAAGCAGCATGTTGGTCCTTCATACTGCAGGCAGAGACACAAACTAGTCAGACAACAAAAGTGCAGCAGAGGACAATGGCCTTCACTGTAAACTCCTGGTCTGGCGTGTCACCATGATCATGGGCAAGTAGTCTCTACTTCCTTTACTCCCTGCACTCTAGTATCGTTCTCCACACACTATTGAAATGTCTTCCTGTCATCAGTGACTCTCTTGTCCAATCCAGTGGCTTTCTCTGTCCTCATTCTTTTTTGTCATATTTGACACTCTTGGTCATTTCTTTCATTCTTAAACTTTCCCTCACTTTGGATTCCATGACATTGCATGATTCTGGTTCTTACCCCACCTCCCTCACAGCTTTTCTCTTTTTCTTTCATCCTCAAAACTGTGAGCATTTTCCAAGTCTTCATTACTGGTTTCTGCCTTCCTCTACATTCCCTTGTAAAGCACATCCATTGTTGTTGGACTGGCAGCACTATGTTGATGTCTTCCAGATTTTTATCTTTAACTTCTCGTCTACTTTCTAGTCATCTTCTTGTATCTTTAGTTACATAGTAGACATTTCTATTTGAGTGTCCTGCCGTCACTTTGAACTCACCATGTCTGAAATGAAACTCATAGCCTTCCTTCCCATACCCTAAAATGGCTTACCTTCAAATTTTCCTGTTACTGTTAATGGTACTATCATTCTGCTGGTAACCTAGGCAATCCTCTAGCCTCTAGCCTGTCTCTTTCATCTTCTATTCCATCACCAAATCATGTCTTTTTTTTTTTTTTTACTAAAATTCCACTAACATCTATCTGTCTCTTGCTTTGCATTTCCTCTGGCACCACCCAAGTCTAAACTCACATCTCCTCTTACCTGAATACCAACAATAATTGGCTTACCAGACTCCAGGCTTTCCCCATCCCAGTGAATCTTGCATGGTACACCTGAACTCATCTTCCTTAAATACTGCTTTCTTCATTTTACTCTTCCATACAAAAGCCTACAATGGTTCCCTGTTCCTTACTCCATCAAATCTAAATATCTCCATCTAGTTTACAAGACCTTCCATAACCTGGACCTCTCCTCCCTTCACCTATTGCCCCATAAAAATTTTTTATTTCTACCTCTGTTCAAGTCATTCCATTTATGCAAAGTGCTCTCCCTTTCCTCCTGTATATTTAAAGTCACTTTTCAAGCTGCAGTCCTTCCATGAAGCTTTCTCTGACTTTTCTAGTCTTTCCCAGTCTCCCCGCTTTATGACATGTTTAGTCTATACTACATAGTGTAGCTCTTATTTATAGTGTTGTCTTATATTGGTTCCCCTTTGGTTTCTTTATTAGTCTTATCTCCTTCACTTACACAATTATCTCCTTGAAGGCAAGGTTCACATTTTATTTCTAAATCCTCCACAAAGCCAAGAGCTTAGCATATGTTCAGATGCTCAGTACACATTTCATTGATATCAAGACAACACTGTACTTTCCTGGAGAGAAATAGAAATTCAGTCAAGTAAATTTCTTTATCTAAAGTTTCTTTCTGACACTGAAATGAATGCTTGCCTGAGAAATGTCAGAAAGGTGGTCTTCTTTAATTTTTCTCCCTTACCTAGGGAAAGACTAGACTTGTCTTGATGCAGTACATTGTCTTTTCAGTCATCTACCTAACACCTCTCCTCTACACGCTCCAAAGATGCTCAATGTGCTCATGTTCCCCATTAGAGTGACCAATGGGAATTTCAGGTACCATGGTGGCTCAATGAAGGGTAGGTAGCCCTAGTAGTGTTTCTCAAGTCACCTACCTCCCAAACCTACATATGACCTTCTTTTGATGAAGCTGGGATTTCATTGTTATTTTGATATTCCTTCTGTCAAAGTCAGTTGTCAGATCTCTGTCCTTCCTCATCTTGTGAGTTTCTTATCTGTGTTTTCCCACAGATTTTCCATAAAAGATCATCCCAACATGCTAAAAGCATTTTTCTTATTATTATAATATCTTTGACTGTATTTCTGTTGTCCTTTATTATCAATATGTGCCAGTTATATATGCCCTCAATATTACATTGTATACATATGTGCATATACACAGATTATCATTGACTTCCCTATGCACACCATGTGTCTTTTTATTGCCCTTTGGGTTATTTATGACTTTGATTCTTCTGAAATCCTGGTATTTCATGATATGCAATTATACAGCCTCACTGGGAGGTTAGGTGTTAAATATATAGGATTTTTATAGCAGCAGTTTTGGATCATTAAAATCATTGCACAATTCCCTAAGTATAAATCTACCCATTCAGTTTTGGATCTAGCTTATTACCCATCTGTCATACTTGTTCAAGACACACACATTAAAAGACTAATTTGATAGACTGCCCGTTATGCAGTATGTTATAATTTGGGAAATATATATAGTTCTCATCCACTTTTTTTGCAGTGTAGATAGCTCATATTATTATGGATTTCATTTAGGAGGCTTTATAGTGTTTTTGTGCTTGCTGCAATTATTACATTATCATTTATAAAATAGAAAAATTTGGAAAAACTGCTGTCACATCCCTTGAATGGGTAAGTAGCGAAAAGTGTCTGATGTGCCCAGAGCTGTGGGGAAAGAGTCATTTTCAAAAGTAGACACCAAGTGAGTACATAAACCAACAACTAGGATAAGTGAGAGTCCTCCAGAAGACCACATTCACTGAGTCAAGGCAGAAGTAGGCAGCTGAAGACCAAAATGGAGAAAAGTGTGAGCTAAGTGATCTTTTTGATAAGTCTTCCTGCTCTGTCTTTTATGGCAAGTGTGCTGGCTCCCCCAATTGTTAAGATGACCATAGGCTGTAGACATGGACATCAGCCGTACCCTTTAAAATACTTTGCCAGAGTAGTGGTATGCTGGGTGGCATAATAACTGGGTCATCCATGTTGTGCTTCTCTTGGGCTTATAAACCTACTACTCCACTAAGTACTAATGGCAGCCCTGTCTCCTTTTTGAGTCCAGGATATTTTGAATGATTTAGAGTCTTCCTGCCTATCTGTAATTAATAATGGTGGATAAAGATTTTGCAGTATGACTTAAAGATGCCAGGGAACTGGTGTGATGGACTTTTGACCAAGCTCACTAATAAGAACCAGGAACCCAGAGTCAGGAGTGCAGTTGGGGTGGGAGTAGGATAAGGAGTATAAAGGAGACTAATCCTAACTGGTAGGCCATAGGACTTTCTCTCTAAGTGACAGGGAAAGGGCTTGCTAACCTATCCTCCTGTTCACAGAAAGGTCTTTTGGTGTGGTGATTATGGAAGGATAGCCATGTCTGGTTCTTTAGGCTTCCTAAGGGTATAATGGTAACCATCCCCAATTGTGTACCACTTTGGCCACTAACAGGGTGCATTGCAACTCAAACTGAACTGGCGTCAGTTCTCCCAGATAGTCATCATTTGGGGAAAATGTGGCACATAGGATTATGTGCTTGAAGCTAGGAAGAAATTTAGAGGCTCTCCAATGCAACCCCTCATTTTGCAGGTAAGGAATGGTTTCACTGGTATGAAACATGAGAGGTGGAATTTGAAACCAGGGTCCTCTAACTTTAGAGTCAATTTTCTTTCCACAGTGCTGAACTGGCAGTGCATGAGCACCAAAATAATTGGGAGCAAAATCCAAAGTTCATCTACTTTCAGAGGACCAATGATAAAACATGCTTCCCACCTCTTGACAGAGACATGATGAACTTTAACTCAGGGTCTTAATTTGGGGTCTTTGAACCTGGTGGATTTTCAAAATAATGTAACCTTATTTGAATGTAATTGTTTCCTTTGTAATTCCATATACTTTATACATTTAAAAAAGCATGATGCTAAGAAGGGGTCCATGACACAGAAAAGAATCTCTGGAGTAGAAGTACAGAATGAGACATTTTCATAAGAGGCCAATATGTGGATTTTTTTGTTTCTTGATTTTGTTAATTACAAGAGGGAGGTTTTGTTATGTTTAGAATTTTCAGGGCAGATGGAAAGAAATGGAGGGGCATAGTTGATAGTGATGTCATTAAATAGATAAGATAGAATTTATATAATGCTTGTTAACCCATTTGATCCTTACAGCAAGCCTATGAGGTCAGTGTTATCATTGTCCCCACTTTACACATGAGGAAACTGAGGCAGAGAGAGGTTAAATGACTTGCCCAGAATCTCATAGCTAGTAAGTGTCTGAGGTTAAGATTTGAACTCAAACTCTTCTTGACTCCAGGTCCAGCACTTCACCTACAATAACACCTAGAAGGATAAGAGAATCAGTGAAGCATTTTTAAAAGACACAGGAGAAAACAGGCATTTCAGAGAAAAAAAAACAAGCACAATCGTTTTGGAATCAATACCTAAATTAAGGGTATATTTAAAAAAACAAAAAAAAGGACCAAACTTAACTAGGTAGAAATCTGCAGTTTCATGTACAAAAAACCTTTCCTTTGTATGTGGAAATGCTTGTGTTTACTGACGTGTTCATCAAGTTCAGAATACACAAAAAATAAAAGGACATATTCTGGATGTATAAGTAGACAAAGTCACTATAACAAAACTTCACAATAGGAAGTTGGGTGGTCCTCTCATCCTGATAGCAGGGAGTGTAGCAGTCAAGATAATTTTCCAAAGTTCAATTCATGTATTTTCTCAACCCACTGGAATGGCAATGATTGTGCTTCTGGGAAATGATAGCTACCCTGGAAAATTCATAGTATAGATAAGCTCCCCTGAAGATAACCAAAATATAGTGCTGAATGCTTTTATTAACAGGAGAAAAAGAGAATCTCAGATTTTATGTTGGCATTTAAAAAAATAAAGATCACATGCCACAGGAAAGAAAAAAAAGATTATTGAATTTAAAGTAAGAATTAACAAAATATGAACTAAAAGAACATTTAAAATGCTAAATAAATCAAGAATTGTTTTTAAAAGACTATAAATAAAAATTATAATTAGCAATTTACAATTATTAACTTCCACAAAAATCCCACTTGAATGCCTCAAATCATGATATCAAGGTGACCCTGACATGGTTTGGATTTGTCACTACTAGGGCTACTTTGGCTACAGCCCATATATATTTGATGTTGTACTTCTGTTAATGTTGTCTTTGTATTCATCTGTTATCTATAATTTTTTTAACTCAGGAATTTTATTTAGTAAACCATTTTTACTGTAGACTTTTACCTTTTGCTCATGTAATTATTTTTAACTTTTATTTTTATTGTATTATGATATATAAATTTCTCCCTTTCAAAAGCATTTCATTGTGATCTAAAACATGCTTGATTTTATGAATGTTCAATATACGTTTGAAAAAAATGTATGCTAAAGTTGAAACAAGCCACTCACCTCCTTTCAGAGAACTGATGAATTTAAAATGCAAAAAGAGACATACAATTTGAGCATGGCCAATGTGGAAATTTGTTTTGCTGACTATGCATGCTTATGATGAGGGTTTTATTTTTCAGTTTTATTTGTTCATTTGGGGAAGGGGGAAACTATGGGAAGAATGGATTATCAATGCTTGTTTAAATAAATTTATTTTTAAAAAGAAACAAACCATAGTTTGCTTAAAAGAATGTATATTTCCTAAAAAAAAAAAATATGTCTTTAAACAAATGAAGAGTTCACTAGTAAGGCAAAAACTTAAATTACTTTGCAAAATTAACTTAATAATTTATGAAAGTAAATAGTTCCTAATTTCCAAAACAATTCATGTTCCCTGTTTTTACCATTGTTAATCCATAATATATGCATATATAATATATATAAAATCCTAGTTTTTCAACATTGCTTGTTTGTAATTTTTTCTTATTTTTTTATTTTCCTCATATTCTGACAATTATGTCTCTCTCATACTTAATTTTCTTAATTTCTTAAGTTTCTCATACTTGAGCTGCTTGAAAGGCTGTGGATTTTAATTTAAGATATGGATAGGGGATATCTAGAGAAGGAAGCCATGATTACAAATAAGCACCACATGGCTTAATCAAGAAGAGGTCATGCCAGACTAACCTTATTTCCTTGTTTAACAGAGTTACTAAAGTAATATCATGAAAATGCTATGAACATAATTTACCTGGCTCTTAAGAAAATATATAATATAGTTCTTGTGAAGAAACTGAAGTGATGTGGGCTGTATGATAATAGTTGCATGGATCCAGAATGGGTCAAATGACTAGACTCAAGGAATAGTTGTAAATGGTTTGTTGTCAGGCTAAAAGGGGGAGGAATAGAATGTCCCAGGGATCTGGGCTTGGTCCTTAACATCCCTGTTTCTTGATTGAGTCTCCAAGAGAAGATGGCACCATGTAAGCTGCCTTGTGTCAGTATTCTCTCTACCAACATGGTGAGTCAGAGATAAACAAGTGCACCATGGGTGCTTGAACACTCCAGGCTTGAAGACAACACAGGTTACTCTTGGATAAATGCCATGCTCATCAAATTTGCAGATGACACAACACTGGGAAGGATAGGTCCCATACTGGATGATAGGATCCAAGAATATCTTGGCAGATTCTTAGAACTTTGGGATGAAATGAAAATGAAATCCATGAGATCATAGATTTATTTGTGAGAAGGGATTTTAGAAGTCATTTAGTCCAATCTTTTAATTTTATAGATGAGGAAATTGAGGCCTGGAGAGGTTAAGTGCCTTATCCAGGGTTACACAGCTAGTAATTATCTGAGGCAGGATTAGGACCTAAGTCTTCCTGATATACACCGTACCATGTGTATTCTGTAGGGATAGATGTGTTCAAAAATTTAATTTCACTATGTAAGATGAAGGAAGACAGCAATCCATCTGAAAAAAGATCTGGGACTTTAGACTGTTGTTACTGCAAACTCAGTCTGACTCCTTAGTGTAAGGTGGCAGTCAGAAGATCTCATGAAGTCTTAGGAAACTCCACTAAGAGAGACACAGCCTCCAGGAATAAGAAGGCAATCAGGTTCCTCAAATACTCTAGTCAGACCACATCTGGACTGTTCGGTTCTGGGGGCTGAGGTTTAAGAAGAATATTGATAAGGTGTAGAGCATCTAGCAGGGGCAGCTAGCTACATGTAGGATGCTCAGGGGATCTGAGTCCATGTCATCAGAGGATCATTTGAAAGAACTGGTGATAGCCAAAAAAAGAAAAAAAACTCAAAGGGGAGGTGGGGTGGGCAGACACGATAGTTGTTTTCAGCTATGTGTAGGGCTGTCATGTGGACTGTTTTCCTCCAAAGGGCAGGACCCAGACCAAGGGGTGCATATTACAAAGAGGCAAATTTAAACTTCTCAGGAAAAGCCTCCTAACAATCAGAATGACCTAAAAGTATAATAGGCTGGCTCAAGAGGCAGCAGTTATCCCATCATTGGAGGGTCTTCAGCAGAATCTGGATAATCACTTGGCAGATATTATTGTGGGGATTCCTCTTGGATGTGGGCCACTTGATGGCCACTAAAGTTCCTTGAAATTCTGTAATTGTGATAAACATAACTCACAAACATATGTAAAATATTTTATGCTCATTATCAAGGTTGCTGTTAAATAGGATTTATTATGCTTTTTCCTATCTCATTGCTTTCTGGAAATCTAACTACTGCATACCTTTTTAGACTTAATCTCATGATCTTCTCCAGCCACTGTGAATTATTTGTTCTCTAATTTCATCCCAGCTTCTCTTATTTCCAACCTTTACATATACTATTCTCTCTGTGTAAGACTTCATTCCCCTCCCCAAACTCTCCTGTTTAAAATATCCTTCTATTTTAAGGTCCGATGCTTGTGTCATATCTTCTAAACCTATATCTATATCATCTATTCTGATTCTCCCAGCTGGGAATTGCCAGATCCAATCTATAAGATCATTAATTTGGAACTAGAAGAAATTTCATTTTGTAGAACAGGTAAACGATGCCTAGAGAATCTGTTCAGTGACTTGCTTTGCTGTGGTCACATAGGTAATAAGTAGCAAAGCCAAGATTTGAGGTTTTAACCCTCTTTGAATCTCTTAGACAACTGTGACCTCACCTTCTATCCTACAGTTTTATTTTTTGTGCATCTCTCATACCATCTACTGTGAACTTCAGAACAAGGATTATACTTTATATCTTCAGCACTAGCAGTTTGGGCCTTATCAAATGTTTACACTGGATTAGATTAAATTGAATTGAGTTCCTGTTGGACCTCAGGATATGAGGAAAGCAAGAAATACAGGATTCAAGCCAATCAAAGAGCTTTGCAGAGAAACGGTAGGAAGGATGAATTTGGACTGAGAAGCCAATAGGAGGCCTAGAAATATGAAAAAAATGTACCAGAATGGAGGGAAATGTAGATGGCAATTTGACCTGTTTATTCCCTCGAAAAGTATAGCTACATTATCTGAAGTTTTAACAGAAAGCCATCTCAAGTCCTGGTCTGTCAGTAACTGAAGGAGAGAACTGGATTGCTGTGTATTTCATGCAGGGATAGCCTATTCCATATCTCAGCCCTGAGACTCTGGCCAGCCACCTTATTGAGCAAAAATGTGACCTTAGTCTCATAAATTGGCTAGGCTGCTCTGTATGCCTGAGAGCCACCCAGTGGACCAGAAAGCTATACCCTTCCTCCCCTGTTGGGAGCGAGTCTGACCCAGATAGTCTTCCCAGTTCATCAGCAATTTCTGCTCACTGAAGTATTGTGCTAAAATCCTGTGATATGTGAGCATATCTGCTACCACTATGCCCACCATTCTCTTGTTTACTTGAATCAGAGGGAAGTATTTTAATCTCTCCTTCCTTCGGAAGAGTGCTAATGTTGAAATCTCAAGCTCTCTACAACTTGTAGCATCCCTGTTTAGGTATGTTCAGAGGCACTGGTTCACTTTTCTTTTTCCAGCCCTTGATTTTCCTTCTCATGCCACTTCAAAGCTAATAAAACCCATCCTGAAGACAATAAATCCAGGTCTTGTTTTCTGATTCCCTTTTCTTTCCATTGGAATAGCTATTACTGAAATTATACCTATAGCAGTTTAAAGTTTACAAAGCACTTTTTGTCATAATACTTTTGTGAAAGTAGGTAGTGAAAGTAGTAGCTCCCATTTTACGAGTGAGGACACTGGAAATCAGAGAAGTGGCATGACCTGACCAAAGTCACACAGCAAATAAGTGCCAGAGCCAATATCTGAATCTAGTCTTTCCTGATTCCATGTCTATTGATCTTTTCTACCATACTTCCTCATAATAAGAAAGAGGCCTATATGTGTCTCTCTCTCACTACACACCTAATAACCTAGGTTTTCTCCATTAATGTAGTAGAGAATAACTCTGAATCACCTGGCTTTGAGCTCCATGATTTATTAAGGCAGTCTCTCCCATTCATTCAACAACATAGGTAGGCACCTAGGTAGCATGGTACAGGTCAAAAGAACTCTGGACACAAGGAAGGTCAAGAAATCTGGTTTACAGTCTTGGCCCTTCCACTGTATATGAGTAGTGAGGGATAGTAGAAAGTTAAGAACAACTCTAGGGTTATGAACTTGAGAAACTGGAAGGATAGTGATGCCCTCCACAGAAAGAAGGGAGGGAACCCTTGGTACAAGCTATTACAAGGACTGTGAAGGCAGCAATACTTTCCCCTCTTTCAGCTCTCCCACACTGGCACTCTGCCTCCAACTTTATAACCTTGATGGAATAGGCCATCTCCTTCACCAAGGACTTCCTGGCTGGTGGTAGCATTGTGCTGCTCTCTCCAAGACTGAAGTGTCCCCTAATAAGAGAGTCAGACTACTGTTGCAAGTGCAGTATGCAAGTCAAATTACTGTTGGTAACTGTCCAAAGGCAAGATGAATTGTTTAGTCCCAATTCCAAAGACATAAAAGGTGTTTTCCTTCTGGCAGAGTAATTGAACAAATGTCATCATATATTTCCTCAACAAGGCCCTTCACTTTACCTTTAAGCATAAGTGTAAGCAGGTGTTTTGGGGAGGAGTGGACATGCACACACAGTTTGGTGGGGTATCTTGTTGGTAATCTTACCTCTAGTGGTGCCACTGTTCTCTGCTTTGTCTACTCATTGGAACATGCTTGGTAGCAGATATTGGGAAATAAAACCCCAAGAGAGAATTCAAAGGCTTGAGAGACTGCCTTGTGAAAATTACAAAATCTGATGGAATTCATGGCCTATATCGAGGTTTCGGTGTCGTGATGAAGGGTATTATCATCTACAGAGCAGCCTACTTTGGAATCTATGATAAAGTAAAAGATAGGCTCCAAGATCCTAGGAACACTCATGTTGTGTTCAGTTTGATGCCAGTGCTGTGGCATGTGTGGTCTCTTATCCCTCTCATATAGTAAGGCAGTGAATGATGATGCAGTCTGGGCACAAAGGAGCTGATAGCATATACACTGGGACAATTGACTACTGGAGAAAAAGTGCCAAAGATGAGGGTTTCAAAGCTGTCTTCAAGAATTCCTGGCCTAATGTTCTTAGAGGAATAAATGGAGCCTTTATGTGTGTCCTGTATGACGAAAAAAGTTATATAAGTACATCCTAACTAAAAATAAAAACCGTGAATATTATAGATCATGCAGAATACTTAACCATAGCATTTTAGACCACTGACCTTCAGTAAAGTATTTTCTAGGCTAGTTCATATTTGTGGAGTCCTCATTTATTGTGATTTATTCACACAATGGAAATGACGATTCATTTGGTTGGGGAAAAATAACATTTATATTACGTTGTGAGCCCAAGAAGGCAGATCAACTTAGATCATCTAATTTAAATGCTATTTTTGTAGGACCATGAATTTGTATTTAAGTATTTTTAAAGTTATATTTGTACTTCCCACTTGTACTTAAGTACTGTTATATACTATTTTGCACACCTGAATATTTGGCAGTCATGATAATATGTGTTGGGCATTCTTCTATAAAATAATAAATACAATAAACAATAAAGACAACACATTAAAAATGAAGAAGGGCAGGGATTGAGAAAAAGATAATTAGTTCTGTTTTGAACATGTTAAATTTGAGATCCATCAAGTTGGAAATACCCAACAGGCAGTTGATTATATAGGTCTGGATTTTAGGAGAGAGCATGACTGTGTATATATAGATATGACAGTCATCTCCATACAGTTTATTGATTCAATGGGAGCAGATGAATTATTGGACTTAATGGAGTAGGATTTATTGAATACCTCGCATGTAATATAGGCAATATAATAAATACATAAGAAAAATCCCTGCTTTCAAATAGTTTGTAATCTTGCCAGGGAGAAAGACAATTAGAAAACTATGATATAGAATATAATCAAGTGCCAAAATATATGTTAAAGCCAGTGCTAAAGAGCCAAGGGAAGAGATTAATGGGAAAGTTTCATATAAGAGAGATTTATCCTTTGGAAGGATGGAAAATTTGATCATCTTCCCATGTCCCTAAAGGTCTGTAGTACTGAAATACCTAGAATACCAAAAGAGACGGTGTAAACAGAGAAAAGAAGAGGACCCAGGAGAGACTGGGGGATGCTCCCTGTTTGAGGGGGTGGGGACATGAATCATGATCCAGCACTTGAGACTGAGGGATAGCCAGGCAAGGCAAGGAGGAGGAAAACTGGAGAATGACAGTGTCACAAAAACTGAAGAAAAATAGAGTATCCAGAGTGGGGAGGAGGATCACATGGTGCAGAGAGGTCCAAAAGTATGAGAACTGAGAAAAAGTTGGCAATTAAGAGATCATTAAAGAGTAATTTTATCTGGGTTATAAGGTCAGAATTCAAATCGCAAGGGATTGAGAAACAAGAGGAAAGTGATTTTTAAAAGAATTTGACTCTGAAAGGAAGAGGAGATATATAGGAAGATAGATTTAAGGGATGGTAAGAATAAGTGAAGGGTTTCTTTAAGGTTGAGAAAAACTTGTCCCGTTTGTAGGCAGTAAGAGAAGAGCTAGCAGATAGGGAGAGATTGAGATTTAGAAAAGAGGAGAAGATGATTTGAGGGGAAGGAGGAAAATAGATGTGACTCCTAGAGAAAATAGAATCAAGGGCACGAGTTGAAGAAATGGTGAGGAGAATGAAGCAGAGGAGAGACTGAGGGACAATATCAAGAGGCTTTATAATGTGGTATAAGAGAAAAGAAGCTCATAGTCATGGCGTCTATTTTTGCAGTCAGAGATTTACTATATACCAGAAATTGCTAAGTACTGGAAATACAAAAAGACAGCCCCTACCTTCAAAGAATTTACATCCTAATGGAGGAAGACAATACAAAAGGGAAATAATTTTTTTTAAAAAAGGGTAGGTGGAGAGAGAAGGCAACCCCATGGGAGAGGGGATAAGGCATTTTTAGAAGTCTGGAGCAAAGCTGGGTTCTAGAATCTACATTGGGCCAAGGCATTTCCTCAAATGGAGAGTTCTAGGCAGGACCTCACCGGTCAAAGGAGGGAGCAGCAGGGAGAATCAGGAACAGAGTAGATTTGAAGAAAGCAGGAACAGAGTGGATTGGTCCTGGGCACTTCCTACAATGGTGGCAACAAGAAGAGAGAGATATGGTGTAGTAGAAAGAGCAGTGAACCTGACTTTTACTGCCCTTCTATTTCCACACTTTAAGAAAGTCACAAACCTTTCTGAGCCTTCTTTCATTAATTCTAAATTGGAAATAATATTTATACTACCTACATAGGTCAGTAGGTGGATAGAATGCTGGACTTTGGGCCAGGAAGGCTACTTGATCCTGCCTCAGACCTGTAATAACCGTGTGATCCTAGGCAAGTCATTTAACCTCTTTCAGACTTGGTTTCCTCATCTATAAAGCAGGGAATAATGATAGCACATATCTCACAGGATTGTTATGTAGACCAAATGAGATAATGTACATAAAGCACTTTGCAAATGTAAATGCTCTTAATCTTATTATGAAATGATTGTTTTAAGGATTATGTGAGATAATGCATATGAATTATTTTAGAACCCAGAGTTATGTAGGTGTAAGTTATTATATTACATCCTTTTTCTCAGTGTCCCAGCAAAGGCTTAAACCAGTGGAGTAAATAGATAGTTGTGTTACTATTTCAGGAGGTATCTTTATTGCTATCCCTAGACTTAAAACATCAGCATTTGTTGAGTTTAAAGGTACCAGATATAGAATTGGTAAAAGATTCTTTTGTCCTAACAAGACAACCTGTATTGTTTTGTTTGAAGCAAGGCAGGGGAGGAGTGGACAGAAATCTGGACCTGTGAGTTCAATACTATCCAGTCTTCTGGTGTGTAGAAGTTCCTTCTGATCCAGCTCAGCATCTTGTCTATACGTTATAAACTTAGAGTTGTTCATGGCACCGAGATTAAGTGACTTAACCATGATCACAGAGGCAAGACCTGAGCCCAGGCTTCCTGACTCCTCTATCCACTACAATCCATATTCCCTTTCTAGACTCTCTTAAAATCCAGTTTTAGCAAGTTTAGTAAAACTATTCAACTTATTCCATTCCCAACGCTTATATATTATCAGTTTCTCTCTGGCAGCAGCGCTAGCTGTTCTAGACTGATTTTATGCAGCTAGTTGTCCCATAAGAGTTCAGGTCGGTATTCAGACACCAAGTACCCCAGGACCTCTAGTGAATAAAACCTCAGTGACTAAAAGGAGTGTTGAGAGTAGCAGAGAGTCAGTAGAGGTTCTCCAGGGTTCTTGGCCTGAGCCAACAATCCTCTTACAACTATTGAGAGAATGAGCAAGGACCCACAGAGAAGTTCCGGGACCAACTAACCTTTCCCTAACATGGTGCTTAGCCAGAACCACACTGGAAGAGGCATTTAACTGTCTTCATTTATCTCCCTGTCCTGGATTTGGAAACCAGTGTGGTGGTATCAGACTGACCTTATGACAGGCACATTCCTAGATTATAAGGTCTATGAAGACAAAAACTGTTTACCTATTTTTGTATTGAACTAACAATACTTCCTACATACTAAACATTTAAGAAATGTTTGGTGAATAAATAAATGTGAATGAAAAGATACTATGCCCCCTTGCCCCATTTAGCAGAGTAATCCTCTCCTAGTCAGGTCACTGCTCAGTTTAGAGAGGAAGATGATTGGCTGTGTCTTCCTAGGGCTTTGTGACCCGTTGAAAGGGCTACTCTAGCACTTCTGAACTTCCCCATCCCTGACCTACACATACTCCCCTAATGCAACCCCAGAATAACCTGAATGTAACCCAAGGAGGTGGGGGGTGGGGTGGTGGCTACATAAAATTTCCAAACATTATTTCAGCCCATACTGTCTGAGCAGGAAGACAATAGCCGAGTGACAATGGGGCACGGGCCCACATCAGAAGCTGGAAAACTTTTTGGTAGATTCAACAGATCGAGTGTATGCTGTACAGGAGTTTCACTTCTCTGAACAAGCAGCAGTGGTTCCAGCCTTCCTACCTGGTAGGACGAGATCTATAGAACGAGGCAACAGAAGTGGGGGGGAAAGTGGTAGGTCACCTCTAGAGGCTAAGCTGCAGAAAAAGCCTGGCAACTGTCCTGAGAACAGAGAGGGAGAAAATGGGGATTGACACAGATTTTCATCATCCACTTGGCTAGTCCAGTTTTCCAGATACTGCCATTTTTTCTCCCTGGGTTTAAAGCTTTGTACTCCATGTTACTACATAAAAACTAAAGCTTCCTGGAGCCCTCACTTCATACATGAAAGCTTATGGGTTCTCTGAAATATGATACTCTTTACCCTAATCTGCTAAGGAATGCTGCCCTCTGACCATTTCAAGACTGAAACATTTAGATATTGACTGATGATCATGATTGGATAAAGGCAGTCAAGAATCAGAAATCTATGTACCCTTTGGATTAGGGGACCTAAGTCATGTCCTTTATAGAACTATCATAAGAAAGTTGGAAAGTATGATATAGACAGAATTTCTGGTAAATTTGAGAAGAATGAGGGACATCTTAACTGTCTTCAAGTAGATGAAAATTTATTGTGTGGAGGATGATGACCAGCTATTCTCCTTTTCTATTGAAAAGAGAATAAAGGAAACAGAACTTGTAGCTAGAGGAGTTTAGATTGGTAAAACAGAGGACATCCTTGACCATGAGCATTATTAAACAACAGAATGATTGGCTTAAAGTTTCTGTGAGATTTTCTTATAGCTTCATAAATAAGGAGTTTAAATCTCTAAACTTAGATGCTGTCCTCCTTAGACCCTAAAGAAAGAGACAAGCCTGTTAGAATGTCCATTTCTCAAACTCTTTACCTGGCCCAGCAGCCCATTTCGTCCCCCCTCCATTTGGCTGCCCTAGACAAGATTTGAACATTGAGCTTCCAGTGCATTACTTTACACAGGAAGCTTTGAACATTCGCTGCAATATCTGTGAGTTGATTTATCACAAAATAAATATCTGCCACTGTGGAGCATGGAATTCCTAGGCATTAAAAAATATTTGAAATTATAAAAAAAAAATTTTTAATATCCTTCATTGTACCCATACACACAAGTTGCAATTGGCCTGCCTTACTTACCTTGCTACCTTTTGTTCAGACTCTCTCAGCATTAAACTTTTTCATTATTAGTAGAGAAGTTCCATTCAAGGGATCACCTTTACCAAAAGGGTCTTAGAACAGGAAGTGACCTGAGAATGTCACATAAAACCTTATAGACCAAATCTTTTCCTCCTTCCTATCCATTATATGCTTGTCCTTAGGAACCATGAAGCTATGAAGCAGGTTTTTATCCTAGAGTCCAGTTCCCAAATATCACCCTCTTAATGTAATAGTGACAATACAATGGTCATCTGTCATAACTTGTAACAGTCACCATATGCCATAAGATGATTGTAAATAAAACCAGGACCCACAACCAGAGGGACCCTTAGAATCATTGCTGATGAATCAGAGCTAACTTCCATGGAAAATTTAATTTCTCCAAGCTCCATGCTTACTTCCAGAGAGTATCCACCATTTGTCAAAGGATAGGTACCCACTGCCAATGATCACAGAGGCAGAGGCAGCTGACCTGTATGGCACTAACCATTACATAATCTCTCCCACCACAAGTTATTCTTGTCTAAATACAGCTGTGAGGATATCCGTCCAGACTAAGGTGGGCTGCAGGAAGAGGGAAGAGGGCTGTACGTTCAGGAAAGAATGGCCCTGGGAAATGCAATCCTGAGGTATCCCTAACCCAGAAGATCCTCAGATTGCTCCAAAAAAGAGCTGCCCCAGAGTCACAGTTTGTTCAGTAATTGCTCTTGAGGCTCAGATTCTAGAACCTAACATTTGGCGATCACCTGAGAAATAAGTTATCATTGGAGTTTGCAAGATCAAGAATGCCTACTGCCATCCAACACAATGAACGTTCCCCCTAGTCTCAAACCCTCTCCCTCCCCACAAACTCTTGGAACTGTATCAGAATTAGAATAATCTTGAATTTCAGGTGTGGCAACAGAAAAGTCTGTTTTTAAGGAACAGAGCTCCATCTGCTGGTCACAGAACAGTTGTCTTTAGAGCAAAGGTCTCCCAGGATCCCAGGAAAGAACAAAGAGGGGAAGAAAGACAATTATGGCACCCATTCCTGCCAGGCCAGATCATGAAGGAAAGTTGGACTCTCTGTTATTCTCCCTGTGAAAGACTCCTAGAATTTTGAGTTGATTTCTTCCAAATCCCAATGTATAAGAAGACCAAGATGTGTCCCTAGGCAGAGCAGAGCGTTATCTACCCCAGTGTCAAGGGGCTGCTTCTGAGGCAGCAGCCTAGCTGATGTCCCTAGGGAAAATCACTCCAGTCATACAACAGTGATGGGATTGAGCTTTGGAAAACATCAGTTCTTTCAACTGTGTTTATTCAGGTACCCCATTCTGACCCAAGACATTGTCATTTAGGATCCCAGGCCTAGGCCTTTCCATTGGGGAAGGTCCTGGCGTACCTGGGGTTGCTCAAGACATTTCCTAAGGACCCTTCAGCATACATGGCTGCTCTGAGAACCCTGCTATCGAGAGCTTTAGTTGTGTCTTTAAAAATAAGTTTGTGACTTTTATTTGGAAACAAGTCAACAGAGAAGTAAAATTCCCTTAATTCTCCACCACATCACCCAGAACATCCCACCATATGCCACTGCAGCAAATTCCTGATAACTCCATGCAACAGCTAGGGCCTCCTGTGAGTATTTAACCATACCACCCCTGAGTAGCTGCTTCTAAAATAGGGCATTTGGATCTAAATCTAACCCAATCTTATAGAAACCCTAAGAAAGATTACTCTCAAGCTGGAGGGCCCTTGAAGTTCAGTTTTGTTTAATGGATAATTGGTGATCTGTTTCCATCTAGGACCACTGCCTCTCCTTTGCCATATACTAAACTCCCCAAGTGTTACAGGAGCTGTCAGTCTCTGGATGTTCCAGGAAGCATCACCTTGTAAACAAAAGTCTTTCTTGATCCTCTCAATTGCTCATGCCTACTCTTTAGTGTGTATGTAGTCATATATGTGTCTCCTAGTAGAATGCAAGCAAGCTCCTTAAGAGCAGGAATTGTTTCATTTTTTGATTTTGTGATCCTAGCATGTAGCACAATGGCACTTGATCATTCTTTATTCCTTAGTCCAGAAGTGGGGAACCTGTACCCTCAAGGCCACATGTGGCCTTCAGGCTGATTTGGATTCAGTCAAAGGGACACACTTAAGAGGACCTAAAGAGCCACAGGTGGCCTCAAGGCTGCAGGTTCCCCACCCCTGCCTTAATCTCTTCACTAGGCCTAGGACTAGACCAAAGTACCCCAGATACCATTTTAGCTAGATTAAGTTCTCTGGCCTGACCCAGTACAAATGTATATAGCAATAAAGCAACCACTAGAACAACCCTTCCCTGAGGGCTATAGACCAGAAATGTCTTCAGCCATGTCATTTACCAGATTGCACAAACCTATACACATTTTGTGATACCTCAGCCATTGGTGTTCTGGCCGTTGACCATAATGGCTTTTGCCATATTGTCATCTCAACCAGTTCTAGGTATTTCAGTATTACAGACCTTTAGGGACAAGAGAAAGGAGTCAAATTGTCCATCCTTCCAAATGTAATCGCACCTCCATGAAGCCGCTTTTGAGCACTTTATGTTCTTGTATCATGTTGTTTTTCTCAAGGATGAGGATGCAAACTCTCTGAAGGCAGGGCTTTCTTTTATGGATCTTATTGAATATAGCACAGTACCAGGCACATGGCACTCAATAAATCCCTGATGAATTCAGAATTACTCCTCAGAGTATTTTGCAGATGCTGCCTAGGGGCAACACACCTTTTTCCTTTCCTTTCTCAGGAGACCAATTCAACTCTTTCCTTTGGCTAAGGCATAGACAAGGTCCAGTGGAATTCTCTAGACACTGACCTGGCCTTCTTTCTGTCTCCTAATAGCTGGGGTATGGCCGTCAATGTGTACTCCACATCCGTGACCAGTGAGAACCTGAGTCGCCATGACATGCTTGCTTGGGTCAATGACTCCCTGCATCTCAACTACACCAAAATAGAACAGCTGTGTTCAGGTAAGAGAATGGCAAAGGAGGGGTTGGAGCTAGATGTAGACAGGAAGGAAGGAGTAGGAATCACAAGAGTAAAATAACTTGAGAATTAGAGAAAAGGGGTATATAGTTATAGTTGGGGCTGAAGAAAGTAGCAGAAGCCTGAATTAATTTACCAGATTTGTTCATAGAACATAAATAAGCAAACAAAGTGTTTAATCAAGGGGGAGGTAAAGTTGCAGGAGGAAAGAAAGTAATGTGGGAGCAAGGGGAAGACTGAGAAGAATAGGAAGAGCAGGGAGGCAGATGAAAGTCCTCAGCACCAAATTGTCTCCCAGACTTTGGACTCAAAAGGCATGGATGTGGGTGGGGGATCTAGAAGAGGAAAGAGTTGGGGAAGGAAAGGAGCTAGATTGTGGGGACACTCCTCAGGTCAGGCATCCCAATCCGCAGGGGCTGCTTACTGCCAGTTCATGGACATGCTCTTCCCTGGATGTGTGCACTTGAGGAAGGTGAAGTTCCAGGCCAAGCTAGAGCATGAATATATCCACAACTTCAAGGTGCTGCAAGCTGCCTTCAAGAAGATGGGTGTTGACAAAGTAGGTGTCTGTACTCAGGAGACCCTGAGGAACCCTGGGGAAGAAGACAGTTCGGCAGCCACCACCACAGCAGGGGCTGATGGAGCCGTTTGGGTCCTTCTGCAACCTGCTCTGGCCCTCTTCGCTCCCTCCCTT
Organism: Potorous gilbertii; assembly: GCA_028658325.1. Lineage (NCBI taxonomy): Eukaryota > Metazoa > Chordata > Mammalia > Diprotodontia > Potoroidae > Potorous > Potorous gilbertii. The sequence goes on along the minus strand of CM053769.1, from coordinate 265,188,799 downwards.
GCTTCCCAACCCAACTCCATGGGAAAAGAATTCAGCCTTGGGGGCCATATTGAGAACCTCAAGCCCTTTACATACTGTCCTGAGATGCTCAAACTCCCTGCCTCACTGTAACACTACCCACAAACTTCCTCCTATCTGAGCTCTGCATATCCTTAAAACTCAAGCTTGCTATAATCTGGTTCTATTTAGCTGTCATTCCTTGGTTAGCCCAGGATTCTCATTTTAACACCTTTGTTCACTTAGTGTATTGATTTTCCTTCTGCCTGATCCTTTCCCCCCAGGGGAGAAAGCACATACACACATCCCTGCGTCTTCCAGTCCAGCTCAACTGCTATGGTGCTGGAAGGGCAGGGAGTCAGTGGGATGGGGGCTGGGCAGTGGGGAGGGACAAAATGAAATGATGCATGTTGGCCCCAGGGAGGTGGTCCATGATGCAAAGACATTGCCCTAAGAGAAAGAGCTTGGAAAGGCACATGGTGAATGCTCTCTGCTTATCTGGTCTGTTTCAGATAATTCCTGTAGAAAAATTAGTGAAAGGAAAATTTCAAGATAATTTTGAGTTTATTCAGTGGTTTAAGAAATTCTTCGATGCGAACTATGATGGAAAGGATTACAACCCCCTACTGGCACGGCAGGGCCAGGACGTGGCGCCACCTCCTAACCCAGGTGATCAGATCTTCAACAAACCCAAGAAACCCATTGGCACTGCAGGTAACGTGCCCCAGCTGGGGGAGGGAACATGGGGGGCCGAGCCTAGAGTGCCTGTAGGGCCGGCCCCATGCCCACCAGCCTGGAGGAGACTGTTATCACGGAGTTCAGATGTCACCTACACTTGTATGAGAAATCCAGCCATAGGGTGGTGATGGACAGGAAGGGGTGGGTGTTGGAAAATAGCCATTAACCTGGAAGGTGGCAGGCAGCTCAAGGTAGGAAACATGATGCATTTCTTCCTACTGCCTGAGCTTGATCTGTGGAGCCAAGAAGAAGAGGTGACAGCTGGTCTCCTCAGCCAGTTCAGCCAGGGATCCTTGCTCCTTTTGCACCCAGTGACTCAGGGCACCATTTTTACAAAGGCCAACCCAACCAACCAACTGGCTGTGGGTTCTCTCCCTTTCCCTGCCCATATCAGTCCAGGCCTTATCCCCAAAGCCCATTGACTTTAGTACTTAATCAGCAGCAGCTGAAATGAGAAGTTGAATGAGCTATACAGTAGTGGAGAAGGAAGAGAAACAGGAGAACTGAGAGGGATGGGAATGGAAAAAGAGCAGGGACTCCCATCAGATGGAGTCCACATCTGACTCCGTCATAGCAGAGTCATCTCTTCTGCTTGCACTGCCTCCCCTACTTCCCACCCGCTTGCTTTGCACAGCAGCAGCAGCCAAATCCACCTAGAGAGCAGCAAGAGAAAGGAAGCTAACCACTGACTGGCTGGGGCAGAATATTGGGAAAGGCTGTGGGCCCCTCAGTTTGACAAGAACAACCTGACGGTGGCACGCAGTAGAGGGAAACCCAACCCTTATGCAGATAGAGCAACTACTATGAGCAAAACACCATTGGAAAGGGGAACCACGGCATTCCTGGGGAGAAGAGGATGGGGCCAACAGAAAGAAAGGACCAGAAGGGGGATGGGCCCAGTTTCTTCTGGCAGTCCCATCTCCCTGGGTGGTGGAGAAGGCATCTGGGAGTATCCTCAGCTGTGAAAGCCCAGGACCTTTCCTGATCAGGACCTGGCCATGAAGGAAGATAGATTTTGGGTTAGGAAAGGCAAGAAGTAGGGAAAAACTTTGCTCACCTGGAGCACTACTTCCTGGGTCTGGCTGCTCCTCCCTGAGCTCCAGCTGTTGGTAGGGGAGGACCTGGCTCTTCTCCATCCTCTCTTCTCCCCACTCTCCTGCCTCCTCCCCCCCTTCACTCTCAGGCCAGCTCTTTTCCCTACCCCACTCATTTCCTTCTCTTATTCCCTAAATTCCCCAAAGGGGTTTCCCTGGCTGTCATAAAATCACACATAGCTAAGAGTTGGGGCTCAGATGCTTCTGTCTGACTCTCCAGTCAAGCAGGGGAGGGGAAAAATGATTGCCTCTTGCATGGGCTGCCAGTACCCTTGCAGCTGCTACAGGAGGCCACCTCATGCTAAGCTGAGTCACTGGGCACAACTGGCCTGTTCTGATCCTTCTTTCTGGACAGTTCCCCAGAGGACATCACCCACGGGCCCCAAAAATATGCAGACTCCTGGCCGGCTGAGCAATGTGGCACCGCCCTGCATCCTTCGAAAGAATCCTCCCTCAACACGCAACGGTGGTCATGAGGCTGATGCCCAGATCCTTGAACTCAACCAGCAGGTCAGTGTGGATACTGGCAGGCACCATGTGTGTCATGTTGCTCAGGGTACTACTGGCTTGGTCCTTCACATCTGTGATCCTTGGGATGCCAGTCAAGATCATGGTAGAGGAAGAAAGTAGGGCCTAAGGAAGGGGGGGGGGCTCCAGATGGATGACAGTCATTCTCTCTCTAAGCAGCTACTGGACTTGAAACTGACGGTGGATGGGCTGGAGAAAGAACGTGACTTCTACTTTAGCAAACTTCGTGACATTGAGCTCATCTGCCAGGAACATGAAAGTGACAACAGCCCTGTCATCTCTGGCATCATTGGCATCCTCTATGCCACAGAGGTCAGCTCTGCCTAAACCCCAAGGCCTGCACTGGGGACTCCACTTTAGACCCCTATAGTAATTCTTCCCTACCCCACAGACCCACAACCCTTGATACATATCCCTCCTTTGTCTCTGCCTTCTGCTCTACTTCTGTCTGACTGTTTTCTTTTGTAAACCCCTCCCCTCTTAGGAAGGATTTGCTCCCCCCGAAGATGATGAGATTGAAGAGCATCAGCCAGAAGACCAGGATGAGTACTGAGGAGAGCACAGCCTGTGCCAGCCCTGGTTGATTGCACGGCTTTCCCCGTGCTTCCCCCCCAACCCAACACATTATATCCCCCCTTCCCTCATAGCCAGTCGGCCAGGTGCTTTGTGTCAGTGCCGCAGCATTGGGGAGCCCCAGAGAGCAGGGGTGGGTGGGGGACAGGTGAGCAGGCACGGGGCCCTGTACATAACATGGCACTGGCCCAGCTGGGCAGGACCCCATGCTCACTCCTCACCTCTATTTATTTCCGTTGTCTCTTTGCTGTGTTGGTCAACACTTTCGAGGGTGATATTACCAGCCCATTCACTCCACCTGCCCTGCTTCCCCAACAGCCCACAGCTGTATATTTGACAGACAAATTCATTGGTATATTTTTACTTACTGGATTTTCCTTGCACTTTACCTGTTCTTTTCCCAGGGCTATAAAGGCCAGGGGCTCCGGGGCATCGAGCCTGGCTTGGCTCCCCTTCTCCATTGCCAGGGGGCCGGGTTAGGGTTTACAGATCCTTATTTATTTTGTCATTTGACTTTTCAATGACTGAAGGGCAGGTCCAGGGTGGGGATGGGGGGGAGTACAGGATAGGTTCGCAGACTGGCAAGGGCTTGGGAGGCCAGGGAGGAGGGGAAGCACCTAAGGGGTGGAATTATTCCCACCTGACACTGGGCCCACCCTCAATCTTCTGCTCCTGGCACTGTAGCCTGGCACTGCCCCTATGTCCCTTCCCCCACCCCCAGCCTCCCATTCCTGCAGCTTAGTTCATACCACACGGACTCTGCCTGGATCCTGCTGTATGTCTGCCCTCCCATCGTTCCCTCCCTCTCCCTTGCCCATTCGGGCCACCCAGCCTGCATCTGTGTTCACTTTTATTTAAAATAAACTTGTGTGGTAAAAGTTGGTTCCATGTCTTCCTCTATTGAGCCATGGGTTTCCTTCACCCCCTGAAACAACATTGTCACTCTCAGCACCCAGAAATTACAGTCTGTCCTTGCTCTGACCTGGATCTTAACACCACCACTTAACAGAAATGTCTGAGCAAAATGAGGGGATAAGAACATTTGAAAAGAATCAAAATCAGGCTACATAACAAAAGCAAGTGAAAATCTGTAGGAGGGTGGTTGTGAGGAAGTACTTCCTACTGCATCGCAGTAACTCCTTTTACGGGGGGGG
>CM053769.1:265174488-265184615 GCA_028658325.1 Potorous gilbertii | reverse complement strand
TCCACCTGTGAGACAGGTGCTATTATCCCCATTTTACAGGTAAGGATGCTGAAGTTGAAAGTGATTTTCCCAAGGTCATACAGGTTAAGATTTTCCAGGTCAAGCACTTCTCTACCCAGACTTAGCACTTGATCTTTCTAAGCCTCAGTTTGCCTATCTAGATTTACAGAAAGACTCATCGCCAAGTTGCCTGCAGGATGATGATTTTTTCTATTATAGCTTCCCTCAAAGATCATCTCCTAAGACAGAGAAAAGAAGCAAAAGCAGTATTGTCAATGGAGTATTATACAGGCATTTCTCTGGGAAACATCAAAAGCCTGGCATAGGGACATTATGTGTATTAGTAGTGAGAACTTCAGTTATCTGGACTTCTGGTGCAGTTTTTTGCCCAAGGCAGAGTTACTAATAATTTCCTAATTTGCCTTAATGCTATTTCATTTTTCTAAAGATAGAATAACTAGAACACAGAATGAAGCAGAATATTTTCTCTTGTATTTTGTTTGGTTTGGGTTTTTCTCATGGTTTCTCCCATGTATTTTAATTCTTCTATGCAATATGACTAATATGATGATATGTTTTAATAAGAACCTTTATAGAACCCATATAAGATTGCATGCCATATCAGGAAGGGAAGAGGGAGAAAATCTAAGACTTATGGAAGTGATTGTAGAAAACTGAAACAAATAAATTAATAAGGAATAAGAAAAAAAGAAAAGGTAGAATAACCTATGAGAAAGATTTCTATTCTGGACCTAGCTATCAAAACAAGGAGGAAGAGTTGCTGGAACAAAATGATGGAGCCCTGGGAAGCAGTGACTACTTCATCTTAGGGTTTGTAATAGAAGAGAGGAGGGATGGTAGGAACAAGCCAACAAGTACCAAAGATGATAGGAGAGCAAATTTCAAAGAGTTCAGAGAAAAGAGAGTAATAAATAAAGGATCCTAGGACCTAAAATTCTCCAGGGCAAGTCAGCCTAAGAAAGACAGTTCTCAAGAGTGTCATTATAAAGAGGCCAAAAGAACATCCCAACGAGGAGGAATTAAGGGAGTTATCTAAAGAAACTAGTATGGATTCCCAGGGAACCAAGCAACCGTCGTGGATTTTTCCAAATACAGAGGAAGAGGAAGCAAGAGTAAATAAGGATGAAGACAAAAGCATGGCAGGATCCTAAAGGAAGAGAAAGTGGCGAAAGCTCAGGAGGAACTGAAGCTACCCAGTAAACTCAGAGACAACAAATCAGAGCTTATTTTGATTTTTGCGGGGAGACTAGCTATATTGGGGGACATAGGAGGATCAAAGAAAGAACACTGTTTAGAATAGATGGGACAATAACAGAGGGGAGAGAGGGGAGAACTAATCGATCTAATCTTTGCTTTCGTATTCTCTGCCAAGGAAAATGATCTTTGGAATAGAAAAGATAAAAAGACTTCATAGGTATTTGATGCCACAGGTAGATTAGAAAACATTAAGAAAGCACCTGGCTGTCTTGGATGAGTTCAATTCATCAAATCCTAAATGGATTATATTCTCAGACAATAAAAGAACCCAAAGATGTGAGAGCTCTACCCCATCAGAGATCTTTGAAAGTTTATGGAAAACAGGCAAGGTATTGCCAGATTGGAGGACAGATGCCCCAATTTTCAAAAAGGAGAAGAGAGAACTATAGATGAATGAATTTGACTTTGACTCCTGACAAATTTGTAGAGTGTTATATTAAACCTTTGGTTAGTAAATGTGTAGAAAAGGAATTAATGCTCACAAAAAGCCAGTAGAGCTTCACAAATGGACTGTACAATTTGGGTTCTGGAAGTCTGATGATGAAACACCTCTTCCTCAGCAGTAAAATGGGAAACCACAGGTGCAGAATGTGCAGAATGCTGCATACAAGAGTATAATCAGACCAGTACTTCAGGGGACTACTGTAAAAATTGTTATGCTAGATTTTAGTAAAGCATTTTTTTTGTGGAAAAGATGGTGTTATAGACTAGATCATAGTATAATTAGGTATATTTTAAGTTGGTTGAATGACTGGATCCAAAAAGTTTGCCATCAATTTGAAGGTAATCTTTAATAGAGTATACACTAGAGGTTCTGTGCTTTTGTTAAAAAAAAAAATGAACAAAGGCATAGAGGGCATTATTTTCAAATATGCAGATAACAGAATGTGAAAGGATAATACACATGTTGTTTGAGATTAAGAATGCAAAAAGAACTTGACAGGCTAAAATACTGGACCAAATCTATGATGAAATCTAAAAACGATAAATGTAAAGTTTTATGATAGGGTTCAAAAAGTCAGTTTAACCTTAACCATGGAGAAAAGATGAGAAAATGCACCAGTGAGAATTTCAGAGAAGCCTAGGAAGATTTGCATGAGCTGATGCTGGTGAACTGAAGAGAACCATTTATATAATAACAAGAACATTGTAAAGACAAACACCTTTGAAAGACAAAAACTCTGATCAATATGATAACCAACTGTGGTTCCAGAGGACCAATGATAAAACATAACACTACCCACCTTATGACAAGTGATAAATATAAGATGCAGAATAAGATACCGATTTTTGAACATAGTAAATATGGAAATTTATTTCATTAAATTAAGTATTTTTGTTAGAAAGGTTTGTTTTGTTTTTTCTCGATGTGAGGAGGCAGTGGAGAGGGAGAGAAAAATGGCTTTTTTCAATTAAAAAAAAGAAAAATTATTTTTAAAAAATTCAAAAGAAAAAAATGCACCTTCCTCCAGAATGCTAAATTTGAAGTCAGAAGCCCTGAATTCAAGATTCAGCTCTGCCACTTACTACCTGTTTAGCCTTGGGCAGTCACTTGCACTCTCTGAGCCTCAATTTTCTGATCTGTAAAATAAAGGGGTTAGTTAGATTAGACGGTGCCTTCTAAGTTTTCTTCCGGCACTAAATAGATCATCTTTTTTTTGCAAAAGTGGAGGTCTGGGAGTGTAAAATATTATATATACTGTCAGACTGTTGATGTGTTGGTTAGATTTATTAAACTGCTTTTTCTCTTTTTATTCTTTGTTTAAATGGATGAGTTGCTACATAAGGGAGGGGGAGAGATAGGAAATGAAGATGAGAAAAATAAAAGTTATAAAAAATGTTAACTTCATAAGCATAAGATAGGGAAGGGTCGCTAAACAGCAGTTCTTCCAAAAAAAAATCTAGTGGTATTATATATGTGCATATACACATACATATATACATATGTAAATATATATGGTATAATTTAGGTTTATTGGTGAGTTCTCTGTGCATCCATACCAGCCTTGAATAACTCCTATTCTTCATAAAAAAAAATTCTGTTTTGTATCATTAGTCATACATTTAAGTTTTCCACCTCTCCTTTTGTAGAATTTTAGTCTATGGAATTGTACCTACTCTTTCTCTGAACTCTTTGAAATCTTTTCTCTCCAAATCTAGGATGTCAATCACCTTTCTATTCCTTCCCCATCACAAATGCTAGGGAGTGGTCAGTTTCCCAATATTCCAACCCCAAGTGGTATCAATCTAGAACAGAATTTCCCTTTGTTGATTTATCCACCCTTCAAAGGATGAACATATCCTTAGGGCAAGGTAATAATATTAGTTGCCCTGTTTTTGGTAGAAAGAGAGCTCCAAAGGGTACCTAGATAATTGAAGTTACTCTTACTTTATCAAGCTTCTATTCCAAGTCCACAATCTGTTTCTAGAACTCATTTATTTCTAATTTCTGTCTAGTCTATAGCATATTCCAAAGATTAAATCACTCCTGTTTTTCAAACCATTGATCTTTCCCCAACCCAAGTCCTTGCTCTGATATCTAGATTTCCTCACATGAATATTCTTCACCACAGTAATTACCATGCCACAGCCACTCCCATTGGAATTACTGTTAAAGTTCATGGACTAGCAGAACCACAAAATTTTAGAGATGAGAGTGATCTTAATGGCTGTACTTGTATCCTCCTCTTTAACATGTAACAAAATGGTTATTAGCCTTTGCTTGAAGAACCATGTGAGGCAATCAATTCAACTTGAGTCCCCTTTGCAAATCCATGGGTTTGCTTTCACTACAGTGTTTGAGCAAAGACTGCATGACAACCTGAAGTGGCCTTAATGGATTCTTGTTCAGATATGAATTAGACAAGGTAGCTTCTGCAATCTCTTCCAACTCTGAGACTCTGTAGTATACGCAGGACTGTATACCCATGCTGGGTAGACCCTTCTTCAGCCTTCTGGGGCCAAAACAGAACAAATCTAATGCCTCTTTCATAGGACAATCCTAGACTCTACCAGAGTTTCTCTTCGCAAGGTTAAACATCCCCATTTCCTTCAGCTTATCCTCGTTATGATAGACTCAAGACCCTTCACCCTCCAGCTGCCCTCTGGACACGCTAGCTTATCAATAACCTCCTTACACTGTGTCCCCCAGAGCTGAGCACATTAATCAAGATGTGGTTTGACTAAAGGTAGAGGACAGAGAGGCCACCACTTCCTTGTGTCTGGAAGCTAGGCCTCTCTACTTTTCAACAGCTGACCCATATTAATCTGGCAGCACACTAAAACCCCTGGAACTTTTTTTCAGACATACTGCTGTCAAGCTATGCCTCCTGCATCTTGTATTGAAGATGAATTTTTGTACCCAAGCGTATGACTTTCACATTTCTCCTGAAGGGATTTTATCTTGTTAGATTCAGCCCAATGCTCTGGTTTGTCAAAATATTTTTAGATCCTGACATCCAGGACATTAGTTATCCCTCCCGGTATAATGTCCTCTGCAAATCTGATGAATATCCCATTTATGTCTTTATAATAAAGTCAATAAAAATGTGAAATTGATATAAAGGATAAAATCACAAATAAATTACAGGAGAAAAGGTAATACCTTTCAGAAATATTGATATGGGGAATGTTCTTGGCTAAACAAAGCTTAAGAAGTGATCAAAAAAAAGATAAAATAGGGCATTTTGAAACTGATTGTCTTGATGCAACCAAAGTTCACAATAGCTTTCCCCGATGCTCTATCACATGGCTGACTCAAAGAACTTACAGTCTAGGTACTCTTTCTCCTATCACCATAAGCACCCCACACCTTTCTTCTCTTTTGGAAAAGAGTGACTCCAGCTATGGGACTAGATTAAAGGCATATGGAAACCAAATGATCTCAGAGGCCATTTAGCACAGCTCCTTCATTTTATAGATGAGGAACCTGAGGCTGTGGGAGGTTCAGCGAAATGCAGAAGGAGAATTTGAAGTTCAAGTCTTCTGACTCCAGAATTTATGCTCCTTCCATGGTGTGCAAACACATCTCACATTTCTACAACACTTTAGAATTTGCAAAATAGCTTCCTCAGAACCCTGTAAGGCACAAGCATTGCTGCCCCCATTTTAGAAATGAGGAAGTGGGTTCAGAGAGATGAAGTCAAGGTCACACTTCTAACATCTGTTGGAACTGGGACTAAATAAAGCCTAAATCATCTGATTCCCAGTTCAGTGGAGTAACACTATAAGAACCTGAGTTGGGCTGGGCCAATACAATCTTTAATTGGTGCAGCTCCAACCCTCAAATTCAGGAAAGAGGAACCATAATAAAAAAAAAAATAGAGGGTAGCTAGGGGGTGCAGTAGATATGATGAGAGCTGGAAAGGGGGTGTGAAACCCCCACAAAGACCAGGGTACCAGGGGCAGGTCATCTGGAGAAGAATTCACAGCCTCAAGCTTGTTGAAGTCAAGGTAAAGGTTTATTACGCTTTTCAGTAGGCAAGAGTTCTTAGGGAACCTGCAACCTTACAGGGGTACAGGGAAAATTTATATAGAATATTCTGTAGTATCACTTGTGTCAAATATGCCAACTACGTGTTTTGGGGTGGGATTAGGGAGTGGTTAAGAAATGGTCAGTTCTTAAAAGTATCTCTTGGTATCTACTGCACAGGTATTTTACCCAAAATTTATTGGGAAATAGCCCAAGGTGGGGGCGGGGCTACCTGGAGGGGTATTTTTAGGCTTGAAACGTTACTAAGTCAACCAATGGTCAGGACTAGGAAAAACCAGGCTTCACTCATCAGTGTCTTATTAGACAAGATTAACAATAAGGGAGAAGAGGTATATCTTAGTCTAGGATACATGTGATTGGTCAGTGAGTAGTGAATGTCATTATGATGCAGTACACAGCCAGTTGAGTACACAGCTGGTTCAAACTAATGAGTTCTATAGGTGCAGCTGGCTACTATAGCAGGAAGGGAGATAACAGTTGTTGCTAGGGCAGGTTGTGTCCTTGAGGGAGAAACTGCCTGATATAATATTTTGAGGCTAGGGAGAAATGTGATTTTTAAAGAGAAATGTGATTTTAGAATTGGGGCCCAAGTACATACATCCAAGAACCCAGTCAGATAGAGTGCCAGGCCGGAGTCAGGAAGACCTGTGTTCAAATCTGGCCTCAGACACTTACTATCTGTGTAACCTCTGGCAAGTCACTTACCCCCTCTGCCTCAGTTTCCTCATCAGCAAAATGAGCTGGAAAAAGAAATGGTAAGCCACTCCAGTATCTTTGCCAAGAAAACCACAAATGGAGGAACATGACTGAACAACTATAATAACAGTGAAGGAACAGTCCATTTCTTCTGGGAGTTGACCCCTGAGTAATGACACCAGCAGCCTGGTGCCTGTATTACCTACCCACCTTCTTAGCAGGTCTGGGGTCAGAGCCGTCTTGTTCTTGGAATATCCATGAAATTCTATAACAACTGCTTCTAGACACAAGGGTCAAGGATCATATTAGGCAGGCATGGTGTCTGACAAAGTAACTGTATGGGAGAAGGAAGTTTAGACTATCAAAGAAAAGGCTAAAATTGGGCAATTTGGGGCAGTATCAAAAAGCATGTAATCTGTACGGTCTAGATTAAAATCCTGACTTTGCTACTTAGTAGCTGCCCATGTGACTTTCAGAAGGTCATTTTCTTCCTCTAGACATCATTTTTCTTATCCGTAAAAGAAAAGAATTGGATGGAGAACAGCTTAGAGCAGTGGAAAAAAGGCTGGATCTGGGAGTCTAGGTCAGTCTTTGAATTCTCTAAGTTGCCACTTATCAGGGTGACTTGAGGCAAGACAGTTTCCCTGCAGCTGGGTCCTTATCTGTAAAATGAGGAGGTTGAACCAGATGATCTGTAAGGTGTCTTCAGGAGGCAATATGGTGCAGTTTATGGAAATGTGAAGGACCTTCAGCTCTCTTTCGTGGTTCCTTCCAGCATTTAAAATATGAACCTGTACCTGTAGGTGATCCCTACTGTCCCTTCCAGCCCCAAACTATAGCCCCATCGCAGCATCCCACTTGTCCCACACCCCCACAAGTGGAGGGGATGCACTTGAGTTGTCAAGTGAGCTCTCTCAGTCCCACTGGGAAGACGGGGACACCGGTCTGACAATGTCACTTCCCCAGGCTTAGGTAAGCATCGAGAGAAAGGATGCACGCGGCACGCAGTCTTACAAAGCTTTACACAAACATGAAGTGCAGCTCCCCACGCCACTCCTGCTGATGGGGGAGGGATGGATCATCGGATTGGGGGGCACATCTTCCTGACCTAGAGACAAGATGAGATTCAGTCCCCAAGTCTGACAGCTGTCCCTCCAGTCGTAGGGTCACGGTTCCCTCTTTTTCAGGCCAATGCCACACCCCTACTGGGGCGGACGCTCAGACTACAAGCCCCAGAATGCAGCGCGGTCGGTTATCGCTTGGAGACGACGTGGCAGCGCGCGCTTCGCGCAGGCGCGCACGTAGAATTGGGGGCCCGGGCGGGGGGTGGGGGGCAGGGCTTGCTTGTCAGTCGGTCTGTCGGTCTGTCTTGGGAGTGGCGGACGGAGAGACTATACTATGGCGACCACGGCAGCGGGAGTAGGTCGCTGGGAGGTGGTGAGAAAGAACCGGCGGCCTGGGGGCGGCGGCGGCGGAGGAGGAGGCGGCGGGAGCCGCCGAGCACTCGGGGAAGCCAACCGGCCCCGGAGCATCGAGCTGGTCCGTGAGTACCCATCCCGGGCCCTCGGGCCTGGCCGCGGCGTTCAGGGCGCCGAACCGAGCCCTCCCCTGCCGGGCCGCGGGGAGCGCGGGGTCCCCAGCCGGGGTGGGTGCAGACAGAGCCCCCAGAAGGGGCCGTAGGACACTCCGGGGTGTAACGTAAACTTCTCGGGAGCGAGAACAGTTTCCCGTTTATCCTTATTACTCCAGCGCCCAGCACTGTGCCCGGCACATGGGAGGCGCCGAATTAAAATGCATCAAGAACATGAGATGCCCCCCCAACCCCACCCCCCGACACAGGCACAAATATACGTACATACTCAAATATCGTAGTATTCCTGTGTCCCCGCCCCCACCGAGGCTGCGCCCCGACAGCTGGGAGGGAAGGAGAGACAGCTGCCCCCTCCCCCACTCCCGGCCGGGCCCCGGGGACCCGCAGATTGCATCTGCTCGCCGGGACTTTGGGGAGCAAGGCCTCTCTCTCCCCGCAGCGCGATCGCAGCCTTGCTGGGGCCAGGGAGCACCGCCCTGGGTTTCCGTACTCACTTCTGCCTCTCTCCTTCTGTCTCCACCGCCCCCTCCCCAAACTTCGACCCGCAGCTGCCATCCAGCCCTCAGGCTCTCTTTTTGAGCTGGGCTTCCAGAAGATGATGAAAAAGCACAACAAGGAGCAAGTGCCCCCACCTGCTCCCGCCGAGCACAAGAAAACAACCAAAAAACCCAAAAAGGCAGCCGCTCCCCCCGACCAGAGCACCAAGCAGGGTCGCTTTCGGAGCCTGGAGGAAGCGATGAAGGCTGTGAGAGTGCCGGGCCTTGGGGGGCCTGGCTTGTAGAAGGAGGGGTCGGGTCACGTTCAGTGGGAACTTGAAACACTTGGGGCCCCGATGGAGGGAGGGAGGTATATGATTGGGGAAAATGAAAGATAAGGCGTGACAGAACTCAGAATAGACTCATGTGCTCATAGCACTCAGGTACTATCAGAGATGGAGGTATAATTCCAGCCATGACCATACTTCTGGTGTGAAGAGGCTTAATAGCTTAGTGAAAGAAGGAAAAAAAGCCACCAGAGCCCAGAAACCAAGTAAAAAAGGGAGTGAAACTGGGATTGGAAAACCTGATTTTCTGAAAGTTATTAAGTTTCATGGTCTTAGTGATTATCGTGCCATTAAAGTGAGCATGTGAAAATAGGCTCCTCCCATTTAGACCTGTGAAGGATATGAGTGATAAGAGTGGCCTCCTTGAATGAAAAAATTAAAAATGAATGGTTTTCCTAGGAATCACTTTTCTAAGGTCCGTTAAGTTTGTATGATTCTACCAGTTTCTGACAGTGAGGTAACCTTTCTTGCTAAGGCCTAATACTGCTATATATGTCTTTGAACCTGTCCCCCTCTTTTTTTAAAATACTGCAAATTCAGCCATCCCTCCCCTGTCTATAACCATCTCTTTCTCTGCTATTTTCTTCTCTACTACTTTTGAACATCCCTGTTTCCTTTGTCCTTAAAAAATTTCACTAAATCCTACCATTTTATTTATTGAACTATTTATCTCTACCCCTTCTTAGCTAAATTCCTGGGAAGAAATATCTCCACTTGTTGCCTTTGCTTCTCTCAGACTTCCACCCTTTTGTAATGTGGCTTCAGCCTAATCACTCAACTGAAACTGCTCTTTGAAGTTATCGGTGATCTCTTAGTTGCCAAATGTTATGGTCTCTTCTCAATCCTCATCCTTCTGGATCTTCTACTTTTGGCACCATTGACCACCCCACCCTCTCCATCTTGATATTCTTTCCTTTCTGGGTGTCTGTAACACTACAGTCTCCTGGTTCTCCTTCTACCTGTCTAACTACTCCTCAATCTCCTCTGCAAATTCATCATCTATATCATACCTCTTAGCTATGGTGTACTCCAAGGTCCTCATGGGCCCTCTTCTGAGTACTCTATCCCAGTGACCTCTTCAGTTTCCATGGGTTTAATTATTATCTGTATGCAATTGATTCAGATCTATATATTCATCTCCTTTCTTTCCTTCCAACTTGACTCCTAGATTACTAATTGACTCTTGGACATTTCATACTACAGATCTAAAACAGCACCTTCCTTCCCTTCCCACCCAAAAAAAAAAA
>CM053769.1:265152925-265173988 GCA_028658325.1 Potorous gilbertii | reverse complement strand
TGCTGCTATAAATATTTTTGTACATGTGGGACCCTTTCCCATTTTTATGATCTCTTGGGGATACAGTCCTAGAAGCGATATTGCTGGGACAAAGGATATGCACATTTTTGTAACCCTTTGCCTTGCCCATATTATTGCAGCAGCCTCTTTAGTCTCCCTGCCTCAAGTCTCTTTCCAAATCCGTCCATCCTTCACCCTGCTGTTGAAGTGAGTTTCCTTAAGCACAAATCTGAACATGTCGGTCCCCAGCTCAAATTACAGTAGCATCCTATTGCCTCTAGAACCAAATATAAATCTGTCTTGGTCTTTTAAAGTCCTTCACAACCTGGTTCCAGCCTATCTTTCTGGCCTGGCTTATAATACTCCCCTTCTTGCCTTCTAATGTCCACCAAACTAGCTTTCTCTCTGCCTCACATTCCCTTATACCCATGCATTTGCTGTAACTGTTCTTCATGTCTAGAATGCACTCCATACTCATTTCTTTCTCATAGAATTCCTTTCTTCAAAACTCAGATCAAGCGCCTTCTACATAAAGACTTTCACAAGTCCTTCAATTGCTAGCACACTCCTTCCCATGCTACCTTGTATTTAACTACTTTGTATTAATTACTTTGTATCCATCTGTATTTATTCTCCTTAAACTTATCTCAGATATACTTCATGCACTTTTCTACTCCCATCCGTCCCCCTTTAGAATTAAAGTTTTTTGCCAATAGGAGTTATTTCATTCTTTTATATTATGTCCCCATCTCCTAGGGACAGTACTTGGCATTTGTAGGTTTTCTAATAAATGCTTCTTGAATGATTCATTCAAAGCTATCCCTTTTCATACCTCCCAAAGTTATAAATTAGCAAAGAAATAGCATGCCCAATAATTCATATTCTTAATATTGACCAGATCCTTGTTCTCTGTGGACCCAGTCTCAGGCTATCTTTCCCTATTCACCTTTTCATGCCTGACTAACCCTGAGGTTCTTCTGTCTCTGGCAGCTAGATGTGGTAGCACTGCAAAAGGAAATGGAGAAGAGCCAGAGCATGTTCCCTGGGAACCCCTCTGTGTGGGTGAAGGACCTAGCTGGATACCTCAACTACAAGCTGCAAGCTCCTCAGAGTGAACCTACATTAAGCCAGCACACACACGGTTAGTCTATCCTTTTAAGCATACTTAACCTAGAAAATTCTAAAAAAGTAGTATCAAGGCTAATTGACTTATAGCAGAACCAAAATGTGTACGTAACCCCTGATTACCGGTCCTGTGAGGCTTCCAAGCTATTTTGTACCATAACTATGAGAATTTATGGTATATTTGGCTCAGGAAGGCCTTATCTATTTGAGGGAATATATAGGGAGGGAAATAAGAGTCCTAGAACTACCATGAACCCCTAGGCCTAGACATAGGTTCTGATTGGTTCCAGATTACCCCTACTGCCTGGCGGGCAGAGAACTTCGTGGAATCATTCGAGGACTGTTAGGGAAGGCAGTTGGTGTCCTGGAACTTTTCTTTGACCATTGTCTTTACACCATGCTGCAGGAACTGGACAAGACTCCAGGTAAGAAGGACCAGAAACATAGCTTACCATGTTTTGTCCTAGAAGGATATAAGCATACCCACTTTTTCCTCCACTCTAGGAATACCTGGAAACTTAAAGGGAGGGTTCTTTTCTGGGCAAAGAAATTTGTAAATTTAGGAAATTATTTTGGACAGAAGTGAATAGGTGGGTGAAATGTGTCAAGAAACGATAGAGCAGACTTTAGGATCAGCAGCAAAATAAAAAGATTCACTGGGGAAATCCACTTCTCATTGGTGTGGGGCTACATACTTTTATAGGTGAGTCACTCCATGGCTACCGCATCTGTATCCAAGCAGTTCTGCAAGACAAGCCCAAGATTGCCACCATGAACTTAGGCAAGGTGAGCTAGAAGTGGTAGGACATAGAGTGACTGGTTTGAGAAGGGAATGGGGTAGGGGAACCATGCCATTTCTCATGTCTTCGGGACAGTGTGGGGGATGGTAACAGCAGCTACCATAATTTTAAACTGAGCTAATACTATTTGAAAGCTATTTGAAAGACCCTGAAAGGTTTAGTTTTGGTTTCCAATTTCCTGTCCTTGTTTATCTTGTTCTATGTCAGTTTATTTCTACTCTGCACTTTTCTCACCTGTCAGGCACTCTTTATACTTCACCTTTGACTTAAACACCTAATTATCATCATTCCCATCCCCTCACTGATAACCTGCCTCCTCCACTGGTCTCCCCAGTACCTCGAACTACTGAGATCCCATCAGAATCGACCAGCAAAGTGTCTGACCATCATGTGGGCACTGGGGCAGGCAGGCTTTGTCAACCTAACAGAGGGACTTAAAGGTAACAAGACTGAGTGCATCTGATCTCCCCTCTACGGTATGGTGCCATGTGCCTTCCAGGTATATCCCTGAACCCAAAACAGCGTTATCTGGAACCCTTAATAGAAATAAGTATTTATATAAAGAACTGATCCATTCACCAAAAGTGAATTGGAAGGAGCCTCGAAAAGTCATTTATTTCAGGACTGTCTTAGCTATTTCACCTGGGTTTTTGTCATTTGCAAATCTGACAAGCATGCCTTTGTCCAAGTCATTGGTGAAAATGTTCATTACAGGTCCATAAAATCATACGTGTCTATACTGGAAAAGCTTGTGGAAATTATCTCAATTGAATCCCTTTGTTTTACAAATGGGGAAACTGCCCCATAAAGATTAGGTGACTTAATCAAAGTATCTCTACTAGTTAATAACAGAACTAGAATCAAGGATATTAGATCCCTAATTCTTCAGCAATTGTTATTTTGCTAGGTAGCATAATCGATAGTGTACTAGACTTGGAATCAGGAAACCCTGAGTGGAAATCTTGCCTCAAACTAGCTGTATCAGCAAGTCATTGAACCTCTCTCAGCCTCGGTTTTCCGATCTGTAGAATATGAAGATACTAGCACCTACCTCACAGGGTTGTTGTGAGGGTCAAATGAGATAACCTGTAAAGCGCTTTGCAAATGTTAAAAGTGCTATAAAAATGTTGGCTATCATTACCATACCACATTGCATTCACCCCTTGCTCTCTCATAGTGTGGCTGGGGATCATGTTGCCTGTGCTGGGAATCAAGGCTCTGTCTCCCTTCTCCATTGCTTATTTGGACCGACTACTTCTGTGAGTGATTGCAGGAGTTCAGGGAGGGAGTTAAGGAAGGTTTGGGAATGTTCATAGAGTGACTGAGTCAGCAGAATATGATGTTAAGGTTCTAGTCCCTTCAGAGGCATGGAGAAATCAGAACAGCCCATTCACCTCGATCCTTGCAATGGAGGAATGAGGAAGGAAAGGACCAAAGTGGGGTGGGAGCAGGAGAGAGGGAGACATTACCTCATTTATCATGGACTGTGGACAAGTCTTCAGGGAGTCACACTTGGGGTGGAAGTCTGCAGCATACATGTTCTCCCCACCATTTCTAGGATGCATCCCAACCTCACCAAGGGCTTTGGCATGATTGGCCCTAAGGACTTCTTCCCACTTCTGGACTTTGCCTACATGCCCAACAACTCACTGGCATCCAGGTATGGCAGTTATATGTGTATGACAGTAGCAAGAGTCAGCAGGGCAGTGAGAGAGAGCAAGAGAGTCACAGAATTGGGAGATACCTCACCCTCAGCCCCCAACCCTTATACTCTCAGTCAGTGTCTTAGCAGATTCTAAGAGTGAGCCCTTGAGAGTCATGTTAACCAAGAAGATTAGCTTTGAGGAACACAGGTGGTATACTTTGTGTATGACTCCACCCTGCTGTATCCACAGCCTACAGGAACAGCTTTGTCAGCTCTACCCCAGACTGAAAGTGCTGGCATTTGGTGCAAAGCCAGAAACTACTCTGCATACGTACTTCCCCTCCTTCTTGTCCAGAGCCACCCCGAGCTGTCCCCCTGAAATGAAGAAAGAGGTAAGAAAGAAATAAGAAGGCCGAGACATCTTTCCCCTTCCCTTGAAGCAGGTAACTGAGAATTGTGGAAATGAATGCTTCCTATCTCGTGCCAAAAAAATCTGTTTTTAAGGAGTCTCAACAATTGAACATCCCTTTAATAGCTTGTTTATTGACACCTTCCCTCTTGCCTGTGGTTGTAATAGAGCCCCCACCTCCCTGCCCATCTGCCATGGCAGATGTGGTTCCTGACCTCCCTCTCTCTTATTCTTATTCTTCAGTGCCTGGTTGTACTTAAGCTTGGGTTCTGACTAGAAATATAGCTTCATCATTGTAGCTCTTTGAGGCTTCCTGGTATTTAAGAGTCCATCTCCAGGAGGATAACTTTGCTGGCTATGATCTGTAGTATCCATTACAAGGTCTGGCCTCACATTGTAGAGGTAATCCGCCTGCCCTGGACATACTGTCCAGGACTGTTGGCTTGTGAGATAACATGAGGCAAGCCCTGTGCTTCCAATAATTGTTCTCTTCCTCCACACAGCTCCTGAGAAGCTTGACTGAGTGCCTGGCCTTGGATGCCCTCAGCTTCAATGTTTGGAGACAGCTGTACACCAAGCACCTGTCACAATCCAGGTGGGGTAGAAATAGCAAAGCCAACCCACATAGCCCCAGACGCCTCTGACTCAGGAAGAGTCTGGGTGCTTGCTACCTGGACCTTGAGTTAGACCTGTCCAGGAGAACAAGGGGAACACAGGTGTACCCCTAGCCTTTAGGGCTCCTGACAGCTCCTTTTCAGTCAGAAAGCTATGAAGCTAGGGTCTTTTAAACACAATCCATTCCTGGTCCTCTGTCTTTGGGTAGTTAAGATGGGTCTCAGAGCTTCCCTTGTGGACTTCAGGAAGATGCGTTGGACCTAGAACTTTTAAGGTAAAGGGCCACATTTGGAAAAAGACAAGAAAATTTGAGAAGCTGTGTGGTCTCTGTGGTTGGGTGGGATTTTGGGGTCTACAAAAAATAGACTGAAGGGTGACTGCTTTTTCCACAGCTTACTGCTGGGACATATCCTGGAGACTTGGGACCAAACTCCTAAGAAGGTGAGGCACTGAGCTGGAGGGAGCCAGCGCACCTTGGGGGATAGGCAGCTCAGGAGAAGTTCTGGTTCTAAGATGGCGTCTTCACTGAGCAACTGGCTTCCCTGTAAGAGTGCTGCTGAGCTAGGAGGGCTACCAGCAGGTGGGGAAATCTAAATAGAGGAAACCTAAAAAGAGGGTAACACCCTCTGTTCCCAGCCCCTGGCCTTTTGCTTCCCATTAGATGAGGAAGTCTTTGCAAGAAATAATTCAGTCCTTCAAAATCACAAATGAGGAGCTCCTGAAGAAAGGGGGAAGTAACACTCAGGACGTCACAGCCTGCAGTACCATCTGTAAGGTATCCTGGTTCAGACATACTGATACATCCTGTTCCCCTTACTCTGCTATCTATATACTTCCAACCCAGATACTCTCCCATTCTCCCATTTTAGTCCAGTTCCTAACTCAGGTATAGATTCCCAATCTGTGTCTGTGCCACCCTTCTGTGGGAATTGCTAAGACTTGTTATACTTTCTTACCACTCAATTTAAGCAATAGTTCTGCCCCTTCCAAAAGGGTGTGGGTAGAAGCTTGTTCTCAGATTGAGAGAACCATCCACCTCTTGACTACTGTAATCCATTCTCACTTTTCCTAAGGGTATATTGCAGCAAGCACGTGGTCGTCAACTACCGTGGACTAAGCTGCTGCTTGTGTTCCTGGTGTTTGCAGCTGGCTTCCTGTTCCATGACTTCCGGTCACATAACTCCTTCCAAAGTAAGGAGCTGTGGATACCAAAGGGTGGGGAGGGAAAAGAGACAAGGGAAACAGCTAGATTTTCCTACCTAGCTTTAGACTTTTGATCAAATAAATCTTTGACTCTTTTATAGAAATTCTAAGCAACCACCAGATGGAAGCTATGCTCCTTTACCTGTCTACAGCTGTCTTCCTCCCAGCCTAACCCCATAGACAGGATAGTCTTTTGAACACACTCCCCTAAACAAGCTGAAGCTTGGCTCTCTTTTTCCATTCATTATCCCCAAGCATTAAAGTATCTGTCTATTCTTTCACTGTTCTCATCACTCCCTGGCCAAGTCAGTCACTAACCCTTGCTTCCCTTCCTAGCTTCCCTTTCAGCCCGTGTATTACAGTCATCTGGCTTCCTGCCTGCTGGTGAGGAGGCCTGTGCCAAGCTCTACTACTATGGTCTTCAAGGCTATAGGTGAGTCACATACAAATTAAGGTTGGATTGGGTTTTCATGTAGCATGATATATATAGCCATGAGATAAAGGGAGACTGCCTTTCTTTTCCTATCCCGCTAACCCAAAGGCACTACCATAAAAATGCTAGAAATAGCCAAGGGAAACTCATACTGTTTCTCCTCCTCCTCAGCTGGCTAGAGGAAACGTTACCTGTCTTTGGATCCCATCTAATGGCAGTGCTCGAACCCAGCCTTCAGCTAGCCTGGACCCAGACCAACACAACAGTCACCTTTGTCTCTACCTATTGTGTGTCCTGTCTTTCTTGGGCCTATGAGAACCTACCTGACATCTTCCAGGGGGTAAGCTAGAGAACTGGGACGAATGGAATCCCTTAGGCAAGCAAATTGTTATCCTTTGGAATAGCGTGAGAGCCTTGGACTAATTTCCTCCTCTTTCTGATCCACCTGCAGACCCAGTTCACAGACTCATTGTTACATCTGCTCCTACAGCTAAAGGAGTTGCTACTGCTCTTTTACCAGGACTTTCTGTTGCCTCTGTGGTATATGTTACTTACTGCATTGTTCCAAGTCCAGGAGTATTGTCAAGAGGCCTGCAGGTGAGATCCCTCAACTTCAGGCTTCTGTCCCAATCCTTCCTTCCATGTATTTCTCTCCTAGCAGTGCATGTTATTGTCTGTATATACTTTGGTTTACTTTTCATAGTCCTTTCACTTGACCCTCCCCCATACGTTCTTCTTACAGAGGTGATGTCACCTGGGACTGTATAAAGATACAACTGAGTAAGTTTGCCCACTGGATTTGGCTCTGCCTACAAGACATCACCATTGCCCTTGTGGACTGGGCATTAACCATGATATCCCAGCAATAGGCCCTGCCTGAGCAGTCACTTGTTTCCATTTCCAACAGGCCAGCAAAGACTGCTGAGGGGCAGGGGAATATGCATGGGAGTATGTGTCTGCATGAATGTCTTCTTTTTTGCTGTTGTTAACTTGGTGCCCCTTGTTTTGGCCTTATCCCATCTCGAAGTGATCTGCCTCTGCCCTAGCACACCCTTTGAAGAGGCATAAGCCTGAAGTACGTCACTTCCAACAGGCCCTCAACTGCATATATGTGCCCCATAGAACTCTTTCTCTGACCCTGTATCACACAGCTCTTTGTCTCTCCATGCATTCATCTGGGAATCTCTACCACCCTGTGTCCTTAAGGTACAAACAATTCAGCCACAAAGAGACTTAAACTCAGAGAGAGAGTCTCTTCATTGGCTTCTCCAACACAGTCCCATTGTTCCTAATCTCCTGGGTCTCAAGGAAATGACACCTGGAAATCTGGGTGGCAGAAGGAAAGGGCAAGGTAAGACCAGTAGACCTCACTACCTATTCTCAGTCACAACTTCAGCCATAATAACAGGATGCTGACATGAGAGCAAGAGCCACAGGGGCATTAGAAAGCACACACACATCTTGGCATTCCCAACAAGGTCACCAGGTTCTATCCATTGACCCAAGGGTAACACTGGAAACAGATTCCTCTCCAATCCAAAAGCTCACCTTATGCTCTGTCAGGCCCCTCCATCTCAGTTCTATTACCCCCACCACCTCCATCCCCACCCCAGTACAGGAGGGCAGGAGAAAGGCTAAGGCAGGTTAGCAGGGATATGGTTCTCTCCTGTGGCTCTACTGCTCCTTTCTCCTCTTGTCCCCATCTGCCCCTCAGGCCTAGGGCTCTGCAAGAGTTCCAGCGATCATGTGCCTGCTTCCCACCTTAGGCCTAGGGACCTCTTTCTCAAACATCCCAGTGGAACAGAGGGTTCAAGATATGACTTCTGGGTCCTATATATGCTTACTGAGTAGAATAAAAAAACATATTTGACCTCCTATTTCCCCATTATGTTTTGATAACCCCAAAAACTCTGGGTTGGTTGGAATAAACAGATTTCAATGTACTGCAGCCCTTCATTTCTGCATATTATTTATCCTAAGTAGTCAGCCCTTCCTTTGTCAGTGTTTCAACCTGCTCTAGGAATTCATGTCTTGGCATTGGCCCATGATGTGTGGGAGGGAAGCAATGGTAATACCTTGCCATCCTGAAAATTCTGTCCTTATGGTTTGGTATCCTGTTGTGCAAGTTTGCTTTGTGGAGGTGGTCCAAGCTTGAACAAAGGCTCAAAATTTGGTAGTGAGTTTTCCATAATGAAGGGCATAGTTAAGTTGAAAATTATCCTTAATAGCACTGAACTATTTTGGTAGCACACTATTACCTGAGGACCAAGGGCCAACCTTATATATAGCAAGGAGGTGAATGTGATGGGTGCCAACAGTGACCTGAGCCTGGCCTCAGTAGCTGAGCTGCTATGCCAGAAAACCTATGGCATTGATCAGGCATCCTTAAACCTCCACCTGGAGCCCTTATACTACCAGCTCCTAAAGGCATCTCCATAGGCCAGCTGTGCCTAAGTGCCTTCTGCCTCAAGGTGCTTCTAGAAAGAGCCTGAGCACCACATCTTCCAGTGTTCATACATGAAGACAAAAGATGAGTTTGAAATACAGGTTGGGGTGAGTCACCTAGGCTAATTGTTGCACACAACTTTCGCCTTGACTGCCTTAAAGACGCAACCCCAGCAGGATCGTGGTGCTTTGGTTTCTTCTTTAACTTTATAAGATAGAGGTACCAACTTTGAAGATTTGAATGGTGAGATAAATTATAATAAGAGTTTCAGTTATAGAGTAAACTGGATAATGGGGTTTTTTTTAAACCAAATAACTAGTGTGCCTCTTACAGAATACAAATATGTATTCTGTACATACAAATAAATACAAAAATTACCTTAAATATGTTGAGCCCTGGTACTGTCTAAACCAATCTTGGGAAATACATCAGCCACCCCTATTCTGCCAAAACAGGGTAGCTAGGTGGTGCAGTGGATAAAATGCTGGGCCTAGAATTAGGAAGACTCTCAATCTTCCTGAGTTCAGATCTGACCCTCAGACACTTACTGGCTGTGTGACCCTGAAAAAATCCCTTAATTCTGTTTGCCTCAGTTTCCTCTGTAAAACAAACTGGAGATCTTTGTCAAGAAAATCCCAGATGGGATCACAAAGAGTCAGACATGACTGAACAACAGCCATCAAAACACTTTTCAATCTAGGGTTGTTGACTTTTTTTCAAAGCCCCAGTAGAAGGGACCCAAATATCTATCTGGCTTCGTCATCGGGGAAGAGGATGTAACAGAAAAGTACTTTGGAAATTGCAAAAAAGAGGACCTCCTGTGCTAAGCAGGGTGACTAGATGAATGGCTTTGTAAGAAAGCAAGGAGTATGGGCAAAGTAGGATGAGCAAGTTAAAATAGATACGGAGAGTATTAGGAGGGGAAGGTAGCATTCTCTGTACGTTAGATATCTGTCCTGCTGTTTGGAACCAACCCAGTGACAATGGGGCACATAGAGAATGAATTTGTCAAATGTTCCCATTAATAAGAAAAATGTTGAAAGCTGGAGAGTTTCCACCCCAAGCATATATCCAGGAACTTTGGAGTAACAGAAAACACATTTGTTTGAATATTAACATGAAATTAACTGTTAAATTGTGAGTCATCTAAGAAATGAAATGGTGCCATGTAAGATAAAGTGACTGATCAATTAATCTTTTAACTTAGTGGTGTGACCCTACAAAAGAAGACGTTAGTACTAAGAAGCATGAAACTGAAAACACAGCACTAGAAAATGGAGTTGGGGTTTGGGATTTCTATGCTTTAACTACTATTGTATTGCTGATAAAGAGTACAGAAAAAGCATCCTCTTGGCCCAGAATCTTTAAAAAATAATGATATCTTTTTTTTAATTACATAATTTCTCCTTTTATCTCTCCCTCTTTTCCCTTTCAAAGAGCCATCTCTTATATTTTTTTAGAGAAAAAAATGCAAAACTGATCAATATACCCAGAAATAGGAATATATGTGTAATGTTCCACATCCATGGTCCTCCCTCCCACATCAGCAAAGGAGTGGAGTGGGATTGTCTTCTTGAATCCCTTCTTTGGAGCTATGTTTGTTCTTTGTGGTTATACATTTGTTTTTGATTATTTCATGACTGTTCTTTCCGTTTACATTATTATAGTCATTGTGTATATTGGGTTTATTTGGCTCTTATTTCATTCTGCATCACTTCATGCAAGTCTTTCCATGCTTCTCTGTATTTATTATATTATGTTGTTTCTTACAGCACAGTAATATTCAACTATATTCCTGTCCCACAATTTGTTTAGTTATTCCCCAACCAATTGGCATGTACTTTGTTTCTCCTTAGCTACCACAAAAATCGCTGCTATAAATATTTTGGTGGATATGGGAGAGTTTTTCCTTATCAATGACCTTCTGAGGGTATAAATCTAGTAATGAAATCTCTGGACCAAGGAATTTGGACATTTAGATCACTTTATTTGCATAATTTCAAATTGCTTTCCAAAATGGTTGTATTAAATAACAACTCCACCAACAATGCACTAGTGTGCCAGTCTTCCCAAAACTCCTCTACAACATTGACATTACCCACCTTAATTGCACAGAATTTTATTTGAAATAAATATCAACAGGAAAAAGAAAATTACTCTCCTGGTTTCCTTTTTTAAAATATTAGGGTGATGAGTGCCTGCTCTGAGAGGTTGCACAAAAGGATGTAAAGAAAGTGCTATTTGAAGTGTTCTGCATCAAATCCAATTCTCTTGCATATCATGGCAGGACCTCCACAATGGCTTGGTCTTCTTTGAGAACAAAGGACAAACAGCAGCACCTAATCATTCCCTAACTAATGAGAATTCCCTCATTTCCAATCCTTTGCCGCCACAAAAAACACTTCTATAAATATTTTTGTACATATGGTTCCTCTTCCTCATTTCCTGATGTCCTTGAGGTATGTGTAGATGCAGTAGTGATCCCTTATGAATAAGGGAAAAATTATCTGAAACAAGAAGAAAAGGAAAGGAAGGAAGGAGGGAGGGAGGGTGGGTGGGAGCTGGAGGGAGGAAAAGAAGGAAGGAAGGAAGGAAGGAAACAAATTTATTAAGTGCCTTCTATGTCCTCAGCCCTGTGCTAAGTGATTTAACAAATATTATCTCATTTGAAAATGGCACAATAATAGTGAGAGATCCAATGCTTCTTTCTCATATTTGAAAAAACCTAATAGAAAAATATGGAATTGAACAAACTTGTGAAGAAACTAGAGTGGAAATACATACAATTAGAGCTAACATTTATATAGCACCTACTATGTGCCAAGAACTATGCTAAATGCATCACAAATATTATCTCATCTGATCCTCACAACAACTCTAGGAGTTAGATGCTATGATTGTCCTCATTTTTGTTGTTCAGTCGTGTCTAATTCTTCATGACCCTATTTGGGGCTTTCTTGGCAAAGATAATGGAGTGATTTGCCATTTCCTTCTCCAGTTCATTTTACAAATGAGGAAATTAAGGCAAAGAGATTAAATGACTTGCCCAGAGTCACACAGTACACATTTGAGACTGGATCTGAATTCAGGTCATCCTGTCTCCAAAGTGGCTAGAAAATATATTTCTCAGTATCCCATGGAACGGTTACAAAAATTGAGCATGCATTAGTAAACAGATACATTGCAAATAAATGTAAAAGAGCAAAAATTGCAAACATTTTATAGATCACAACACAATAAAAATGATAATGTGTTCAGGGAGTGCAAACAAAAGGCACAAACCCAGATGAAGACTTAATAATGAAATCCTAAATAACAAGTGGGCCAAAGAACAAGCCATAGAAACAATAATTATGTGGAAGAAAACAATAATGATGAAGTAATATACCAGATAAATCCTTGAGGGGAAACTATATATGTGTATGTAAATATGCATTATATATGTACATAGATATATATAGATATAGATATATATATATATATATGTATGTATGTATGTATACCTAAAAGGGGCAAGTCAATGAAATCAGTATTTTTTAAAAATTAGAACCCAACAAGTAACTAACCTAAAATAAGCATAAAAGACATGTTGAAAAGCAGAGGAACAAGAAAATATATTGAAATGTTATAACTAAAAACTGGTTCTCTGAAAAGACTAGCAAAATGGATAAACTTTTAGCTAATCTGATTAAAGAGGGAAGAAAATCAAATCACCAAACAACAAATAAAGATGAAATCTCAACAAAAGCAGAATTAGAAGAATTGTCAGACCTACTATGCAAAGGTGCTAAAAAAAAACTATGAACACAAAAGAAGTAGAGTACTACCTTCTAAAATATAAAATATTCAAACTAGTAGAAGACCAAATAGAGATCTAAGTACTCTTACCTCTGGAAAAGAAGCAGAACTAGCTGTAAAAGAACTACCAAAGGGAAAAACTCCTGGTTCTGATAGATTTACTTTGAAAAAACAATACTAACGATTACTCTCAAAAATTGAGAAGAAAGATCTCTACCAAATTCCTTTTATGAGACGAATTTAGACCTAATAGCTAAACCAAAAAAGGATAAAGCAAAGAAAGGGAACTACAGATTAATGTTAATCATGAATAAAAATTTAAAATAAAACTCTACCAAAGAGATTGCAGCAATTCATCCAAAAAATCAATCATTGTGTCCAAATTGGATTTATGCCTGGGATGCAAGGATGGTTCAACATTTAGAAAAGCAATCAGCACAATTAATCATATTTAAAACAAACACATCCAAAACCACATGATTATTTCAATAGATGCAGAAAAAGACTGACAAAATACTTCCTGTAAGCATGCTAAAGATCCTACAAAGTATAAGCACAGAGGGATCATTTTTAATATTATAAAAATTATCTATCTACAACTAAAAGCAAGCATCACATGTGTATGGATACATTAGAAGCTCTCCCAATATATATAGGAGTAAAGCAAGGATTCTCACTTTTCCTGATATTATTTGGTATAGTTCTAGAAATGCTAGCTGTAAGACAAGATAAAGAAATTAAAAGGCATAAAGAAAGGCAAAGAGAAGATAAAACTAGCCCTGTTTGCTGATGAAATAATTGTTTGCTTACAAAAACTTAGGGAATCAGGAAAGATACTAATCCAGGAAATTGATAGCTTTAACAAAATTGCAGTCTACATCTATCCCATAAACACCGACAGCATTTCTGTTAAATAATAACAAAAACCATGCTGGAATAATAGGAAGGGAAATCTCATTCAAAATAACTTCAAATGCATGAAATACCTGGGGTTTAATGAACCAAAACACACAAAATACTACATGTACTCAAACTACAAATATTCAACTACAACTTACCCAGCAAACATTGAGCAACCACTACAGACAAGGCACTGCTTCAAATTCTAAAAGAGATATAAGTAAGTGGCACAGTAGACCCTTCCTCAAGAGTTCAAATCCAGCCTGAATCACTTAGTTGTGTGATTCTGGACAAGTCACCTAATCTTGTTTGCCTCAGTTTCCTCATCTGTAAAATAATCTGGAAAAGGAAATGGCAAACCAGACCAGTATCTTTGCCAAGAAAACTCCAAATAGGGTCACAAAGAGTCGGACAAGACTGAAATGACTCAGCCACAACAAAATAAAAGTTCACATCCTTGAGGCTCTTATAACCTAACTGGAAAGAAGACATATATAAATACAAAATTAATACTAAATCCATACAAAAATAGCTATGATAAAAGGCAAATATCTTCTTCCATCTTCCAAAGGAGAAAGTTGTGTGGAAGAAGGGGCTGAAGAAGGAAACTTGAGATAAATAAGGAAGAAATTGGTCAAAGGGATTTAGTGGCCTTGGAATATCTGACAAACACCAGATGCTGAATCCGAGGAGTAATCTGAGAGAACTTAAGGAAAAATTAAAGTTTCAAAATGACAGCCTGAAAAAGGAAAAAGATTGAGGAAAAAGGTTGGAGTGGGGAAGTGAGGAACAGAAGTCTGGGTACGGAGAGAAGGGTGGAGAGAGAAGGCAAATGAAGTTGAGTTTTGCTGTTATGTTGTTCAGAGGTGACGAAGCAAAGCAAAGGTACAAGAAGATGATTAAAAATGATATTTAAAAGGTAATAGAAGGCATGAATTATCAGAGAGATCAAAGAGAAGAGTAAGTTTTGCAATGATTTTAACTTAAGTGTGAAGTATTTACATTTCTGCTATCTCCAAAGGACTGTTCAAGGTGCAGGTCAGTCTCCCTCCTAGAAGAGAAGAGGAGGTTTGAAGAATGCTCCTCCAAACTCCAGGTTTTCGGGGACAGTGAAATATCCACTAAAAAATGAGAAGAAAGCCTTTCATGCCAAGATGGTTTTACTGGGGTGTGGCCACTGCACATGCCACAGTTTTTTGGAGCCACAAGTGAAAGTTGAGTGACAGATATGATGGGGTACAGGCTTTGGGAACCACCCTGAACCCTCCTTGAATCTTCCCACTTAATATGGTTTTTCATGGCTAAAGAAAGTTCTTCATTATATTTCATATGCATACTGTTAACCTAGCCTAGCCCTCCATTGTCTGTTACCTCCAGATTGCCTCCAGCTACCTCCCACCCTTGATCCTATCAAAATCCAAATCACTTGGTCCCTGGAGTCTGACCTCTAGTCACCCCAAACTACTTGGCCACCCCTAAATCCCTCTCATAATATAAGATCCATCTTACCTCCATGAAGGTGCTCAGATTCAATTTCAGATTCAATCTGGTAGGCTTGTCAATACAAGTGTCACCAATGTTCAGATTCTTTAAGAGTCTAGCCAATGGTGAGATCTCTTAAGAGTCTACCCAATATGGCAAATCTTTAATAAACTTTGTTTATTGGCTGAAAGAAGGCTTGATTCAAATTCATTTGGGCAGGACCCTGCATTTTGGTATTTTGGGGACCAGGGCACACCAAAGGTAGATGAGCAGCCCTGAAAAGGGCTTGGAAAGGCCTCACGCTAGATGTACTAGCCCTCCTTGAACACTCTATACAGCTTTGCACCCTCCTAGAATGTATAATAGAGAGGGGAAAAGCTAGATGTTGAAGAAAAAGGTACAAGCATGCTAGAAATAATTTCAATAAATTTATTGTTATTCTTAATCAAGCATTATACTCATTGGAGAGAGAAATATGCAAAATGACAGAGTCCCCTGATGTCCTTAGATATATCTTCCTCACTCAAAATAACATTTATAAGATACTTAAACAAGGAAATTTCATAATATAATAAAACATAACTCCACATGTTAGGGTAAAGTAAAAGTTAACATTTTGCTTCATTAATGCAGAACAAGAGTAACTTAATCTTGGAGGATCATTGTTCTATAACCACTCAGTTCCTCTAGAAAATTCTCTTCAAGTCATGGAGAAAGAATCTACTACTCTCACGTGGATTGTTACCCTGAGGGTCAAAGTGGATCAATCAAGGGCCCCTTTCCCTTGTCCTTACCCAGTCATTACCCCAGTTACTTCAAGGGAGAAACCCTTCCTGGACTGAGAAAGGGAAAAGGATATTGTTTTAGCATTAATGGTTAGATAAAGGCAGATACAAGTTTCTTTTAGATTAGTCCAAAGACCTATCTAGGTAACTATTAAAATGCTTTTTAAAAATATTTCAAAAGGGGGCCGGGAATGCGGGCCCAGGACAGTTGGGTAAGGAGATGACCACACTCCAGGCTTTCACATGTGACAACCTGTTTCCTTTCAACAACATCAATCTGGATCCACTAACAGAAACTTATGAGATACCATTTTATTTACAATATCTAGCTCACTAGCCCGAGTATTTCATAGTTGCAGAGAGGCACCTGGTGGCGAGCTCATGGGTTACATTATGGGTAAAGCAGAGGGCTCAGTAGCCAGAAAAGATTGTCATGTCACAGCCCTATCAGTTGCCCCTGAATTTCGACGTCTTAGTTTAGCTGCTAAATTAATGGAGCTACTGGAGGAGATTTCAGAAAGAAAGGGAAATATTTTGAAAGAGTGTCAAAGCAAGTTGCAGTCAACATGTATAAGCAACTGGGCTACAGAATATATAGAATAGTAATAGAATACTATGCTATGAGCAATGGAGAGCCTGATGAAGACGCTTATGATATGAGAAAAGCATTCTGTAGGGACACAGAAAAGAAAGCCATTATACCATTACCTCATCCTGTGAGTCCTGAAGACAGTGAATATCTACCTAGGCAATGGTTCTTAGGCAGAGAATACTACAGATCATCTTTTATGGACAATAATATTTTTCATTGGAAATTGAGTCTAAAAATCAATTTCAGAGTTGTGTATACAGGTACATCTTGAAGATCCTTAAGGAGAAAAATAATCACTTCATTTCTTGAAGGCTTGAATAAGAAAATATTTTCTATATGGACTTCTTAATTTAAACCCCAAGTCCCAGTCTAACAATAGCACATTAAAGAAAGTTCTTCATTATATTTCATATGCAATTAAAAAGGCACCTACGCCAAAAGGATACAAGACATTCCATTATCATGGTTCACAGTATTAGTTAAGTACTAAGGAAGTACTGGCTTCATTTCTCTTATAAATTCTGTGCCTGAGAATCACTGCTGTCTCTATTTTTTGATCTTCATATTGAATAGTTAAATGAAGCTTTAAAAGCATTTGTGAAAATTTCAAATGTATAAAGATAAAATGTATAATAAAACACAAATTCACTATGTGAAAAAATATATTTCAAAAGGAGGAAGTGGGCAAGGGAGAAGGTGTCTGTTTTTACATGGATATTGTCTGACACGTCTAGATTTGGAGAGAGCAAATTTCAAAAAGTTCATAGTGATGAAGAAAAAATACTAACTACTGTACTGTGTGTTTTTAGGCGTAAGTCTGACAGAAACAATTTTATTTCATTTAATATTAGTATCTAAGCCATTTGTAGCTTAGAGAAAAGTCCAACTTAGCATAGTTTCCCCCATGCCTCCTGACACGATTAACTGTCCCCCGGATATTTTATGGTAACATTTATAGGAAAATACAATGTTAGGTTAACAGTCCAAAATAGTAGAGTAACAAAATTGTCCCTTCTAGGACACGCTCCTCCTCAAGCAAGCAAAGTGACACCCTTCCTTTGAGCAAAATTTTAATCCTTTCTCCATGGATGAGGGTAGGCCCTAATATCAATCACTTTAGGGAAGTGGGGAAAGCAACAAAGTAAATAAGACAAGAATTAAATTTGGTTGTTGCCTTTAATGCATTTCTCTAAGAAAGGCCTTTTTGTCCTCAATCTATCACTCACCTTTCCAAGGAGCTTGCTTTCCCCAGGAGTCTGGAAAGGACTTTAAGAGAAAAATATTATTTAATATTTTAAATTTTACTAAAAAAGGAAGCTTCTTAGTATACACACACATATATACATACAGACTATGCATATGTGTGTGTGTGTATGTATATGGGAAACTATCTCATTGACTAAAATTCTACAGAAACCAGAATAAGAAGCTCTCAAGAATAATTTCTGAAGATACTAATCATGAGGAAATGATTCCAATTATCCAATTATTCCAATCCCAATTATGGGGCGGGAAATGGGAATTATCAGAGGTGACTAATGGATACATAGGGAACTCATCAACCAACTTGGATTTTAGATGTGAACAAAAGATGGCAGCAAGAAAAGAATAAATATAAGTGTATCATGGTTCTATAAAACTAATTATAACTAATTAAGTTATATAATAATTATATTATCATCATAACTAATAAAACTAATATCAGACATTCTAAAACTCAGAATTAAAGCTAAGAACTATAAAAAGGTGTTGTTGGGGGTTTTTTTAGGGTGAAAAAGGGAATCAAATAGTAAGGCTCTGTCACCAGCTCTTTTTTAAAATATTCTCTCTATATATTTATTTGGTGATTTAATTATCAAGCCTACGTAGACGACTCCTAGATCTCTCTATCTAGTTCTAGTGTCTTTCCTGAGCTCCTATCCCACATTACCTATTGGACATTTCAAATTGGATTTCCCAGAGGCACTTTCAATCCAATGTGTCCAGAACTGAACCATCATTTCTCCCAGATTCTCTCCTTTCCTGAAATTTCCTGTTTCTGCCAAGGGTACCGCTATCTTATTTTCCTGAGTTTGTTACTTTGGTGATATTTTTGACTCCCCACTCTCCTTCATCCCTCTTCGACCTTCACACCAGTCCTATCAAATATTTGATCCCTTCTTTCCACTTACATAGCCACCAACCTAATTCAAACTCACATTACTTCTCTACTGGATTATTAAAATAGCCACATAATGAGTCCCCTGCTTCATTTCTCTCCTTTCCAATCCATCCTCCACATAGCTGACAAAGTGAATTTCCTGAAGCATGGGTCTGGGAGATAGGAAAGATACCAGATAAGAACCAGATAAGAGTAAATTTTCCAGTTTTCAAAACTGTAAACCAGTGAGCTTGACTTCAGTTCTTGGGGGAAATTCTAGAACGTATCATTAAAGAGATCTAGAAAGGGAAGTGATAATTGCACACGGGCAACATGGCTTTGTCAATAACCAGTGATGCTAAACCAACTTTAATTCCTTTTGGAGGAGATCACAAAATAGGCAAAGTTTAACTTGATTTTGGCAAAGTGATGGATCAAATATTTCATGCTATTCTTTTGGAAAGTATGGAGAGATATGGGCTAGATGAAACTTTTGTTGGATTTGGAACTGGTTGAATGGCAGAACTCAAAGTTGTTGATATTAGGACCCACTCTTATTCACAACCAACTCTTCTTGAATTTTCTTGGCAAAGATATTGGAGTAGTTTGATATTTTTCAATGGAGCTCATTTTACAGCTGAGGTCAAGTAACTTGCCCAGGGTCACAAAGCTAGTATCTGATTTGAACTTACAAAGATGAGTCTTCCTACCTTAGGCCTGGCACTCTAACTCTATTTGGATGGATAGATAAATAGGTAGATGATAGACAGATAGATATAGATATATAGATAGACAGATAGATAGACAAATGCACACATATATATGTATGTATACATGTAGGTATGTATGTATAAAAATGTATAAACATATATAATTGAATCCAAGATTTATATACTGACATCCTTGCTAGAAAAATTCCAATTCTAGTAGTAATTTACTATGCCCTTCCCCTCCTCCAAAAAAAAAATCCCTTTTTCTTTTTCTGGATCTGATATCTTCTTTCTAAGTCAGAATAAGTCAACAGGCCCAGCCTTTCAGCAGTTTATACCTCCTTTCCTTTACAAAGTCCTGGCTCTGAATGTGGAGATTGTGACAGCAATGCTAGTAAGACAGTACAGGAATCACAGAACATAATACCAGAAGTTACAAAACTACTGAAAGTATCTGTTGACCTGAAAGTTTGGTTAAAAAAGGCTGTTTGCTAAATGCATATTGCTTATTCCCTTAAAGTTAGTGGTTACATGGCCATGGAGCCAGAAGGAAATCTCTGACTGACTGTTACAGGAATGACCAGGTTTAAATCTGTTTTAGGACAATCCTAGGGTGTTTGTGTCTCCCAGATTTATGGTTTCTATGTGTGTTTGACTATTCCATGAGAAAGGAATTTCTTAAATGTATAGGCTGTAAATACAGTAAGATAGAGCTAAAGTTTCAATTGAAATTACAACCCAGGATATCTGTGTTTTCTTTACCCAACATGCCATAAAATAGTTATATGTTCACAAAGTATTATGATACGGAAAAAGTCCCATTATTCAAGATAGTGTCTCTGGTTAAGGCTCTTATAAAGTAAGTGAGTCAGCCCCATCTGGCCTTGTTGACATAGTAAACTCATTCTCTGAGTTTACTTCAGACAACAAAGAGACTGTTAGTTCCAGGCTCTTCCTCTGATTGATTAATTCAAGCTATGGCCCTTATTAAAGTCCAAAAATGATATTAAATATTATCATATCTAACCTAAAGTGAGAATCATTTCCCCAAAACGCCTAATAAAATGTAGTTTTTAGGGCTGGGTGGTTCATGAATACTGAGAACTTCAAAAATAAATCTGAAGGGAAGCTAATAAAATCAATAAATATCTAAGACATTTTGGTGAAAGCATATTTCAATTAACGAAACACCTTTACGGCAGTAAAACACTTTACACCGAGCAGCCCAATATACAACCTCACAAAAGGATCCATGGCCCTATGAAGGCCCCAGGAGTGAACTTCCACAAAATACTGGTAAACATCTATTTTATAATAAATAATTCCAAGACTGTTTCAAACACACACAATCCAAGAGAGGAACACAGGATTTGGGGTGAGGTGCTGCGGGCGCACGCCACCATTTTCATCAATGAGGCAAGCTGAGGTTTTCAGGCGGCACGAAGCCCAAACAGCTAAAACACGGACCCGCCAAAACAAGTCAGGACCCCCAGGCGCTTCCGCTTCCAGGGGTCCGCGCATCTCTGGTGCCGGGATTAAGAGTGACCTCCCACGCCCAGGGAGAAGCGCCCGGGAGAGGCCGGGCTTTTAGGGCAACGATGAGGCCAAACCAGGCCGCCGCGTGCCGTCCGGGGGCTGAGGCCGGGCGGAGGGGGCCACGGGCGATGCTGCGGCCCGGCGCACCGGCTCCGCGACGTCCCGGACGGCCAGGGTCCAAGGGCCCCGTTCGGTCCTCCAGCGCCAGGGGCCGGCACGGGCGAGGCCTGGCCTTGGTCCGATGCCGGGGCGAAGAGCGCATGTAGGCGCTTACTGCACGTCCTGTTCTAAGGAGCCCGGAACGGTGAAGGTGTAGGATTTCCGCGGCACTCTCCGGGCTGGACGGGCAAACCACAGGCGCCCCGGGCCGGAGATGCGGGCGCTACAGCCGGGCCGGAGATGCGGGCGCTACAGCCGGGCCGGAGATGCGGGCGCTACAGCCGG
>CM053769.1:265130161-265152425 GCA_028658325.1 Potorous gilbertii | reverse complement strand
GATTTCCGCGGCACTCTCCGGGCTGGACGGGCAAACCACAGGCGCCCCGGGCCGGAGATGCGGGCGCTACAGCCGGGCCGGAGATGCGGGCGCTACAGCCGGGCCGGAGATGCGGGCGCTACAGCCGGGCCGGAGATGCGGGCGCTACAGCCGGGCCGGAGATGCGGGCGCTACAGCCGGACCGCAGGCCACCCTCGCCCCGGGGCCTCGGTCCCCGGGCTCCCTCCAGGGCCCCCCCACCCCCGCAGCGCTCCGGCTCGCCAGGTACCCACGCACCCCGGGCTCTGTCCTCGCCCGGACGTCGCCCCTCACTCCGCCCGCGGGGCGCGAGTCCGAGTTGGTAAAGCGTTGTCCCGCATTGTTTGTAAGACACCTGTGCGCTCGAGGCTTTGGACGGAGCTGCAGTTAATGACTCTTTTTAAATGGGGGAGAGGAGGCGCGCGCGATTCAGAGGGTGACGAGGGAAAAGACCTCCTAGAAGGCTGCTGCTGGGGGCAAAGAAAGCAGTGGCCTTCACGGTCGAGCGCTTTCGGCGGGGCACCTTCCCGGACCGGCTATTTCAAGTCTGCGGGGCGGAAGCGGGAAAGGCCGAGCTGCGGAGAAGCAGCCGGGACGAGCACGCCGCCCTTGTAAAGTTAAAGGAGATCAGGAGAGGACCCAGAACAGCGAGGCCTTCGATAGCTCAGTTGGTAGAGCGGAGGACTGTAGCGGGACTACTCTGGTTATCCTTAGGTCGCTGGTTCGATTCCGGCTCGAAGGACTTCCCAAATGTTTTCTTCTCTCCACCTTTATTATTGGCAACTTAATTAACGGAATTTATTTAATTAACCGCGTTAGGGCATGTATGTGTTTGCATGTACCTACTGACTTTTTGCCAGAAAGGACCTGTTTGCATTCAACTGAGCACAAGACACGTATGGGAGTGTCCCAGGATGTGTTACGTTGTTATCAGGTGTGTGAAGACCTATTCTGGATGTATATATGACCTGTTTATGTCATGGTGGGTGTGTTTTTCCTAGATCTACTCGTGTTCTACGGTGGTTTATCCCACTCGCCACCGGAAATCCCCCGTTTCCTAGCAATTGAGCCTGGGTGTTTCTCGGGGATGGCCGAGAGGGCGGGGCACGCGGTGGAACGGCTGGCTTGTGTATCCTAAGGAGAAGCGAAAGGTGCCTCACACAAGCGGGGGATTAGCTCAAATGGTAGAGCGCTCGCTTAGCATGCGAGAGGTAGCGGGATCGATGCCCGCATCCTCCAGTGGCTTTTGTTTTCCTCCCCAGACGCGTGGATTCCTGCTTGCTCCGCAATCCAAAGCCTAGCCGAGGGCTCGCAAGCGTTTTGTTCTTATTCTCTTGTACCGCGGTTATGACGGGTAAAAGCGGTTATTTTTCCACTCCGTAGCTCGGTCCTCCTGTCTCTTTGCAGTCCCGCCCGGGTGACTGTGGGGAGCAGCGGACGGAAGTGGGACTCTTCTCGAGAGCTGGAGAGAGGCGAACGCGCCAGGGGTTACTTTCCCGGGAACTCAGCCCCGGGCGACCGCGAGGGGAGAAAAGACCCCGCACCTCCCCGGCCCGACCAATGGCAGTGAGTGTTGCTGGGTGGGTGGGCAGCTGCGCCCGCGGCCAATAGGCGGATGGCTTGTTGTTTCCTGGCAGAGCGGGGTCCCGGCGCCGCGGCGCTCCCGTTTTGTTTGGGTCCTGGGCGACGGGCCCGGGCTCTGAGCCGGGGCTGGAGGCGCAGCCACACTGACGGGAGGAGGAACGGGAGCGCCGGCCCCGAGAGAGGTGAGGGGCTCTCCGCGGCCGGGCTCCCGCACCCCGGTTCAGCCCCCGGCCCCGCCCCCCTCGGCCCCTCCGGTCCGGAACCCCCTCCTGGGATACCGCCCCGGCCCGGCCCCGCCCCCGGCCCCGTCACGCCGACCGCCGCGGCTGCCCGCCCGGCCCCGTGCTCGGCTCGGAGCCGGGCGCCCGACCCCGCTTCCCGCGGCCGGGCCGGGCAGGTGGGCCGGTCCGCGTTGGGGGGCTGTGCCCAGCTCCCCTGCCCCACACCCAGCGCCCGGACGGCTGCGCGGCTCTCCTGCCCCGCGGCCCTTTAGGGAATTGATTTGGTATGGTCTCGGGGCTTGCAACCCCTCCCTCTAAGGCGGGACCCCGGGGAGGGCGGCCCGGCCCGAGCTGGGACCCGGTATCCTAGATGGAGTTGAGGTGTAGAGCTGCTGGTGACCCGCTTCCTGTGCCTGGAATAAGCCGCCCTTGTGCCTTCTTTTCCACAATAGGTGGAAAGCCTTGGGAAGCTGGGCCCGGGAGGCTCCCGGAGTGTCTCTCCAGGTTAAGCGGATCCACGCGGGGGAGGGGGGGGGGGAGGGGGAGGGTCTCCGAGGTGAAGCTTGGCTCCTCCCTCCAAGGGACCCCTGGAGACAGGGGCCTTCCTCGGGGATGCCCCCCCATGTATCGGAGTTGGGGTGTCCTCCCTAGGATTGAGGCCAATCTTTACATCGTGAAGACTTTGGGCGGAAAGAGGCTCCGAGTCCGGTGGTGTCTGCATGCTTTAATCACGACATCCCCTCCCGGGGATGGGCATAGCCAGTTCAGTAGCATGATGGGGTTAGGTCACAACCTAAGTCCGGTGTCCTTGGCGGTGACTCCTTTTGGTGTTCTCTAGCAAAGCTGCTTCCCGATTTTCTTGAAGTACTGGAAAGCCCCCTCAGAACCCCGGAGACTAACAAAGTCAGTTTTCACAACTTGTCTTCTTCCCTCTCCTTCCCCTCCCTCCTTCCCTGTCCCCATCCCACCCCCTTAGCTCTCAGGGCCAGTCTGGGGCAGGAGGATGCTTACTCAGCCCCACCATGGAGCTGCGCTGTGGGGGACTGCTGTTCAGTTCCCGCTTTGACTCAGGGAACTTGGCCCATGTGGAGAAGGTGGATTCTGTGGCTAGTGAAGGGGAGGGGGGCGGGAGTGGGGGATCAGCCCCCACCACCGGCGGAATATCCTCTACCTCTGACTACGAATTCAACGTGTGGACTCGACCTGATTGTGCTGAAACAGAATATGAGAATGGGAACAGGTATGAAGCTGGGGTCAAGGGGAGGGAATATGCAGAAACCCAGCGCCATACATCCTTTGGCCTTACTCTCCTACCTGATATCCCAGGGATCTACTTGGCTCTCCTCAGTTTTACAATGCCCTTCTTCTCATCCCCATAGAACAGCCTTTTCCCATTCTTTCTACTAACCTGCCTTGCTCTGTTCTGGTTGCTACCTCATCCCTCTCCCTTATAGACTTACCTCTTCTTACTCTACCCCATTAGGTCATGGTTCTACTTCAGTGTCCGGGGAGGAATTCCAGGAAAACTCATAAAGATTAACATCATGAACATGAACAAGCAAAGCAAACTGTACTCCCAGGGCATGGCACCCTTTGTGCGCACGCTACCCACTCGACCCCGTTGGGAACGCATCCGGGACAGGCCCACCTTTGAGGTATAGTTTCCACACAGAAGAAAGGACTGTATTGCTATAGATAAAAACTAAAAAGTGGGGTGCAAAGATTCTTTGAGAGAAAGAAATCATTCTGTCTGGTAAAAGGAATTAGAAAGAAAGGACTTTACATCAGTCCTCTGCTTTAAACCCAAGGTACATCTGTAGCTTTTAGTGGGTCTTTGATCCTAATGTCTAGGAGGCATTGAAAGGCCTGGTTGCTAAGGCAAGTAGCTACATTGAGACAGGTGGCATATTCTCAGATGTGAAGCTGAGAAACTGGTTGTTGTTGCTATGATGCCAAAGGGCTAGATACTAATTTGGTGGACTGAAAAGACTAGCTGTTAATATTGAATTTATTATCTATGGAAGTAATAGTTGGTTACCCTTTCCTCTTCTTCCTCTGTCCCATCAGATGACAGAGACACAGTTTGTGCTGTCTTTTGTGCACCGCTTCGTGGAGGGTCGTGGGGCTACCACCTTCTTCGCATTCTGCTACCCCTTCTCCTACAGTGACTGCCAGGATCTGCTGAACCAGCTAGACCAGCGCTTTTTGGAGAGCCATCCTTCCCTTAGCAGGTGCTGTGTCCTGCCTTTTCTCCCTCCTCAAAGTACTGGGACCAGACACTGCCTCTGCTTCTCCTGTGAACTGCCCTAAGAGCTCTCAATTGATACTTCTTCAGCCTTTTCCCTGTATAGCTGTGTACCACCACTGTCTCCTTTTGAGACTGGAGTATCAGTTGTCTTGATCTCATCATGCCATTCCTACCATCTCCACCTCATTTTCCTGCCTGGTTCAGACCTTCTATTGCCTTGGCCAAAGAAAAAGGACTAAATCTCTATTTCTTTCAATTACTCAAACAAGTATTTATTCACTAACTCCTGTATGTTCCATTTATGCTTTACCTAGTTACCATCAGAATGGAATCTCTCATGCCCTGACAGAGCACATAGCCTGAGAGAGAATCCCTATCTCTGAGAAGCCACAAAGCAAAGAAAAGATGGTGGCCACATAATTTCTTCCCACCTCTTTGCCCTGTGGATAGAGATTCCTTCATGCCAGCATATGTGCCTCTTTTTCTCAATTGTTGTCCTGCCTCCACTTTTACATTATTTTCTCTTTCTATTCTTTAATTAACTTTTTGCATTCAGCTTCTAAATTACAAAGGTGTGGAGTTTAGGGACCAGGAAGTTTGTCTCCCTATCTCTACCTTAATTCCCTTTTGCAAATGTGGTCTGTCCCCACTTGAGACATTGGGGATTCCCATGATTCCCATGGCCTGATGACCCTTATCCTTGCAGCTCCTTGGATTCCATTTATTACCACCGAGAACTCCTTTGCAACTCTCTGGATGGACTTCGTGTAGATCTGCTGACTGTGAGTTCCTGTCATGGACTTCGAGATGAAAGAGAACCCCGTCTGGAGCAGCTATTTCCTGATACCAGCACACCCCGGCCATTCTGTTTCTCAGGCAAGAGGGTGAGTGGGGAGGAAAGAAAGGTAGGAGGTTGGCCCTTTTCTCTCATTCTATCCGTCATGGCAGAAGCCAAAACACTTATAGGTATTGGACCATGTATCTCTAGTCTGCTTCTCCAGTCTTAGTCTAGGGCACGAGTGATACCTTAGACCGCTTGCTATCACAGCCCCAGTTGGGGCCCAGGCTATATCCTTTTGCTGTCAGAATAGGCGTAGAACCGACAGCCTTAATTGTTGCTTTCCTCATCACAGATATTCTTCTTGAGTAGCAGAGTACACCCTGGGGAGACACCATCTAGCTTTGTTTTCAATGGTTTTTTGGACTTTATCCTTCGACCTGATGACCCTCGTGCCCAGACTCTACGTCGTCTTTTTGTCTTTAAACTAATTCCCATGTTGAACCCAGATGGTGTGGTACGGGGTCACTATCGGTAAGTATAGCTTCCCCTTCATCTCTCAATCATTAGTAGTCCCCTTGATAAATGCTATAGTGTCATGATGAGGTAAAATTTACTCTGTCCTGCTTTCACAACTCTCTTATATCCTAAAGAGGGAATGCCCCGTTGTCCTGAAAAAGAATGCATTCTCCTGGACATCCTCCTGGAGGACCAGGAAGGAAAAAAGATGTAGGGTAGCTTGGATGTGGAGAACCATTCCCAGATTCCAGTAGTAGTACAATGTATATTATGTAGATTTAACCATGTACACTCTTCCAAAACACCTAGTACAATGCTAGGCATACAGGGAAGGCTCAAGAATGATTAAGCTGATAATACCAGGAGTTGTAAAAGATCTGGTTTGGGGTGAGGCTGTCCTCAATCCTTTCCTTTCCTTGGTTTTTCTACTTAAGATTTATTCAAACTATAGGATAATCAGTCCCCTGACTCCTATCTTATGCCACTCACGCTAGTCTCTGTTTTCCCACTCCATCTTTTTGGAACTCAACCTTATCCCTTGTGCCCACACAGGACTGACTCACGAGGAGTAAACCTGAACCGTCAGTATCTAAAGCCAGATGCAGTCCTGCACCCAGCCATCTATGGGGCTAAGGCTGTGCTGCTCTACCACCATGTGCACTCACGTCTGAATCCCCATTCTCCCTCTGACCACCAGCCCAATCCCCAACCCTCAGCCCCACCTGGTCCTCTTTCTGAACTTGAAAACACTGACAATCTCCATGATGAAGCTGACCTTGGACTCTCAGCTGATGGGGACAATTCTGAGTCCTGGACCCAAACTGAGCCACCAAGCCAGGACCCCAATAGTTTGTGGTTTTTGGAATCAGAATCTAGTGAGGTGGAGCCAGCCCCTGAAACCATTCCCCCTAAGGAGAGTGGTGTGGCCTACTATGTGGACTTACATGGACATGCCTCTAAAAGGGGTTGTTTCATGTATGGCAATAGCTTCAGTGATGAGAGTACCCAGGTAGGGACCTTGAAACTGGCCTGGGAATGTGGTCTGCATTAGGAATTAAGAGGGGGAGGGGAGTGTTAACATGTAGAATGTGAGCAGAAGGAACAATAGCTATAGGCTTGTTAGCTCTCTGGGGGGCAGCTAGCAATAAATCTGCAAGCAGGAGGTACTTTTTAAATTGCGTTTTAATGCTAAGGACCAGGCTTTTCAAAACTAAATGAAATTAGGCCTTTTCTAATGGGAGCCAAATATAAAAGATGAGGGAGGAGAGGGAATAGGAAAGAGTAGGAGAAAGGTCATGGAGAGAAAGAAATGTGTTGATTTAATTGTACCTACCTTTCTTAAACATCTAGTACAAAGCCATGTACACAGTGAGAATTCAAGAATTATTAACTTGTTACTGGTGACTGATAGCATGTGTTGATATTGAATGTAGTGACTTATCTCCTTCTCTTTCCCACTACACCTTCTGAGGTTGCTCTTATTCCCAAATAGGTGGAAAACATGCTGTATCCAAAGCTTATCTCCCTGAATTCAGCACACTTTGATTTCCAAGGCTGCAATTTCTCAGAGAAGAACATGTATGCTCGGGATCGTCGAGATGGACAGTCTAAGGAAGGCAGTGGTCGAGTTGCCATCTACAAAGCCTCAGGGATCATCCACAGGTCAGGGTAGACACTGGGAAAATAGGGCTTCAGCTTCTGGTTACCTTCTCCTATAAGTACCCACACTCACCCTTAAGAGGGGAATGGTGGAAATGGGTGGTGGCAGCCCAAAGCATCTCAGAAGAAAGGCCTTCAAATAAAGATTTTTTTTTTTTGTTTCTGTGGATCTGCCTTTCACAGCTTAGCTCGGAGGGTATAGTATTTGGAGTGGTTGCCAACTCATTGGGAAATAGCCCTTAATCGTTCCATTGACCACTTCAGTATGCTCAAGCTACATGTCATCTGTCCAGAGTAGTGATATAAAGGTCTCTGTGTCTTAGCTACACACTTGAATGCAACTACAACACTGGACGTTCAGTAAACAGCATCCCTGCTGCCTGCCACGACAATGGGCGTGCCAGCCCCCCTCCCCCACCTGCTTTCCGTTCCAGATACACTGTGGAGCTGTTTGAACAGGTAATCAAGCTGTGGAGGAAGAAGCAAAAGCATCAGGCAGTCTAGCCTCAAACCATGAGTGGCTTACACTAGTGCTTCTTAAATTATGGATCATGACTCCATATAGGGTCGAAAAAAAATTTTGGCAACAGTAAAAAGTTTCTGAATGAGCAGAGATGAAAAATTAATTAAAAAGCAAATCAGAGATGTTTCTAACATCCCTTGCCTGTGTTACATCTAACAACTTTACTGCAACCCAGGTTCTAAACCATAAAGCATGCGCTGCAAATGCCCTCAAGCTATGTAACTCCAGTAAACACTGCTCAAATGGAAAAAAAGTTTAAAAAGCCTTGACCTTGACTGAAATCTTAAGGAGAGATCATACTGCCACTAGAGCTCGGTTAGATCCTCCCAAATAGTGGGGAGTTGAATATTCCCCAATCCTGCAAGTAGGACTCCAGTTGAATGCCCCTTCCAGTTTTGGGAGCATATCTTTGTCCAACACTTTTGGGGCTTAGGTTTTTCCCCTTATCTCATAGTACCTTGTTTTACTGGGTCATTCCTTTTATCATACAAGGGCATGTGTGTCTTTCCTGGCCTTGTAGGAGGCTGCATAGGAATAAGGAAAAAAGAGCTTTGTTCCTTTCTATAATGAACAGACCTTTCTACTCCAAGCCATTGAGGGTCACTAAACTCACAAGAGAGTGCTGCCATCTGGCTTAATTCTTGAGATATAGCAACTCCATAAAAGCAGTAGTATGAAAAGGAAAAAATTTAAGGCAAAGAATTTCAGTCCCAGCTTTGATAGGGGACATACTCTGGCTACAGGTGAGGGACAGTGACCTTCCCCTTAGCATATGCTATAACCCAAGTGTTGTGAGGCAGAGGATAAGTGAGTGATCCAAATCAAGAATGATTGAATCATCTCTTCTCTACCATTGTAAGAAGCTCCCAAATACCAAATTGTACTTGAACTCCCTTGGCAGGTAGGGCGGGCTGTGGCCATTGCAGCCCTGGACATGGCAGAATGCAATCCCTGGCCACGAATTGTCCTTTCGGAGCACAGCTGCCTCAACAACTTGAGAGCCTGGATGCTGAGACATGTCCGTAACAGCAGAGGTGTAGGTAACAGCCTTAATGTAGGCATCAACAAAAGGAGAGGCTCTCGAACCCCACCAAAAGTCCCCAAGTAAGGACAACAGGATGGGAGGAAAGGGTGGGAAAATGGAAGTTACTTGGTTTTGAGATAAAAACATGAGGTCTCAGCTATTTCAAGGAATGTGTAAAATACTCAGAACATACTTAATTTTATAACTGTGTACCATAGGATGCTTCTAGGAGGGGGAAAAGGGTGTCATGAATTCAAATCCACAATAACTCAGTGCCT
This sequence comes from Potorous gilbertii, assembly GCA_028658325.1. Taxonomy (NCBI): domain Eukaryota; kingdom Metazoa; phylum Chordata; class Mammalia; order Diprotodontia; family Potoroidae; genus Potorous; species Potorous gilbertii. The sequence continues at coordinate 265,143,573 of CM053769.1, read as the reverse complement.
AACAGATTGAGAATCCCTAGCCTAGGGAAACAAGAACTTAGAAGGGATGAGGAGGGAGGGACTTCCAGAAAGTTAGAGTTACCAGCCTATCCAGGTGGCTAGATACATTTGCCACAGGAAGCTACTTCTAACTTCTTTAACAGCATGACCCAGATTGGGAGGGATTACATGAAAGGGGCTTGTTAGCTAATCATGAGGCAGATTTCTTTTTTCTCTCCTTTGGTAGTGGCACCTAATGGTCCCTTAATCCAAAGATGATTTCAGTTGATTTTTCCTTAGGGAAAGACATGGAGGCTGAAAGACTTGGTACATATGGGCCCCAGACTTCACCGGTTACGTCTGCTTCTTTGCAGTGGTTTGCCTATGTCATGTTCTGAAAATACCCTGAACCGGGCCCGAAGCTTCAGCACTGGTACCAGTGGCAGCAGCCAGCAAAACTCTCCACAGATCAAAACTTCACCAAGCTTTCCCTTTCATAGCAGTCGGTCCACAGGGCTCCCAGGCCTGGGCCTTGCCACCCAGAAAGGCAGCCATCGGGTGCTGGGCCCTGTTAGAGGTAAGCGGATAAGGAAGCCCCTGGGGCAAGTGTTCCATTCTCTCTGGTGTTGCTGGGGGAAAAGTTAGCCCTGAAGACTCATTCTTGGGCCTGAGTCAAAGGGTAAACCAATAAAACCAATTTACAGCAGAATCTGTAGCCTCTCCTAGACCTTGGTTTTCCTTGCAGCATGGGGGCCACAGACTGTGGCCATGGGTAGGGGGTCCAAGGCACTCTCTATCAAGAGTCCAAGGAACTACAGGGCCCCAGCACCTGCTGAAAACGAGACAAGCGCTCTGACAAAAGGGAATGCTAGCTAACAGATGTTAAGACGTACTCTCTGGTAGTCAGGGTGAAAGCAGGCACTCTTTCCAAGTTGCAGAAATGACTGTGAGAAAATGGCTATATCCCAAGGCCCTCTGAGAACCAGAGCTTCTTCTGGCTCTAGAGTCTATGCAGAAAGACTGAGGTCAAGAAGCACTGCAAAACCTTCCTAATCCTGCAAGCTAGACTCTTGCTTCCTTTTGTTCCTCTAATCTTAATCTGGCTCATAATACAAATTTTTAGGATAATGAGATAAAATTTCTATTCTGGGGGAACAAAGTTTATGTGGATGGGGGGTGGAGGGGGGCAGATGGGGAGATACGGTGCTCATAGAGATAAAAATACAGGATTATACTAATTAATCTGAGGAGCACTAAACAAATGAGGTAATCAGTGAGAGCCTCTTGCCAGGGGGGTGACCCTGAAGCTGGAGACTCCAGGAGGTACAGGTAAAGAAGGAAGGCTGCTAGACAAGAGGCATCCCCCTTGGGGACCAAACTTAGTGAGTATGTGATCAGCCTAGGCACAGAGAGGTTAGAGCCAGATGATGAAGGGTCTTCTTCAGTGGTAAAAAGAGTTCATATTTTATTCTAAAGTCATTGGAGTTCTTTTGGTAGGGAAGTAGCATGGACAAACCTTTGCTAAAGATTTGAACCCAAGTGTTTCCTGCCTCCAGTGATCTTTCTGCTCTACTACTGAGTCTTGCCCCACTGGGACTCAAATTTATAGAATAAAAGTCAAGCTATGGCTTAGGAACAGATTGCTCAAATTCACCCAGTGACTTTAAGGCCTCAGGCAAGATTCTTGGGTTTTACACTTAAATGCCATTACCATATTCTAGTATTACCCTACCACCTTCTTAACTTTAGAGAAAAATTTGATCCTCATGCCACCCTCATTTTTTTAAGTTGTTTTTTGTTAGCTTTAATAATACACTACAGAGCTGTACTACAGCTCAGTACAGAGGCCTAAGAAAAATTAATCCCTTTCAACTAGCAACTATTATGTGGATGACTTGTCTCCAAACTTAATTTCCCTCTCTCCAGTTCTGTATTCTTTCTAGCTACTTACTATTTCCACTTCAGTGAGCACTCTAGTGACATACCACTGCAACCCTAAGAAAAACAGTAGACAGTTGTCCAGGATCCTGGCCTACTAGCATTTCTGAACCAATACCAGCGGATAATGTTCAGGTCTTTAGGGTGTGGCCAAGAATCTGACTCCTGCCACATTTCACTGTTTCTGTATGCTAGATCCATTTCCCAATGGAAATACGATTAACTGTTGATTTACTGATTAATCCCTATGATAGATATGGATTGGTAGATTGCAGACCCCAGCATCTCAGCAAGACAAATACTGTGATCTTGGAAATGGTCATCCTCCAGCCCACAGCTGAAAGATCACAGATTTACAATTGGAAGGAACCTTAGAGGTTATCTAGTTGAGGTGCCTCAATTTACAAATGAGGAAACTTAAGGCCCAGAGACGTTAAGTGTTGCAATCTATGGCAAAGCCAGGATTTGAACAGATCATGTTTCCAAATCTAGTGCCTTTCTCCACCACTACACTGTGCTCAAAGCTAGGAAAATGAATGTCTATCTAGTCTTTAGGTCACAGGTTTGGAGAACCTGCAGCCTCGAAGCCACATGCGGCCCTCTAGATTCTCAAGTGCAACTTCACAGAACAGGGCCCCTTACAATAAAAGGATGTGTTCTGCAAAACTTGGATTCAGTCCAAAGACTGCAGTTGAGGATCTCGAGAGCCATATGTGGCCTCGATGCTGCAGATTCCCCACCCCTGCATTAAGGGGTTTGGGGCCTTCTTACCATCATGTGTGCAATTCAACAAGATCCAGAGCTCTTGCCATTGCTTCCCTGCAATCTTGGCCCTAAACTTTTATCATCCAGTATCTCTTGCTGAATTCAGAAGTCTTGGTTTCTAGCTTTTTGTCCCTACTGCTCTTAAATTCACTTTATCCTCAACATAGTTTTGTGGATATAAATGATTAATCCAGCATGGTTGGGGTCTTGGGTACCTGCTGCCCAAGTAGGAAAAAAGGAATACAGAATATGTAGTTCCATATTATAGGCAACATCTATTGCATTCACCATAGTTCTAGACTTCAAAATTCCCAACTTTGACCACCGTAGGTTGGAAGTTGTTTAGGGTGGTTGCGGCAGATGCCCATAATCAAAGCTGTAACTTATGCAAGACTGAGTTCATTTCTTAGTTTTAATAGTGTGGTCAGGTGGGTGGCCTACCAACTTGGCCAGCTTCTTCCAAGCCCATGAATGGAAGCCACCTTTCTCCTCTTAACAGGATCTCAGAGTTAAAGGAAACCTCAGTAAACCTCAGTTAGACTAGACAATAGTCTAACTCATAACATACACCAAATTAGTCAAGCCTCCTCATATTTAAGTAACTGGGTACCCACTTCCTACGCAAGACAGCCTATTCCACTTTGGGGCGGCACTGAGCTAAAATCTGTAATTTCCACCCCAAACTGCTAGTTCTCCCTTCCAAGACCACTCAAACAAGAACGATGCCTCCAGGTTTACTCCTAACACTGTTTTCTCCAAGCTAAAAACTTCCAGTTTCTTCAACATAATACTCCAGGGTGTGGCCAGAAATCAATTCTTTTACCATCCTAGCTGCCCTCCTCTGGATAGAACTTTTTGTAAGTGGCTTTCCTAAAATGTGCCTAGAATTGAAGAGTATTCTCTGGATATGATGCCTTTTGGTAGGGCCTAAGATCATATTAACTATGTTTTATTACTTTGTCTAATATAGATATTGTTGACTAAAACCCAAAAATCTCATACGGATGAACTGTTGTCTACACATGCCTCTTCTATCCTTGCTTTATGAAAAATTAGTCCTCTTTTCCCCCTCCAAACTCAAATGCAGGCCTTTAAATTCAGCCCCTTAGTCCATCCTATCAGTCAGCCAGTATAGTGTTGGACTTGGGAATGAGGAAGACCTGAATTCAAATTCTACCTCGGACTCTAGCTGTTTAACCTTGGGCAAATCAACTTAACTTTTCTTAGTCCGTTTCCTCACCTACAAGATGAGGGTAATGGTAGCACTTACTTCACATGGTTATTATGCAGATCAAGTAAGACAGTATATGGGAACCATCAAGTGCTATGTAAATGCCAGTGATCATTGCTGTACGTATCTGAACCTGTGAATTATCCTTCCCAGCTTCACCTTATTTGCAAATCTTATAAATATACTCTCTAAATTACTGATGAAAATGTAAATAATATGGAATTGATATATCCCTGGTACAACTCCATTAAAGGCCTCCCTCCAAGAAGGTATCAAGCCTTACATGGTTATTCTTTAAATCCAGTCATTCAGCTATATAAGACACCTAACTATAATTATCGTCCAGCCCACACTTCTAAATATTTTCCATAACAGCATAACATGTTTTGCGAAGTCCAGATAAATTCTTTCTATGACATTCCCAGTCCGTCCAGTAACTAGACTCTAGTTGTTGGAAAATTGAGTGGAGAAAAGCAAACTCTTGATGAAACCATGCTGACTTACTTTTCTAGATGTTCATAAATTATCCCTTCAATAATGTTCTGGGTAGAATACTGTCAAGAATAGAAGTCAAACTCAGGCCCTCTACTTTGTAGAACTAATTCTCTTTCTTTTTACAATTGGTAAACAATTGTAATTGGTTACAATTGGTTTTTGTTTTTTTTTTTTAGCAATCTTGAGTCACCTCTCCTGGTCTCTATAATCTTTCAAAAATCACTCATGGTGGCTGCTTAGCAATAATATCTACCTAGGATTCAGCACACCTGACTACTGACTTCAACTCACTCATTCAACTCACTCAGCACAGCTGGGATGAGTTTAGCATCTGCTTGTCTTGGTTTTTCAATCCCTTTTAACATTTTTTGGCTGTCTTTTCCAGCCCAAGGATCTTTGGCAGAGAAAAAATGCAAAGTTGAATATAATAAATATATTGTTGCCTGTCATCTGCTATCCCATCCACCCTAGGCAGTAATCCTAGCTCATTTCCCCCTCCTCCCTTCCCCCCCCAGTTTTTTTTCCAGCTCTCTGTTGCCTCAGCTCATTATGAACTTTACAGCTCCTACCTACCTCTGCGATTACATGATCATGCCACCACAGTATTCATCCCTGCTTCCAATTTATATAGATGTTTTATTTATATATACATGTGTGTGTCTATATACATCCCTGCTTCCAATTTATATAGACATAGATGTATTATACACACACTAAGTAGGCCAGTGAATTTCCTGTGCATCTCTATGAGTGTTTACACAACTCCTTTCTTCTCGATGGAACTATTTATTTTTGCTTCTTCAGGATTTTATTCTTCCAGGTAGCCCCCCTGAACTGACTTACCTTGATAAATTTTAAGCTAAGGGATTCTACCTTTTTTTGAACCCTTTGAAATCTGCCCTCCAAAAACAGAATGTACAAGACTAGCCTGGCTTTCCCCTCCTTCATCAGTAATCTTAAGGTCCCATAGTTGTTTCCCCCACAGTTACCTTGTTGTTGGTCAGAATCATGTCAGTCTAGTAGCTCCCCTCATAGCTCTGTCTTATCTTCTGAAGGATGCAACTGACATTTAGGTAAGCCAGTAATTTGTTAACTTTGTTTTTGGTAAAGAGTACATCAGAACTCAAGATAACTGAAGTTCCTTGTAAATACTTTATCTTGCCTTCATGCCAGAGATGTGATCTATTTCCTAGCTTCTCACCTAGCTAAGTCAGAGGTTCTTAACCAGGGGTCTGTGAACTTAAAAAAAAATTTTTTTTTGAAATCTGTATTTTAATGTAATTGGTTTCCTTTTTAATCCTATATATGTTATTTTATGAATTTAAAAACATTCCGAAGAGTTCCCTAGGCTTTAGCAGAATGCAAGCGTCTGACACAAAAATTATTAAGAACCTTGATCTAGATGATCTATTGTGGAACTCCACAACCATATTCACTTCTGTTTCTTCCTTACTACATTTCTTAGTAGAGTCACTCTCTGAAAGCTTAGGAGCAAATACCTAGCAGAGCAAATAGAATATGGAAAGGAGCTCCACAGGGGCAGCAGCCTCCACTCTTCTCAGTAGTTGCCCAAGAGTCTCTCAGAACAGACAACAATCTAGAAAAATCAGTTAGTGCAGGTCAGTAAAATCCACAGGTCAGTTTTCTCTACAGAGAAAAGAGTGGCTTCTAGCTTGGCTAGCTATAGCTAATTCATGTAATTTATAAACCACTACTGCTCCTTGGCCTTTCTGAGAAAGTACCAACTGATGATATTCAGAACACAATCATAACCATGCACAGTCAAGATCAGGAAATGCCTTCAAGCACTGCTCCCCTTCATCCTAGAAGCCCACAAAGGCAAGAGTCTAGACATCAATTAGTGAAATTAGGAAGAACAGAAATGGAATTTGGCTTTGCAGTGCTCTACGTAAACATTCTACCATTTTTTGGCCAGTCCTATTCCCCTCTTCTCTTCTGAGGAAACTAGTCCTGGATCCCTCCTTATGTGTGACAGATGCAGGGAGCACAACAGAGGAAAGAGAGGACAGCAGCAACACAGCAGGGAAGCAAAGACAAGGTCATGGGCAGAGTTGGGTTACTACAGACTGGAAAATCCGAGCAGGTAAAAGAAAAAGGAACCAGGTCAGCTAAGGGTTTGTAAATTGGATGGGAAGTAACAATTGATCTGATAAATATATACATAATCTTAAAAACTGAAACTCAGGGGCAGGCTATAGGGAGGAGGTTCCTCAGTGGGAGTGGTCATCCAAGGGACCCTTTGGGATAAAAAGAGGGCTCATGAAATAAGGAAGAATAGTAATTTTTTTACTGACAATATTAAATAATCTGTGACTAGGTCACCAGATAGACTTTAAGATGCAGTTGGGAATAGTCAAGGTCATGGTTTCTCTCAAAGAAAGGACCAAGATAGAAACAGACAAAGCCTGGGTTCAGTTCTTAGCATCATACTTAAGTTTTCCTAACTGTAGAAAAAGTTAGTTTTCCTTTAACTTTGAATGTCTAATGTTTGTTGAAGATCCTTCCCATCTGAGGGTTACTCCAGGAAAGAGAGATACCAGTATATACAAAACCCAGGTCCCATCAAATCATCCAGTAAGGGGAGCAAGCTGGGCAGTAAAAACACCCCCTACTGACTTGCCCTTTTATCCACTTCCATCAATCTCTGTTCAGAGTCCAGAGGCCAGGACAGGAGACGGCGGCAGCAATCACTGACCAATCGCCCTACCACAGGCAGCTTGGACTCACCCCCAACCCCTTCAAGAAACACAGGCACTTGCTTACTGCCTACCTCACTTGGTATAGCAGGTCTGTACCTAATGCAACTGTTATGTGTTCTATCCAACTCCCCCCTCCTCCTACCCCATTCCTTCAATCTGTGGTCCCAAATTCAATCTCTTCACAACTTTAGATAAGTATCTTTTACCTCTGCTGCCACCTAGCCTGGCTTCATTACTGATACATTATGGCTCAGATCTATCTTACAGCCTCAGTTGTACCCCCTAATCACAAACCTGGATTATCCTAATGCCCCATGTAAAACATTTATATCCTTCAAAAGAAACTGGAATTTTATGACTTAAAAACAGACCCTGAATTGTGCCTATTCACAAAGAGCCTTCTAAAGGAACTTTTTCCAAGTTGCCCAGGGATATCCTCTTGAAGTTCCTGACCCCCAAATCATTGTCATGGTAGGACACTGGAAACCAGATAAGGGCAGCCTTTTGCAGGTGCCTTTTCATGTCCGCTTCTACTTGGCTGGAACAAATATCTTCCCTCTTGGTGAGTTCTGTGTGACAGAGCACCTTCTACGCAGCCATTCCCCCTCCCACACCTATAGTCCTCATCTTACTAGTTCCCACCTTAGCTACCAACTCAGATACCCTCACGAGTCTTGGATTCTGACCTTATTTCTTAAGGTTTGATTTACATAATGACTAGAAGTCCTGGCATATGTACTTGGCACTCAAGATTGGGCAACTCCTTTAAACAGTTTTGTAGCTAAATTCTAACTAGAGCCAGATTATGACTCCATGCTGTCCCCAAGACATTAATTCAACATCGTCCTTCAGATAGATACTGTGATCTGTAGTCCTTGAACCTCTTCAGCATGGTCCCTATTTCAGTGATAATTTTCTCTTAATCCCTAGGGAGTAGCTGCTCACTCCTGTCAGCAGGGGATAAACCAGAAACTGTCATGGTTATCGGGAAGGGGCTGCTGGGGAATGGGTCTCGCACCCCCTGCATCAGGGCTCGACTGCAGGTAACACTCTGTGGCCTATCCCTGTTTCCAGCACAATTGCCCTGATAGCCCTGATCCAGTGAATGCTTCATTCTACTGGCGGGAGGGAGGGAGAATGTCTAACACTGGTCTATTGCCAAAGTGGGGCATTCTCCGCAAGAAATCCACAGCAGTCTATTTAACTGTCACAGCTAGCAACAATTCCAGTTTTCAAAGCCTCATTCTTTCTGCTAATCACACTCCAACCTCAGCTTCCTAGCCGTAGCTTCGCTTGTCCTTGCCTTCAGCCTCTCCTCTCTTTCTGCCCAGAACTGCCCGAGGAGAGTTTCCGCCAGGAGGGGTCCGGGATTCCCCAGGTAACACCTCTGGTTGCTGCTCCAAGGAGCAGCCAATGCCACCAACCCCAGGGTCAGACAAGGCCCCCCAGGCTAGTGTTGAACCCCTTTGGGTTGGCAGAAATGGGTATAGGCAAGACCTGATTGGGCAACTGAGGATAAACTCTCCTGGCAGGGGCTGAGGAAAGGAACTCTGAGGGAGGGTTTTACATAGCCTACCATTTCCCCATGGAGAGCTTTTTCTGCTCATCCAGCCCCTCACCACAGAAGGGCCAGAGGCTCAAACTGTGGAACACCTGGGACCCTTCTGCTATCCCTACCCTGGGTAAGACCTTGGAAGGCATAATCCAGACTAAATAAAAGTCCTTTACCCCAATCCCATATTACCTGTCCCAGTTAGGGACAGTCCCCAGGAGTTCTAAGTCCTAGTTCCTTTGTGTTAATCCCCTACTGTACCACACTCCCTCCATGGAGATGCCAGAATCAAGTCCAGGAAGTGAGAAGCTCAGGGGAAGAGTCTAGCCCTCAGCGCCACCCCCTATCCATACAGGCTAGGCCCGGGTTGGGCCGGGGCTCATCGCCGCCTGGCAGAGGGATGAGAGGCTCTTCGGGCCCCACATCCCCCATCCCCCGGACCAGGGACAGCTCTGAGCCAGAGCCAGGATCCTGCTCTGTTGCACCAGGGTAAGTAAAAGGGTCCCAAGCCTCTTCCACAGCAACCTGATTCCATGGGTCTGACTTAGGTCATGTAATTTTGCCCCTTATTCTTGCCCTTCACAGTCTTACCTCTTTACTAAGGATTTTAATTTTCCCCAATTCCTTTTGTTACCCTAGGGTTCAAATGCACAATGCTACTGAAAAATTAAACCTCCTTGACTTTCCTAACAAGGCATTAATTACCTTTACCCTCATCAGGAAAACTTATAGCTGAGATCTCCCCCATCCCCCATAGGAGAAAGGCCTTAGAACCCTGTAGTCCCTTTCCCCTCTCCACCAACCCTCCCCCCAATCACATGACACTTATCCAAAGCTCAGATCCTCCTAAACTGAGACTAGAGAAGGGGCAGAATTTATCAGCCTGACTCCCCTCTTTTCTGTTACAGGCTGTACCTGGTTGAGCCCCCACGGCCCCACTCTGCCCCTGCCTCCTCACTTCTGTCCCCTCCCATTATTTGCTCCCAGCCCCCAACTTGTTACAGTGGGGGGGCACTGGGACAGCCTGAGGGTTGTTCTATTATCAAGCCCCCCCCAATCCCTCGGTCTCCCAGAGTATGATGTTGCCCCTGACTCCATGGCAGGACATCCTCCCATGGTTTCAGGACACAGGAAATGCCCTAATCAGTTGCATCTCCCCCTGTAACAACCACAGGCTCCTTAGAGTCAGCCTCATCGTTCCGGGCCCACTTTGGAGCAGGACAAAGGAGCAGGGACCTCCCAGCCCCATCCCTCCCTCCACAGCACAGGAATTTGGGACCATATATATATATATTTTTTATATTGGTGGGTTCGAAAAGTTATCAGCCTCTACACTGAGCCCTATTGAGTGGCAGATTTTGCCTCTGGCTTGTATCATAGCATAGGGAAGACTTTGAGGAAATAAAAGTTGTTTGGAAAAAAAACTCAAGAAATGTTTGCTCTTTTGAAAGGTAGACAGGATTGAATGTAGTGTAAAGACCCCCTACCACACATGCTCCATCTAGCTTCAGACTTTATCAGGGGACCCTGGAAAACAGGAGAGAACGTTGCTGCTGCGGCCCCCTTCCTGCGGGAGGCCAGAGGGACGGGTATCTCCAAAGGTCTCTCCCTCACCCAATTCCTGGGCAGCCTTTTCTTCGTGGCCAACCTGAAGGCCCACGCAGGGGGATCGCGGCTCCTTACCCACTGCGCACAGAAACCATTCCAGCTCCAAACCCACTCCCATCTCCCAGTAAGCAATCTCTGCCTCGTAACAAACGCCAGTTTAGCCTCAAAAGAGGAGGGGGGTGTTTAATAGGGGCCCAAACCCCTCAGCCTCGGAGCAGCCGCTTCCCATTCTCCCGTCGGCTTTTGGTCCTGGCGGCAGGCGCTCCGCGTCCCTCGAGGGCCGTTCCTGGGCTCAGGCTTGCGGCAGCCTCGCCTCCGAGCAGGCAGGAGAGACGAGCACGAAGACGCTCCCTCCGGGGCGCAGAGCCATCTGGGAGACACAAGGGGAGGGCGCGGGTGAGGCCCGGCTGGCCCGAGCGGGCTTCCTCGGCCGCCAGCTCCGGAGGGCAGGAGGGCATTACCTGCAGCGGGGCCGCGCCGCCTCACTCCTGCTTCTTGGGGTTATTGACCGCCACGTAGTGGTAGAGGACCACGAGCAGGAAGAGCGACACGCCCAGCATGTTGGCGAAGATGGCCAGCTGCACGTCCGTGATCATCCTAGGGACAGAGCAGAGCCGGCGGGCCGGGCTCAGCCACCGCCGACCGCTGGGCCCTGCGGCCGGGCCGCCCGTGCCTCCGCCCCGCCGCCCCGCACTGAACCCGCCGCCGCCCCAGCCTCTCACTTGTTTCTTGGCCTTCCCACACTGCTTGCACAGAGGGAGCAGCTTTGCGGCGCCGGACCGGAACTACGAGCGGTCTACGCACCCCGAAGGAAACGTGGCCGGCCGCGCGTGGCGAGCGGAGGAAACGGCCCCTCTAGTCGCTCGCCCGCCGCCTCGTATGCTCCCTTGGGCTCCGCTGGGCGGGCCGGGAACGGAACGCCCCGTCAACCGCGTGCGCGTGCGCCGGCCCTCGGCCCCGACCCGCCAGACCTGCAGAGGGAGCCGGTGCTTCGGCTGTTCGGGCTGAGGGCGTGACGGAGGGGCCTGGGATCTCCCCCAGCCCAAGCCCCTCTCCTGCTCCTGCACCCCTTGGGCCCCGATTCCTGTTCAGTGCACCGCCCTACAGCTGGGCCTCCCGCACGTGCGCGCGCGCATGCACACACGCACGCTTCCCCCCGGAGCCGCACCTCTGGCCTGGGCGTCCCGCTTCAGAGCCCACACTTCCTGTACACGCTTTCCCGTCCCAGCCTCCTGCGCTCCGGACGCCCTTCCCGAACTGGACTCCTACGTCCAATTCAATCACCAAAGCTTATTGGTACAGTACTAAGCTCCTGGGCCGCCAAAAAGAGACACAGCTCTTGCCTTCAGGGAGTCTACATTCTTGAGGGGAATAGATACCCAGATAAGGAAGTACAAGATACATGCCCAGTAATGGAAGGGGAGAGAAGAGCCACAAATAGGATCATGGTTGGCCTCACAAGGGAGCTAAGGACTCAGAGAGTCCTTAGGAACTAGAGGAAAAGAGAGGGTGGGTGGCAGCCTGTGCAGAGTCACGGAGGCCAGAGATGCGGTATCATGTATGGGGAACAACATGTAAACCACTGGGGCTAGAACGGACAGCTGATATAAGGGGACTGGCGAGGAGAAGACAGGACCAAGGTTTACAAAAATACCAACCTTGTAAGTTAGGTAATGCCAGTATTATTTATTTCTATTTCACAAAAGAGGAGATTGACTCCCAGAGAGGGTCCTAAAACGTCAAGCTAAGGCATTTGGGGGTTAAGTTCATTATTTAGTAGGCATTTGAGACCACTGAAGTTTTCTGAGCAGAGAATAGGGATGATCTGGTCACTTGGGTATTCACAGTGTTTGAGCTGGGACTCCAGTGCAGGTGCTATCTCTAAATCTAAGGTGCTTTCCACCATAGCAGGGGGGAAAGATGAAAGGTTCCCTTATTATTAACCTGATATGCACATGGCCGCCTAATATGAACCTGGATTTTGGTCAACATTGCCGATTCACCAGTTCTTACATCCCAGAGTGACTCAGATGGGTTGCCTGGGGAAGGTGGGGGAAGGGAGGCTTTAAGCAAGGATTGGAAGACCATTTATTGGACTTCTTGATCAGGTACAGCTTGGACTAAAGGTCCTGCAAGATCCCTTTCAGCTGACATTCGTTGACTTCATTGGAGAAAAATGGCAGCTTAGCCAGGGTTCTGAATTCTAAAGTTTGTCGTGAGGATAGCAGTGAGCACATATGCTGTTTTGATGTTCAGTGTCTGAGCAAGTAAGGTGCAAATGATGAAATCAGGACATGTTAACAGCTTGGTGATGCGAGAATACATTCAAGGCAAACTCACCTTATAATTCAACTTAGCCGTTACTACCATCCCAATGACACACTGCTTCCTACACTTTAGTGCATCCTGCCTGGTACACCCACAGATGGACACACGGACAGTCCCACAACTCCGGACACCCACTGCCACCCGAGCTCAGCCCCCTCCACACACAGGCACGCAGCCGTCCCAGCCCTGCCCGTTCCCGCCGTCAGCCCGAGACAGCCTGGCTAGCTGAGAACAGCTGGCCGCAGCTGACCGGGGCCTGGCGGCAAAGGTCGGGAAGGCGGGCAGCCGGACAGCGAGGAGCCGGTATCGGGGCTGGCCGGAGAGTGCGCCCCGGGCTCGGGGAGGCGGCTCAGCCTGACCTCCGCGCCCCCCTTTCCTGTTGGGAACCCCTCGGGCCGCCGTCCCCGCCCGCTTCCCGCCAGGTGTTTCCTCTGGGTCTTTGCCCAGCCGCCCTAGTGCGCTGCCGCTCTCCTCTGGGTCCGGGGTTCGAGACCGCTCCTCCCCACGGCAGGAGAGCGGGCGTCGGGGTACGCAGGCCACGGCCGGGAGACGAGGCTGAGATTTCAGGGGGAAAGTCTTCCCTCCCGCCAGCCCCACGAGCGCTTCCCAGCCTTCGGTCCTCTAAGTTCAAAAGCAGACCGGGGGAGAGCGCGATGTGCCCCGTGCCTGCCCTGGGGGGGAGAGCGCGATGTGCCCCGTGCCTGCCCTGGGGGGGAGAGCGCGATGTGCCCCGTGCCTGCCCTGGGGGGGAGAGCGCGATGTGCCCCGTGCCTGCCCTGGGGGGGAGAGCGCGATG
>CM053769.1:265064230-265129661 GCA_028658325.1 Potorous gilbertii | reverse complement strand
GAGGGAAGGGAAGAGAAGGCGGAGCAGGGATCGGGGAGCCAAAGAAAACTACAGGAGCTGCCCTGAGGTTGAACAACTGGGGTGGGGCAGGGGTGGGCATGGAGGGACAGCCTGGTGGCTTCTGTCTCCAGCTGCACTGGCACACCTGGGTATTCTCTCCCTTCTCTCCAGCTAATGAATCTGTGCTTCTCTTTCCCACCAGGAGACCTCGGTCTCCCTCTCCAACAACAGCCCGGCTCCTCAGGCCCTCATCTACCTTTACTCCTTCAGGAGCATCGTTTCCGAAATCTTGGATCTCCACCCAGTTCTTTTCAGACATTTCAGTATTTAGAGTCTCTTCTCTTTCCTCTCTCCAACCACCCTATTACCATAAGTCCCACCCCGAGTGCCTTAGGCATATGCCCCTTTGACCCATGTCAGGAATTCTTTTCCAGCTAAATTTTCCTCCTGGGAAAGCCCAGCCGTAGAAACCAAAAGCCTCTCCAAACGTTTTGTCATCATTCGTAGTTCAGATCCTCTGGAGCAGTTTGAGGGCCAGTGAGACAGCTTCCCACTTTGTGGACTCAAACCCCTAGGCTGATCCTGGATGGAAGCTGAGGCTTCCCAAATGTAGAAAACCGTGCCAAGCCAAAACCAAACTTCTTGGGATTGCTTCAGATTCCCAGGGCTAAAGCAGAACACACTGACCTGCAGGGCATTAGAGCATTTTCCCAGGTATATTTCAGTCTGTTAAGTGTCTCTTTGGTGGAAGTCGGTCCCACAGAATCACAGAATTTCCTAGCTTGAAGGGAGCCCAGCAGCCATCAAGTCCAACCCCAACCTTCAGAAGAATTCCCTCTAGAAGAGACCCTGCAAGAGGTTATCCAAATTTCACCTGAAGACTTCCAATGATAGGGGTCCCATCAACGCTACATCAAACTCTGTTTTGGACAGCTCTAGAAAGTACTTAGATTGTTTTCTTTGAAACTTTCACCCTTTCTTTGCTCCTAGTTCTGCTCTCTAGGGCAAAACAAAGTCTAATTCCTCTTTCGAATGACAATACTTGAAGACAATTACCATGTCTTCCCTCCCTACAAGGTCTGAAAGAAGGGAGAAGGTACAGAGAGGGGAAGAATCCTACAGTTGCGGAGTTAGGTTTGCCTCCCTATTATGTTCTCCACCCTCTAGTGCTTTCTATGCCCTGCAAATAACCAAAGGGAAAATGGTCCTCTATACAGGATTTGTCTGGATCAGGGGTGTGGAACCTGCAGCCTCAAAGCCACATATGGCCCTCTAGGCCCTCCAGTGCTGCCCTTTGACTGAATCCAAACTTCACGGAACAAATCCCCTTCATAAAAGGATTTGTTCTGTAAAACTTGGACTCGGTCAAAAAGCCGTAGGTTACCCACCCCTGCGTCTGGATTGTTTGACCTAGCCTCTCAGGAAACTGAAATCAGAAATGAGATGAAAGGCAGAAGGGTGCCTAGCTGAGAGCTAGAGGAGCTGGGATAGGAGATAGTGAATGGAGCTGGAAATTTGTATCCTGGGAGGGCCTACATTTATGAGCTACTGCATACCTTATATTTCCCAGAAACCTGTGCCTAAAGAAGGTATAAGACTCAGTATAACACTGAGGAGGAGTTAGGAAAGATGGAGCCACAAGCCCCAGTAAGGGGAAAATATTACAGGAGATCACTACAGGAAAGTTTCACATGAAGATGCAAAAAGAAAAATGTACTTAGGACTACCAAGTGTCGTGGACTTGTCTAGGGATGGTGAAAGCAGAAACCCCATAGTTCAAAAAAAGGAGGCTACAGGACCTTGGTCTGGGAACACAGTGTGTATAACAACAAAGGAAGTATCTGATTCAAAATGATGTCGCTTCACCCCCTCATTTTACACAGGAGGAAAGAGGAACAGAGGGGCAAGTCACAAGACTATAGCAAGCAGCAAAGCCAGAATTCTAACTCAAGTTTTCTCATTCCCAGGTTAGTACTTTGAGGGGAAAGCCCTGACCTAAGCCATGTTGGGAAATATTAGGGGAGGAGATTGGGCCCTTGTTGCTCAGATCTGGAAGGGGATAAGTGCCATTAATTCAATGTCTTGATTTTGCAGGTGGAGAAGTACAAAGACGTTGTTCCTTATTCAAGGTCACACAGGTAATAAGTAAACCGAGCTAGGTAGGATTCACACCCACATTTTGTGACTTCAAATCCAGCATTTTCTCCATCTGAATGCAGGGAGGAAGAGAGTGCCACTTACCTAATTGTGCTGGGCCTTAGCTACCTCATCAGTAAAAACAGATACAGTACTTATTTAGTCAAGAGAAGGGACTGATCTGGAGACCCGTGATCAATTGATTTTCTGACAGTCAAGGTGATGGACTAATTGCTAACATTTAGAGAGTGCTTACTATTCAACAGGAACTACGCTAAGCACTTCACAGTTATCATCCTTGATCCCCCTAACAACCCTGGAAGATAAGTGATATTATCCCCATTTTACAGATAGGGAGACTGAGAATGTGAGGGTCACTCAGCTAGAAAGTGTTGGAAGCCAGATTGGAATTCATATCTTCCTGATTCTAGGCCTGTCACTCTATCCTGTCCCACCTAGCTGAACGTTAAGGGACATGTAACAGACAACAAGATATTATGGTCTTGAATGAAGTTTAAAGAAATATTTACAGTTTGTTACCCTTTCATTTATCAAACTTGATGGAATTAGAGGGCAGCCATAAGAATAGCAAAGCTTATTTTAAAAAAACATAAAAAAATGACATGTTGGAATGACTGTGGGAAGACAGGGTACAACACTTCTGGAAAACGATTTGGAATTATTCACAAAAGGTTACTAAATAGTGCATACCCTTTGACTCAGCCATAACACTGCTAGATCTATATCCCAAGGAAATGAAACAAAGAGGAAAAGGCCCTATCTGCACAAAAATATAGAAACTCTTTTTGTGGCAGTAAAAAAATTGGAAACTAAGGTGTCCCATCAATTGGGTAAGGGCTGAACAAATTGCAATTTATAAATGTAATGGAATATTGCTGTGCTGTAAGAAATGAATAACAAGATGATTTCAAAGCAACATGAAAATTTTTGTATGAACTGATACAGGACAGCGAACAGGATCAGAACGATTTATACTATAACATCAATATTGTAAAAATGAACAACTTTTAAGAACAAATAAATTGATGAAGAACATTAGCAGAACCAGGACAACAATTTCTACAATAGCAACACTGTCAAAACAAGCAACTCTGAAAGCTGTGATTGCAGAAAATCAGTGATTAAGTGCCTCCCAAAGAAGTGTTGGATTCAGGGTTTAAAACAAGACGTGTGTGTGTGTGCGTGTGTGTGTGTGTGTGTGTGTGTAGTTAACACAAGCCATTGACGGATTTTGTTTTGCTTGACTATGCATAGTTGTTATAAGTAACTTGTTTTTCTTTTTCCTCAAAATGGGGGGGGGGTGGTTTATGGGAGGGGGAGCTATAATAGATTTCTGTTAATTAAAAGAATAAATTTTAATTTAAATTTTTTTTCAAGGAATTAGAGGGTAGCCAGCCATTGCCTGATAGAGGCTTAATTAACTATATTCCTGGTGATTTTTCAGGGACTAGCCTGAGAAGGGACATACAGTTTAAGTCACATAGATTCCTGCTCACATAGAATTTATGGTTTTCTTGTGGGGAAGGATGGAGGAAGGAGAAGGAAGACAGATTACAATAATGTAATACTATAGCTAAGAATCAGCAGGTTATAGTGGAAAGAGCCCTAAGGCTAGAATCAAAGGACCTAAGTTAGAAACTTCTCCCTGAAATAGGGGGTCCATCTTTTAAAAACCAATGATATCCTTCTGGTGGTATAATGCTGTAATAATGTTTAATAAGAATTAAAGTCAATAGGCAATAAAAGTATATGGTATGTGCAAGTAGACTGACACTTTACAAAGAATTCCCCTAAAGTAGCATAATAGATGTTATTAAAGAAATATGTGAACAAAAAAGATGGTCTGGTCACATGGTAAGAGAGGAGAGTGATGGACAGCCCATGTTCTCCCCTCAAGATGTCAAGAGAAAACCTGCCAGAACAAACAAACTTTATGAACACAATTACAAAAAACTTCTCACATAAATAAACTAAGATATAAATAATTGGAAAAATATCAGTGGATGGGCCAACAATTCTACCTAAAATTAATTTACTTAATCAGTGCCATGCCAATCAAATCACCAAAAATTATTTTACAGAGCTCAAAAAATAATAACAAAATTTATCTTGAAGAACAAAAGGTCCAGAATATCAAGGGAATTCATGAAAAGAAATGCAACAGAAGGTAGCCTTGTTGTACCAGATCTTAAATTGTATTATAAAGCAGCAATCATCAAAACTACTTGGTACTGGCTAAAAAACAGAGTGGTAGATCAGTGGAATAGGTTAGCTACACAAGACACAGTAGTCAATGTCTACAGTAATTCTACTGTTTGATAAATCCAAAGACTCTAGTTTCTGCAATGAGAACTCACTATTTAACAAAAACTTCTGGGAAAATTGGAAAATAATATGGCAGAAACTAGTCAAAGACCAACATCTTACATTCTATGCCAAGATTAAGTCAAAATGGGTACATGATTTAGATGTAAAGGCTGAGTGGGAGAGCAAGGAATAGTTTACCTGTCAGATCTATGGAGAAGGGAAGAATTTATGACCAAACAAGAGTTAGCGAACATTACAAAATGCAAAATGGATAATTTTGATTACATTAAATTGAAAAATTTTTGCACAAAGCCAATGCAACCAAGATTAAAAGGGAAGCAGAAAACTGGGAAACAATTTTTATAGTATGTTTCTGATAAAGGCCTCATTTCTAAAATATACAGAGAAATGAATCAAATTTATAAGAATACAAGTCATTCCCTAATTGATAAATGGTCAAAGGATATAAACAGGCAGTTTTCAGAGAAATAAATTAAAGCTATCTATACTCATATGAAAAAATGCTCTAAATCACTATTGATCAGAGAAAGGCAAATCAAAAACAAATGTGAGGTACTACCTCACACCTATCAGATTGACTAATGTGACAAAACAGGAAAACGATAAATACTGAAGAAGATGTGAGAAAATGGAACACTAATGCATTGTTGGTAGAGTTGTGAACTGATCTAACCATTCTGGAGAGCAATTTGGAACTACGCCCAAAGTGCTATAAAACTGTGTATACCTTTTGATCGAACAATACCACTTCTAGGACTGTGTCCCAAAGAGATCATAAAAATGGGAAAAGGACCCAAGTATACAAAAATACAAACTATTTTACAAAAAATATTTATAGCATCTCTCTTTGTGGTGGCCAATAACTGGAAACTGAGGGGATGCCCAACATGGCTGAACAAGTTATGATATATAAATGTAATGGAATACTATTGTGCCATAAGAAATGATGAACAGATGAATTTCAGAAAATCCTGGAAAGACTTATATGAACTGACACTGAGTGAAGTAAGCAGAACCAGGAGAACATTGTACACAGTAACTGCCAGTGTGTGATGACTGACTCATAGACTTAGCTCTTCTCAGCAATACAAGGATCTAAGACAACTCCAAAAGACTCACAATGGAAAATGCTATCCACATCAATAGAAGTATGGAGTCTGAATGCAAATTGAAGCATACTATCTGCTCTATTTTTGGTGTTTTGTTTTATTTCTTCTTTCTCATGGTTCCTCCTATTGGTCCTAATTCTTACAATATGACTAATGTAAAAATATATTTAATATGAATGTATATGTAGAGCCTATATCAGATTGCATGCAGTTTTGGAGAGGAGGGAGGAGAAAATTTAAAACTCAAAAGCTTATGGAAGTAAATGTTGAAAACTAAAAATTAATTAATTAATAAAAATTGTCAAGAGAAAGCATGTTGGGTGGACCCCTTTGGTGAAGATGGGGAGACATGAACCAGGGCCAAAGGGGTTTGGGATGGGGTGGAAGTAGGGGATGATCTGGATTGTTGAAGAGAAAAGCCAAGCCAATGAGATCACATTGGAGCACTATCATGTGATCACAAATAAGTATTAAAGATGTAGTATGTAAGTGGAGGATATAATGATTACTATGTCACTATCATTTGCCTTGACACTTGTGCTACCTGCTGCACATGGGGAAAGAGAAGAGTTGAAAGGAATGAAAATAATGTGGTCCCCACTGCATGAAGATTCTTGCTATGAAATCCTACTCAAGTTGGATTGCCACCTGGGCTGGCATGGCCCTAATAAGTCTCATTCAAACTGTATTATCTTTCTTCCCCATTACCAGGGGCATCTGAGAAAAGAGTAGTTCATCATAAAATTCTCCTCTGTCTATTTTCTACTTGCTTCCTGGGAAATCTGTAAGTGCCAATTAGTATGGCCTAGATTACCCATTGATACTTATATCCCTACCATGTGCAAAGTGAAGACAGGAGAGTCAAAAGAGCATGTATGCTAAGTCCAACCTCCCCACCTGGTGCTCCAAAAGTCTTAGTGTAGTTTTAAGTTTTGATAACTTCACAAATAGAAATTCTGTATACTTAAAAAAAATCATTTGAAAACTTAGTTGTTTGAATTTCCTTTGTACCTACTTACTTTTATGTCTTTTAATAATACAATTGTAATTTTAATGAGATACCTGCTTATTATGCATTATATGTGCATAATACTGATACTTTCTCAGACCAGTAGCTTTGATATAGGCTACCTCAGTCACCTGATCTATCTCTGTTAGACTTTTTTTTGTGAGGTCATATCAAAACTGTTTCTAGGCATCAAAACTGTACTCCTTGGATTACCTTAAGCCTACAAATCCTTTCAGTCACTGAGCAGTGATAAAAGTTTTGCAAATTTCAGAAATCAGCTACAGTAAGGTATAGCAAAAGATAGTGATGACGCTGAATTTTAATAGAAACAACAATATTTTTTAAAGTGTATGTGATTAGCCTTTCAAATGCAGGTGTTTTGTTAAGTTTTTAAGCAATTATACTTCTGACGTTATTAAAGCTTAAAACTGTACTAAGACTTATGGGACACCTTGCATGTAACTCAGAATTTTTTAGTAGGAACTTCAGTAGTCATCTGATCTGATCCCCATACTAAAAAAGGAATCCCCACCATAATATATCCAACAAGTGTTCATTCAACCTCTGCTTGAAGACCTCCAACTAGAGGGAATCCTTTTCGTTCCCAAGGCACCCTTTGCCACTTTTGTTGTTCAGTTATGTCCAACTCTTTGTGACCCCGTTCAAGGTTTTCTTGGCAAAGATATTAAAATGATTTGTCATTTCCTTCTCCAGCTCATTTTACAGATGAGGAAACTGAGGCAAACAGGGTTAAGTGACTTGCTCAAGGTCACACTGTTAGTGTCTGTGGTGAGATGGAAACTCAGAAAGATTAGTCTTCCTGACTCCAGGCCCTGAGATCTACCCACTTTGCACCTACCTGCCTCATTTCCACTTTTACATATGTATATATATCAACAAAACCAAAGGAAACACATACACACAATCAGAAGATTTTTAGCTGGTGTATCTTTATTAAGAACTTATTCTCTTAAATTATTTGGTATACTAATTTCATCTGAGTTGGTTTTTCTATTTGATCAAGATATAAGTGGTTAAATTTGGCTGAGGATTTGATTAGACATTTATTCTATGATTTGCAAGTTTCTTGATGATTTTTAGTAAATGTTGTACTTATATTAATATTTAAAAGAAAATCTTTTTCAAAATTTTCTTCTGAATAAGAAGATATAAAAGATAAAACATT
Source organism: Potorous gilbertii (assembly GCA_028658325.1). NCBI lineage: Eukaryota > Metazoa > Chordata > Mammalia > Diprotodontia > Potoroidae > Potorous > Potorous gilbertii. Next base: position 265,121,872 of record CM053769.1, on the reverse strand, counting down.
TTAGTGGCACAAAATTTATTTAATTTACTTGAAAAATGGCATTCTTTCACTGAGAATTTGATTGTGGTTATTACCATACTCTAGTGGCTCTTTGCATTGTGAGGTGAGCCTTTTCCTGTCAAAAACTCCAAGTACATACACACAAATGGAAGAGACCTGGTACTACTCTCTCTATACCCCACCTTTCATGCAGCTTAGGGACCTCTCCTTAGCCAACTGCCATTGGAACCTCAGCACTCTCCTCCATCTGACCAACTGCCACTATGACTTTTCAACCCCACCTTATGTCCTCATCCTCCGTGACTCTCAAACAGTTTCAGGTAAGGCTACTATTACTGCTTCTTCCAACCTCCCAACTCCATTCATCTGATTTGTATATTATCTCCATCAATGCTTACATCCTCCACCAGCTGCTCCCAATGCCCTGGTACTTGAAATTCATTACTCTTCCTGTCTGCCTTTTATCAGGGGTTCTGTCTCTCATCCTACTGTAAGGTTGTCCTCGACTTTCAGTGAGAGTCTCCAACAAACCTACACTGATGATATTCCACAGTCCAATCTATAGGGTATTCCATAAGTTACTGTGAGGATATTCAAAAACCTACTATAAGGGTGTTCCACAACCTACTGTGAAGGTATTCCAAGATATTCTGAGATTTTTGGCATCATCTGCTCCCAACCAATCTGCATCCACCTTGTCTCTCCAGGTTCATTTCCACACCTCCAAATTCTGGCTGGACAATTTTCTGTGGATGCTTACCATCATCTCATACTTGATCTGAACTCAATCACCTTTCCACCCCAAATCACCTTCTCTGCCCTCTAAATGTCATAGAAACACAGAATCTTAAGAACTGAATTTATTTAGTCCAGCCTCTAATCTCTTTCCATTGGGAAACTGGCCTGTTCCACCCATCCCTGATTCCTAAATGTGTGCCTTCCTCACTTCCCAACTCAAATTGGCTTTGGAGAGCTGATTGTAAAATTGTCAGCGTGAGCTTTTCCTCTCAGAAACTGCAACAACTCAGAGTTCGAGTTATTGTTTTGTTGGTAGTCTAGACTTGAGAAAGTGAAAGTGATAGAGAAAATGTGAAGGCTGCAGATTAAGTGTAAAAATGTGTGGTAAATTTTTTGAGAGCTGGTGATTAAACATTTACCAGCACACACTCCTGCCTCCCTCTTAGAATCTCTGGCTTCCTTCAAAACCCAGCTCACATGGCATCTCCTTTGAAAAGTCTTTCCTGATGCCCTTGCTAGTTCTTTCCCTCTCTTCTTGAAATGCACACACATACATGTGTATATAAAGTATGCATATTTATGTGTTTTCAAATTAGAACACAAACTCTGTGAGAATAGCAGCCATTTTTCATTTTGTTTTTCTACCCCTAGCACTGAGCACAGTGCCTTGCACATAGTAGGCACTTAAGTAAATTACATTGAATTGAACTGAGGCTGAGAGGTGTAAGTGCCCCAAATCACCCACAAGGGCTAGCTAGCCTCTTCTCTCCAGATTCCCACTTTCTCTTCTATGTCCTGGCCAAGAGACAAGTTCTCCAGACCCTTCCCCACCTCTCCCAGGTATCCTGCCCCCAGGCCCAACTACCTCAATCCCAGAGTCAATCCCCAGAATAACTCTTGCTCTTGCTGTTGCCTCTGCTGCTCTGACTCCCTATATGAGTGACTGGCCCCAGGTTTCTCCCGCCCCAGCTCTGGCCCTGGCTCCATATGGCCCTGTCTGAGTGGCTGGCCCCCTGCCCGGCGGCAACTCCACATTTCTGTTTCACCCCGCTTTTTTTTTCTCCTTCCCGGCGTTAACAAGAAGCAGATGTGGAGCTGCTGGAAGGGGGGTGGGGGGGGGTTGGTAGGCTGGACCTCCAGCCAGACTGGGGGGAGGGGAGGGAGAGAGGCAGGAGGCCAGGGCCCGCCCCACACAGCCACCCTCACTCAGAGCCGCCACAGGGGCACAGCCTCATCATCCCAGAGGAACCAGTGAGCAAGGAATGGGGCAAAGAAGGTAGCAAGGAAATCCAGAAGAGTGGAGATCAAGGAGAGGGCTGTGAGGGGGCCAGGAGAGGGGCTTGAGGAGACAGATCCAAATAGGTAAAGAAGAACTGGAGGACTAGGTGCTAAAAGAACAGACTCCCTTCTGAAGAGGAGAGGAGAGCGGAAAGAAGAGAGGGAGGGACAGAAAGAGGAGGGGGGAAGGATCAGGATAGAGGGGGCGTGAGGCTCTGGCAGGCAGGAAGCTGGGGTGGGGAAGGGGGGATAGGGGTTCTCTCTCCTTCTGAGGAGCGTCAGGATCCCCCTGGGACTGAGGCAGAAGCAGCCAGCTGGGCTGGGATGTGCAGCTGAGGCCGGGCACAGAGTGGAGCCTCCCCCAGCATGGCCCCCACCTCACTCTGGAGCTGTTGCCTCTGCTGCTTGCTGGCTGGGGCTGCCTGGGCTGCAAGCTACCCATCCCGGGGCTACAGCCTCTACACTGGGGCCCGGCCCCTCACTCCTGGGGGGCCACAGGCTCAAAGTGTCCACCGCCCAGCTAGTCGTCACAGGTAAGAGCGCTGACCCCCAGCCCCATCCAATCCTCAAGGACTTTCCCCCCAACTTTCCCACCACCTCTACCACCTTTTCCCCAGAGGAATGAAACTGAGACTTGGGTGGGGTGAGGGGTGGAATAAAAATTACATATCCAGGCCACTCCATGCATTCATTGACCTTCACCTAGGCCTTGCCTGCCAGGTTTAAGGAGCTTGGGTTTAGAAATAAACCTGATGATTTGCATGACTGCATATGTATAATCTATATCAAATTACTTCCTTCTCAAAAAAAGGGAGGAGAAGCAGGAAGAGAATTTGGAACTCAAAAAACAAATATTAAAAATTGTTTTTACATGTAAATTGTAATACACATGTAATGTAGATATAATTGGGAAAAATATATTTTAAAAATTTCACATTAGAAATAAACCTGACTGAACTAGTTAAAGGTAACCCAGAGGTGATGGCTCCTTAGCTCCCTACCAAGGGTTCCCTGATCTGAGACCACATCAGGCCCTACTTTGCTGGGACATCCTCACTCTAGCTTCTGGTTCCCCTAGCCCACCCACAGTTCCTGGGCAACAGGGGCTATACATACTCTGAAAAAGACTACTCACTGCGCATAGTAGGGCAGGGAGGCCAGGACTTGAAAGAACAGCCCCTGCATTCATTTCTACCCTTTTGTTCCTTTTACCTCCCTGGCTGCCCCTGCCTCTCCCCTTAATCTGTTACTGGCCCTATTCTCCTTGCTACCCTTTGCCCTTATGACCCTCACTCGATCCTGTCACAGATCAGAGGCCCTATATAGATGGGGGGCAGGAATGTGGGACTACTGAAAACTGGAAAGGTTTTTCTGGGGTGGGTGGGTGTGTGTGTGTGTGTGTGTGTGTGTGTGTGTGTGTGTACTGGGGGGGGGCAGAGTGGGAAGGGAGTGGTGAGTAATTACTAGTGAATGCCCCCATTATCCTTATCAGTCCTGGGCTGTGACCAGCAGAAAAAGGGAAAAGCCCTAACTCTTTTCCCCTGAAGGTCTTAGGGCAACATCCGGCAGGATAGATCTCACTCACATAAACAAACTCACACAGAGAAACATACAGATATAAACATATGTACATACTTGGCATTCATAGTTCTCATGAGGTGACAAACATTCAAAGCTCTAAAATTAAATGGTTCCATTTACAATTCTATGCCTAGGCTCATGGCAACACCTATGGATGAACACATCTATACATAAGCAAATGGATGTGTACCCAGACTCTTCCAGGCTCCTATCGAGTATTCTCTGGATGTCAGGAGGCACTCATTTTCCTATTCTGTGCTTCCCCATTCTAAAAAGTTCTTCTACGACCCACTACTGATCCAGGAGGTACAGGGAGAGAGCCCAACGGACGGCCCTGCCTCTGTGCAGCTCCATCCCCTGCCTTCCTCCTGGGGTCCTTGTTTCAAGGCTCAGGCCTTGATGGTTATGCCTGCAGGAACTGGTGTGCCTACGTGGTCACTCGGACAGTGAGCTGTGTACTGGAAGACGGGGTGGAGACCTTTGTCAAACCCGACTACCAGGCCTGTGGCTGGGGCCAGCCCCAGTGTCCCCGAACTATCACGTGAGTTGCCTGGGCCAGGAAAAAGGAGACTGGGGGTGGGAGACCAGACCAAGATGGCAAAACCAGGGAATTTGACTGGAGGCCAAAGAAGCAATATGGGACTGAGCCTGGAAATGGAGGTTAGAGCCATTTAGAGTCAGTGGTGAGCTAGAAATAATAGGCTGTAGAGATTGAGCTGAAAACCCACTCAGGGACATCTTGCTGCCCCCTTGTGCTGCTTTCTGTTTTGGGAGTCCAGATATGGGACTGAAGCAGGGCACAAGAGGAAAAAATGTGGGCAAAGGTCATGATAAGCCCAGGATGGGCTCTCTTGCAGGGATCCAGGAATCACCTGGAGACTGCCAAACTTCCTCACAAGCCTGGTTTTTAAGAAAAAAAGAGAAACAGTCATCAGCAGCACATTTACTGAGCAAAAATCTGAGCTCGGTGCTCCTACGTACAAAAGCCATGTAAAGCTGAATCAACTCTCCCTCAGAAAGCCAAGCATACTCACAGAATAAGATTACTAATGGTACAGGAAAGTCTATATTATGTCCAACTCTTACTTCTATCCCACCTTATCTCTCCCTTAGGTATCGTAGCTTCCTCCGCCCTCGATATAGAGTAGCCTATAAAACAGTGACGGACATGGAATGGCGGTGCTGCCAGGGTTTCGGGGGTGAGGACTGTAGTGAGGGGCCAACCCCAGCCCTAGGTACTACCACTCCCCACCCTCGGCCTCATCTAGCCCGTCCCAATCTCTCAGGGTCCAGTGCCGGCAGTTACCTGAGTGGACTTGGAGGAGAAGGTAGGTACCAGGAATAAGAAGGGAAACGAAGATGGAGTAGCCCTGTCTGGATAATGTGGGGCCACGTAACTGGAGGCAGGGCCATTACTCCTGAAAATAGAAAAAAATTTTTTTTAAAGTAGGGGTAAAATGAGCCTGACATATAGGCAATAGTCTTCCTCAAAGACTGCCTACCCTACTGTGCAAACCCAGAAGCAAACAGGTGTGTGTGTGTGTGTGTGTGTGCATGCTAGGCAGGAAGATAAAGCAATTCCCTTTTAGTAGGTGAAGGGTGATCAGACAGAGCATGTACTCTGGATCTGTGTGCATAAATTGGCAAGGGCCCCTTGTGGGTGACACAGATGACCCTTAAAACGAGAATGCCTCTCCTACAAAGAATCCTTGGAAAGATATACTAACTTCCCAACTCTAGTGAGTTGGTCAGGAGAGACTCCGAGTCCCTGCCTGCACTTAAGACTACAAGGTACAATGTGCATTTTGGAGACCTTAGGTCCCATGATATAACATTCTGTGCTTTCAGCATATCTCCACATGCATGATGGTCCCCTCAGGCTGAGCTTTATTTCCTTTCCTCTTAATAATAATTATTATTGAGTACCAACTTTCTGATGTACACCCTACCTAACAAAAACAAATCAGTAAGCTTTCCATAAGCCTTTATTTTTTTATTTCAGGAACATGGGAGACGGGGGGGAAGATGTTCAGTTGTGTCTGACTCTTGATGACCCTATATGGAGTTTTCTTGGCAAAGATATTAGAGTGGTTTGTCATTTCCTTCTCCAGTGGGTTAGGCAAAAAGAGGCTAAGTGATTTGCCCAGGGTCACACAGTTAGTGCCTAAGATTGGATATGAATTTCTTAACTCTTAAGTCTTCCTGACTCTTACCCAGCTAGCTAGAGCTATCCACTGAGCCAACCAGCTGCCTCGATGAGGTATCTATTCACCTGGAAAAAAGTTAGAACTAGAACAGAATCAGTGATTTTCCTTCTGCAGTCTGTTTGGTCACAATTCTCATTCTAACCCTTTTTCTAGGTCCTGGGGACTCCGAGAAGTTAAAGCAACTAGAGGAGAAAGTACAAAGCATGTCAAAGGAGCTGCAAGGGCTCCAGAGCACCCTTGAAGGACTGAGTGGGCGTCTGGCTGAGGATATCCAACAGGCTGTGGAGACAGCATTTAATGGAAGACGCCCACCCGCTGATGCAGCTGCCCAGCCTGGGGTGCAGGAGACCCTCAGTGAGATCCAGCACCAGCTGCAACTACTGGATAATCGCATCTCTACCCATGATAGGGAGCTGGGTCTATTCCACAACAGAGGTGGCACTCCAGGCCCTGACCTGGGCAAGCCATCTCCAGCAGAGAAATTGCTCCAGGAGATGGAGCAGAGGCTGCAGGAATCCTGCTCCAGCTGCATGGATGGACTGGATGACTTCCGCAGGCAATACCGGGAGGACCAGGAACGCCTCCATGAGTTGGAGAAACTCCTTGGTTCTGTACAGCAACAACAGAGGGAAGCTAAAGAGCAGCTGCACCAGCGGCTGGCAGGGGGCTGGGTGCCTTCTCCTGGTTGCTGTGCTCCCGAGCTAGGCCAGAGGCTGGGAGATGTGGAGCGTAGGCTGGATGTGGTGGCTGGTTCTGTGCACGTGCTGAGTGGTCGGAGAGGGGGAGAGCTCGAGGGTGCAGCCGGGCAGGGAGGCCATCCCCCTGGCTATACCAGTCTGGCCACTCGCCTCTCATGGCTGGAAGATCAGTTCAATTCTACCCTGGGCCCATCTGAGAATGTGGAAGGTGGCCACACCATCCCAGGAGGCCTGGGTCCCTGGCTTCAGGGAGCCAAGGGTCAGCTCACTAGGCTAGAAAGGCGACTGACCAATTTGAGCCAGGAACTAGACTCCCAGCTCCATGTGCTAGAGGAGAGAGTGGAAGGGGCCGTGCAGGCTTGTGGGCAACTCTGCACTGTTTACCCAGGGGCCCAAGATTCACAAATCAGTGCCATCCTCAGTGACTTGGAACGGAGGATCCTGGACAATGAGGGTCAACTGAGGTTGGTGGGTTCCAGCTTACACAAGATGGGGGTGGCTGGAGAGTCTTTACAGACAGCTCTGGATGGTCTGGAAGGGGAAATAGGGCGGATGAGGGATCAGCTGGGTATGCAAGGTGAAGGGCCTGGGGACTTATTACTTCAATTGAACCAAACAACTGGGAGGCTGACCCAATTGGAGGAGAGGATGCAGGCTAGAGGAGGGGATTGTCTGGGCTGCAGTGAACTTCAGGAGGAGTTAAGCAGGTTAAGAGAAGGAGTAGAGCACTGTTCCTGCCCTTTGTTGCCCCCAGGAGACCCTGGGAGCAGTACAGGAGTGGGGGGACCTGGGCGGGGCCCATTGGATGGGTTTAGTGTTTTTGGGGGCAGTTCAGGTGCAGCCCTTCGGGCAATGCAAGGGGAACTCTCAGAGGTCATCCTCACCTTCAGTTCCCTCAATGACTCACTGAGGGAGTTACAGACGGCAGTGGAGGGCCAGGGGGCAGACCTGGCTGACCTGGGAGTCACCAAGGATAGGATCATCTCTGAGATCAATCGACTACAACAGGAGGCCACAGAGCATGCAACAGAGAGTGAAGAACGGCTGCGCATTCTAGAAGAAGGGCAAACTCAAGTCGGACAGTGCCCAAACCTTGAGGGACGACTGACCCGGGTTGAAGGCATATGTGAGCGACTAGACACAGTGGCTGGAGGATTGAGGGGGCTTCGAGAAGGGCTTTCAAATCATGTGGCTAGCCTCTGGGCTGGCTTACGGGAAACCAACAACACTAGCCAAAACCAAGCTGCCCTGCTGGAGAAACTGCTGGGTGGTCAAGCTGGCCTTGGCCGAAGGCTGGGAGCTCTCAACAGCTCTCTCCTTCTTTTGGAAGAACAGCTACATGAGCTCAGTCAAAGTGACCTTTCTGGTAAGAACCCTTTGAGAGAGGGATGGAGGGGGAAGGCTGTGACTCTCCGGGAGGTCTCCTTTTCCTGAGATCCCTTGTATCCACCCCATCTCTCATCTAATCCTTCTCTCCTCTCCAACTCCCCTACAACTAACTGGTTGCCCCTCTTTAGAAGTGCTGTTCCAGGGTCCCAGCCTCCATCAGGCATTCAATTCAATCTGACCAACATTTATTGTGCCTCTTAAACAAACAAACAAAAAATCCTTTCCTCCAAGGAATTTTATATTTCTAGTGAGAGGAAATGACATAGACACAAATAAGCAAATATAAAAAATAAACCAAGTAATTCTGAGAGAATCAGGAAAGGTCTCATGTAGAAGAAGGTGGCACTTGAGGTGACTTGAAGGGTTTCCAAGGAGGAGGTGAGGAGGAACTGCATTTCAACCAAGTATGTGTCTTCGCAGGCAAGAGAGAAAAATTGTCTACAGTGAATATCAAGGAAGTCAATTGGGCTGGACTTTGGGGTGTGTGCAAGGTGAAAGCAGCCTAGAAAGAGGTCAAGATTCATACTATGAAGGACTTTAAATGCCAAAGAGTATATATTTCGTTCTTGAGGCAATAAGGAGTCACTACAAGTTCAGTTCTTGAACAAGGCAATGACAAGGTTTTAAGAATATCAGTTTAACAGTTTGGTGGAGGATGGATTGAGGAAGAGAGTGATGGACTGGAATTAATGGTAGTGTCTGTGTGAACGGAGAGAAGGGAACAGATGTGAGGGAGGTGGCAGTGGGAGAATTAGCAGTACTTGATAACTGATTAGATATGGCAGATAAGGGAAAGTGGAAACAAGTATGGCTTTCAGGCTGAAAAACCGGGTGACTGGAAGGATGGTGGTACCTTTAATAGAAATGTGGAAATTTTACAAAAAACAAATGTGGAAGTTTGGAAGAGTACTAAGCTCATGGGGAAATAAAATGAGTTTCATTCGGACATGTTAAGTTTGAGACATCTACAGGACACCACTGTAATTGAATGTGTCCAGCAGACAGTTGATGGTTTGAGATTAGAGTTCAGGAGACTGAAAACAATATATTTAAATTTTGGAGTCATTTGTATAGAAATGATAGCTAAATTCATGGGAGCTGATGCAATCACCAAAAGAGTGTAGAGATAGAAGACCAAAGGGTCCAGCACTGAATCCTCTGCTATACCCCATGCAAAAGGAGAGGGATGTGGATTAAGATCCAGCAAAGAGATTAAAAAGGAGTAGTCAGTCAAGAGAACCAGGGGAGAACAATATCATAAAAATCCAGGAAGGAGAAAGAATCCAAGAAGAGAGAGATGTTCAAAACAGTGTCAAATACTGCAGAGAGGTGGAGATGGATGACAATTGAGCAGAGTATGGGAGCTGGCAATTCAAAAATCAATGGTAATCTTAGAGCACTTTCATTCAAGTGTATGTTGGTGGGGGCAGGGTGCAGGGATGACCAAAGCCAAATGGTAAGGAGTCAAGAAGTGAGTGGAAGGAGAAAAAGTGAAGGGATTAAGATGTTTTCCCCTTAGGAATTTAAAGACAAGATATAGGAGGTTATCAAAGGTTTTTTAAGAATGAAGGGAATCTGGACATGTTTGTGGGCAACAGAGGAGTTGACAGACAACGAAAGACTGAAGATTGTAGACAGAAGGATAAAGGAGCAAAGACTAAGAAGTGATTTGATGGAATCAAGGGTACAAGCAGGGGTTGGAGGATGGGTCTTGGAGAAGGTAATAACCTCAAACTACCTCTTGTGTCAGATCTAGTGATACAAAATGTAGTAGTAGGCAAGTAGCCAAAAAGTAAGTCCATATGCCACTGAAAATCAGCTCATGTGCTATCTTTGGCCTATATGGACTAGATATAGCAAGTAGGTTGAGTATCCCTAATCATCACACACTTCTCACCTATTTCCTAATACATTCTTTAGTCTTCATAGGCTACGTTTGTCCTGTCTCCCCCTTGGCTACCTCCTGGCCACTTCTCAGCTCTGGTTTCTCTGGCCCCTACCTTTTTTTGCCCTTTGCAACCCTTCCTATTGCTTCACTTCACTCTAGTTTCATTCTTACAGGGCCAGCAGGGGAGATTGGGCCACCAGGCCCTGCTGGAAAGCCAGGACCTCCAGGCCCTGTGGGACCCCCTGGACTACCTGGCAAAGATGGCAAAGAAGGACCCATTGGACCACCAGGTGTGTGACATTTCATTCAAAATTGGTTTTGACCTGGATAACACCCAGCCTATAATTTTTCTAGCTTACTATCATGTAGCAGACAAGAGAAGTCAGTGCCTGAGGCCATCTGTAGTTACCCTAATGTTTGGCCCCAGAAGGCAGAATTAAGAAGAGTGGGTAGAAATTATAGGGAGGTAGATTTTGGCTCAAGATGAGGAAAGTTCTTCCAACTTTCTGTCCCAAAGTAGAATAAGCAGCCTCAAAAAGAGTAGGGTCCTTTCTATTTTGCATGGATCATCTAAGTACCTCCTATTTACATACATGCATGTGTGTGTATACACACAGGTGAGCTTAATAAATACTTGTTGATTGAGTAGGATCTTTTGGAGATCTTCAAAATGGGTTGAACGTCTCATTTGTCAGGATGTCGTTGAGGGGATACATGCTTCATGCATGAGGCTGGCCTAAGTGTACTCTGACATCCTGTAAGAGGTAGCTCAGTATAACTGAAAGAGCACTGCATTGGGACTCATGACTAGGAATTCACATCTCCACTCTGCCACTCTGAGCCGTGTGACATTAACAAATCACTTAACCTCTCTGAGCTTCACACAATATCAACTCTGAAAGTTGGAAAGAACCTCAGCAGCCATCTAATCCAACCCAGACACAAAAGGAATCCCTGCCATCACTTACCAACAAGGTGTCATCCAACCCTGCATGAAGACCTCCACTGAAAGAAGAGCAGTTCTTACCATTAGAAGTTTTTCCTGACATCAGCCCAAATTTACCTCCTTGCAACTTGCACTCATTGTTCCTGATTTAGCCCTCTGAATCTAAACAGAACAAGTTTAATCCCTGCTCTAAAATGGCAACTCCTCAAACACCTGAAGAAAGCTGTCATGTCCCCCATTAAGTCTTTTATTCTTCCTTCAACTGATACCCATAAGTCATTTTCCTCCTCTAAAATGACAGATTGATTGACCTCGATGGTCTTTCACCCATGATCTCTCCAATTTGAATATTCTTTGAGTCAACCAAATAATAAGTAAATTCATATTTTTGTATTAATGACAACCTTGCCTGATGCCTCCTTATATTGTGGCAAGGACCCTACATTCTTGAAGGCTCTACAGGTAGAGTAAAACTTCTGACAAACCCTGTGAAACTGAGGACAGTTTGATGAGTTTGGTGCAGGGTTTCCCATGGTTCAAGGATCAACCTAGTTGGTGTAAAGAGGCTCTTCACTATGTTGGCCAAATATTGTTGACTCTGTCCATTACCTCCACTCTTGAATACCATCTACTATCTAATTCAGCCAACAGGTATTTATGACCCTCCTGGAACTGTTTAAGATAAAGAACAAAGGCAAAAACAAAAGCATCCCAGTCCCAGAAGACAAGACATTTTATGAATCATAGAGAGGCTGCAGCCTGGGTTGGTAGAAGGAGTACCCACGTTGAAGAAAAAACTTACAGACTTTGAAGTCTGGAAGCATGACTTAGGTTGTTGGACAAGGAAGGATTCTTCGAGAGAGTTAAAAAATGGAAGACTAGGAGTCTTCAATCTGGAAAGGAAAAAACCGGAACCCCTACTTATCTTCCCCAGTTATTCTGCTTAGGCCTGTAGTAGGTGTTTTTTACTCTTTGTTGAGTAAATGAACTTATGCTGTGCTGCTCCTAATTAATACATCTCCTTCTCTTACAGGTCTCCCAGGTGAACAGGGTATGTATTCTTTTTGGAAACAGAAGCTGCAAGTCGTTCATTCAACGCGAGCAAATCAAGCAAGAGAGGCTAAAATAGAACCAGCATTTAACAGAGTAGAAGGGAGCAACATTGAGCTGGTAGAGCAGAAGAGAGTGATGTGGGTATGAACTCCCTCCCTTAGCCCTAGTGACCACTTTACCTATTCCCCACCCCCAGGTTTGGAAGGAGCAGCAGCCGCTCCTGTACCTCGAGTGTCTTTCTCAGCCGCGCTGAGTTCACCCCGTACAGAACCAGGCACGATTCCCTTTGACAAGGTCTTACTCAACGATGGAGGCTACTATGACCCAGAGACTGGTAAGGGGAAAGAAGGGGGAAGGGTCAGGAAATACTCGAGTAGCGAAAGGAGGTTCGTGGATTTCAGTCGCTTGTGGCAGGCTGGGAGTACCGGGCACCCGGCACAATACGGACCCCACTTTTGCCCCGGAGTCCCGAACTAACAGCTTTCCCTGTAAGGCGCTTCGATGGGTTTTCTCGCCCCACACCTCGCCCTTCACCTCGCTGACCCCGTCCTTCTCTCCCTGCCCCTGTGACCAGGCACCTTCACCGCGCCCCAGGCTGGCCGCTATTTGATGAGCGCCGTGCTCACTGGGCACCGTCACGAGAGGGTGGAGGCCGTGCTGTCCCGCTCCAACCAGGGCATAGCCCGCATCGACTCGGGCGGCTATGAGCCCGAGGGGCTCGAAAATAAGCCCGTGGTGGAGAGTCGGCCCAGCTCGGGCGCCCTGGGGGTCTTCAGCCTGATCCTGCCCCTTCAGGCCGGAGACACGGTCTGCATCGACCTCGTGAGGGGGCAGCTGGCGCACTCGGAGGAGCCGCTGACCCTCTTCAGCGGAGCCCTGCTCTACGAGGACCACGACTAGGGCCGCCCTCGCGCCCGACACCGCCCGCATCCGGGGGGAAGGAAGACGTGGGGGAGGGCGCACTGCGGCGGGGGAGGGCTGCCTTACGGGGAAGGGGGAGCCTTGGCCCCCCGCCCACTCCCCCACTCCCCGCGCCGGCGTTTACTTGGCCCTCGGCCGCCCACACAGAGGAGCCATCTCCCAGACTGACCAGCATCAGGAGCCCGTGACCTTGGACCATGCCCCCCTGCCCGTCCGGGAGTCCAGGGCCTTTACCTTAGGCAGAGCTGAAGACGCACCCCGCGTGTGGGCCTGGGGCTGGACAGGGCCCTCCCGCCCCCCTTTCCACCTCTCCACCCCTCTTCAGGAGGCCGAAGTCCGGCCCCTCCACTACCCTGCCCCTCTCCCCGTACTAAACTATTCAGGAATAAAGACTTTTTTTTTTTTTAAGAAAATCAGCCTGCTCCTAACTCACGTGCGAAGGGAAGCGGAGGGGCAGTGGAGGGAGGTGCCGAAGGGAGGGCTTTGTCCGTGGCTGTGTGCTGCAGGGGAGGCCCTGCGTGACGTGGGGTCAGGTCTCGGGGCGCTTTGCTGTCCGGGGTCCTGATTCTAGCCGAGGCCCGGGGTCCGGCTATGGGAAAGGATCCCCAGGGCGGCTGGGGACGTCCGAGACGCTCACCAGGGGGCGCCTCCAGCCTCCTGGCCTTGCCACTGGGGATCACGTGGGCTGCGGAAGGGGGGGAGGGGGGGGGGGGGTTGTTTTCTCACGTGGGCTGAGGACGCTGCTGTGATTGGATGAGGGCCGAACTGGCGCGGGTCGGGACCAGGAAGCGGAGGCTAGTTCGCTGCAGCCGGGCGCTGCTAAGCCCTTGGTCCCAGGGCCTGGGCCCTCGCTCTTCCCCCTCCCAGGAGGGAATGGCCCGAAAGCGCAACCGCAGCCTGGGGCCTCCGCTGAGGCCTGGAGGTGGCGGAATCGGGGGGTGGAGCTCCCGGAGGGCGGAGCCAGGGAAACCCGGGAGATAAGAGGCGGTGCGGGCCGCGGGCGCCTAGAGCAGGGCGGAGCTCATGGAAGACAAGGAGATTCTGTGCGTGGGGCTCGTGGTGCTCGACATCATCAATGTGGTGGAGAAGTACCCCGAGGAGGACGCGGACAGCAGGTAGGGAGCTCGGATCGGCCCTCGAGGGCCGTGCGTGCGAGAACGCGGACCTGGAGGGAGGGGCGACTAGGGACTGAGCATCTTTTTGCGCATTGGTCGTTCCCCCGAGCTCTTGACATTTCCAGTCCTTCCCTAGGGTTGCAGTAGGGAGACCCCCAAGGTCACTCTGGCTTTTGGCCCGTTGCTTTCGGATGAGAGACAAATTTTTCTCCCTCCCTCCCTTACCTCTCGCCTCCCCGAAACAGCAAAACAGTGTAGGTTATATAGCGTGCACAGTCATGAAAGTGTCCTGAAAATGTTTAACCTGACTGTACCTGTTATGTCACCTTTATCGTTTCAGGGAGGTGAGAAGTAAGGGAAGGAGGGAGAAAAATTTGGAACTCAGAATCTTACAGAAATGTTGAAAACCATCTTTGCATGTAATTGGGGGATTGGGGGGTAGATAATATTAAGTGCAAGAAGAAAAGTGCCCCGCACTGGGAGTCACTAGAACAGTTTGAATGACAACGTAACTGTGTGGGTAAACTTGAACAACTCACTGAGCTCTGCACCTCAGTTTCCTGATCTGTAAAATGAGGGAAGTCGACTAAATGACCTTGAAGATCTCTTTCATTTCTGGGTCCATGAAACATTCAACCAACTCTTGATTTTTGAGATTACACATGCACTGTATCTTTGTAAGAGGGTTTTGAAAGAAGCCCAGAGAAACGGTTAGGTAACTTCTGCTTGGAGCTCTGGCACGAGGTAGTTGTAGGAAGAGGGTGTTCTCTCAGCCACTTGAAGCCTAGATGCCTCCTGGATGAGTGACCGTTTGACCCCATTAGAGAGAGTAAATCCATCTCTGAGGCACTTACCATCCAGGCAGTTGACAGAAATGATCTCCTGGAAATCAGTGGCATGGTTAAGACCTTTGTCCAGTGTCATTGTCACTTTCAGCATAGAATCCCAGAAAGGCTCTCCAGAGAACCATGGTATAGTAGAGTACCATGTACAGTACAGCATGGGTTTGCAGGAAACCTGACTTTGAATTCTGGCTTACTATGTTTTGCTCTTGGACAAGTTAATTTATTTAACTTGTCTGTCCCTGGCCAGAAAGAGAGAGAGAGAGATCTCAGAAAAAGATGCCAGAACCTTTTTTAACATTAATTTCCTGCTTAACAAGCCTGGCATTTTCAGAGGATAACAAACATTAGACTTGGGGATCAGGAGGCCTAGGCTCCAGGGCTACTAGTTGACTGTAACCTTCCAATTTCTTTTTATGCGAAATAGAGATCATTGTTATAACTAATGGTTAGGGTTGTATTAAGGAAAAGAGTTTTGAAAGTAAAAAGGTAACCTGCAAGCAATAAAGACAGTGTTCTCACTAATCTAAATCCCTTCAAATGCTATTTAAACCTCTTGTTCAGTCTTCTGTGAAAACAGAGAACAACTAGTTACCATCTTCCATCTGATAACATTTTATAAACTTGACATTTTACAGGTGGGCCACCTTTCAGCCTTTTCATCTACAAACTAAAAAATTACTGTTCTTACGCTATAGTTTCAAATCTTAAGTATTTTAAACTTTGGTTTATATTACTGATTGATATCCTTCCAAAGTTATTTATTTCATTGTAAATTTGATACTTTTACCTCTTTTGAAGTAGTTTTGACTCAGTTTACTGGGGTTGATGCAGTTACCAGAGAGGCTAATATTGTAATCCGGTTGTAGCTATATTCATGGAAGGACGTGATTCAGCATTGTGAAGGAAATAAGGGAAAGTGAGGACAGACCAAATATCAGGGATTTGATCAGATTATTGGGTTTCTGATTATCACACTTGATGTCAGTAGGAGTCATGCAGCTAATTCTTTCGCAGGTGCTGGGGGAAACTGACCCTGGAGTACATGGGTGAATGTATTGAGCCCAACTGTATTAGGAGTTGTAGTAAGAGTGGAAACCTGAGCCCTTTTCTGGGGTTAGCTTCACCTCTCTTGCCTAGTAATAGATTCATTTGTTCAACATGCATTTATTAAACACCTGCTGTGTTGCGGGCTATGCTACGTGCTGGAGCTATAGAGACAAAAAATGAAAGAGTCTCTGTCCTCAGGAAGTAAGGATGGAATGTGTAGTCTTAATGTTCTAGGTTTTGAAGATAATAGTGGCCCTCATTTCCTTTTAGGTGCCTGACCCAGAGATGGCAACGCGGTGGCAATGCCTCCAACTCCTGTACCATCCTTTCCCTCCTAGGAGCTCCTTGTGCTTTCATGGGCTCCTTGGCTCCAGGTCATGTTGCTGAGTGAGTATGGAGAAAACCTGACCTCTTAGGAGAGTTAGCCTCTTCAATACCAGTGGAGGGAGATGTATTCCTGATGTAGCTCCATGTAGAGGAGGGGAAAAAGAATGGTTCCCAAAGATTGGCTATGGGTTCTGCTCTCTCAAGGATTTCACTTGTCATTTCTGGACCTTAATCTCTTCTTTAAAATGAAGAAATTGAATTAAACAATGTCTGAGGTCCATCTGTAGCCTTTAAGGTCCCCTTTAAGTGGGGAGGGGAAATGGGAGAAAAAGTATCCCTGTGGAGAATTGTTAAGTATGCAGTTTTAGCTCAGAATGTTTAATTAGAGTTTTCTTCTTATTAAGGCTTTATTTCCAGAGATATCTAGTCCTTTGCTCTTGCTTGTTTCCTTGGCTCTTCCCTACTGCTGATTTTTTCCTCCTATTTCTCATTTCCTTACTTTCTTTTAGATCAGTCAGTATTCTTTTCTACCATTTTTAAAGCTATTTTAAAGCAGAGACTTAAGATTTTTTCCTCTGTATCACCAGTGCCTTGCACCATACTTGGTTTGCAGTAGGTACTTAATAAATTATTGTTGCAATGAATGATTATATTGTGCTTGAATGTATATATTGTACTCTTGGATTACGGCAGAAAGAATATTAAGAACTCACCTTCCCTTTCCTCTCTTTATGCTCCATGGGTGTGAATATTTGTGAAGAGGCCAAGGGGAAAAACAAAGGCAGTTTTTCCTGATGGTTCCTCTTTGCTAAATGCATGTTTAGTTTATCCTGCTGCTGAGCATTCTGAACTACTGAAAGGGGCCTGTCCAAGGTCACCCACAAAATAGGTAGTAAAGTTGTAACTATAACTTCTACATCTCCCCATTGTCAGTTGACCATTAGTTCAGCATGTGGCCCACACTGTCTTTTTGTTAGGCATTGCAAGTAACCAAGAACCCTTTGACCCTAGGCTCTGCAGATTCAGCGAGTGTTTATCGGGAAGGTGAGGTCCAAACTTTGCCCATTGTGGGCAGTAGGCAAGCTGCCAGGTTACTGAGCTGTGGTGCACCAGCCCTTTGTACCCCCAGTGTGATTGAAATGTTCATCTCAGTAGGGATCCCAGTACTTTAGATGTGAAGCCACGTGCATTAGATGGCCTGGGAAATCTAAATGAGTAGTGACCAATAGGGAAGTAAATTCAAGTGTCAGGTTTCAACTTTTCATATTCCGAATCTTTAGGTTTAGTGTCAGGCTCATTCTGGCTGTTGGAGTTTCTAGGGATTCTTAGAAAATCCTGAAGGTCAGAAAAGACCCCAAACTCCTTGGGGGATAGAGCAGGCCTCACAAGTTTGTGCTCTGGGTCCTCAGGCTGGAAGGCCTGGTCTGACCCTCCTGGGACCACTGCCAGTTGGACAGGAGTTTTGAAGCAGATGATACTAACTGGCCCCAGTAATGCCCCTAGTCAAGTAGCTGCCTGCTTAAAATGTGTGTGTAGGTGGGTGGGTGGGGTGCCAATATTAGCAGACACTGTAGGGGAAAAGGAAGAAATAGCAGCCTCACATGAATAGAATCCTAGAATTGTAGGGCTTGAAAGGGACTTTATGTTACAGAGCCATAGGCAGAGTTTTTGTATTACTGACACCTTAGAAGTCATTGTTTAACACAAAAGTATCAGTCATGGGGGTTGGGGGTGGGGTGGGGTAGGGGAACTTCCAACTGGGACCTGAGTATCCCAAAATGGAGTGGCAGTGTCCTGCCAGAGTGCCATCAGGGTGTTCATGTGGATTCATGCTGGGGGACAAAGTATCACTTCAATCATCAATCATTAATTCTGCTCAGTTTTTGGCACAGAGCAGGACGGTGACAGTTCCTGTTGGCTCAGAAGAGCATGTGGCAGCTAGGTGGCTTAGTGAACAGAGTGCTGGGCCTGGAGTCAGGAAGACCAGAGTTCAAATGTGGTCTTACACACTGTCTGGGTGATCTTGGCCAAATGGCTTAACCTCTGTTTGCCTCAGTTTCCTCTTTTTTAAAAGGATAATCTTAGCACTTAACTCCCAGGGCTGTTGTAAGGATAAATAAAATAATAATTGTAAAGCCCTTAGCACAGTACTTGGCATATAGTAAGTGGTATGTAAATGTCTCTGGGCCTCAGTTTCTTCTTTTGTAAGATGAGGAAATTTGGATAGACAATCTCCCTTTCAGCTCTAGTATTCTTTGGTCTTATGAGTCTTTAGACTACAGGAACTAACTTCAGACTCATTCTGGCTGTTGGAGTTTCTGGGGATTCCTAGAAAATCCTGAAGATCAGAAAAAATCCCAAGCTCTTTAGGGGATAGAGAAGGGCTTACAAGTCTCCCTCCTCTGAGTCCTCAGGCTGGAAGGTCTGGTCTGAACTTCCTGGGACCACTTCCAATTGGACAGGAGTTTTGAAGCAGATGATGCTAACTATCCTCAGTAATGCAGCTAGTCTAGTAACTGCCTGCTTAAAACTACAGATTTTGTTTTGTGTGAAGTCCCCTAAAGAAACTTGTCCTAACTACCCTCCCCACGCCCCCCTTCCATACACATTTTGCTGCTTTCACATCTGTTCCTTCCTGCTTCTTATGTGACCTGGGAGGTGGTTCCAGGGTTAGGAGTTAAGTTGCCTTACCCTTGTCTTTGCCTGTGCTGCTTGCTCTCCTATCGTTCACCTGCTTTCTAGGGCCCCAAGTGTTCCTGTCAGCCCCCTCCTGTCCCCAGGCCCTTTGTCAAACTGCTCGCCAGTGTGGTACTCCCCCCACACCCGGCAGCTTTGTCCTGGATGACCTTCGCCGATACTCTGTGGATCTGCGCTACACAGTCCCCCAGCGTGTGGGCTCCATCCCCATCTCCACTGTCATCATCAGTGCAGCCACTGGCAGCCGTACCATCCTGCACGCTAACAGGTGTGTACATCTGTTCCCATCAACAGAGATATACCAGGACTAGGCCAGGACTCATCTCTTGCCATACAGTACCCCAGGTATTCTAAGGCATACTTCCAGTCACCATGAGAGGGCTGTGCCATGCATAGGCTCTAACCTGTGTCTCCCCCTCCCCCCTATATCCCATGACCTCATACTCCACCCCAAGCTTCCTGGTGAATGACTTTAAGTATCGGGGCGTGGACGTGTCGCAGGTGGCTTGGCAGAACAAAGGCGAAACACCTTGCTCCTGCTGCATTGTCAACAACTCCAATGGTTCCCGCACCATTGTCCTCTATGACACGTAAGACTAGTCCCTGGCACAACCCACCAATCAGATCCTCTGTCTTCCCTCACAGGCCATTGTGGTCATCTCTGCTGTCCACTTCTCTGGCCTTTCCTGTTGCTTGTAATTGCCCATATAATGAGCCAGAAAATGATTTTGAATCATTTCTAATTAGGGCAAAGTTGGGTGGGGTAGTGAGCAGATGTTGCTAAACCTGGTGGTTTGACCTCTGCTGTGCACCATGGAGAGGTGGGCACTTAACTAATTTAATTTGTATTCTGATTCCTTCATCATTAACTAATCAGCCCCTCTGCATTTGGGTAAAGAAAAATTATCTTAAAGCCAGATGGGTTTGGGTTTGGTGAAGGGGGTGTTATATAAGGGAGTGCAATGTGCCCATTCAGTTTGGGGAAGATCAGCTCATTCCCCTTGTTCTTAGTAGCCAGGGCCAGTGACAGAACTGGCATGTTCTCTTCATCCTGACATCCAACTGAGATTGGGATGCCTATAGAGAGAGCTCTCATGAAAAAGACCATACTTTATCATTGTGCTTGGCACAAAGGGTTCTGTAGGCAGAGGCATATTCCCTTCCTTGGACTTAGTACTTGCTTCCAGTAATTGCCTCAAGATCCCCAGGATTAAAGAATGAGAGCTATCTCTAGACTGCCTGAGTTGGACAACAGCTGCCTTAGAGATGAGAGAAAGTCTCTCTACTCCTAATCTCTGCCTTCTAGGAGAGTGGACTGACTGGATTGTATTAGTTAATGTCTAGAACTCAGGAAAAACCTCCAGCTGATCTTTCCTCACCCCACTCCCCAACATGTATCCAAAAGTGTTGGGGAGGAGTATGGCCTGAGTCAGGGTTGGGTAGGTGGAAATCAAGACACTCTCATGATTGAGGGCACTTTTACCTATCCAGAGTTTATCACATACCTGGGGGATAAATGGGGTAATGTACCATACAGCTTCCCATCAGGAGCATCCATGCTCAGGGTCCCAGGGACAGTCAAATATTATTAACTTAGATCCTCTCACCCTAAAGATGAGCTTTAACTGCTGCCTAGGTAACCTATAAGCAAATGGCCATCCATTTCAGCGATTCTCCAGGCCCTAACAGATCCTCCTTTGGAAAGCTAGATATGATCCGTGGGGACCTCCTAAGATGCCTGGTTTACAATTCAGAACGCTGCATTCTGAATTTAATGCCTTATTAGGGTAAATGCCAGCACAGATATAGGGATCACCCCATCTTGGCAGGAATATAACGGATTCTCTCCACCACTTCATTCTTGAGCATACCTTTCTGGAGAGTCTGATTTTTCAGCAGTGTGCTGTTGATTAAATTTTTTTTTGGCTATGCCGCCATGCAGCACTAGGGCTGGGAATTAGGGTTGAAGACCAGAGCTTTCCAGTTTCTCTGATTATTCCACATGTCACCTCTCCTTCCCCTCCAGAAACTTGCCAGATGTGTCAGCAAAGGACTTTGAAAAGGTTGACCTGAACCGGTACAAGTGGATCCATTTCGAGGTAAGCCCTACCGAAGTCTCTAGGGACTTCAGACTTACACTTTGCTTTCTTCCATTCTCTCCCAAGAATACAGACTCAGGGACTTCTTTGTCTGGTGGCTGTTTATTGTCTGTGTGTCTTATCACCTGCGGTGGGAGCTCACTAGGCTTGGGTTTTGGGTCCCCTAGAGATTAATAGTGAAATTAGGAAATACACCTGTAAAACCTCATGTATTGAGGCCCAAATGAGTGAAACTTGAGTTTGGACAGTCAGGTAAGGTTAGCCTGGGGAATTCTTTTGGTTTGAGACTGGGACCTGGCTCCTTGCAGAGAGCTCAGAGCTGGTCTTGGTTGATGTTCATGCAGCATAGCTCCTTTGCTGAGGCCTGCTGGGGCTTATCCTGCCATACCTGATCCCCTTTTGAGGGCTGGTGACAGTCGTCCTGTGATCATATTGGAGTTCTAGGCCAGTTGTCCTGCCCTCCAACCTTGGCCCCCTCTGTCAAGGGCTCCTATTAGACAATTTGTCCCTGGGTTGGGACAAGCTAGTGTTTGAAACCCCTGAGAGTTAAAGGTGGAGACACGGACTCTGCCCCCCGATCTAAAGGAAGGGTAGTGTGATTCACTTTCCCCACTTCTTCCCCTTGCCCAGGGCCGGAATGCATCTGAACAGGTCAAGATGCTGCAGCGGATAGAGCAGCACAACAAGAGGCTTCCCCGAGAACAACAGATCAAGATATCTGTGGAGGTGGAGAAACCCAGGGAAGAGTTATACCAGCTCTTTGCCTATGGGGATGTGGTGAGTGCCTTAGGAGACCACAGTCAGGTTCCACCATGTCCTGTACTAGCACCAAGTTCTCCTTACATCCTCTGCTGCTGGAAGCCCCTACAAGTGACCTAGGAGCACCATCGTCCTGCAGATAGGCCCTAGGAGAGAGATAGTGGACCGGGGCCCGGATTTGGAGTCCAAAAGACCTGAATTGGTTCAGATCCAGCCCAGCAGGATGTATGACCCTGGGCAAGTCACTTAAGTCTCTCAGCCTCAGTTCCTCATCTATGAAATAAGAAGGTTGGAGTAGACATTCTCTAAGGTACCCTCCAACTCTAAATCAATGATCCTGCGCTGTTTGGAAAAGGGAGGGTTGGAGGAGGAAGAGCAGGGTTGCTCATACCAAACTAATTCCAGACCCTGACTCTCTGGTTGACCTTTGGTATATGAATGATGTGTTGCCCCTCGGGAGTACTCAGTAGCTTTACCCACTAAGTGCAGACCAGGATTTGTATGCCCCAGAGTTCCAGTCTTGGTGACATTACCATCTCCTGGAGGTCAGACAGCTTGCAGGGTTGGGGGTGAGGAGGGGTGGGGATAGGAGGGGCAGCCAGCGTCCTGGGCCAGACTGGGGACAATTTCCAGCCATCACAGAGTTAAGACAACTTCTGGCCCAGATCCAGGGGCTGCTTAGAGTAATGGACTAACCTTGAGGCCCTAATTGGTCCTGACAACATCCTAACAGATCTAGAATGAACTGGGTTCATCTCTTTTTGCTGTAAGGTGCCCCCTAGAATGTCTCAGGATTCCCCACCCACCCAGAAAGCCTAGGACAAACCCTTGACTAGGAGCCAGCCTGAGTACAGCCTGTCAGAGGAGCTCTCTCTATTTGCCAGTAAAATATAAGCTTTTTAAGGGCAAGACCCGTTTAATTTTTTTTTGTCTTTGTATCCCCAATATGTGGCACTTAGTAGACTGAGTAAATATGTGTTGAACTGAAGTATTCCAAGGCCACAGTATCCTTTGGGCACGCGTATGATATTGTGAACTAGACAGGTCAAGAAGTGTACCTCAGCCTGTTAGACACACACACACACACACTCACACACACACTCACTCTCACTCTCACTCACACACACACACTTAGTAGTAATAACAAACTAATATAAAACCTAATGTTTACATAATGCTTTTCGGTGATAGTCACCACAACCCTGTGATATAAGCATGCTAAGCATGGCCATCTCCATTTTACAGATAAACTGAGGTTCAAAAAAGTCTCAAGTTGCACAGCAGAACTTGAGCCCGGGACTTTTGATTCCCAGGCCAATGGCCTTTCTATTTCATCCTGTTACCTCCCATTACACAGTATTGGCCAGGGCTAAGATTGTACAGACATGGACAAAGGGTGAGCTGGGAACAGCCCAGGAGTGGAATAGTTGAATAGATAGGGACAGAGTTGGGGAGTTGGTATTAGGTTAATTAGTCCTCTTATCTGTCTCCTCTTTTACTAGGTTTTTGTCAGCAAGGACGTGGCCAGGCACATGGGATTTCAGTCAGCAGCTGAGACTCTGAAGGGGTTATACAGCCGTGTAGGAAAAGGGTGAGCTGGAAATGGTCGGGAGGAGGGTGGGGTTCCTTAGTGATTCCTGTTCCTTTGGAATAAGTCAGAGCTATTGAACAAAGCGGGGCTGATGTGTGTGCTTGGTGTCCAGAATGACACATGAGAGTCTGTAGTTGTGAAATACCCTGCCTTGCCTGCATCTCTGGGTTTTCTTCGCATATTTGAGTTCTCTTGGGTTTCTTCTTGTGCTGAATTACAGGGCTGTGCTCATATGTGCATGGGCAGAGGAGGGGGCAGATGCCTTGGGCCCCGATGGAAGGCTCCTGCACTCTGATGCATTCCCTCCACCCCGTGTGGTAGACACTTTGGGAGCTGGAGACACCTTCAACGCCTCTGTCATCTTCAGTCTTTCCCAGGGTAAGTGCTGCCACCCAAGGGCAAGGGCAGGGACCTTGGAGGGTGGAGGGGCTGAGATGGTGAAGCTGAGAACTCTTCAGGTGAATGGTCAGTGAGAGCCACTGAGCTACTTGTCCTTCCAGGGAAAAGCATGCAGGAGGCATTGACTTTTGGTTGCCAAATAGCAGGCAAGAAGTGTGGGATACAAGGCTACGATGGAATCGTGTGACAGCACCAGACATCAAGGCACAACCTCAGCTGGTTCTAGGGGAGGAATGACGCCAGGGCATTGCTGGGTGTCTCTGCGTGCCCTGGTGTTGGGGCCGTCCAGATTGCAGAGCAGATGCAGCCTGGGTTGGAGCTCCCTGGCCTATCCACACCTCCGATCTCCGCTGTCTCCCTCTTCAAATCAAATAAACTTTCTTCCACCAAGCCAGTGTCTGGACCCTCGGTGTCTTGCAGGGTTTGAATCTGGCTGAGGCTGGAGGCTTTCTAGAGACGTTGGCGGGACTGTATGTGATGCACTTGCATTCATCCTGGTGGAAGTGACCTCCCCTAGGCCAGAGCCACCTACAGGAGAAGCAACCTTGGTATGTGTTCCGTGCTAGGGCTCCAGTACACGTTCTTTTTTGTCTGATATCTGAAACTCCAGGGAGGAATAAAATGATTTGCATTTATGTTAACCTTTCCTTCACTAAAGTGGAATGCCTCCTTGGGACACGGAGGGTGTCAGAGATCTGCAGAGGCTAGACTGGGGGAGCACAAGCTCCTGCCATTCCCACCAGTGTGAGCAGATTTTGCTGTCCTCCAAGTAGGAGGGGCTGCCACAAAATCACAGGTTCCGGGAATGTAATAGCTCACATTTAGCACTCAGAGTTTGTAAGGATCTTGGCATTAAATGATGTCATTTGAGCCTCACAACGACTCTGAGAGGTTGGTGCTCTTATCTCTCTTACCAATGAGGAAACTGAGGCCAAGAGAGGTTAGATGACTTGCCATACAGCTAGTAACTCTTTGAGGCCGGATTTGAACGTGAGCCTTCAAAGTGCAGAACTTTATTGACTATACAGCTCAACTGACTTGCCTGGATGGTGAAAAATAGCCCAACCCTATCCCCTATCCCTGAGGGGTCCAGATATGTGCCTCCCCAGAATATGCATAAACTTTTGTCTGGTTGCTTCAGAGCCCTGTTGCAACTCAGTAATTTCCTGAATGGAACTTAATGGAGTTGCCCTTCAGTTCTCCATGGAGTAAAAGATTCTCTGACGTAGACCTCATCAGTGTCTAGTACCTCTGGATCAGTCCCAGGTCATTTCTGATCCTAAGGACTCTGGGGAACCTGGGCTGGTTTGGTCAGCTTGTGACTACCCTTAACGCTGAACACGGTTGGTGTAGATAGCCCCCAGTACAGGCTTGAAGTTTAGGGAATCTAACCTCTGCCCTCAAATCCCTTCCCAGTTGACCTGTCCTACCTCAAATCCCCCCAGTGGAGTCCCTTCTTTCTGTTAAAGTGTCTAAAAAGCAGCCCAAGATACTGGAAAGAACTCTGGATTGGGAAGTTCATATTTAAACCTTTTCTCTTACACCCCCTATGGAGCTGGGTGATCTCAGCCAAATCATTTATACCTGCAGAGCCTCAGTTTACTTCTCTATACCACAAGACTAGCAGTAAAGCTTTACCAGCCTTAGGTGAGCCAGTGTTCTCCACCCTGCGGGACATTGTGAGCCAAGCAGTTTGGAAATGAAGAGCTCTAGATACTTGGGGTGTTCTTAGAAATGTTACTTAAGAGCACGGACACACAAACAGGGATTTAAGAGAGCTAGCAGACTCGGATTCCTAGGAGCACTGAGATAGGACAGGTGGGGTTGGAGAGGGAGCAAATAGACCAGAGAAGAGATGGTAGGTCACCCAGGGACAGCACAGGTGCAGTGAAGTACAAGGAAAAGGATTGAAGGGCATTTATTGGCACCAAATTGAAATTTCCCATTTCACAGGTTGACCTGGAGCTACCCTAGCTCAGATTCTCTCAGACTTTTATACAAAGAGGCCACAGGTCTGCGCATCCCAGGATTACTTAGAGCCATTTGCCCACCCACCCTTTTCCCAAAGCCCGACTGATTCACCTGGACTAGCCATGTAGCCAAGTGTCCATCAGACCAACACTTCAGTTCTTGGTCATTAAGCACAAGTCCATGGGCTTGTGACCAGATTCAGTTGCTCCCTGCTTTCTCTGGGATGACAGTCCAGTTTCAGGGTAGGTTGTCACTATTGCTCTATAACCTGAACTCAGTTCTCCATGAACTAGATGAAGGATTGCCTCCATGTTAGAATCAGGAAAAGGATGAGCAGTGGTGGGCTAGGAGACTTTCATACCCTGCCTCACACACACGTACACACACATCTCTTGATGTCTTCATGTGGGACTGAGGCTTCCAGGACTGTGACCTCGTCCCTAAGACTCACATTTCATCATTCTCCAGCTGAACTGCATGACCTCCAAACTCACCTGGAAGCTCTCGAGGCTCCAAACGCTCTTCTAGCTCTAGGGTTCCCACTTCGGCCACAATAATCTCCATCCCTTCTCCAACCTCCCCTAGAGGACCCTTGACCTCCTCTCCAGCTTCACTTTGGTATCCCACTTCCTCTCGAGGGCCTCCTATGGCCTCCCCCAAGCTCCTGGCCTCCTGTTTAGGGTCTGTGACTTTCCTTCCATCCTCCTCTTCAGGACCTGCGGCCTCCCCCAGGCTCCTGACCTCTTGCTCAGGATCTGTGGCCTTCATACTATCCTCTCCAATGCCTGTGGCCTCCCCTAGGCTCCTAGCCTCCTGCCCAGGATCTATGGCCTCTCCATCTTCCCCTCCAGGGCCTGCAGCCCCCTCCTGGATCATGGTCTCCCCAGTGCCTTGTTCTAATAGCTTTATAGCTAGCATGGCAGGACTGTTAACAAGTTCTGAGTCTTGGGGAGGTGGAACAGAGGACTCCTGTGTCTCTTTGTGCCCCAGAGCATCTCCAGGGATGGTGAGCAACTCTGCAGGTGTCACCAGCCCGTCTCTGTCCAGGTCCTGGGTTTCCAGCACTTTGTCGACTACTTTGATCACCTGTAGCAACACAGCCAGGTTGGTTGTTGTCATTGCCAGGGCTTGCACCTGTCAGGCCTTGAAACAATTTGAGATGTTCTCAGGATCCCTATCACCGGCCCCTCTAGCATTCACCATACCCACCCAGAGCCCTAGAGAGCGCTGGACAGGTACCAGAGTTAGAAAACAGCAAACTCTTCTCCAGCTGGGAACCTTGAATAGCAGTCCATACCTGAGCTGTAGAAGACGAAGCTTGGGCCCCAGGAAACAGAGCTTCTTTTAGCATAACCAAAAGCTCCAAGCCATCCAGCTGTCCACTCTGGTCAAAGTCATGGAGCGCAAAGAGGTATAACAGCACTGTGGAAGAGAGGCTGGGTTAGGGGAGGCAGCAGGATACAAGAGGACAAGACTGTGTACAATGACTCCCCTCCCTCAGTCCTTTGGGACACTCAGGTAAGTCTCCTGTCCATCTTTGTTGGCCCAAGCTCACCCTGTTCTCGGCTCAGCTGTTCCAGGTCCCCAGAGGCCTGTCCCAGTCCCTTCAGGTAGTTCTGCAGCAAACTGTTGGAACAACACAAGATCAGCACTTGGGAGGTCCCAGGTTTCCAGCCCCAGGAGCTTCCCCTTCTCTTCCCACCCTCTCCTTCCCAGTTTACTTACTGTAACTGCTCAGGGCCTGACTGAAAAGGGTTAGACTGCAGATCAGGTCCTGCTTCAGCCTCTGCCCTGGAGAGAGAGGCAAAGGAACAGCTGCTTACTGTGAAGCCACCCTCCAGAGGCACAGGTCAGGCCCTTCAGGATGTTCTTCAAGTCCCTCAGACATAGGGAGCCAAAGATATTTCTCAGCATAAGAGAGTGAAAAATTATTCCCTCACCAGGGTCCCAAGAGACAGTGACCCAGGGGAAAGGGCACATCAGCCACAGCCACTGGAGCCTTCTTGCCTCCCTGAAGGAAAAACCTTGGTTCATTCAGAGGACTGGAGTTTGAATCTCAACTCTGCTTCTTCCCACCTAGGTGATCTTGGGCAAGTCACAACCTCTTAGGGCCTCGGTTTCCCCATTGTAAAAAAGGCATCTCCTCCAGGTTCCCTTCCACCTTTAGAGACTGTATTCCTCTTTTTTGGCAGCTTCCTGGCATGCTTTCCCTCCCTCTCTGTCTCTCTGTCTCTGTCTCTGTCTGTCTCTGTGTGTGTGTGTGTGTGTGTGTGTGTAAAGGTGGAGAATGAGAACAGGACACAGAAGAAATACTAGTGAACACAATTTTGGTGTTGACTTGTAGAGAACTCCAAGTGTGGGGAAACTACCCTCACAGATGGAGTTGGTCAACTCCACCTTCTCAGGTGCCCCTTGGGTTCTCCCCACTCCCAGCCCCATAGCTTTGCCTCCCTCCTCCCACATGTACCACCTGCCCCACTTACCTGGTAGCCCCATCCTTGGGAGCAGCCTGACCCATAGGTACCAGCCACAGCAACAGTGACAAGGAAAGCATCTTTCCTGAAGCTGGAGCCAAGACTGAGGTCAGAGAGTCAGGAATTTGAGGGTTTCCACCTCTGCTGCCGGTATGGATGATGAAAAGGGCATTGGATTTGGAATCAGGAGAGATTTGGGTTCAAATCTTGCCATATACACATTAGCTATGTGCTTAGTGAGTAAATCTTTTAATGGCCCCTTTGAGATTCAGTTTATCTGTAAAATGGGAACAGCAGCATGTGCAACGCTTAACAGGATCATTGTGACACAAAGCACTTTCTAGTCTTAGTGTCCTAACAATATCAATTGCTATTATTCTTCCTCCCAGGGTCCAGTTACAGCATTGTACTTGGTATAGGACAAGATTCCCAAGGGAAGGACCATAGAAAGTGCAGGCAGAGACCTTCAGGATCTCCTGGGTCAATTCCCTCTTTTTACAGATAAAGAAACTGAGGCACTGAAATGAGAAACTGGGATGAGTCCACTCAAGGTTACACAGCTAGTTAGTGGCAGAATAAGGACTAATTTATCTTCTGACTTGCCGAGCAACACCTTTTCCAAACCCCTTTTCACTGCCACCAAACTAGGACACTTGCCTCTCTTCCCACCTATCCCCCCTTACCATGTACTAGTCTCCCCAGCCCCTATGTCCTAACCTTGCTATTCTTGGGCTAGAACTCAAGAACAGGGCAGGACGGAAAAAAAGAAAAGGAATGCACAGAGAACGCCAGGGAAAAAGGGAAAGACCTAGATATCATTAAGGAAAGACAGAGACTGGAAGAAAGACAAACTTGACTGAAAGACAAAAAGTGAGAGGCAGAGGAAGAGACAGACACCCTCAGTACCGTAAGAAACTGGGGTAGAACCAATCATCTCCAAATTTCCATCCAGTTGTACGACTCAGGAACATCTGGGCTTGATGTCTGCCTCAGATGTGCACTAGCTGTGTGGCCCTGGACAAGTCACTTAACCTGTTTGCCTGAATTTCCTCACCTGTAAAATGAGGATACCACCCACTTCCTAAAGTTGTGAATATCAAATGACAGAATAATGGGAAGAGTGCTTACTCACACAGTGCCTAGCACGTAGTAATTACTAATACTTATCTAGCTAATACTTATGTGGTATTATCTAGCTAATACTTACATAATACAAGTATTAGCTAATATGATTGTTTTTATTACTAGTATTATCATGGTTACAGTAAGTGCCTGGTACATAATGTGTCAAGCATTGTGCTGGTGATGGAGTTAACAAAGACAGAAACGAAGTTGACCTCGCCCTCAAGGAGTTTACATCATATTAAAATAAAATGATAATGTTGCATACCAATATCATGTAACACCTGGAAGGATTTTCTGCTCCTGGCTGCCTCAGGGGCTCATGCTGCTGTCAGACTGTCCAGAGCTCTCCACTCCATGCTCTGCCTAGACTTCCAGCTCGGGACAATATACTTCCTCTAAAATTCCCCTTTTTACCCCACCCTCAGCTCAACCCCCACCTCCATTCTCCATTAAAACTCCCATTTCCTTGGGTTATTTTTTTCGAGGGGAGTGACCTTGCACAGCCCTCCCTTACTCAAATCAGAGTCAACTGCAAGTCATGTCATCATCTTGATGTCATGGTCCTCTTTGAGAACCTTGGACAAACACAACAACCCTTCGATTATGAACTTCAGCAGGCAACTAACAAGATTATCTCATGGTTAAAGTGTGATCAGCTCTCAAAAGGAGTACCTCGCAGGAGAATTTACATCAGAAAATAGGACACTTGTTAACTCAAAGGAATAGCTCTTTAATGATGGAATATCTGGCAACTCTAAAGAGCCAGTGAGGAGGATACCAGTTTTATACAAAGGAGACTCTTTAGAGTTCATAAGACCATATGACTCCACCTACTCATAATGTTAGTTCTGCCCTTATGAAATGCATCTAGCGATGGGCTTGGAATCAAGAAGACCTGAATTTGAAACCTGCCTTAGACACTTACAGTAAGACTTTGGGCAAGTTACCTTTCTCAATCTCAGTTTCCTCATATGTAAAATGGGGACAATTACCTCCAGGGATTGTTCTGAGAATCAAATAAGATAATTTACGTAAAGCACTTTGTAAACCATAAAGTACTATGTAAATGTCAGTCATCACCATCATCATCATCATCTGGTTGTCCAGCTTTTTCCCATCACCATCCACTTACCTTCTTCTTCCCCATATATGTAAATATGCACACATGCTTATATTCAAGTATATAATCGTAATACCATTTACATATATGATGACTGAACATCCTCCTAATGAATGGAGTGAATGGGATGGTGGGGGCAGGGGTAGAAGTTATAGAGATACAGCTCTCTATCACTGGAGGTGTTCAAGCTGAAGGTGAATCTCAGTGATGTCATAAAGTAAAAACAATAGGTACACAGTGGAGTAATACAATGTAAGGAAGAGAATGGAACATAGTGCTAAGTCTGTACTCTGGCCCCTTTCTGTGGGCATCTGTGCTCTGATCTTGCTAAAAGGTCATATGCTACTCAAACTCTTGATGGATTAATTAATTCCTTGGGTCCCCAGGTGGCTGGGGTTGGGTCAAAAGATGATTGGATAAAGAGTCAGTCAGGAAGGAATCCCTCCCCTCAGTTGAGAAAGACTAGAGGGAAATTCTACCCTCTTTTGGGGACTCTGCTAAATTATTCCTGGACATAGGGGGTGGGGAGAGAGGGGCAGAGAGGAAGGTCAGATGTGGCTGAAATGGTGATAAACAGTTTGAGACATAGCAGCAAGAACAGTTACCTAAGTGACTTTGAGTCCCTGCTTGTCTTTGTTCTTCCTTGTGTTTCTTCCTTAAGCATAACTGGGAACCTGAAATCTTTGAGAGATGGGATTTCTACCGTGGCAGCTACCACCTGAGTATGCAGAAAAACCCAAAGGCTGGGAATGAAGCTAGGGGATCTAGTGTTGGCCCTCTATCCTCTATGACAGATTACTTCTGTTTTCC
This sequence comes from Potorous gilbertii, assembly GCA_028658325.1. Lineage (NCBI taxonomy): Eukaryota > Metazoa > Chordata > Mammalia > Diprotodontia > Potoroidae > Potorous > Potorous gilbertii. Next base: position 265,090,794 of record CM053769.1, on the reverse strand, counting down.
CCAAATACACCTTATCTCTTTTTTAAGAAATATTTTTTTAATTTCCCAGGGTAAAAAAAAGAAGACATGTCCACAGCTGTTCTGCTTGCTGAATGCTAGCACTAGTTGGTACTAATGATGAATTACACTTCCTGAAGGTAACCCTCCCCACCCCACCCCCAATCAGGAGATGGTAAGAAATATAACAAATGGCCAAGCAATTTAAACATTCAAAAACTCAACTGTCTGTGGTCTCATCATTTTGAGAGTTCTCTTCAACAATGCTGCCTACAACTCCATATCTGCTCCTCCTTCTTCATGTTTTCCCAAAAGTTGCCACAAGATGTCTACCCAAATGCTAGAGGCCCTTCTCATTTTCTCCCCTACAAGAGTACAAATTAGTGAAGGACTCTGGCTGTCCATGTGAATCCCTTGCTTTTGCCCCTTGACCATCTTCTATCCCTGCAATACAGTTCTTTGATGATGTCTATTACTCTTGTCCTTTTTTTTTTTTAGATAATTGAGTTCAATTTTATTTTATTTTCAGATCAAAATTCTCTTTCCTTCTCTCCTTCCCCAACCCAATGAGAAGGTAAGAAAAAGAAAATCCATGATCAGTATTATAGACATGCAAAATAAATTTTCCCATTAGCCATGTTCCAAAAAAAAGAGAAGAAAATAGCTTCAGTTTGTACTCAGAATCCATCAATTGATGGAAAGAGAACTCTCTTTCCTGAGGTGGACAGCATATTTCATCCTGGCTCCTTTGGAATTGTGGTCATCATTGTGTTGATCAAGGATACTAAGTCTTTCAGAGTTGATTATCTTTACAAGATGGCTGTTATTGTATGAACTGATCTCTTTAATAACCCCCTAGGTCTTTGTTTTGATGCTTGCTCCCTGAAATGCCCTTCTCACCCTCATCTGTGCCCACTGAAATTTTCTACATGCTTCAAAGTCCCGTTCAAAAGGCATTTTTGGTTACTGTCCTTTATGATATTTCTCATAATCTACCTTGGACTTTAGTCATTTATGAAGATACCTTATCTTCTCTACCAGGTTTCAAATTCCTTTTAAAGTGAAGAGGGCTGTAACTAATCTATTTTTTAATCCTCTGCAAGGTCAGTATTCAATATAAATTTATTTCATAGACACAGCATTTCAAGGATTCAGAGTCTTAAGAACCAGGGGGAACCTTAGAGGTTCAATCACTCAACTAGCATAGATTAAGGGCCTACTGTATGTCAGAAATTATTCTAGTCACTAGGATACAAGGACAGAATGACATATCAGCTCTCAATGAGATTACATTCTGTAGTGGGTGAGGTATATAACATATACCTATTAAAATCGGTACAAGATAAATACAAGATAGCTGGGGAAGGAGAGCACTAGCAGTTGGGGTGGGGGTGGGGGACAGGGAGGGCTTTATTTAGAAAGCAGTGATTGAACTGAGAGCTTTGAAGGAAACCCTGGATTCTAAAGGGCAGCTAGAGGGCTCCATGGATAGAGAGCTCCAGGCCTGGAGTCAGGCTAGACCTAAGTTCAAATCCAGTCCCAGACACACACTAGCAGTGTGAGCCTGGACAAGTCACTTAACTCTGCCTTAGTTGCCTCAGCTGTAAAAATGATCTGGAGAAGGAAATAGCAAACCACTCCAGTATCTTTGCCAAGAAAATCCAAAATGGGGTCACGAAGACTTGGACATGACTAAAGCAGCCACAAATGGATTCTAAAGGTAGCAGGTATATTTCAGGCATGGAAGACAGGAAAATCATTTTGGTAGCTAGGTATAGGATGACTTTGGGAGGAGAGTAAGAATGAGGAAGGGAGAAAAATTAGAAGGCTATTGCAATCGTTCAGTGAAGAAGTTCTAAGGGCTTGAAACTCAGTCATCCTTTTCTAGCATCTCAAATAGGGGTTCATAAAGCACCTCAGAAATGGGTTCCTGAACATTCCTGAAGTGAGTTCTGCCTTCCTATAACTCCTGCGCACTGCTCCTAGTTCTGTCCTCTGGAACAAGTCCTATTGACAGCCCTTCACAGAGACAATGATATTCTCATAACCATTCGTATAACTTGTTCTCCAGATCCTTTAGGTATTTCCCATGTGACCTAAGTGTCATTGGACCCCAGAGAAAGAACTGAGTTCAAATCTTGCCTTAGACGCTTACTACTGTCATTTGTTGTTGTTCAGTCATTTCAGTTGTGTCCAATTCTTCGTGACCCCATTTGGGGTTTTCTTGGCAAAGATACTGGAATGGTTTGCTATTCTCTTCTCTAGTTCTTTTTTTACAGATAAGGAAACTAAGGCAAAGAGGGTTAATCAAGTAAGTATCTGAGTGGGATCTGAATTCAGCTCCTCCTGATTCCAGGGAGGACACTCTGTTCACCATGCCACGTAGCTGATCTTAGACACTTGCTAGCTGTGTGACTTTGGGTAAATTACTAAACCTCTTTCAGCCTCAGTTTTTTCATCTGTAAGATGGGATTACTAATAGCACCTACTTCTCAGTTGTTGTGGGAACCCAGGAGATAATCTATGTGGAGCATTTTACCAATCTTAAAGTACTATATGAACATCACCACCATCACCGTTATTCTCTGGCATCCAGCTTCCTCCCATCATCTTAACCATCATAGATCATCCTCCTCTGGACATACTTAAGCTTATCAATTTGTCTCTTGACATGTGGACCCCAGAAGTGGAAACAATGCTTCAAGTCTAATCAAACAATTCCCAGAAGAGGCTGGGGTTATCACTTCCCTTGTTCTAAACCTTTTACTTCAATGAATTCAGCCTAGTATTTTATCAGTTGGGATATTTCCACAGGGGCAGCACACTGTTAGCCTTCCTTATGTTTATTATCCAACTCAAACCTTCTGAAACATTGAATAAGGGAACCCAGACCCTGGCTCTACCTGTCACTGTCACTATCATTGTCATTGTCAGTCACTTACCCTAGCATCAGACCCTCTTCCAAATAAATGCTGGGACCCTTCCCACCTTACCACGTCCCTGTGGGCAGCCCAGCCTCCCTGCCGAGTCCTGGGACTCCTGACCAGCTCCAGACTCACCTGCTGCGTGAACTCCTGTGGGGGCCGGAGAAGAGCTCCTCGGCTTTGTCTCTCCTGCCTCGCTGCAGCCGCGGCGGATCCCCGCCCCAGGTCCGCTCCACGTGGCCGCTCCACGTCGCCAAACGTTTCCCTCCCCTCTGCGGGCACGGGCACAGGCTCTGCCTCTGCCCGGAGCGGTGGGGTAGAGGGAAAGCAGGAGACCTCAGCAGATCTCTAGTCCACAGGGCATGGGAAGACAGCTCCGCCCTACCACACACCCAGGCTGCATCCTAGTCATCCCATCAGTCGTTCCTCCCTTCAACTTTCCCACTACCCACAGGGGCGATGTTGTGCTGAATGGATAATCATTTGTACTAATGAGATACAGAGACAAGACACAAAAGGGAACTGGCGGGGGTCGTGAGGAGGCGGTTGTTGCTGAGCATGTGACTGTGTACCTTTGCTGGGTGTCACTTTCGGGGGGAAACGTGTTGGGTGTGTAACCATATGACAGCAATGAGACGCTATTGCCGATGGGAAAGGCATTGGCTGTATGTCGCTGTATCTGTTGTGTCGGTCATTGTGTATATGTAGAGAAAGCATGTTTGATTGTACAGTCATGTGTGACCCAGATGGATGTATAGACAGAGACAGTGGGGGTTGTACATTACTACAGTGTGCTCCACTTCGTTTGTATGTGTGTGTGTGTCAGAGAGAGAGAGAGAGAGAGAGAGAGAGAGAGAGAGAGAGATTGAGAGAGAGAGCGAGAGAGGAAGAAAGAAAAAGAAGAAAAAGAAGGAGGGAAGAAAGGAGGGAGGGAGGGACAAAAGGAGAAAGGGAGAAAAGAAAAAAGGGAAGGAGGAAAGAAGGAAGGAGGGAATAGGAGGGAAGGAGAGAGGCAGGAAGGAAGAAAGGATGTAGGAAGGAGAGGAAGGTAAGGAAAAAGGGAAGGAAGAAATGAAAGAAGAAAAGAGTGAAGGAGAGAGGGGAGGAAAAGAGAGGGAGGGAGGGACAAGAGAAAGAAGGACGAGAGAAAGAGGGGTGTGTTTTGGATGAAAAGTGTTGTATGCCACAGCTTCTATGTATGTGAGAAAGACTGGGATGTGTCCTTGTTTATGAGTGCTAGGTGTGATGTTGTGTAACAGCGCGATCACGTGACAGTTGCGGGTTGTGGCACTGTTTGTGGGGGCGGGGGAATCCTTCCTAAATCCGAGGGAGAGGGAGAGAATTGAGGAGGACCGGTAAGAAAAGAGACCAGAGAAGAGGACATGGTGCTTAAGACCCCCAGGTAAAACGCATGCTGGCTGTCTTGGTCGGGGCTGCACAGCTCGCGGCAGGGAGCCCAGGCGTAGCGTCTGTGTCCAAGGTTCCTGGGGGCTCTGGGGTCCGGGTCTGACACTCAATCCCTGCGTGCCCTCGGGCCGGTTGACCCCTCCCGGCCTCAGTTTTGTAGAGGTCCTACCCCTCCCACTCAGTCTCCGCCTCTGTTCTCTGGTCCACCAGCTGGGACTCCTGTAGGGGCGGGGCCCAGCGGGGACCATCGGGGGCGGGGCCCCTACCGCCCAATCGTGTGCACGGGGTGGGGCCCAGTGTTCTGAGGGGCGGGGCTTCCCTTCAAAGTTGAAGACTCGCCCTTGGAGCCCGAACTGGGCAGCTAGAAGTGAGCCTTGGGCTGAGGATGCTGACCGCACATCCAGGCCTGCAGGATGGCTCCTGGAGCGAACTCGTCCTTTTCCTCTTGGGCCTTAGCTTCGTCTTCTACCTGGGCTACTACTGGGCATGTGTGCCCCAGGTGGGTGCGCTGCCGGGGACTCTGGGCTGCTTGGGCTGGGAGCAGGGTCGGGGATGTCATCGAGTAACGTACAGTTGTGAGATACATTGCAAAAGTGTTTGGGTAACCCTGTCTTACTTCTTCCCCAGGGATTCCGAGTGACTCTAACGCCAGCTATGGCTAGCGTTTCCCCATCTGTCACACAGGGATTGTAACTGACCGAACCCCTGACCCATTTGTCTTGGAATTGCCTGAATCCTCTAAGAAAGTGTTGGCAGGTTTCCTATCATTTTGACCATAGCTTTGGGCTAAGCACCGGCTCTCAGGCACCTTTTGCTTGTAGAGAGGGAGATGGTGGGAATGAAACTAAGGTGTTTGTGCAATAGCTTTAGTCATTCAGGTATATGTCAGAGCAAAAAGGTAAGTTCCCTGGCAGGGCAAAAGAGTAACCCTGAGGTCCTAGGAATCAGCAAAACTGCCATCATTCTCTATTTTTCTCTTCCTATATTGGCTGGGCAAAAAGCTCCTTAGTTCCACTGGGTGAAAGGCCCAGGCCTTTAGAAGCCTGCGGGGTTGGTTAAATTGCTGAACTTCAAAATTGCCACTATCCAGGTCACCTCACCTATCTTAGAAGTGGAATAAGGAATTGTTTGAGTGCTCAAAGAGCTGCCCCACCCAGCTTAGGGGATGACTAGGTAACTGTGCCTAGATCTTGCTCTTTCAGTCCCTGAAAGACTAGATCCTCTGATCATCTAAATAGTGGGAAAATCTAGTCAGGAGGCAATGAATGATTTTATAAACCAACACTTTAATTTGACTTAAAAAACAAATAAAATATTATTTTCAGTACATTTAATCTAAATTCAAAGCTGTACTTCCTCTCCAATTTTCACTAAACTTTTTTTGTTCTAAGGAGTTAGGTCTATCAGGATAGTTTTATCATTCCCACAGTATGACAGTATATCATATCACATTATACCCCACCCCCACCAGCAAAATCAAAAACAACCCTAATTTCACCTCTGAACTTTGAGAAGCTGTTCTAAGCTCCGTCTTTTGTAGCAAGTTTTGTTTATTCTGATCGCAAACATTGGTAAGAATGGTTCCTCTCTAAACTTTTTTTCCTCTGTTTATAACCAAGTAAACAGATATGCCTGATACCTTTTATGGGTCTTGAAACATCAAATCTTCACACTGTGGTTAATGTAAAGGAAAATTTCCAATCCATGTTAGTAAACTAGTGTTAGAGAGGCAATATGGTGTTATAGAAAGACCACTGAACTCAGAATCAGGCAAAATCTGAATTTGAAAATGCCAGTCTGAGCCTCTGTGTCCTTATGTGTAAGATGGGGATAATATTATCTGTAAGTACTTACCTCACAGGGTCACTGTGAAGAGCAAATGAAATAATTTATGTAAAGTGTGTAGCAATAAATATTGATATTATTTCATCAAGGATACCCTTGAGTAGTAGTAGTTGCTTTTCAGCAGTGATGGACTTGTACTGGTCCAAGCACCTTCTCATTTCCTTGTGATCCACAGCATACAATATGGCCATGAAACACTTAGGGAGGGTGAAGCCCACAGTCTAGATGGGAATCACATCCATTACCTTATTAGCACTCTAGTATAATCAATCAACAAGCATTAATTATGCACCTATTATGTGCCAGGTCTTTGTGCCTCCTTGCAAACTAATATGAAAGTTTCAGATAGTTTATTAAGGAGCATAGTAGATCTCAATGGCCATTAAATCATCAGTATGATCTCCCTGCCCTCTAAATCTGCCTTTTTGATTACAGAACAGATCCTTTTATTAAGGGTATTTGTTTTGTGAAGTTTGGATTCAGTCAAAGGGCTGAACTTGGGGACCTAGAGGGGTCATATGTGCCCTTGAGGCCACAGGTTCCCCACCCCTGGACTGATCTCTTTTTTTTGAAGAGTTGAGTGAGTGTGGATGTAAGATGTTGCATGTGTCATCAAACGTGGTTGATCGAGGTATCAATTGGTTTTGCTGAGCTGTATTTTTTGGTTTGGTTTGGTTTTGCTAAATCTTTTTTTCAAGGGAAGGCTTGATATTCAGAAATAAATCTGGCATTTAAAAAAAAAAGGGCACAAATAAAATAAAAATGTTTGGCTTAACTAGCCACATGGAAAAACAAAGGTGATAATGAATGCCTGTTGACCAGATTATGGCATGCAGTTAAATGGACAACCTATAGAATGTGTGTGTGTGTGTGTGTGTGTGTGTGTGTGTGTGATGATGCAAATGAACAATGAGTTGAGTGAACCTAGAATTAAGTGGGAGAAAAGAGATGAACAACCTTCAGGAAACTACAAAGTCCCTTTAATGACTCTTTAGCTTCTTAAACGAAAAGCCCATCTTCTACCAATATTCTGTTAGTGGTGTTGTATAGGTGCAAGTCATGAAACACTACAGCCTTTAAAGAATTAAAAATGAGTACCACTCAGGGCAATGGAGAGATAAGGTGGATGTGAACAAGCTACAAACACATAGTAAATGAGGAACTACAAAGAACTAGAGCGAGATGTCATTAAAGAAGCTAGGCTAGTCAGGCAAAGAAAGCAAAGGATAACTGATAACTTGTGTACTCCACTGGCACACCTCTTGTCGTCAGGAGAAAAGGAGGAAGGCCTCCAGTACACTGGGTGGGTTGCCTGTGGAAAACCTATAGGAAGACCTGAATGAGTTTTACAAGATGAATAGGAATGATAGGTTACAATCTGTACCACTGAAGGCAATCTATACATCCCCATGTAAAGAATCCAAGTATACGGGTGATGTGGTGGGAAGAGATGGGACAGCTAGGATGACTCCATGAGTACAACCCAACCCTAAAAGAATTCTACCAACACCTACCATTTATCCTTATTTGACCTGTTCAGGACTGTTTTTGAAATTCTGCTTACCCTAGATTAGTAGTCATGAAGAGGCTTCAGCCTACTGGAAAGAGTGCTCAGATTTAGAGTTCAAAAGAATAGGGTTTATATCTCACCTCCAGCAGTTATTGTGTGACTAGGCAAGTCATAATATAATCTATCTCTCAGCTTTGATTTTGATTGTAAAATGGAGCTAATAGTATGTACATTTACAGAATGGCTATAAGGATCAAATGGACAAAATGTAAACGGTGCTCTGCAAACTTTAAATACTATACAAACAGCAGCCATTATTGTCATCTATCCACCTAAAACCCACAAGGTTTTTAAGTGCTTTGGGCCACACGGAACCAATCTGTAATTTGAATAGAGCTGACCATCTGGGTTCCCATCATGTGAGTGGATTCATTTCCCAGAACCAGGCTGGGGTCTCAGTGGTGCTGGTGAGGTGAAAGCACATTTCCTTGTACACTTTTCTGTGAGCAAGTGTTCCACAAGTGATTTGTTTGCTATCTACAAACTGTGTAATTAGCTTAGAGGTGAGTATGGGTGTGTTTCTATTCCCTGAAATCCTGTACCAGACTGCAGCCAGCCACTGGGATGCATCTAATAATCACTTGGATGTCTGTTCTAGTCCAATGCAGTGCAGTGCTGGGTTATCCCTGAGCAGCCCCTGGGATTATGTTGGGTCAGCCCTGAGGTATACACATTCCAGGGAAGACTGAAGAATCTGCTTTTGGTTGGACTTGTCCTGTCACTCTACAAGTGATTTGGGCTCCTAGAAACTTTTCAGACTGGGAGTGTATGGGAACTACCACTAAACAAGAGAAGATCCCCTCACCCCTACAAGTCCACCCTGGTCAAGACCACAATTACGGATCAAGGTTCAGAGGAGACTAGTCCCTGGGGATGGATAAGGAGCCATTCATCTGGTTAGTCCTCCACTAGAGTCTGGTGCTACACCAGCTTTATTGTGGGAAGCAGTGGTGGGGCAAGAAGTGAGAATGAGATAAGACTGTGTTCTGTGGTTACAGAAGCCTCGCCTGGTGGCTGGGGCCCACTTCCGGGCCTTCCTGAAGCAGCACTGCCCTGTTATTACGGAAACATTCTACCCTACGCCCTGGTGTTTCGAAGGGAGGCTTCAAACTATCCTCCGAGTCTTTGTGCAGTCCCGGCCCCCTGTCTCCTACTGGAGGTGAGAAGATCTGAGGGGTTAGAGAAAGGCTAAAAAAGAGGGAGACCTGTTTAGTTATCTGACCCCATCTCACACTCTCTGGGCTATGCACCCTGGGTAGAACTCAAGCACAAAAGTTGCCATCACACTATATACCAAGAGTCAGCCCTTAGGCTTGCCTCTTGCCACAATTCTGCTTTCTCATTCATTCTGTGATTATGGACAAAACCTCTCTTTGGGAACTGGATGGGTCTTGTAGTTCAGTGGTATCCAATTCAAACAGAGACCCTTGTGACAACATATTGACTTAGTAAACCACAAGTTAATATTGTTGTATTTTTATTTATTTTGTTAAATGTTTCTCAATTACATTTTAAATATGGTTCCTGCCACACTTCGAAGTTTTGCTGGCACAGCCAGTCAGCAAATCTGACACTTCTGTCTAGTTATTATGTCTTCCCCTATGCCCTAAGCCACTATAACACTAAGGCTGGTCATTTTTATTAACTTAGCTTTGGGATTCTGAGGTAGGGAAGGTCAGTTACATCACAGGGTTTAGAGCTGGGGTGTTGACAGAATTCTTAGAACAAAGGTCTAGAAATCCCTAGATATACTTCCGTATACACCTGTCCACAGTGAGGTGCTCCAGACACCTGATGGGGGACAGCTGCTGCTAGACTGGGCCAAAGAACCTGAGAATGGCCAATACCCTGACCCTGTCAGCCGGCCCACCGTGTTACTGCTCCCAGGCATCACGGGCAGCAGCCAGGAGACCTATATCCTTCACCTAGTATACCAGGCCACTCTAGATGGCTACAGGTAAGAATGGTAATCGAGGGTGGCTGGCAGGTGCTTGAATAGTAAGGATGGAGAAACAGATACAGGGAAGAAAATGCAGAGGGAAGGGCAGCCTTCCCTGAAAACAGATATTGAGAGGGATCTGCTCCTGGGAGGTGGAGAGAATTCTGTGGATTCTAGACTTGGATCCCCTCAGATTGGAATCTCTGCAAGATATCCCAAAAGATATAAAGGCCTTCTAGGGTGGGTCTGGCTGAAATGTGCCTGTTTGTGCTATAGGAGCGTCGTCTTTAATAATCGGGGCTGCCGTGGGGAAGAACTGCTGGTGAGTTCCACCCCCTTTTCTAGCATTAAGTTCTCAACCCTCTGACTTCCATTGTCCTGAGCAGTCTTATAGCCTTTGGCCTTGTCTCTCTACAGACGCTGCATCTATCTGCATCACTCCCCTCTTCCACCTTGCCCCCCACTGAGCTACCTCATCTCCTGGAGCCCTGCCCCTTTCTGCCCATTCCTATCTCCGTGTGACACTATTTGTCCTCAGACCCACAGGGCCTTTTGCGCTGGTAACACGGAGGACCTGGAGATGGTTGTGAAGCACATAAAGCACCAGTATCCACAATCCCCACTGATGGCTGTAGGAATCTCACTAGGAGGGTAAGGGCCTGGGTTTTTAGAGCTGACCTTTCATAGCAGAAATCTCTATCCCTTCTTTCATTCAGACCTCCAACAGACCACGATCATCCTGAACAGGCCCAGCTTTCAGCTAATTTTTCCTCTTCCTTTCCCTTCACTCCTGGTTACCTTAGCTATCTCCTCATTTAATGATTACCATCTCCTAATGGCACCAAAGTCTAAACCTCCCCTCCTCCCCCTTGGGGATTCTGATTCCAATCTCTTGTAGGGTCCTGGTGCTGAATCACCTAGCACAGACAGGTAATGCCGCAGGGCTGGTGGCAGCACTGACCCTGTCTGCATGCTGGGACTCCTTTGAAACTACCCGCTCTCTGGAGACACCACTCAATGCACTGCTCTTTAACCAGCACCTCACAGCTGCACTCTGTCAATTCGTGGGACGGTAGGGCAGTGCCAGGGTTGGGAAGAGGGAGGAAGTTTGAGTACAACCGGTGGTGGCCAGTGTGGGAGAGGGATAATTGGGCAGGCTGGAATTAGGGAAAGATTACTGGAGACCAGAGCTGCAACTGTTCCCCTGACACACACACTCTACTACAGACACAGGAAGGTAATCGAGAAGAAACTGGATGTGGACTACGTGCTTAAGGTAGAGAACTAACCCCCCCACCTTCGCCCCAGTCCTTGAGGAGCCCTCTCCACGTCTGTCACCGCTAAGCTCCATTCTGTCTCTGTCAGGCTCATACAATTCGCCAGTTTGATGAGCGCTACACCACACTGGCCTTTGATTATAAAGACTGTGACACCTACTATCATTCAGCAAGCCCTGGGGCCAAGGTGGATGCAATTTGTGTCCCTGTGCTCTGTCTCAATGCAGCAGATGACCCATTTTCCCCACCTCAAGGTGAGTCCCTTCATTCTCAGCACTGAGAGAGGTAGCATGGAATAGGAGAGAGAGTGCTAGTCAGAAACCCTGGATTAAAACCTCACCTCAGACACTTCCTTACAGTAAGACCTTGGACAAGTCACAGTCTCTCTGAAGTTCATTCATCTATAAAATGGGAACACTAGCACCTCTATCTCACAGGACTGCTGTGAGGCTCAAATGAGGTTGGCAAGGTGATTTGAAGACTTTACAGTATGACATGTTAGCTATTATTCTTCAAATCCTAGGGAAAATTGGCCCAAGGACCCAGTGGAGGGGGTTGGGGTCACAGGGTCATAAGCCTACATAAGGCCTTGGGCTCCTGACTTCACTCTCCCTTCCCTCTCCTCCTCCTCCTCCCCCACCCCCAGCTTTCCCATTACAGGCTGCTACACACTTGCCATATGTTGCACTGCTGATTACATCCCGGGGTGGCCACATCGGCTTCCTGGAGGGGCTGATCCCATGGCAGTACTGTTACATGAGTCGCCTCTTTCACCAGTATGCTGCCGCTGTCTTCCAGCATGCAGGGGAACTGCACGCCCTCAGTGAAACCCCACCTTCCTTGGAAGACCAAGGGCTGACAGACTCCTAGGAGAAGAGCCACAGATCTCAGCTCAGCTTCCCCTCATTTATTAAATCTTAACTTCTACTTGTTTTGACTCAGTGAGGTCCCTTCTCCTTCCCTTATGGCTAGGGATGACCCAAACTTACTGTAGCTATAGCCAAGTGGGCTAGCTGTGGGCCAGGTATGTCTGTCTTCTGTTCTGAACACCAAGAACCCTTTCTCCCCCTTCCTACCATTTTTGTAAACTTCCACATCTTATTTGTATTAATTATTTGATTTGGCTGGGCTTGTTCACATAGGCAGAGAGATAATAGGTAATAGCCAGTTGTTATAGGAGACTAGAAACCAACCAGATTGGTTGGGGTGAGAATATGGCCTTTCTGATAAAACCCGAGAACTTTACTAGCTTCAGAGTTACCCTAGTATGAAGGTGATGACATACCCCACATAATAATTAGGAGAACTGACAGAACTCAGGAGGGCTAGGTGTGCTGATCGAAGGTAGCCTTTCCAAAAGAATGCTGACCCTCTTCTCTACCTTTTTCTTCCTCCTACTGTGGTCTGATGATCAGCCACATTCGAGGTCCTAGAGACAGAACTAGCTATTTCCTTCCCCTGCTCGAGGTCCTAGAGACAGAACTGGCTATTTCCTTTCCCTGCTGCCCATTCTCCCAAACCCCTGCTTGTTTCATTTTAGGCCTTAAGTCTCCCCTTGTGTGAATGAAAATTCAACATAATAAAAAACCTATTTTTGAGGCATTATTGGTCTGCTCATTTTTTTGTGAAACCTCCAAGTCCCATATCAGTTAAGGACTAGAACACTGATTTAATCTCAGTGGCAAATGAACAAGAGCTGCAGGGAAGAGGAAGAATGAGATGTGTTCACTTCATCTCTAAGCAGAAAGGGAGATGAGCCCCTCAAACAAAGTAGGGGTAGTATAGCCACCGAGGCTTCAGTCATCTTCACATTGTTGAGGGGAAAGGGCTGTCTGGCCACTGGCTAGCAGGGCTGTGCAGCATCCAGACTCTAGGTGAGGTTGGGACAGCTGTCACATTTTCAGTCCTCTCAGGAACAGTTTCAGCTTTGCTCTTGGAAGGAGCAAAGAGTGGTACCTCATAAATTGCTTAGATGAAATGAGAAGAACCTGTGCCAAGAGCCCAGGGTTCGGCAGTATTCAGCCTATAGGTGAGGAGGGGGCCACTATCACATTCATTGTCTTCATGGGGCAGCTTCAGCTCCAGTCTGTGGAAATAGTGGTGCCCTAGGCCTTGACCGGCTCTGGTCTTTTCAATGTCCAGGGTCCTGATCCCCCAGGAAATAAGGAAGGCTAGAGAAAGCCTGGGAAGGCACTCTGAAGCAGCAGGATGGCCAAAATGATGAGCCCAGCACACAATAGCAGCAACAACCACACAGGGACACTCCCTAGGAGAAAGTTGAGAGAATAGGTACAGAGCACTCAAACAAAGTACAGCCCAGCCTAGTTGGGGCAAACTACATGTTGAGAAAATGATGGTGCTTCCCAGAAACGACACTCTACCTTCCCATTCCCTCCCTCTCCACTTCAGGTTCCAGGTCTTGCCGTCACTATCTCCCCCAAACTCACGCCGAATGGGCAACAGATGCAACTGGCATCGACTGTCCACGGCTACTGAGAACAATGCTGCTTCATGAGATCCCAGCAGCTCTCGGCTACGCCCCTGCTCTGGCAGGAAGGCCACGTCTGTCACTACGATGCCATGAGCCTCTCGAAGATAGTAGAGGCGCTGGAGAAAGGAGGATGGAAGGTCAATCATGAAGGTTACAAGTACCACTTTGGCCCTTCCCACAGCAAATACATATACTGGACCAGCAGGTCTTTCCCTCCTTGTGCAGGACTGTTCTCCCACAGATGAGACAAATGGGAACAAACACCCCACTCCCACTTCCACTCCTCTGGACCTCCCTCCTGTCATTCATGCTATCCCATTTATAATGCCACCCTACCCACTTACCTGAAGGGAAAAAGAGATGTAGATGGCGACAGAGCCAGTGACGGTGCCCAGGCCTAAGAAGGTGCCTGATTCACTGCAAAAGCATAACTTTCATCAATCCTATGGTGTCTGCAGAGATCTTCAAACACCCCTCCCTCCCATCTTCTCTTGACTCAGGACCTACTCTCAGCTGATAATTTGGTAATTTCAACATCTACCAACCCTATTACCAGTTCATACCTGACACTGAGGCAGGAAATGACCTCGTTACCGCAAGGCTGGGTCCGAAGAGGCAGGAAATTATGGCCATCCCAGGCTGTGAGGTAGCAGGGTGGTGGCCGGCGCAGTCGCTTGTGGGGAATCTGCACTGTGAAGAGCCGCAGCCCAGCAGGCTGGTCTGGCACCCACCCAAACCTGGGGACCAGGGGTGGTGCTATTCAGATCCCCACAGAGTTCCTCTTACACTCCTTTATTCTCAATGGATTTAGAAATGCTATTTTCAGGGACCAATGGTAATTCTCAATCCAACTCTCCCCATCTGTGTTTTTTGGGGGCTTGTAGGTGGAACTAATCCCTATCCCACTCCTTTTCGGCTTTCCCCTCCCCCTTTATGCAGAATTCTCCTCCATACACCCTCCCTCTAAGCCCTCACACCTGCAAGCTTGATAGCGGTAAGGTGTGTCAGGTAAAGGAGGCAAGTTTTCATCCCAGCGCAACCCTGTAACTAGCTGGTCCCTCTGCCATACACAGGCCTTAAAATCCCAGCCTGCTGTCACCATCTGATAAACAGAAAGGACATGCGAGGATCATTAATGAGACACACTTACTGCAAAAGCTGAACTTCTATTCTTTTTCCCTGTTTCCAATATCCTTACCTTGTCACCAGGGCCCAAAGTCAGGTCTTCAATCTCCCCTTCATGAGCTTTGAACTCCAGAACCTTTTCAAGGCTAGGCACCTGCAGCCAAAATCACAAATATGTAACTTTGGACCACTGACAAAAGCCAACTCACTCTAATTTCAATGCTCCCTAAGCCAGCTTTCTCTTCCCACTCAGTGCTTGACTCTCATAGACTATCTCAGGATTTAATCATCAAATTCACCCAAGACCCATTCCAAATCCTCTTACAACTTAGGCCTCACCCCAATCCCACACCTGCCTATCCCCAGAAACCAGCACCTGCCAAACACGAACAAAGCCATCAGTGCCCCCAGTGGCAAGCAAGGTATTATCATGATTGAAGCACACAGTCTTCTGCAGTGGATCAGAGCCAAAGTCTGTCTGCACAGACTGCAAGTTCTCCACATTCAGCTCCACCTCCTCTTGATGAGTTGATGCCCCAGTTTCTTGTGTTTCAGTGGTAGCTCCCGTCCCCTTCCTTTGCCGTGGGCCCTGCTCCTGGAAACCTGTAATCACAAACTGTGGTTCTAGATTTCTTAATAGTTCCATTTGGCTCTTCTCTGCAACTTCTACAATATGTCATAGGTGGGCAGTGATGCAGGTTTGTAGTGGTGAGATGTTTCTCCTCATTGGGTCCAGCGTGGAAGTAGGTAGGGTAAGAGAAAAGTCAAAAGGGAGATTCACTAGTTCCTTTCTTGAGAGCAGTTTGAGATGAGGCTTCTCACCTGCATCATCTTGCTTGTCACTGGTCTCCTGCTCTTGAGGTCTGAATTGAAGGAGCTGACAGCTAGCATCCTGCCCTGCAGCAAGTATATTGCCTGCAAGGGCAAGGTTCATGGTAGCCTTAGTCTCGGTGTCATGGGAATGCAGCAAAGAGGCACTCAAAGCTCCACCAATCTGTTGCAGTTGCAAAAAGTGCTGTGGAAATAGAACAAAGTGAGGTCTGCTCAGCCCGTGCCCAGGGCAGCCTCAGGGGGCAAGGAGTTTTAAGTCTCCTAGGACTCATTAGGATTCATTTTCAAGGAAAGTCCTTGGAAATTCCATTTCCTGGCAAACTTCTCCAAGGTAGGCTATCTGCTTCAGTTGATTACAGGGGTGAAACCTGCAAGTCCCCAGAAGCTCTGATCTCTTAAAACTTCAGAAGGGAAACTTTAACCTGGCCGTGTGCATTTCCCTTACTGGCGTGAAGGAAGTGGTGAAGTTTTAGTTCTGCTTGCACAGACCGATGGCAGTGAAAAACCACAGCAGGTAATGCAGACATTCTGCGTCGAACCCAGCTAAGTTCCCCTCCCGGGCAGGGGTACGTCAGTGTCACAGGGGAGGAAACAGACAATGAGAGGGAGGGGAGAAGCGACACATCTCAGCAATGCAGAGTGAGGAGTCTATCAGTTTGGGGATCTCTGATGGAAGGTTATACTAGACACTGGTGGGGGGCACGAGGGGTCCCTAAAACATGGGGGGCGCAAACGTCACCGGAAAGTGAGCGAGAGGAGAGGGGCCCCGGGTTAGCCGGTGACAGGAAGGACAGGGAGGTGGTCCCGGATTGGGGAGTGGGGCGGATCGACCCTGGGGTTCCCTTCCGGTCGGGCCCGGGGGCTCACCACTCCATTCTTGATACCAGTCTTGGCCGCGCCGCCCCCGCCCGCGGTGATAAGGAGGCCGGTGCTGGGTTCGACTCGCAGCGCGTACAGAGGGAATGGCGCCCGGTACAGCTCCGGCGCCCGGCGCCGTCCCATCGTCCGGCCTGCACGGCTCACAGCGGGCTCATGCCCGGTGCTCGCTCGCTCGCTCAGCCCACCCTGGATGTCTCCCCGAGGACTCCGCTCCACGCTCGGCTCGGACCCTAGCCCAAGAGCAGCTTCCCCTTCCCACCGCCCAAAGAACCCAGGCTACAAACGCCGGCACTGCGCAAGCGCGCCCATCTCACGGCCTTTCGTGCGCAGGCGCAGGGTGATAGTACACGTCAGCACAATCTGGCCGCCTTTCGGCGAGACGTAGGTCACGTGAGCAAGGGCCCCGAGGTCCGAGGTACCTCTGTACGCCTGCGAAGTCCGGCCATTGCTGCGCAAGGTACCGGAAGTCTCCTTTACAACCCCTCCTGGAAGAGTAATGACGTGTATGGTTCCGGTACAGATTCAGTGCACGGGATTGGGGGCGCGAATTCTCGCGAGAAAACTCCGTAAGGGGCTTCCCTGAGGTTGAATTTCTCAACCTGCTCTCCTCGAAGGCGGAAGAATTATGGCTTTTTCTTCGTTTATTGATATTCCCTCTCGCTTTAGCTAACATTTACTTATCTCTAAAGTTTGCGAGCCCTTACACGCCTTAATCTGCCTTGCTCCCCACCACAGGCCTCCGGCACGGGCCTCTTAATCTCATGCCCCGTTTTACATATCAGGAACCTGAGGTTACGTGATTTTAGTACGTCAAGTCGACGCGGCGGTCCAGCGCAGGTGTTCTCGTTCCCAGAAGCCCGGAGGAGGACACAGAGTGGATGTCCTCATTTACATCCATCCCTCCAAATAGTTCGTTCATTCATTCAGTAGAACTTATTAAGCAGGGGCCCTAAGAAGCGGTAGCAGCCGAAGCTTCGGACCTCCTTCCCCTCAGCCCCAAACCATCCCGACGGAGGGGCTAAACTAGGAGGAGGAGAGCCAACCAGCCACAAACCTGTCGGTGTATTGGCGGGGCGTGGACCCCCAAGCACTTGAGGATGTTCCCTGGGGGAATAGGCAGGTGGGAAGCTTGTTCCAGTGGCCGTGAAGGCTGCTGAAGGAAGCAGGTGCTTGGAGCCTGGTTAAACGCCCGAGACACCGCCCCTTCATCGGGTCCATCCGGGGTAGCCTTGGCTTCTGTCCTGCAGATGGACTTCAGCACTTGGTGCAGCTCTGCCTCACTTCAGTCCGATTCACCCCAAAGCCAAGATGACCTGTGATATCCTTTAACAACAGCCTTTAAGCACCTACTGTGTGGTGGCTCCTGCAGAGCTCCTTCAGGAGCTCCAGGAATCTGGAGAGTGAGAAACTATGTTGCCAATGTTTCCATAACTTGTTATTTTGTTGTATTTTATACCGTTTTGTTACTTGATATTTACTTGCTGCTGCTGCTGGTGGAGCAACTCTTTTACTCAGTGTACTCTATGAGGTCATGCAATAAATCCTGATTGGTCCGAAAAGAGTGGGGAGTAAAGTTTAATGTAGAAGGAGAGAGAATTGGTATAGCATTATTATTCTTTTAACTCAAAGCCAGGTAGATTCTTGGGATAGTCATTTGGGACCCTGTTACAGCTATACACGTACACATATATGTATAATATTTTTGAGGTTTACAAAGTTCTTTCTTCACCACAACTCTGGGAAATAAGGAGTACAAGTTTTATTAAATGGGGGCCATAATAAATTCTACTATATTCTGCCATGGTTAAAGCACAAGTCAATTTTAGTTGGCGTTCAATTCCAAAAGTCACATTTTGGGAAAAATATTAATCAGCTATTGAGTGTCCAAAGAAAGGTTACCAAGTAGACCTCAAAATCTTGCCACAAGAGGAGAAATTGAAGGACTTAAGGATGCTTAAGACTTAATGTGGACCTGATAGTTATTTTTAAGTATTTAAAGGGCTGTCACTGGGAAGTGTTTAGATTTGTTAAGGTGCCAAGAGGCAAATTTAGGTTGGATATCTGAAAAAACTTCCCAACAGTCTATTAACTGTTTTCAGTCATGTTCAAACCTTCCTTACCTGAGTTTTCTTGGCAAAGATACTGGAATAATTTCTATTTCCTTTTCCAGCTCATTTTACAGATGAGGAAACTGTGGCAAACAGGGTCACACCTGACTCCAGACCCCCTAACTCTAGCTTCTTTACCACCTCCTAACACTTAGAATTATCCTAACAATTAAAACAATCTAAAAGTGCCTTGATACTGGGCTCTCTCTCACTGGAGCTCTTCAAGCAGAGGCTTGATGGTCACTTCTCAAGGATACTAGAGAGGGGATTTGAGTGCAAATTGCATTAAATGGTCTTTTAAGTCCCTTCCAATTCTTCGAGTCTATAATTCTGTTATCCCCATTGTGTAGATGAGGAAATTGGTGCTCAGACAGGTTGAGGGGTCTTGTTCAGGATGACACAGCTGGTAAACAGCACAGATGAGGTTGGAGGATCAGAGATTTAAAATTAGAAGGGACCTCATAGGACTTATGACATTGGTCATCTAATCCAGTCTTTTCATTTTACAGATGATGAAACCAAGCACCAGAGAAGTTAAGTGAATTGCTCAAGGTCATACAGGTAGGAAGGATTTGAACCCGATGCAACCAGAATTTCTGTACCACCTATGTTAGAGTCAGTTAGAACTGACTTGCAAGTCTAATTATTTTCTATTATATTATATCATGTATAATTCAGTGTCCTTTGGAAAGGGCCATGAACTTCAGGATAGAATTACTTCTACCCAGGAGAACTCACATTTATAGAGAGCTTTTTGATGTTTACAGAGCACTTTCGTCATAATAACCATAAGAGGTAGATAGGAGTATTCAAGGCCAAGAGGTCCAGAGTTACATAGCTGAGGAACATAGGAGATATGAACTTAGGCCTTCTGACACCAAGTTCTACACTCCCTCCACTGTATCATACTACCTTACCTAATTCTCATAGTGTCACTGAAAGAGTACTATGTATTTCTTTCCTTTAGCTCCTCATCTGTATCTGGAACTTTTGACTTGAGAAAATAAGGTGCTAGGAATTGGGAGAGACTGGGCATTCCATTTCACAAGGTGTGTGGGGGGAAGGGATTGGGAGTATTTATACCAACACTGCTCATAATGATACATTCATGCATACACAAGTTGTTCTGTAGCATCCTCTTTATTGTGGACTACAGAATGAGGGCCAAGTGCTGGTGGTAGTAGGGAGACTCTATAGCACCCTTTGGCCATTTTTAACCTGGGGACAGCAGACTCCATAAAGGACTCCCAGGATTCCTGGATGGAGAGTAGACATGGACCCCACCCAGCCATCCCTTCAGGGTGTCCCTTGGGCTCCCAGTACTTTGGGGCCTGGGCCGAAATAAAGGGAATGGGGCCCGGGCTGTTCCTAGGCAGATTCGCCCAGGTTCTTGCTTGGAGATGAAGTGTGGGTGGGCGCCTCTGGGCATATGGGTGCATGGGCAGGAGGGAAAGGGCTGGCCTTTGGGAAAGCAGGACCAGGGTCTGGGACCTGCAGATGTAGAGACTCTGGGCTGGGGATGCAAGGTGGGAATTGAGGCTCTGGGGCTGGGAAGCCTTCTTCCTTGGGGCATTGGACCTTGACCAGATACTCTAGCTCCTCGATCCCTTTCTTGGGTAATAGTTCCAAGGCTTGGGCCTGATCCCGTTGCAGGCGCAGGCCGAAACCGATGCCGACGCGGAGCGGCCCAGACCCCAGTGCCAGCCCTTGCCTGGAGGGCAGCAGTTGTGGGAAGGCAAGGAGTTGGGGTCCAGGCCAGCGGCTGGGGGCTGGACAGGAAGACCCTCTTGGTTTGCGGCACACCAAACATATAGGATACTCCACGGCTGGAGCGGGTCCAGCATGACCCTGCCATAGGCGCTGCAGCAGCAGTAACCGCAGATCCCTGGCAATGCGACGGCGACCAAGAAGTGCCACCAGGTCCTGGGCCAGAGCTGCAGGGCCCCCCTGCTCCCCAAGCCCAGTCCCGCATGGTATGCATCCCCTCCCAATTCTGGGGGCTGTCGCACTATTATGAAGCTGCCGAAGCCTTTCCCTTCTCCTTTGGCAGTCCTGGAGTCCACCAGAAGAGGAGGATAGACTTCCTTTTAATGAAGGAGTACAGTCAGGGGGCTGTGAAGGAATATAGGGAGGGGGCAGTGCTTGGGGTAGGCAGCGTTTGAGGGGAACCTGGCAATATTTATGGGGATAGGTTTTATGGTAAAGTTGAGGTTGGGCAACTGATCTGGGAAAGGGGGTGGGGCCCAAGAAGAGCTCAATACCAGGCTGAGACCTTGGGGACAGAGAGATCTGTAGTACCAGTTGGTTGTTGTGCCTGGGCACCATCTCCTTTGTTTCAGGAGGTGGTGGATGTACAGAAACCAAAGGTGATGGGATCACAGTGGAGTAAGACTGGTGTGGCTGACTGTAGACTTGGCGGTGCTGATGTCCTGCAATGTTTTGCTCCAGGCGATTATAGGCCTCAGGGCTAAGTAGTGTTGGAGTCACAGGACTCGGTAGGGTTAGGGTCTCCGAGCTCTGTAGTCCTGGGCTCTCAGGGCTCTGTAGTGCTTCAGGGAGGGAGGGTTGGACTTGGAGCAAAATGGGAGCTGGTGATGGATGCAGGTGCCAGGCTAGAGACAAGGGGACTGCTCCCAACGTGTAGCTCCGGGATTCTTGGTGGGGCATGAGCTGCGCTCCCCCCAGGAGGCCAAGCTTAAGTTGGTGTTCTGTCTCTCTCTTTAACTTTGGTCTTTGATAAGGGTGTACAGGACCTTGAGATTCAGAGCTGTCACTTAGGGTATGAGGGGTAGCAGGGATTTTCTGAATAGAGCACTGCCGCCGGTAAGGACAATTCATCCGTTGGGACCTGCCAAAAAAACACAGGTCTTCAAATCTGCATGTCCATATCCACTTTTCTTTCTCCTCTTCATAGGACACGTGTTGTTCTCCTGACACTATCAGTTTCATTCATGTTTTATTTCCCTCCCTCCTACAGCCCTACCTATATACATCTGAGTATTAGCCATTGCTCACCAAGGCGTCCCCAAATCCACGAGTTTGGGCCTGCTAGCTACCTTTGGGATTACAGGAGCTGTAAGGACAGACACAGACTTAGTTCAGAAACTTTGTGATAGGGTATATATGAACTGATAAGGTACTTGAGCAGAAAATCTGGGAGCAACTGGAGAGCTGGGGTACGATAGAACCAAAAAGAAGGAATGGAGAATGACCTAGTACTGACAGTCCTTACCTGGATGGGGACTCCTTGAGGTCCGATTCACAATATTCTTCAGTCGTGAGGGAATCTAATCCAGAGGAGAACTCGGTTAATAGTTGTAGACCACCTGTCCTCAGCCCATGATCCCCTAAATCAAAGCTTAGTTTAATTCACATTCAAGACCCGCCCCCCCCTCCCGCTCGAGTTCATGCCCTCTACCTTCTGCCAGTTCTTTATTTTCCTTATCCCCAGTTGTCATCTCTCCAAACCCCAACTGCTTTCCTGTTCCTAACTTTCCTGACTGACCGCCCTCACCCAGCTAAAATGGCTCAGTAGCCCAAGCAGGACAAGCAGCAGCAGCAGGGGGCCCAGCAGAAATGAGACATCTAAGAAAGAGAGACTTTCTCCAAGGGGCGGCAATGCCGCCCCCATAAGGAGCTGTCAGCCCCACCACTGCTGGGTGAGCTGCTCTAACCTGGAACTCCACACTGATGTCACAGTCAGCCCATGCTGATGTCACACAGGTGCCTCCTAAGAGCTCCTAGAGATCTCCCTTATACATAAATAATCCAGGCCAGGCCAGCCTTTTACAAATCCTTGAAGTAGGAGAAACCCCTAGTTAATGCTGCATTACTTTTAGTATCTCTCTCTCTTCATATACATTCAGTGCCCTCAGGCTGCCTGATGATCCCCTCACCCCAAAATACACCTGATCTAGCACCATCCTTTCATCTCTTATCCTGCCCTTCTACCTGCTCTGAAGACTGGGTTGATCAGGAAATGCCATATATAGAGTACCCTGATTTTAGTAAAGACTATTGACAAAGTCTTGTTTTATATCCAAAGACAAGATGGAGAAAAAATCTTGGATGTGGTTAGCTGGCTTGGAAACTAAACCATTAACAGGTAGCCCTTTTTTATATCATGGACCCTTTTAGCAATCTGGTAAAGCCTATAGACCACTCAGAATAATGCTTTTAAATGCATAAAATAAAATACAGAGCATTTCAAAGGAAACCAATTATCTTGAAATCCAGCTATCAAAATTTTTTTTAAAAAGAAGTTCACAGATCCCAGATTAAGAACTCCTGAAAGACTATTAATCCCCACAGTCAGCCTTTCAGGAGGCCTCTTATGATGGCTTGAGTTTGCCTGTGACCCTGTCCTGTTCAGCATCAATCAGTGGGATGAAGGAATAGATCTAAATTAACAATCTTTCAAGGATTAAGTGCCTCCTGTGTGTGGCACTTAACTGTCCTGGAAAACAGGTCAAAGATGTAATTTAAAAATCATTGGACTCCCTAAAAATCATAAGGAGCTACAAAAACAAATTAAACACTGGTCAGTCAGTAAGCATTAATGAAATGCCCTCTATGTCAGGCATTGAAGATACAAATTCAGGGCAGCTAGGTGGAGTATTAGGTCTGGAGTCAGGAAGATGAATCAAATCCATCCTTAGACTCTGTCCATGTGACCCTGGACGAGTCACTTAACCCTATTTGCCTCAATTTCCTCATCTTTAAAATAAGCTGAAGAAGGAAATTGCAGTCTACTCTAGTGTCTTTGCCAAGAAAACCTCAAATGGGGTTGGAAGGAGTCAGACACCACTGAAAACGACTGAACTGAAAGAAGCAGAGGGACCAAGAGAGCTGCTCCAAGGAGAGGCAGACTACCCAGCTCCCACATACTTTCACCAGCAAAAATATGAAGTTCACATCAGACTGAATGAAATCTATTAAGAAAGTCTAGTGATTTCTATCCCAGAACTGCACCCTAAAAAAGCCAGAAGCCTGTGGTCAATAAGAAAAGAGGCTTCCAGCAAAGTCAGTGCCAGTATAGGCCAACCCAACCTTCCACTATGACCGGTAACCACCAAAGGACTAGAGATAAGTGCATACCAGGCAAATCAATTATTCCATGAGATAGCAAGAAGTATTAGAACAAATTCAAAAAATTGAGAACATATAAGATGTTTAGCTACCAAAAAAACCCAACTGTCCTGGAAAATAGGTCAAAGATATAATTTAAAAATCATTGGACTCCCTAAAAACCATAATCAAAAGAAAAAGAATCTAGATCCTGTATTTTAAGAAATCATAAGTGAAAAATTATCCAGTTCTAGCAGAACCAGAGAGTAAAATCAGTATAGAAATAGTACACCGATCATCTCCTGGGGGAAAAGCACCTATATAAATTAAAGTCTCAGAGATGTCACAGTCAAGATCCAAGGCTTCCACATGAAATAAACAATGCTCTAAGCATTCAGAAAGAAGCAGTTCAAGTAGCAAGGCATCACAGTCAAGTTCATATACCTTGGCATCTTCTACTAAAAATCAGAGGAAATATTGGAATACACATATGCAAAAAATATATATAGACTTACAACTAACAATAGTTTACAACTTGCAACCTACAAACCCAAGTGCGTGGGTCAGAGACCACCAACTCAAATAAAAATCAGAGACTTCTCAAGGTAGAAGCAAAGCAGCAAGATTTTATAATCATCCCAAGAGAAAGGGCATCTCCTCTCTGATAAATAATCAGGAGAGTGAGGCAATTACAGGAAGGCAAAAATAGAGATTATACAGCCCTAATGCAGATCGCACCCTGCTACTGGCCTTTTACTCCTATTGTCTGTGAGGCAAGCTCACAATCTAAACTCAACAGTCTACCCCATGAATAGAGGACAAGGTAGCAGTGGAATCAACCTAAGTGGGGGTTGTGTTATGCTGATATGGCAACCCAAAGGGGATTGTGTTGTGGCAACCCAAGGGGGAGGTTTAAGTTTTGTATTCCCAAAAGTCACATTTCTGGGAAACCGAAAGTTAGGCCTAACTATCTACTAAAAGTCTTTTGTTAAGCCCTGTGAAGTCTTCACTAACTTCATTCCATTCACAAGTATAAACCTACTGGGAGGAAAACAGACCTTTAATGGAATAAAGAACTTTGAGGCATATCTTATTTAAAAGAAGAAAAAAACCAGAGCTGAATTGGAACTTTGAAATAGAAACACCAGAGTCCAGAGAAATCTAGAAAAGCAAATTTATTTGAACAGTTAGAAGCTGTATGATGATATATGTTCTCATAGGAGTAGAAACAATTGTCCCATCAGAATTTTAATGTCTTCAAAGGGTATATAGGGAGTTAACAAAGACCTGGGGAGTAGCTTGTTTGCGTTCTGAGGTTTTTAAGAGAGGAAACAGAAGGGAAGGTAAAAGAAAAAACATTAACGTAGGAAGAAGAGGATGAAACTTTCTGTTTCTTATGCAAAAGTGTTTCCTTTGGCCCTTGTGGAAAGGAAGACGTGTTACATCCTGCCCCACCCCACGTCTGAGGTCTTCAGTAACATTAAGTAGTTTGGGGGTGGGAGGGACCTCTCACCTCAATCAATGGCTCAAATTACCACTGATTGTGTTTCCTCAGTTTTAAGGGGTCCCCAGCACCCCAGTTCTATTTATCCACTTAACAGACTGACTTTTATAGAGGAATATTTATTTCAAAGGTATAGCAAGAACAAACATACACATATTCCCTCTAATGTGTTAGGGGCATAGTTCTTCCTACAACACCTCAGTCTCTGGGGAGGGAGAAAGACTAGATTCATTGCTTAACACAGTTTCTATATATAGCATAGTACAGGGTGGATGTGCAGCCTCAAGACCACATGTGGCCTTTTTAATGAGTCCAAGTTTTACAGAACAAATCCTTTCATTTCAAATCCCTTTCATTAAAGGGATTTGTTCTATGACATTTGGGTTCAGTCAATGGGCTGCCCTTGAGGACCTCAAGGATCACAGGTGGGCTCCCACAGGTTCCCCACCCCTTTCATAGTATAATCAAGTTTAAGTCCAAACCCCTGGGCTTGCACCCTAGGACCCTGACTTCTCAGGGCTTCTCTGCTGGGCTGGCAGCAACATCCAAAGTTGCAATGACTTGAGCTTCAAACTGCAAGTATTCCAATCTCTACCTAGAATTGAAAAGAACAAATGAAACAGATTTAAATCCCAAGTCAGAGGGCAGGCCACTACGTGGTTCCTGTGTTCAGGGTGAACAAGACTTTCACCCCACCAGAAAGACAGAGACAGGGTCTCTATCACAACGTGGTAGTTTTAAAGTCACAGGAAATTCCTGCTACTTGGACAATAGGAAAAGGATGCACCCTTCAGTGTGGTAAGGGAACACAGAATGTCTTCTCCTGGAAGTAGGTTAATGGTCTTTCCCACATGGAGGTCTCTAACTTAGGTGATCAAAAGCCTGACACATGTATGAGAAAACTATGATTGGTTAGTTGGTTGGTTGTTATCTTTCACCTTTAAAAGAACCAAAATGACATCACTGTACTAGGGTCAAGTTTCAATATGTCTGACTGTGGCTGATCAGGCCGACCAATATGAGCCTGGAATGCTCTACCACAGGTTGAGCACAAATAGTCTTATCTACGTGAACATTTGAGGTGGATACTCCAAATCTGTGTATCCTGCATTTTCTTTGAGCTGTCTCAGTTCTGCTTTGCTCTGAGCACAGTACCTTCTCTGACGTGGGCATACCATGCTGAACAGTCCTGTGTCTCCTATGTCATACAATCAATTCCAGAGTTCTTAAGAGAGACCTTGAGAGTGTCCTTGTATTGCTTCTTCTGACCACCATGTGAATGCTTGCCCTGTGTGAGTTGGCAAGTTGGCAAACTTACATTTTGCAATCAAACAATGTAGTCAACCCATCGGAGTTACACTCTCTGAAGCAGTTTGAATGTTTGGCAGTTTAGTTCAAGTAAGGACCTTTGTGTCTGGTATAGGTGTCTTGACAGGTGATCTTCAGAACCTTCCTAAGACAATTGAAATGGAAGAGATTCAGTTTCCTGACATGGCGGTGGTAGACTGTTCATGTTTCACAGGCATACAACAAGGAGGTCAGCACAACGGCTCTGTAGCTCTTTAGTTTGGTAGTCAGTCTAATACCCCTTCTTTCCCAC
>CM053769.1:264746369-265063730 GCA_028658325.1 Potorous gilbertii | reverse complement strand
ACATTCATATACCATAATTTATTAAGCCATTCCCCAATTGATGGGCATCTCCTTGATTTCCAGTTCTTGGCTACCACAAAGAGTGCTGCTATAAATATTTTTGTACATGTGGGTCCCTTTCCCATTTTTATAATCTCTTGGGGATATAGTCCTAGTAGTGATATTTCTGGGTCAAAGGGTATGCACATTTTTGTAGCCCGTGGTATGTATCTTTTGGTAAAAATGTCCCGGTGTAAACCCATTCTTTTGTTCATAGCCATCTTCTCCTTGAGTGCTGCAGTAATATCTGAGAACTTTTCCCCTGTCACCATTCATCTCTGACTTTCTCAAACTTACAGGGTCACCCCCAAGCCTGGACCTGGAGCAACTCAGGATAAATACTTGTTCACTCAGGGTCACCCAAACTGAGTCTCACGCTTACCCAGGCAGGATGCATACCAACTAGAAGCTTGGTAGGGGGATAAAGGCAAACTTCTCCAAGGGCCTTTGTCCATTCACTGAGTCATCAGCTTCTCTGACTCATCAGCCAATAAGGGGATTCTTCAACATCTCAAAGCATAGGCACTTTAGTCCCTAGTCATGATTGCCTAGAAACAAGTCCCAAACTTCTACATGGTCAACAAGAATCAAGAATGGAAACTCTAAATATGCTTCCTTTCTTTGATGTTCTTTCACCTTCTTTTTTTAACATCATTGTAGCTTCCCAACAACTTCATCCTCTCCCATTAAAAACCTTCCTTGTTACAAATAAATGCAGTCCAGCAAAGTACATCAACATATTGGTTTGGTCTGAAAACTTACACCTCATTCCACTCCTGTTGTCTAGTACTCTGAGGCTTTAGAAGTGAAGGTCTTCTCACTTTTGTCTTTCTCTACTCTCCTTTGGTTCTATATATCCTTATGTAGATATTTTTATATGTTCTTTTCTTTATCCTCCATATGATTGAGTTTATCTTCCCTCATACCTTAGGTGGCGCAGTGCTGGACTTGGAATCAGAGTGCAAATTCTCAGCTACTTAATGACTGTGTGACCATGGGCCAGTCATTTAACTGGTATCAGCCTCAGTTTTCTCATCTATCAAAGGGGGGTTAATAATAGCTCCTACTTCACAAGGATACTCTGAGTATTGTATCAGAGAGCACATGTAAAACATTTAACCAACTTTAGAGCGATAAGTAAATGCATTATTACTATCATTTCTATTCTGTGCTCACCTTATGTGCTAGGGCTCTCTATAGTTAGGGAGAGATTTCCAAACTAAGTGTTCCTCTATAGTTCATTATAGTATAACTGCTCACAGTACCCAAGATCATGCCCTCTCCCCCTAAGCAGCACCAGCTATTTACTACTCTGGATTCAGTCTTAAGGGATTCTAAATTCCCTTAAGGGATTCTGAATTCTAAAAAGAGAGGCCAAGTTATTTACTATTATTGCCTCTTCTTTATTATGGCCCTCAACCCAAAATAGAACTATTTCTTTAAAAAAAGTTTTATTTTGGCACATCTTAGTCTTCCCTAAAACATGAAATACTAATTCATAACTTCTATTACATTTTCCTTAAGGGTTATACTTGGGGCAGCTAGGTGGCCTAGTGGATAGAGCATTGAACCTGGAGTCTGAAAGATTCAAGTTCAAATCTATCCTAAGACACTAACTATGTGACCTTGTTCAAGTCACTTAACCTTGCTTGCCTTAGTTTCTTCATTTGTAATATGAGTTGGAGAAGGAAATGACAAACCTCCCCAGCATCGTTGCCAAGAAAACACCAAATGGGATCACAGAGTCAAACATGATGGAACAACAAAAGGCTGATACTTAAAATACTAATGTTCATGATTTAATGAAATAATAATAAAATAGTTAACATTAATATAGTGCTTCCTATGTGCCAGGTACCGTGTTAAGGGCTTTACAAATATTATTTCATTTGACCCTGACAACAATCCTGGGAGGAAGGAGGTACCATTATCCTCATTTTACATATGTGGAAACTGTGGCAAACAGAGGAAAAATGATTTGTTCAGGGTCACACAGCTAGTAGGTGTGTCTGAGACTGGATTTTAACTCAGGTGTTCCTGACTTCAGGCCCAGAGCTCTACTCTCTGACTTTGTGGAACTGGTTATAAGGCACTTCCTTTTCACCTCAGACCTGTACTATGCTATTCACTCAAGGTCTTTATCTTCTGGCTAGCCTGGCATGTATGGCTCATTTTCCTATAAATGGTCATCCCTTCTGAGAAGTCATATCTGTGAGGTGCACCTTCTGTTGCCAGCAAGGCTAGAAGTGTTCATCTCAGGCTCACAGTTTGTTCACGTGCAAGTCAAAACATTCCCCTTTGTGACTGATCCTTTTTGAGAACCAAGAACGAAGGATAAACAACAAGTGTTTGGCCCCATATGTGCTAATAAAGATACATAAAACAGAAGAGTTTGTGAGGGCCTCCAGAGCCAATCTCAGGCTCACCATATTGGTATTTGATCTTTTCTGCCAGATGCAATTCTGTTCCTCTCCTACCTTCCTCCACAAATCCAATGGAGAACAAGCTATATGATTTCAGAAGAGTGAGAGCTGAAGTTGTCTCTCCCTTTATAACTTACCAAGTAAGATATACTTGTTGCTCACTGGCTAATCAATCCTCTTTGATGCAGTTGTAACGGAGTAGGGAATGGGGCATATGGAGACCAACCAGAATCCTTTGTTTGTAAGTACCCCTTATCAAGAGGCAAAAGCACATATCTCACTGGAAGTAGTCAGGGCAAAGGCTCAGCATTTCATGGGAGATGTTCCTGCCAGAACATGTATCAGGATGAAGGCCTGTCCCTACACATTCTCCAGGGGATGGTCACTGTCACATTAGGATCTTATTTTGTGCATACTATGATCTCCCACACTAACACCCCTCTAGCTAGCTTATACAAGGGTGCTCTTAGAGGATAAAGTGACTCTTTTTGGTAAGGCCAATCCCTCCACTTACTCCTTGGATTCCTTTCCTTCCCCTCTTTTGGGGGCTTGTCCAATCAATAATTCCTCCTCTCTCATCTTAAATCTCTATCTACTTATTCTTTTCTTGATGCCTAAGTTCATGTTAACTCCCCTGTCCTTATTAAATTCAATTCAACAAGGACTTATTAAATGCCTACTGTTTGCATAGGCACTGTGTTAAGCACCCTGGGGATAAAAAGGCGAAACAAATTCTTGTTCTTGTGTGGGGAAATAGTAGACCTTGGAACATGTCCTAGTCTAACTTATGCAATACCAGCTGCTGCTTCCTAGTCTGTCTCCAGGTAATAACCTCTGATGTCTGATGGCCACTAAAAGTTCCAAGGTCCAGAGCTATCATGGTTGTCTCCTTTTGCAGGACTCCAAAGTACTTTCTGGTGTCTCTAGTATCCAAGCAACCATGTCCTCACCAGCAGTGAGGACTTGACCCCACTTCCAAATGCACAGGAATGATTGGGTTGGGGTCCCACATCTAAGAGTCAAAGTGACTCTCACTCAGCGTTCTGTGAGTCTGATGTCTCTACAGATGCTCTGGACATGTCTCGTATGGTTGCCATAAGAAAAGTTCACTTTTTGAAAAGTGTGCTGCCACAGGACAATAAGTAATGAAACTCTCCAAGTCCCAGAAGCTTTCCTCTCCTTTGGTGCCTTGTAGATGGGAAAAGTAAAAATAAAAGACAAGTATAAAAACTGAAGAGCCCTTTCTTCTCTCTTTGGTAAATAGTAAGTGGTACCATCCTTTCTTGGTTTGACTTCTTTTCAGTATGGTTAAAAGCAACATAGAAGCCTGCATGTAGAGGGTAGAGGATTAGTACCTTCCACATGGAAAGGATTGATATTCTACTTATAGATAGTATAGGAAGTTTATCTACATATAAAAGCACCTACCCCCTATCTTGGCCCACATTCCTCTGATCATGGTCTAGGGTTTTAAGTGTAAAATAATTGACATAATATTCCACAGATTTATCAGGAATT
This sequence comes from Potorous gilbertii, assembly GCA_028658325.1. NCBI lineage: Eukaryota > Metazoa > Chordata > Mammalia > Diprotodontia > Potoroidae > Potorous > Potorous gilbertii. The sequence continues at coordinate 265,059,750 of CM053769.1, read as the reverse complement.
GGCTCAGTTTGTCCCTATCTCATTAATATTCTGAGTTCTTCTACAACTTTCTATTATTCAAAAGGAAAACAAATATGCATTATGATTTAGAATATATTTTACTATATAAAATAAAAAGTTTAAAGATCTCCGAACAATTGAATACTTCTCAAGTGAAAGGTCTGTTATATCACCCCACTCCCAGCAGCAGAGAGTTGAGAGCTCACAACTTCCCTTTTTATCCAGAAAATTATCCCTGCCTTGGAAACTCTCCAAAAGCTGGTGACCCTGGTGTCTAGTCTGAACTCTACTTCGGTGCCTGCAATCAGGTGACTCCAAATGTTTTTGTAGGCCAAGTCTGAGGAAGAGAGAGAAGAAATCTTACCAGTATGCACTCCTGCTCCTGGGACTTACAGTGCCATAAACATGCTTTAAATTCATTGTCCATGTTGTAATTCAGGTTGAATTTCCAGTCCAAGCAGTTCCTAAACTCTGGCTCATAGGTACTTGGGATAGGGTGAGATGGATGGGGGGAGTGTGTGAGGGAGTGGGGGTGGGAAAAGAGAGACAGAATTCTATCCAAAATGCTGCATTGTTCTTCAGGATTCTCTAGCATGTCTGTGGCCTGTCTGCCTGGCATGATGCTGGATGACTCTCTGCTGGGGGCCACAAACATTCTAGTCTCTTAGGCATTTAATTGATCTGTGCAGAGGAACAATTTCACTGTAATCCCATTACTCGTTACTCTACAGTCCTGAGTACTTCCTTCCAAGTGCCCCTGGAACTCTCTTACCCTCTTGGGGAGAAGCAGGTCTTTTTGTTGGTTCCTATACCTTTTGAAGAATGAAAGAGGGCTTTAAATACCAACCATTATTATCTTACTATAAATACCAGGCATCTTAGAATCAGGCACTTGGAGAGGAAGGACCTTTGTACCACAAGGTATAATAATATTAAATCTAATCCTCAGTCTGGGCCCTGGTGTTGGTGATGGTGACTGTTCTCAAAAAAGGAGAGTAGAAAACCTTTCCTTGACCTTTCTATCCCTTTAGGGCATTTTCCTATGTCTCTGTCTTCCCTTTCAACTCCTAGAAAGTTAGCTACACTCTCAGCTTCTACTTCCTTTCCTCAACCCTTGCAAAGTATGGCTTCTGACCAATTTCTGCTGAAATTGCTGTCCAAGCCATGAGTGATTCAATGGCCTTTTCTCAGTCCTCCAGTGCTCTTTGATATCTACACTTTTGATATTGGTAGTGTACCCCTTCTGCTTAATAGTCTTCTTTCTCCTACTTCTCCTGCCTGTCTGACCATTTCTTAATCTCCTTTCCTGGATCACCATCAATCTTTCATTCCCTAAGTTTGGGTGTCTCTCAAAACTCCATCCTTTCCTGTTTTTTCTCCATCCTCCCTTGACCATAACTTGCCCCTAATCTCTGTTCTAAATGTTGGTCTTGCTCTCACCAACAGCCTGCTGGATCCCCTTCACCTGTTGGCACCTTAAATTCAACATGTCCAAAATGGAACTCATCATCACATTCCCAAACCCACCCCTCCTCCCAAATTCCCCATTTCTGTGGAGGGTACCACCATCCTCCCAGACGATGGTTTGGAACCTAAGAGTCACTTCAATTCCCAAATCAAATCACTGTCCAAATTGCGGATTCTTTATTCACAATATCCTTTGTCTCTACCTCATTCTTCACTTCCATGGTCACCAACCTAGTTTATGCCCTCTTCACCTGGATTCTTGTGATAGCCTCCCTGTTGTCTTCCCTATGTTCAGTCTTTCCAGCTTCTCCCCTCTCTCCAATCCATCCTTCATCCAGCTGCCAAAAAAACTTTCCCAAGGTTTTGAGAGTAGCCATGCCACAACTCTATACAAAACCCTCCAGCGACTTGTAGCCTCTAGGATAAAATAGAAATTCTTTTCCTTAGCATTGAAGGCCTCCTGCAATGCATCTTCAACCTACCTTTCCATCCTTATTTCCCATCCCCCCCTTTCCTGTACTCTGCATTCTAGCCAAACTGGACTATTCGTTGTTCTGAAATTCATGCCATCTCCTACTTTCAGGAGTCCATCTGCCCCATGCCTGGGATGAATTCTCTTCTTCAGTTGACCCTTCCAGAAGACTTATTTTCTTTCAAGGTTCAGCTTAGGAACTACCTCCTCCATGTAGTATTCCTAGATCCACATTATCTGAAACTCTTCTCTCCCAAAGTATTCTTTATGCACTTTATCTAGATCTTGCCTTTGTCCCCATTGCACCCAAACTTGTATTACACTTAATGTGTAATTTTCCCCTCTCCCTTTCGAAACCCTTTGGTCATGAAAGTTCCTTGTGGGCAGGAGCATTTTAATTTTTGTCTCTGTAGTCACCTAGCTCAGGGCTTTGCATATAATAAGAGCTTAGTAAATGCTTATTGAGTCTTGGAGGTTGGGAGAGGAAGCACTCTTGCTGAAAGGGGAGATAGATGAACTTTCTCTTAAGCACGGTAGTTTTTGAGACATCATTTCACAGGGACCACATGGATTTTTTGGGGTGGGGTGGGTGGGTCTTAGTAGTCTCTATTGAATTCTATTGAATTCCAGCAGGCAGGACTGGTGTCCCAAAACCGAGTTCCCAAGGCCACCATAAGAATTCTTTCATAGTGGGGCCTGACTGAGGGGAATGAATTTCAGCTTCCATCTACCCTCCAGTCTTCCTCAGCATGGGTTCCCTCCCAATGCCTAGCCACTCCCAGTAGACATCACCCTCTTCCCTCCCTTTCCTCCCTCCCCTTGCGCCCCCCCAGTACTCCCCCTGCCCAGGCTGGGGTGCAAGGCAAGCAGGAGGTTTTTGAGGGGGATGGGCTGGGTGGGCGGTTTTCCCAGAGTAAGGAGTGGAGCAGGGCCGAGTTGGCGCCAGCTCCCACAGATAAAGACACTCCTGGCCAGCTGACCATCTAGCTCCGGTCAGCCACAGCCCAGGGGCCCACACAGGAGCTGCTTCCCTGTCCTGTGGGTAGCACCCCATCTCAGCAGGGTGACATGACACAGAGAGAAGTCAGGACTTCTCCAGGGATGCCTGGACTGGGCAGCCACAGCAGCGGATCCGGGCTGGCACTGGGCACTGACAGGAAGAGGAGCCGCTTAATGAAGGTGAAGCAGGGATTATGGGGAGAGACTAGCTGGGACAGCCAGAGATGGAGCAGACCTAGCCCCACCACCCATAATCCCAGAGCCAGGAGCTTGGCTGTTGTCCGGGTAAGGAGAAAGCGCATGCCTAGAGAAGATCAAAAAAGGCCTAACCCACCAGGGCCAAGGGGAAGATGGAACTGGTCAAGATAAGGGGGATGGGAGTAGAACGGAACGAGACTCCATGTGGGGAGTATGTCAGGAGGGTGGCAGCTCTATCAAAGGTCAGGTGCCATGTTTTGAGGGCTGGAGCTAATAACAGTGCTAATGCTCCTCTCCTACAAAGGGAGTCATTGGAGCTCTTGAAGTTTAAGGGCCAGTTCTTGGCATGGCAGCAATCTACTCCTGAATGGTAGATTGGAAAGAATGCGGGCTGTGAAATCCAATGTGGAAACCAGGTTGGTTTCAGTCCCGGCTGTGGCCCTTACTTACTTTGTGACGGCCAGCAAATAGCTTCACCTCTTCGGGAGGTTCCATTTTCCCATATAAAATGGAGCTCATGATATTCGTACTACCTACCACTTGGTGGTATAAGGAATGTACTTTGTAAAATGCAGAACACTATAGAAATATTACTTATTATTGCCGCTGTGATTTCGTTTCCACAGCTTGGCCCTAAGCCCATTCAAGGACTGGGCTTAGGATTCTAATACCTTATTTTTAGAGTGGGGTAGGGATTCAGAATGGGCTTCAGAAAGGAGGTGAGATGGGCTGGAATAGTAAGATAAGGGAGCCAAGTAGTGTATTTGAGAGAGAGAACAACAGTGTTAATTCTTCTCCATCCTGGGCCATGCACTACACAGGGCGAGTCCAGTCCCGAGAATGCTGCCCGGGAACGGAGTAGGGTACGGACTCTGCGGCAGGCCTTTCTGGCCTTGCAGGCAGCATTACCTGCAGTGCCCCCAGACACCAAGCTCTCCAAACTGGATGTACTGGTCCTGGCCACCAGCTACATAGCCCATCTTACCCAAACTCTGGGCCAGGAGCTGCCAGAGGCAGCTTGGCCCCCCTTCCTGCGTGGACTCCACTACTTACACCCTCTCAAGGTAATTCTAAGAGATACTTCTCCCAAAAGTAGACTCTTACTTTGGAATGTGGGGCTCAAAATTCCTCTTTGCATAGGAAATACTGTGTCTGGAGCTGCCAGATTCCAGCTCTTTTGAGGGCAGTGTGTGTGTGTGTGTGTGTGTGTGTGTGTGTGTGTGTGTGTGTGTGTGGGGAGGGCACATGGTGGTTTAAAGCAAGGGGTTCCAGGGTATGTGTAGGGTTGTAGGGAGGAGTTAAGAACAGATTTCAGAAAGAGGAGCATGGTATAGTGAAAAGAGTACTCAGAGCCAGAAGACTGGAATTTGAAGCTCACTGTACTACTTTATACTAGCTAGGTGATCATGGGCTGTCCATCCCTCTAGGCTTCAGTTCCTTTTTCTGTCCAATGGAGGTCTTGGACTAGATGGCCTCAGATCTCTCACAGCTGAGCTGCTGTGATTCTGAGGCTGACCATCTGCTTCCTAAATAGAGAGGAATAATAGCCAGGAAGACACTTGGCTGGCTGGCCAGCCCCCAATGATGATTTCCTAACACTATTGTATAGCCCTTCCTCTGATGGAAAACAGGGTTGGGGACCCAGCCGCTTACCTAGTATGTCCCTACAGATACAGCAGCACACTCTTTAGAGTATAGCAAGTAAGTATATGGGGAAGGGGAAGCCCTAATTCCTGGAAAACAATTTTGTGATGAGGATTAATGTATCAGCCTGCAAACTTCACATTAGTCTTCTTCAGGACATTATTCTCTTAAGTTTTTAAAAATTAAATAATATCAAGAAAATATTTGGGCTTGTTAAAAACTTCTTCCAGTAATGTCCTATTCTGAAGCCCCACCATGGTGGGGTTTGTTACACTGGATTTAGGAAGACAGCTTGGCGAATCATGGTTATCATTCTCAAAGACTGTGCCTCAAATGATTACGAAGAGAGCAGCCATCCTGGGCTGCTGAGGCTTGAGACACAAGGCCCTGCCTAACTTTGGTAAGGCCCATCGACATTTTGGCTGCAGAGCAATGAATTATTTTTTCCCCTCTTCTTTAAAAAAAAATATAGCTTGATATATTGAACCTGAAGCTTTTCAGATCACTGTACATAGCTATCCTATCCTCAAAACAACCTTAGGAGAGCTGTTTTTGCCATTTTACAAACAGGAAAACAGCCTGAGAGGTTAAGTGACTTGTTCAGAGTTACAAAATTTGTTAAGTGTAGGAAGCGAGATTCAAACTTTTTCTCTCCAAGTCTAACTCTCTATGCTCTACACTCCCATCGCTGCTTCTCATCCAAAAATGTAAAAGAGGTGGCAAGCTATGTTAGCAGATGGATTACCTGGAAGTACTGGAGTAGGAAAATTTAGCTCAAAGACAATAATCTGAGTCCAACGGGGTGAGAATTTTAAATGAGAATTCTGACATCACATTGGTAAATGCAATTGACAGTCAGGTCAGGGGGAAGATAGAATGAGAATATTGTTATTTTTTTTAGCCATCATCTCACTCGACCTTTCAATCAGCTGAAGATATCAGATATTCAGATATCATTCTCTGAATGAGGAAACCTGGCCTCAGGAGAAGTTGTTTCCAAGGACCAACAGCTAGTTAATTAAGTGGAAGAGGTGGGGCTTAAACCAGGCCTTCTAACAGAGAGTAATGAATGCTCTTTCTACTAAAGCAAGAGGTTCTCCAACTTTCTGGTCTCAGAACCTACTTACACTGAAAAACTGCCAACTCCAAAGAGCTTTTGTTTATGTAGGTTTTCATCTCTCAATATCTACTGTTTTGGAAGTGAAAATGTTTTTATTATGAAGGTAGTTTTGATCTTGCTTACCCCTTGAAAAGGTCTTGGGGATCTCCAGGGCCACACTTTGGGAATGGCCCTACTATAACTTTGTAACCTCTAAGGGTTGGAGGTAAAGACTATTTGGCCAAGGAGGAGAGTTTAGGCTTGATCTCAGGAAAAACTGGCTAATGATTACAGCACTCCAACAACAGACTAGACTGCCACCAGAGTGGGTGGATGTCCCCTTACCAGAGGCTGGAAAGCAGAGGCTGGAGGACCAGAGTGGATATATTAGTGTCCTCACTTCATTTGGGTGTAGGCTGGACTAGATGACCACCAAGGTCCTTCCCAACCCTTAAATCCTAGGAATCTCTGATGAGATATGTTAAAGGGACAATAGCTCAAATTTCATCTTCCTTGGGAACTTCATGAGGTTTGAGGATATAGCAGTACAGGGAGTGGACAACAGCTGTGAAGTTGATCTAGTCTTTTTACTGATCAATTAAATATAGGGCAGAAGACTGTGTACTAATTTATGGCCCCCAAAAAATTTGAGGAAAAATTTCTACTACTTTTGACATTTCAGGGTTGCACCTCTTATCAGTTTTAATTTGTCCATTTGACCAGCACTTGGTATCAACTGGGGAAACAGACAAATGAATTTAGTCTAAGCCCTCCTGCGCTTGCCTTTCTTGGGGTGGGGGAACACATTCATATGGATGTAAATGCAAATTAAATGTAATTTTAGGCACATGAAGTTTAATGAGGTAGAGATGCTAGAGAAATGTTGAGTTTGGGATCTAAGAGTTCAGGGCTTGCAAGAAGGATGATTTGGGGTTTCTGCAATGTGTATTGTTAACATTACTTATTTTCTATTCCCATGTCTTGCAGAAATGGCCAATGAGATCTCGCCTCTATGCTGGAGCCTTGGGGTCATCTGGCCTTGACCTTCCTACTAGTGGTGTTCCTGGCCAAAGAATGTGGGAATCAACAGTCAGGCCTCAAGTCCCTGGAGATGTGGAGTTCGTTCCTCCCAAGCCAGTCTTACCAACTTGCAGCAGCAAATAACTTTATGTTTCCCCTGTGCCTGGCCCCTTAACTCCCTCAACCTGGCCTTACTTATCCCTTCTATGACTTTCTAACATATGGATCCATTTCAGGGTCTGTTTTCAGAGTCCCCAGTACATATATTTCCCCTTATGAGGAAAGCAGTTGGGTGCCTAGGGAACTGGCAGGGAGCTTTCTGGCTAAGGGGCAGCAGGGAAGGTAGAAGGCCAGGACTTGACTCTGAGATAAGAGTTTCACAGTGAATCAGTTACCACTGAAGGGAGTGACAGCTCTGGATGCCTGTCACTGATTGTAGTGATGGAATCTCTTTCAAAACCATCTCTTCCTCTTGCCTCTCTTCCAAAGATGTTCTGAATTAACTCTCTGTGGAGTATGAGAACAGCTCCAGCCAAGGGCAAATGTAAAGAGGACTTGGATGGCAGGTATAGCAAAGTATTTACCACCATTGGGAATTAAGGGGGGAGGCTATTCACTGTGATCTTGGCAAGTTCGAAATTGTAGCAAGAGCTAAGCATTGATCTTTTGGCCCAAGGACCACATAAGCATCCCTGGGAACTATGGAAGAGGATGTGCTAGAACCACCTAATGGTTCTCACATAAACCAATCTAAGGTAACCAGATAGCCATCGTTAGTCTGGACACTCATGGACTGACACTTTGCATCCTCCCAGATAAATCCCCCGCTTTTTGCCCCTTGCTGGGCCCTGCTGCTTTCCACCCCCCAATCCTTTTCCTTCCTCTGCAAGTCATATTTACATGTAAACAAACCCCCAGTTCTTACATTTCCAATTTCCAGAGAAAAGTAGCAGCTGTCTTGTCTATCTACTTCAGTATTACCAGATGCTAAACTGCAAGTTGGAAGGGTTCTGAGGGGCCATCTAGTCCAACTCTCACATTTTAAAGGAGAGGAAATTAAACTCTGGGGAGTTGTGACTGCCAGAGGTCACATGCATCTGAGGCAGGATTTGAACCCTGCAAATCTGTGACTGATGAATCTAGAACCAGTGCTCTTTTCACCACATATCTTACTTCCACCCGTGTCAAGACTGGACACCTTTTGCCACCCACACTTAGGTACCTGGAAAACAAGGCTTCTCCCTAACAGGACAAACCCTGGACTCTACAGTTTCATCCCGATCTACACTGGTATAGCTGAAATGTAGTCACTAGAACCAAGAACTTCTCTGCCCTCAAAGTAACAGGGAATGGAGACCGAAGCCCATATGGAAGTAGTATGATTCTCTAGATCAGCCCTCAACCTAAAACCTTGTATTCAAGGGTCTGATTGGGGTACGGGGATGGGGAGACATTTTAGTCTCCTCCCAACTTGTCCTTACATAGAAGCTGTTAAGAGTCCTAAGTAATAAGAGTACTAAGGAATATTTATTTGGGTATTTAAGACAAAAGTGGCCATAGACCTCAATTCTAGGATGAAGAGTGGCAGAGCTACAAGTTTGGGGGTCAGGGGCACAGAAGAGAATGAGGCTGGAGGAGAAAAATCAAATTGAAGAGGGGTAGAAGAGGAAACAGGGAGGGTCGGTCTGAGGTCTGGGGCTGCCCAGGATGTGGAGGAGCAGTTGAGACGTGGCTGGAAGCCATGAGGAGGCCTCAGCCAAGGCTGAACTCATAAATCTGCTCAGGACCAGGCTATGGGGAGCTTGGATGGAGTTGCTTCTCAGGCAGCTGCACTGGGGTGGGAGGGCTTTGGGGGCTGTGGAGTGCCCAGGTGTGGGAGGAGGGTGTGAGCACAGTGTTCCTCACTCCAAGACCATAAAAGTCCAGCTCAAATATTCTATTTTTAAAAGTTGAATAGCAACGTCTTCTTCATTGGGCTGAGATGGCTGGGGCAGGAGAAGGGGGTAGGAGGGGTAGGGTGAGGATTGTGAAAGGGGGGGAAAAGTCTGGGAATGTACACTCCAGGGATGAAGGACAGGGGAACAATCTTTCCAGGGAATAACAGAAGAATTAGAATTGGCTAGCTTAGACTCTTCAACTGCCTCTTTTTTTCTGCTCCAAAAGAAGTGCAGACCCCTTACTTCAGTACAGTGCCGTATACTACACAAATGCTTTTCCATGAGAGGGAAGACAGATAGGGTAGGAGTGAACTAGATCAGAGGGAGGTGATGGAGGGAGGCCCCTGACCTTGCCCCAACCCAGCACTTTGGGGATCTGTTCTCCTTTGGGGTCCAAGAGCTCTCCAAGGTGCTTATGAATGACTCCTTTAAATCTCATCACAGGTGCCACAGAGTACCCCTCCAATGCAGACTGGCCCCTACAAGTTCCTACTTATCAGAGCAAAGAAGGATTGAGCCATGGCTGAGAGGAAAGGAAGGGGGTGTGTAAAGGACGGCTGGGCAATGGAAGGAACATGGGATAAAGGGGACTTGAGAAAAGTTAAGTTTCCCAATGACTGCTTTTCAAGAAGAAAAGTTCCCCTGATCAAATTCCCATTGACTCAGATTTTGGTGCCAGCATAGGCTGGCAAAGAAGGATCTGTTAGGTATGCTACAATCATAAAGAGAGGTGCCCTCAGGATAGGCATAGGACAGTTGTAATAAAGAAGAGGCTGGATGAGTCCAGGTAAAAGAACTATATTCCCCAGGGCAAATGAGTATGTGAAAAAGCCTCAACAAGAGGCAGGATGACACTGAGCAGTGGGCCAATCGGGACAAGGGGTGTGAGACCGAGATCAGTGAGATGGCAGGAGCCAGGCAGCCTGCTCAGTGCTCTTTGCTTTTGCTTCTGGTCAGAGCCTGTCCTGTTCCAATTTGCTCCTATAGAGTGTGCTAGAAGCTTCCCCTACCAGTCTAACAGGGCCTAATAAACCCTTTAGTTCTAATTAGCAACAGGAGCAAAGCAGATAAGTTTTTCCACCAGTGGGAGCTCCTGGGGACCATGGTTTCTTCTCAACCTCTGTCTGGAATTGGGGTTGGGGGGAATGGAGGGTTTTAAGTTAAGCCAATCTGCCACAAGATCCCTTTGAATCTCCCTGAAGAAGGCCTTCCTTGGGGACAATATATTGGCTCCTCTTCTGTTATAGACTACTTTCTGCTGAAGGGTGTGGCAAAGTCCAACAATAATCAGAAATAACAAGATGGTGACAGGAAATCATGGCTCCAACTACTGGGTAGAATACATCATGTGGTAAGATGGTCCTCCGGTGCATGCTGGGTCACCAGGTTCAGATATCTCCGCTGGAACAGACACAGGTTTGCTCTTGGTTTACTGGGAGAGTGGGTTGATGTGTTTGCCTTTATGGGTAGAGAGAGAGTCAGAAAGAATGGATTTTGTTCTGCTCCCAGGTCATAGTGACGTCTCCTGTAGTATGAAGGCGTGACCATGGTCCCCCTGGATGTGGCCTTGCTCAGGTACTACCACCACCACTTCCTCTTCCCCATAGCCAGTCAGCTTTCCATTGCTTATCTTCTCTGGTATCTTATCTGTCTCATAGGAGACATCCTGGAGACAAAACAGGTGTGGTAGTTAGGATGCTGGAACTGGGGAGACAACGGCCTGGGGGAAGGATTCCAGTCCCCATTTTGTACAGGTGGGAAAATGTAAGAGATGTATCTTTCCTCTATACTGTGGGGACCAAGGGATATGGCTCAAATCATGAATCTCCTATGAGGTCTTTAGAAAGATTACATACTTGTCAGAAAAGAAAGAAAAAGCTGGGGGGAAAATTAGGTAAGGTAAAGAAATGGATGTGGTAGGAAGGTGCTGGAGAGGACATGGGGTATGTGTAGGGGAGGCCATACATAAAGAACAAATGTAGAAGGGCATTTAAATACTATATGTATTACTTGGCTATAGCCCTGGGATGGCAGATGGTCCCGACAGGAGATAGGCAGGAGGGAAAATAACCGTGGCAACACTGGCCAAACTGTCCGAGGGTTTGGGGGCTGGCCTCTTGTTCCGCCTAAAGGCCAAAGATCCTAATTAGTCTCTCCTAGGCTCTCAGTTCTCCCTAGTCCCAAAGCAATCATTTCTTCATCAATGCTCTACCCCCCAATACCCTCACACATCTTAGATAAAAAACCTGGTCATTATGGAAGAATCAGAGAATTGGGACCAGTTCGCACACCTCCCAAGTCTACTCCTCTCTTCCAGAATCACTCAAGCTACCTGCTACTCCCCAAAGCTCCTTTAACCCCCTACTTCCTACTGTCCCCCATCATGGTTTCCAAGTGCCCCAGCTTGGTTTCTCCTTACCAGTGAGGAGACTGACAAGCAGTCCCACAATAATGACTGTGGTTGAATTGTGTGCACTATACCATAAGTAGGACAGGTTGTAGAATCGCTGCAGTCCTGTGGGCCTGAGGAGAGGAGAGTACCAGTCTGGAGGCATCACAATATTTTATGTCTTCCTCTTGTTACTCTACCTGACACCTTGAAAGCCTATTCCTAGGCCTACCCTAGGATGGCTCACCATAGGATGGCCCCAGTAATCAGCAACCTCTCCTCCCAACCCCACCCCACCTAAGATACAGCCTTTACTCACCGGGACACTGCTGAAGGCATCACTGTAGTCATAGTGACAACTGTTGTGTTTCTATATGAGGAGAAGCCAGTGCCATTGTGGGGAGGGAGCATTGTACCGGAGGTCATGCTGCTTACCATACTCCCAATGCCAATCCAGAAGGCCATGATGAGTCCAGCCAGCAGACCCACCACTGCACCCTACATCACATAGCACCACTCAGAATTCAGGGCATCACCCACCCCTCCCCAGCACATGTTCCTCCCATCTCCACTGCCAAAAACCAAGGCCCTGACCTAGTCTTCCCACTTAAGCACTTCCTTGGAGTACCTCTTCATCTGGCTGCCAGGGGAACACTTACAGTTGAGTTGGCACAAGGGAAGAAAATGCCAAGGCAGAAGAGTCCAAGCAGAGGTCCCCCAACCATCCCAAAGATGCTGATTGCTGCCTGGAGAGGAAAGGATTAAACAAGAAAGATAAAGTACCATATACATTTAGAAGTCTCATAGATATCTGGGTACAACTACTTTCTATTTATTAAAAATTCCCAGCATTTGGAGAGTTCTTCCCATTGATTGTCTCAAATAGTGCAGAGTAAGGACTAGAGGGTATGAAGGGGAAAAACTCGTTCTGACTCCTTTTCATGGGGGTAAGCTTTCTAGTTCACAGTAACAGGACTTAGAGATCATCCAATCCATTCAATTTACAAATAAAAGCTAAGGTTAAACACTGGAGCTGCCAAAAGAATTCTGCTTTATCAGCGTAAGTGAGTCTGGCTGTTTCACAGGTGAGCATGAGTGGGTGATTAAGCAGAAACATAGCAGGTCATCCCTGATTATGGGAAGCCAACGCTTGACTTGATTTCTTGCGTCCCACTCTCCCCTCACCTCCTTCAAGAAACCATACCTGCTCTTTCCCACTGTATTCCTCACCTGCAGCACGGGCCCCATTAAGGAGGAGATGTAGGCCATTCCTAGACATACCAAGCCATAGACTACAGCTAGGAGAGGAGAAAGGAAGAAGACAAAGAGATGAATCCTAATACGGAAGAAAGGAGGAAGAAGCAGGACTCTTCTTCTTCCCGCATCCTTTTAAGGTTTATATTTCTATCACAGTCCCAGATTCTCCCACCAAGGAGTCTCTTTCTTTACCCTCCTAGGGGAACTGGGGGCTTCTCCTGCTCACAGATATAAGAGGGACTTTAGAGTCTAAGCATCTAATGCACTATGTGCTTAATTCTCCAGGTAAAGAAGCCAGCTCAGTCCCAGCTAGGAATAAGTACTTAGCAAAAGTAAAATCACAACGGTAATGATGAGTTTAGAAGTGATAAAAAATACAAAAGGGCCAATTCAATTTAATGCAACAAGCATTTATCAATCATTTACTATGTGTTAGAGCCTGGTGATACGAAAAAAACCTCAGCCCTTGTCCTCATGCTCTCAAGAAGCCTATGAGCTACTGCAGTGAAGGGAAACGGGAACAAGAGCTTACCAAGGACCTTGGAAATGAAAGTAGCACGGTTCTCTGAGATTTCAGGGAAGTGGGGTCGGATCAGATCTTCTATGGTGACTGTTGCGAGTGAATTGAAAGCTGAGGAGATAGTACTGAAAAGCAAGATGAGGCTGGAGGTTTGCTCTGCCTCCAAGACTGAGCAGGAAGGTTTTGGCACTAAGGGGCCCAACTGGTTGTAGTGTGTGGGGCTTGGGACAAGATTGTGGAAATGTTACAGGAGAGCTGTCACCACAGTCAACAGCCTGAACAGCCTTCTGCTGGCGGATCAAGGAAATACCTACAACAGCCAACCTTCTTTCTGGTTGGCAGAGTTCAAAGATAAATTCTGTTAAAGAGTCTTAATTTCAGGGAATGGCTTAGTGTAACAGAGAAAGCTATCCATGAAAAAAGAGTGGACACCTTCTGGAAGATAGCCTTCTTATTTGGTTTGCATGAATAATGGAGTCTTGTGTCAAAGCTGGGGGATGCAAATAAAGCTGGGCTACAAAGTGCTCCACATACTGAGATTCCCTCTCAGGGTAAGCAGGGACCTTTAGGTCCCCAGAAATAGGGCCAAGGAATAGTACCATTAACTGTATAACGAAAACCAGCCAAAGACCTTACCTGAGAGAACCACTGAAGAGACAGGCAACAAAGAGCCCAGGTAAGCCAGGCAGCTCCCCCAGGATGTCCATCACAAAGTACAGGACCATCTGTGAATAAAACAGTGAATTCAATGCTGTAACAGCTGCTGTGATGGGTCAAACATACTGTCTGTGGGATAGTATCAGGAAATCCTAGCTAAAGGTACCCAGGAAAGCCATAATCCTGGAATACAGCAGGACTGGGGAAAGGGGTGTGTGTGTGTGCGTGCGTGCGTGTGTGTAGTGGCTACTCTGCTGCTGGAAATGGGAATGTTTCAACATACTAGGCCTTAACAGCATGGTTAGGAGAAGGAAAAGGAGTTCTAGAATTAGAAGGCACTGATGGCTGAGGAAGACACTCAAATGATTAAGACACAGTGCCTGCTCTCACATAGCCTGTAAACTGACATAATGCCTTGCACATAGCAAGCTCTCAATACATTCACCATCCACACAGAAAAGGTGCAATGGGAAAGATCCTGGATTTGGAAGCAAAAGACCTGTGTTTGAATTCCAGGTTCTGTCACTTCTCACTTCCTAGTTCTATGACTCTGGGCAACTTATGTAAACCTAAATTTCTTTATCTGTGCTGGGAATACAAAGACAAATAAAAAAGTGCCTGTGCCCAAGGAACTTATATTCTACTACCATGAAAAGTGTTTTGTAAATGGGAATGTGTCATGTGTTACTATTATTGTTATGGTGGTACAGGATGGTGCCCTACAGGAAGCACACCTGATCAGAGGAGACTTGAGTTTGCTCTGGTGCTAAGGGGTTGTCCAAGTAATAGACAAACATGATGAGACCAACGAGGCAGCCAATGCAAAGTACCACCTGCTGGCAGGGGAATACGGCATAACAGGAACTGCAAGAGAAGTCAGGGGGGTAAGGATGGGGACATCCATCACAGAATGCTGGATACAACAACTTCAGGAGAGCTCCAGAACAGGGACCTGGTTCTTATCCCTCCTCTCCCACCTCTTTTCCTTCAACTCACAGAATGGCAGTCTTTTCACTGCGGGAGCTGAGGTAGCGCTGTACTTGGGCCTGGTTTACTCCATATAAGGAGAGCATCATAAAGACTCCCCCAAAAGCCAGAGTCCAAAAGGTGTGCCGCACAAATGGGTCTGGATTCAGGCTGTAACAGAGTGACCAGTCATCTTATAATGGGTCCCTGGATAGACTCCCTGCCCTCTTTTGAGAAGGCATCAGAGGGAAACCAAGACTGGGCTAATCTGGGTGGGGGGTGGGGAGGGATTGAGGGAGGACACTCAAAGTCCAAAGCACTACACAACTGCTGGATGTACCAAGGGGAAAATCCAGGAGGGCTGTGGAAAGTCAATGTTTCAATTAAGTAAAATGAGTCCTTCTGCTTCTCCCTAAAAGTTCCATATATCCAAGCTAAGGATGGCCCTTGGACCACATCACACTTTACTCCTCATGTTAAATCCTGGCTCCCCATACACTTCTACTGCTCCAAGGACCTGCTGTTGCCTCCTTTTGTTTCTTCAATTATCAGACTCCTTTTTGTCTTAGCATTCTACCCAGTGCTTAGAGGCTGCCTTCTGGACATATCTCTGAGGTCAGGTCACAAGTTTCCACATGAAACAGCTGTCTTGTTGGAAATAGGGGAGTACTCACTCAATCCCAGAGATACGGTCATGCCGTGAAGCTACATCCCAAACACGCCCCAAGCCGCCCACCTTGGCAGCCCCCACGATGACAACAGCTAGCTGCCCCAGGATCATAACAATTGTCTGGAACACATCAGTCCAAATGACTGCCTTCAGCCCACCCTGCAGAAGAAAAGAAGACAGACCTTACATAACTCTTCTCCAAAACATCTGGAACCCAGGCCCCACCTCTTTCCTTCTGGTGTCATGCTGCTGGTATCCTTTCAGAATCACTTCTATCTTTGCCACCCACCCCACCCCACTCCTCAGGGCACAGGGCACTTACCAGACTAGTGTAAACAGTACACACAATGCCTAGAGCCAGCACTGAGCCCCACAGATCAAAGCCTGTCACTGTAAGTAGAGAGCAAAGTAAATTCTCACTGGGGGGAGGGGAAAAGGTAGGTTCCTAGATACAATTTATTTTTATTATTTTTAAAAAATCCATGTATATAGAATATATGCATATATATTTTTGTTTTTCCATAACCTTCGTTTTTTGAAATATATCCCTCCACTCCCTTCTGCTCTACTTTTGTAATAGAATATCAACATTGTCTGACAGTATGTGTAATATACAATACCCACAGTTCCCCCACTTCTACAAAGAAAAGGGGTTATTTTCTTTATTATTCTCTAGAGTCAAGGTTGATTGGCATAATTGGGGTGTGTTCAGTTTTTTGTTCATCCTTCAGACACAATATAATTCAATTCAAAAACTTTTCAAACTCAGGCTGAGAGGAACTTTAGTGAAGACAGATGCCTCGATGCATGTCTGTCTAAAGCCAAAGTGAATCATTTGTTAGCTTTAAAGCACTTGAGTAATATCACCAAAAGCTGTTTATTAACCAATTTAGATTGAGTAGTGATAAATTAACAAATTTCTAGTTACCTGAATAGTTATTTCTCTCATACAAACTAGTTCAAAGGGCCTGGAGATTGACAAACCTCTCCCTTTCTATACTGATTCTTATTTGGGAAGTTCTAATATCCCTCATTTTGGGGGCATCTTGCCAATCCTATACAGGAGCCTTGACTCTTTACCTGCATTGAGTGCCAAGGCTGGGGCATAAAGAACAACACCCATGTAGATCACCTGTTGGGGGGAGGAAGGAGGAAAGAGGAAGAGAGAAAAGGGGAGAGAGTTAAAGAGGGAATAAGAAAGAGTCAGAAGGGGAAAGAGAGCTATGTTTCAGCTCCAATATCCCACAAATATCCCAAATATCCAATATCCCTTCAGAAGGTTTCAGATTTTAGGGCACAACAATATCTGTATATGTATACATACACACACACACATATGCATGCGTGTGTGTGTGTGTGTGTGTGTGTGTATACACATTCTTCGGGCCAATGGAGGTAAATAAGGGCAGGATTATGTTAATTTCCTACGTATTCTTCTTTAGCTCATTCATTCCATATTGTCTTTTTAAAAAAATTACTGATGCTCTTAAAAAAAATCACTGTGATATTACTCCAGCAACATCAAATAATATGACCCTTCCTTGAAACAAAATACAGTCAAGTAAAATGTATACCTCATTCCACAGCTAACTTTCTGTCCTCTTCCTACTTACCATCTGAAAGATGAAGGTTAGGGTTCCACACAGTCGCACAACCTTACTGAATCGAAGCTCCAGGTACTAGAATATGTCAGGGTGAAGAGTCTAGTCAAAGTCTAGGTCTCCCCACCTTCTCCTGGGCCCACATCCCTGATGTCATGCTGTTTATGGAGGTACAGAGGGCAAGGAGTAGGAGGGAAAAATCTCTGTTCCATCATAGACCAGGGTTTGGGAATTCTACCCCATCCTTTTGTCATTTTCAGGCTTTGCTCTTATGGGATAGAAAAAACCCATCACTGCTTTTCTTCCCTTCCTCCCCATTTCTGTATAGTCTTCCCTTTCTACCCACCTCATAAGCACTGGAAATATTCAGTCGGTAGAAGATAGGTATGAAGATATGGGCAGGCACCAGCAGACCTAGGAAGTAGGAGCAGCCTAGGAACCAATACTCAGTGCCAGAACGGTAGATCTCTCCAGGGACTCCTAGGAGGGCCACAGCTGACTGGAAGGTGGCAAGTAGAGACAGTGCCACAGGTAGGGAGCCCATGCTACGGTTAGCCAACAGGAACTGGCGGACTGTGTTCTGGCCCCTGCCTTGACGGGCATAGAACAGCCCGATTGCAAGCGATGACACCAACAACAGTGCACATACTCCATAGTCCACAAGGGTAAAGTGGGATAGGGCTTTTGGAGAGGCTGCTGTTGAAGGGGTTATGGTGGATGGACTTACCCCCGAATAGTATTCTCTGATGCCCATGCCCTATACCTAGGTATCCTTCACAGATTCTGCAATGCTTTCCAGTTGTGCAAAGGCAAAAGATGAACTTCAATTACAACCTGGTGTCCAATCACTCTCCTCACTGCTCTCCTCCTCTGCCAGGGGGCATTGTAGAAGCCAAGCTGTCAAAGAAATCAGGGAATCCTGTCAAGGGAACTCATACCAAGTCAGAGCCCAATTCTTCCTACTCTCACATCCATTCCCCATGGTGCTTCTCATGCAGCCAATTCAGACTTGGACTACAGAAGGATCTGAAAGCAGACAGATATGTCTCTAGTATAGGTTAGGAAGGGATGGAGTAGTGAAGAAAGCCAGCAGAGAGATGAGAAAGGAGACATCAAGGCCTGGCTGGGTCTACAGGTCTGTTCAAATTCAAATCCCCTAGGGTTACCACTCCTAACAACTAGACCAAAGTCAACACTGCACAGACCAATAACTATAGCTCACTGAGTCAGTACAGCCCAGTCTGGCGCCAGAGCCCAGCAGGGAACAGGAATGCAAGAGTAACCGTTTTGCTGTTTCAATCATCACTTCTGGTCCTGAGCTCTCAAACTCTCAGTGTTCTTCTTGGCACCTTGTTATCTCTTCTCAGCACCCTCCTGAAGTAACTCCACTGTCCTAGCAATTCTCTGCTGGGAGTCTCCTGAGGCTACTACAAATGCTATCCTTGACATCCCCAATTACAAGCAATATGGTACCCCTTCCTCCATACCCTCCCCCCAGAACTATTCCCTGAGCAGAAATACCCAATAGTCCTGGTGAAGCTGAGGGGGCCAGAGTTTAAAGAAGGAAAGAAAATCAAGGGAAAGTAAACAGGACAGTGGTCTTCCTAGGAGTAGACACACACCTGGTGATGGGATCCCTCTACGGAAGCTGCTGGCTGGTTAAGCAGCAAGAGCAGTCAAGCTTCCTATAGGTAGAGCTTTGACCAGGGACTAAGGGTCTGATCTTTTAAATCCTCTGAGGTGGGGCCAGGGATGAGGGCGTGAAAGAATTCCTGTAACTAATGATTAAGTTCCATTACACTCTTTCAGGGAATAAATTGTTAAAGCCTCAATTCCCCAGATACCTGGGGAGCAGTGACCCCTAGGATCACAAAATTAAACCAAGACTGGAGAGGCCTAGGAGTGGATGAATGGTAGACAGAATGCCAAAGCTTCAGAAACATTCCTAGAGAGCTTAGGCTTCAAGTGGGGCACCATTTGGCATGGTGTCAAACAGGCCTGGGAGTAGGGGAACAGGCCCAAGGAAAAAGGGTTTCTTTAATCCCATGGGCTATGCCAGACTGTATTGGCACCTGGAGCTCTGACTCTAGAAACTTCTATGTTTGCTCAGAGGAGAACATAAAACAACTCAGGGGAAACAAATGACAGTCAATGCCATATATTCTGAATGCAGGATAGAGGAGAGATGTGGTCAATACAACAGAGAAGGAAACAAGGAGAGCTAGAATTCTGAGGGGAAGCTGCTTCTCTGACCTCCTGACCTCTACTGGCAGAATCAGGGAATGGGCAGTCAGCCACCCTAGAAACAGAGTGATTAACATACTCTGTGTTTTTCTCCTTCCTCCGTAGGCTTCTCTTCTTCTCCCTAAGGAGACAGTCAAGTCTTCCTCCCACAAGGGTCACAGGGATAAGTCAAGGCAGAGCCCGACTTCACAAAGTTTGGCCCTGACCTGGGAAACTCCTAAAAACAAGGTGGAAGGTAAGTTCCGTCTGGTGAATCTGGGGAATCACATGCTCTGCATTATCATAAACCTTGACATTATTGCAACATTCTGTGTTTCCTCTCCTCTCTCCCTCCCTCTTCCTCAGCATTATAGTTGGGGTGGAGGTGATTGTAACTGTGGCAAAAATAAGATGAAAGATGGCTGACGGGTACTTGAATGTCCTATGAATCAGGTGACTTGGAATCTAGTTCCAGCACTTTCACTAAGTGATGAACTTTGGGCAAATTGCTTCATCTCACAGGGCCTCAGTTTCCTTATATATAATATGAGGAAGGTCTAATATTATGTGCTTCTGAGTAGGCAAATACTTGGACTGATGAATTACTAGATGCCCTTCCCAAATGTGTATTAGGCTTTAAAAAACTTGGAAATTCTGTCCTAAAAACTAGAAATGAAGAACCCACTGGACTAGCTTCACAAGCAGGGAGAATAGTGGTGTAAAGACACAAAGCACATGATATCCTGCTCTAAAATATTTCTTCCAATCCTTGTCAATGTGTGCTTGACATTCCTTTGGGACTTAGAAAAAAAAGGTTTTCAATTACCCTCTTTTAAAATTCAGACAACTTCAGTGTCTTAGAAATGAACTGTTGTAAGCTAGCTGAGGCCTTGTCCCATGAGATAGATGCAGGATGGGTGCCGATGGCAGGCAGGTAATCTAAGTATTGCCTTCCAGTCTCTCATCTCCAATTGCCCCTTGGATTCTCAAACTGAGTGTCCCAGAGATATTTTAAACTCAACCCATCCAATTCATTTTCTTTCTCTCCAAGCCTTTCCTTCTTCCTAATTTTCCTATTACTGTTAAGTAATTACTATTAGTGCCTGCCACAAATCTCCCAGTTCATCCTCCACTCAGCTATCAAAATGATCTTAATGTGCACGTCTGATCATGTCTCCTCCCTATTCAATGCATTCCAGTGGCTCCCTATTACCTCCAGATCTAATAATCACAATTATAATAATAGCTACCATATTATAGTGCCTACTATGTGTCAGGCATTGGGCTAAGTGCTTTACAATTACTATTTCATTTGATGATCAGAATAGCCCTGGCAGGCAGGTGCTAGTATTATCCCCATTTGACTGATAAGGAAACTGAAGCAAACATGGGTTAAGTGATTTGCCCAGGGTGACAACTAGTAAATTTCTAAAGCTGGATATGAATGCAGGTCTTCCTGACTTCAGGTCCAGCACTCAATCCACTGCACCACCTACCTGCCCCCAAATTCAGTTTGGTTTTTAAAACTAGGCATAATTTAGCTCCTTCCTATGTTTCCCATCTTCTTATATATACCTCACTCCCTTTCATGAACTCTATGATCCAGTTGACACTGGATTCCTTGAACAAGCATGCCATATCCTGAGTTAATTTTCATCAGCTGTCCCTTATGCCTAGAACTCTCTCTTCTCAGCTCTGTCTCCTGGCTTTCCTGGATTCCTTCAAGTGCAAGCTAAATCCCACTTACTGCAAAAAGCTTTTTCTAACTACCACTTCCTTCCTTAAAGCAAGTACCCCCTTCTCTATAATTACCTCAAACTTATTCTGTATATAGCTTTTTGTACTTAGTTTTCATGTTGTTTCCCCCATTAACTGTGAGCACCTTGAGAACAAGGAATATTTTTTGCATTTCTTTCTATCCCTAGGGGCTTAGCAAAGCGTGACACATATGAGGTGCTTAACAAATAAAAGCTTGTTGATTGACAGTCAAGAGGTACTCAAATCACCTTAATCATAATTTTGTCAAACATCCTACTGCCTGATTACACCTTTCTGAGCAAGAAACTGCCAAATACTCTTTGAAAGGTCAGTATCTTCATCTTCCTCTCCCTACACCCCCATCTTCCTAGCATAGCCCCCTCCTTATTCTCTTTTACAGGTTTTAGAGTTGGAGAGAACAACTAATCCAACTCCCCACATTTTACACAAGAAACTGAGACCCAGAGATTAGTGATTTGCTCAAGGTCACGTAGCAGCAAAGCTGAGACTACAGCCCAGGCCCATGACTCGGACTTGTACGGTGTCCCCAACTGCCTTACCTCCTTTGCTTACGCCAGTGCTAAGAAGTCCCCTCCATGTCTTGGCAGCATTTCATCATTTACTTTTCTGTGATTAAAGAAAGGGCAGATCTGGACATCCAACGCTCTTCTGACCTTCGCTCGGCTGCTCCTCTTTCCTTTTCAGTCTAGCCATCTTCATTTCTACCTCTCCCCTAATTGCTGCCCCCGCCCCAACCCTCTCCTCTCTCTTCATTACTCACCACTCCCCCACCCTTTCTATTTCCCTCCTTCCCTCTTCCGCTCAAGATCTCTAGGTGAGGGGGAGTCTTAGTTTCCAGGGAGCAAGCTCGAGGCACCCTCTCCCTCATAATCTCGGATTTTGCAAAAAGAACTCTCCCCAAAAATGTTTAAAATTAAAAAAAAAAAAGAAGCCTGCCCCTACCCAATCCCAGGGTTGGGATGCTCTGTCCTTCTTCCTCGGTTCCTCTCTCTCCCACTTACCTTTGCCCTGCAGACTCTTTACTTCCTTGCCTCCAAGTCATAATGCTCTCAGCTCGGAACCGAGATGGTTATCTCTACCTCCGCAGACCCGCCCCCTCCCCAGCCCGGCCTGCCCCGCTGGCAGCCTCCCCGAGCGTAGTACAGCGGCCTCCAGCACACGTGGGGAGCCCGAACGAGGTTACCCGGCGGCGGAGGCGCGCCGACTGATGACGCCACCGCCGTGCCTCCGCAGCTGCGCCTCCTGATTGGAGCAAGGGCGGCCAAGAAGCTACGCCCAGCGCGGTAACTGAGGGAACGTGCTAGCGGAGGGTGGCGCCGAGTACTTGGCCTGGGGGTGACGGGTCAGGACGCCTCGGACCTGCGGAGAGAACGGGCCGGGGCCCCAGACGCAGAGGGGGGAGGGAAGGAGGGCTGCCCCCCCGAGGGCCCGGGAAAGGAAACCCTAAAAAGACCGTCGAGCAACTCGAGAGCTGGGGGCGGGAAGGGCTCACTCGCCGGCAAGGAAAGAACATCTCCTAAAGTCCTCGGGGCGCCTGCGAAACTTATCCCGGAGACCCTTCGACCGGCGGGGGTGGGGGTGGGGCAAGGGTCACGGCGACGCGTCCGCGTCGTGTCCGACACGTGACGACCGACGTCACGCGCTAAGGGAAGAGGGAGGAAAAAATGGCTCGCGCGGGCCCGGTGTGCTCCCCGGGCTGGTTGTCCAGGGCTGTACCCCTCCTCCTGGCTCTGAGCGCGGGAAGGGCCCCGGCGCTGCCCGAGGTACTGAAGAGGGAGTCGGCGGGGTCGGGGGAAGTGGGGAGAGGGGGTGATCGACCCCGGGGGCCCCCCACCAGCGTCGCCCCCCTCCTCTGGGTCGAGGCGGACGGCCGGTGCCCCCTCTCCTGGACCCACCTCCGTTCCACGTCCCCGCGACTCCTACGTGACCTAAAACGTTAGTAAAGCATCAGCCTCACTATTCCGCTGAAGGAGCCAAGGGGCTGCCGTGGGTGGAGGGCGGCAGGATAATTATGGCATGGGGGCGCACCTCGTCCAGTCCTTGGTCAGGACCCCGGCCTGGGGGTTCATCTGGGTCGAAACTCCTGGGTGTATTGAAACCCCCTCAGCTGCAACTGGGCAGCTTTAGTTTGACAGCTGCCTGGGGGCAGGGATGGAAGGGACTTAACCCCAGCTATACGTCTGCAGCAGAACTTGAACCCAGGTTTTTCTGACTTTTTCCTACTAATGAGCCAGACTCTTAAAGGTCAGTGTAAATGTCTGTTATTATTTGTACAATTAGTTATAAATGTCAGCTACTGTTATTACTTAGTTATAAGGGAGCCTGCAACCGGAAGTCAGGATGTGATCATTTATTTTATGAAACTTTATTAATAGTTCATTTTCACAAAAACCTGGGTGGTAGATGTTATTGTTATCTTCCTTTACAGATGATGAAACTAAGACAGGTCAAGTGACATGCCCAAGGTCACACAGATGGTAAATATCTAAAACCAGTATTTGAACACAGGTCTAACAGACTTGGGATCTCCTGCTCTATCCATTGTGTTACCTAGCTGTCCCTAGTCACTCATACTTAAGTAGCTGTGTGACCTTGGGTAAGTCACTTTCCCTCTTTAGCTCTTAGGTTCTTAGAGGTAGAGCTAAAAGGAACTTCAGAGTCCATGTAGTCCAACAACCGCATTTCACAGATGGGGAAACTGAGGCCCAGGACCTAAGAATATTTTATACTTGAGATAGGTTTTGAACTCTGGTCTTTGAACTGCAGAGGCAGTGTTCTTACTGTTGTATAGTTTTAGTTGCCTGTGGGAAAAGGGGGACAGATATTTAAGTGACTTACCCCAAGTCACATCCAGGATATCTCTAGTCCCCTGTAAACCTGAGGTTGAGAGGTAGAGGAGGTTGGAGGAAATGATCTCCAAAAATCACTTTCTATCATTCTGTGAGTCTGAGCTAGCTAACACAGCTGTTACTATTTTAACTTTTCCTAAAGTGTCATTTCCTTTATTCTTTCTGCCATTTAAAAGGTCAACTTACACCCTCTACGAACAAATGCCTGCCTATAATGCAAATCTAAAGCTATAAGATGTTGCCAATGTTGAGTTCTTGTAAAAATCATGTCTCTGCAAAATGTGACAGGTTTGCGTGTACAAATTACTGTACTTATTTAATAAATAATTTTGAATGGTGATCTGCAAGTGAGTGAAGGGCTTTTCCTAACAGATTCAGGTTGGGAAAGAATAGAGGATAGCAGCTGGAAGGAATACAGTTTTCTCCAGATCAGACTATAGGGAGGAGTGGGTGGAGCCTCTTTCAAAGAATCTGGTGTATGAGTTTAAGTTTTCTATGTTGAGTGAAAAAACAATGCAATCTCATTGTCCCTTTGTAAGGTAGGAATTTACCCTTTTGTAAGGTAAGAATTTGGTGGTCAGTTAGCACTACTCTGACCATTTCTTTTTCTTGTTTGTTCCTGATCTTACATGTCCTGAAGGTATGCAAATATTGTCCAGGGCCTGTACATGACACATCAGAGGTTGACCATTACTGTAATCGGACACAAGAATTAAAACTGAGAGCACGTTGCTGTCTGACCACACAGGGCACCATTGTGGGGTAAGGAAGAGGAATGGGCTGTGATTATATACAACTATGGGATTTGAAAGATCATCTTTGATTCCTAAAATACAAACCTACAGACACATGGTCCTTTTACTTTTCAATTCTTATGCCATTTTGGCTAGGGAATGCCCTGTGGACCACCTGTCCCATTTGTCTGTACGTAAAAAAGTATATACCTTTGGCCTAGCTAGATAGTTGTTTAGTGTTTTCGGTCTTGTCTGATTTTGGGTTTTCTTGGCAGAGATACCAAAGTGGTTTGTCATTTCCTTCTCCAACTCATTTTACAGATGAGGAAACTGAGGCAAACAAGGTTAAGAGATTTACTAAGGGTCACACAGCTAGAAAGTGTCTGAGGCCAGCTTTGAACTCAGGAAGATGAGTCTTCCTGACTCTAGACCTGTCACTCTATTCACTGTTTCACCCAGCAGTTCTACAGACAATACTTGCTATTAAATTTGTAAAAGTACATTGAAGTAAAAGTACATTGGGTGTGAAGCAAAAAGGACCACATGTTTCAAGTTCAGAAATATATCCTTTGAATGTATTACAGAATGTCTCTGTATTCTTCAACTGAACACAAATCAGTAATTGATTTGAGTTCAGTTATATGACTGTGCATGCTACATTCTATATTTGAAATTGAGCTTTTTTTGTTTTATTCAGTGACTGTGTTAACTATTTTGATCTATAAACATTTTTACATCTTTCCTCTGTTCCTAAAATAATTTAAGATAAGTTATTTTAAAAATTTCAACAATAACAATTCCTTTCTCTTGTGTTTTTTCACTAGAGTACCAATAAATATACTTTTTTTTTAAAGACAAAACACTGTTACGTGTATATCTCCAATTACCTGCTAAACTTTTCATGGAATTGCTTCAAATGCAAAGTCTAAAGGTGTCCTTCTAATTATTTTGACTCCTCCCTCCACTTTGCCCCCAGTAAGTCACCAAGCCCATTCGGCCTTCATTCTGTCTCTCTTATCTGTTTCAGTCTGTTACTCTTTGTTCCCTTTGGCATCATCATAATCTAGCCTTGAATGCATGTATCTTTATTGTCACCTAACTGGTCTTCCTTTCAGTCTTTCTATCCTCTGACTTGATTATTTTGTTGGCAGGGCAACTTTGAGATTTCCCATGCCAATACAATAAAGCATAAACTCTCGAGCGTGGCGTTCTGGACACAAGCTTTCTTTCTAACAGTTTCTCTGTGATATGAATGTGGCTGTAGCCAGATTTTCTGATTCCCAGGCACATTCATTGCTTGTGCTTTTCTTTCTTTCCATGATATTGTCCATACTTTTCTGTACCCATCCTAGCAGTCTTATCTCTCTCATGAAGCCTTCGGTGATCATTCTAGCCCATCCTGATCCCTTTCTCTGATCTTCTGTAGCTTTGTAACACACGATATCAGGTGCTTCCTTGTGACATTGTTATATTATTCTTAAACTCCCACATAATTATTGTAATTGTTTTTTGTGTCTTGTTCTTGTCCTCTCCCTCCAATAGGTTGCAAGCTCCTTGAGATCAGGGTTCTTTGTTTACATCTGCCAGTGTAATGGTGTATAGTACTATTACATAGTAATGCACAGCCTGTGGTAGGCTCCCATACATATTTGCTGAATAAATATAAGAGATACTGAGGGAAAAACAAGACTAGAGCATAGTCTCAGACCCTGAGGATTTTGCAGTTTAGTGGACATCCACATCTGTACTTGAGAAAAAACCAAAACTTATATTTTTATATAACTTGCATTTTATACCATCCTGTAATGAGCCATCAATGATCTGGTGACTGATTTGAGACACTTTTTCTAGATAAGAAGCACAGAACCCTCTCCTTACTTCCTAATAGGCACAAATATTCTGACAGGTTGGTCTCAGGCAGGTAAAGATTAATATGGAGCACAGCTGGTTTGCAATAAATGATGGCTAAGTAGAAAAGGAGACAAAAAGACAGGTGGCAAAACAGTTCTGCTGATGGGACAAAAAGGACAGGATTGCACTGACCTTCTCTTCTTTTAGACTAGATCTTCAGAACTGTTCCCTGAAAGAACTGGACCCACTCTTTGCTGAGGCACATTCTGCCGTTGTTCTGTAAGTGCTCTCAGGGGCCTTCCTCCCAGAAGACATAAGTGTAGAGGGGTACAGAGCTGGGTAACTAGGGAGGGAGCCCTTCTGGAAGAAATGTGGGGGTCCTTCAATCTGGACAGTCCTGGATGAGCAGTGGGTGCAAAGAGAAATAGAAGTGTGTGACAATTAAAAAGATTTGAAAGACATGTTTTGGGGTAATTTAATCATTTTTTTTAATAAGGTCAGCAGTTTATTAAGAAAAGTTTGGTCATTTGGCAGTCTTTCTTAGATCAAAGACTCCTAATGGCTGTGGGATCACAGTTTATATGCCTTTCATAGTTTCCTGAGAGGTCCCTAATCACCTCTGATTGGTTAACACAATGAGAGGTGGGCTGTCTTGGGCTATGTGACTTAGGTCACTCATATCTTGGTGAAAGAGAGATCAATTTCCATATCAACTGTCTTGATTTTAGGGAGAATCAACATTTTCCCAGGCCTGTCTAACAAATACAGTAAGCAGGGATATACCCATTAGCCTCACTTAGAAATTTCTTTCTTAAAGAATTTTTTTACTGTCTAATTAGATCTTGGCCTGGGTAAATCTCTAAGAGAGACTTCCCACACTGGTTGATTTCTGGATGAGGAAGTAGAAAAGGGGAAAAACCTTGGTCCTAACACAATAATTAATTATTAAATATAAGAGAGAAATATTAATTTCACACAAATGGAATCAGGTAAGGCATAGTAACAGTGGGTATTTTTGATTTGCAGGGACTTACAAGCAAACCCTCTCCTGAATATATCTACCTCAGTCTTCCGTAACTTCACAGAGCTCCACACACTGTGAGTAGAGTGAAGTAGGAAACATATAATGAGATCAGCAACATCTGATTGCATGGCATGACAATTGTATATTATGTTCAGGGTACTGCCACTGAAAATTGACTGTCCTGGAGGATCTTATGCCTGGGATAATATCACCTGTGGCACTGACAGCTGTACCTGCCAGGGGCAAAGAAGTCAGTGCAATAACACTGTGGAGTCAGGTACGACTTTTGACTTCTTTGCTTCTAGAAACTGCCTAACTTCCCTTACTCTACCCTTTGAATAAAGGAAAGTAACCCTCAACTGTACTTAGCACCCATGTTTTCAAGAGCTTTCTTGTATTTCACAGATCCTCACCCCATGTAGATAAAGGACATAATCAGTCTCATTCTTTCTATCCTTGCTCCTGGCCTGGAAAGCATTTTGAAGGATTTAGTGTTGGAGCAGAAGTATGGGTAGCCTTGACTACCTAATGAATCTGTTGTTAATGTACAGTAGTTTCTCTCCTGCTGCCAGCTTTGTGCCCAGAGAATGCATACTGCGTCCCTGATGGCCCAGGCCTCTTCCAGTGTCTTTGTACTCATGGCTTCCATGGCTACAAGTGTCTTCGTGAGGTGAAAAGTGGGGAAATGAACCAGCTTGGAATGAGATGTGGGAAGTGGGTTTGGGACTTGCAGTCATTTGGAGTCAAACTGCATGAAGAGGGAGCCTCTTAGGTGGAGGGGGAATGGCAAAATTTACGTCTCTGTCTGCTGACACTTGTTCCTCATGGCATGTTACTTACAGGGCTCTTTCCCTCTCCTCATGTTCTCTGGAATCCTGGGCACTACCACATTTTGCATCTCCATCTTGCTCTGGGGAACCCAGCTTCGAAAAATCAAAGCCTCTTGAATCAAGTTCTCCTTCGGACCTAAAACTCGAATAAGCTCTGAGGTGGGCACAGCCTGGGAGTTTCCTTGCACAGCTCAGGCCTTGGCCCAGAGTGCAGAGGAGTAGAGGGTGTAGAGAACTGGGATCCACGGGTGGTCTAGCGGCTTCTAGACCAGGCTTGAAGTCAGAAGTGTTTGTAAGGGCTGTTTGCCCCTAATAAAATCCGCCCTTTTAAATTAAGTGCTCTGTGTGTGTGTGTGTGTGTCTCCGGGCCGCACTGCGTGAGGCTGCAGTAAGAAAATGACTCCCAGTTCTTGCAAAAGGCCAAAGGAGGCCCGCTAGTCCCCGGCGAGTTGACCTCGGGCCATCTCTTCCCCGGCCTGACCGATTCGGTGACGTCACGGCACGGCACTTGGCCACGCCTCCCTTGCGTCCGCTCGGCCCCGCCCCTGACGTGGTTTGGCGGCGCCGTCCCAGCGGCAGCTCCCGCCACCCGGGAGCGAGGCGAGGATCCTAGACCGGCTCTGCCGCCTCCGCCGCCGCGGGCCACGTGGACGGCCGACCCTCCGCCGCGTTTCGCTGCTCCGCCCCGCACGTGGGCCCCGCCAGGCTGCCATCTGCGCCCTCCTAGCGGGCACGGCTCCGGCTCCATGGCGGCGCTGGTGTTGGAGGACGGGTCGGTGCTGCGGGGCCAGCCCTTTGGCGCGGCCATATGCGCCGCGGGGGAAGTGGGTAAGCCCCCCAGCTCAGGCTTCCTAGGCCCTCTCCCTCCCTCGACCCCGGGCGGGACCCGCTACCCTCCAGGTTGGTGCCCTGGCCAGTTCCCCCGAGCCAGGTGGCTGAAAGCTGCCCCCGCCTGTCTTCCCCCAGTGTTCCAGACTGGCATGGTGGGCTACCCGGAGGCCCTCACCGACCCCTCCTACAAAGCCCAGATTCTGGTCCTGACCTATCCGCTCGTGGGGAACTATGGCATCCCCCCAGACGAGGAGGACGAATTCAGCCTCAGCCAGGTACAGGGGCCTCTCCCCCTTTCCCGCCTAAGCCTTTCTGCTTGCCCCTGCTATCGCCTTTTGCGGAGAGCATGTTGCAGTTTTACCCGGGAAGGGTTCGGATGTGCTGGTCCCCTAGTTGTCTTGGTTCCACAGCTCCGACTGGTGGGAAGGACAATCTAGAGAGACAGGCTCTGTCCCCTTCACGGCTGCCCACCCCCATACACGTGTACACATGATTTCTACTCCCCTCTGGTCAGTTAGCAAGCATTTATTGAGTTCCTTCCATGTACTGTTGGAAGGAGACCGGCAGGAGCCCCGAATCAGGAGCCCCAAGGACTCCGAGGCATATGTAACTTGGTGACCCGACTGGGATGCTGCTGATAAGGACAGTCGGAATGTGTCTGCACGGTCAGCATTCTTCACTTGAACCTATCTCCAAGAATGTTGCCACACCCATCTTGACTTAAAATATTTATAGATTGCCTATGAATATGATACTTGCTGGTGCTCCCTGAGGGAAAGAAGGAATAGGAAGATGATTCACTTAACAAGGTCTGGCTTTTGTGTAGCACTTTTTAGTTTAAAAAACAGTTTCATTTGATCCTCATGATATTGCCATGAGGTTGGTAGGGCAGCCATCAGACTATTGTGCAGATAAGGAAATAATAGTCTAAAATATTGTCATTTGTTCAAAGTCACATAGCCAGTCAGGTCTACTGACTCCAGATTCAAGCTTCTTCCCATTATATCTTAGAGCTGAGATATAACTTTGCCTTCTGGAAGCCAGCTTTGCTGATGTAGGTCCCAGGGAGGTCTAAACCAGGGCTCCTCACACTTCCTGGCTTCTGTTGGCTGCTCTTGCCCTTGGCTGACCTCATCCACCCTCATGGCAGTCTGCTCTACATTTACCATATCCTCCCAGGTCTGGCACTTGATGAGTTCCTGGCCCCTAACTCTTTTACAGACTCTCAAACAATTCCCAAATATCCACTGTCACCATCTTCCCCAGGTTTACCATGGACCACACATTCAGACTTTCCCTCTGCCCCCAGCTCCAGTTTAGTGGATTGTCCTGCCTTCTGACCTGGGTCCCTATGAATCTCCACAATCCTGCCATTCTGCCCCCAGGATCCTTCCTTGGATGCAGGAACCAAAGCTCTTGACTGACCCCCTTATCTGGACCCATGACTGTGAGCTGCTCCCTTATCAGATCTTACACCTTTGTCTCCTGGTCTCCAGTTTCCCTTTAGCAATGCTAAGTCCAAGCTTTACCAGAGGGTCCCAGGAGTCCTCTCCATCTTCTAGTTAAACCTCAGGACACACCCTGTTTTTCCAGATTCAGTTGCACACTTGAAATACTGCTGACACTTAGGTGATCATGTACTATCCAGGCCTCCTGCTTCCCTGCACCCTATTCTTTTTTTTTTTAAATTTTATTATTATCTTTTTTAATGTTCTACAATCACTTCCTTAAAATTAAGATTTTATCCCCCCACACCTTCCCCCCACTACCCCCCTCCTCCCTCCCCATGACAGCATACAACTCTGTATAGGTTCTACATACACTTTCCTATTGAGTACGTTTTCACTACGGTCATGCTATGTAGTCGCACTAAAATAAATGGAAGAAATCATATAACAAATCAAAACATAATATGCTAAAACACACACACAAACATGATGTGCTACATTCTGCAAATGGTTTCCATATTTCTTTCTCTGTGGAAGGTATTTTGCATTAGAAAGCCACCATTGGGGTTTATTATTTTTTTTAATAAGTTCTTGTGTTATTACGAAGTTCCAGGTCTACCAGAATAAACTCTCGTACACTGTGGTTGTTGCTGTGCACAAAGTTCTCCTGGTTCTGCTCCTTTCGCTCAGCATCAGATCATATAAGTCCTTCCAGGCCTCCCTGAAGTCTTCTTGTTCATCATTTCTTATGGCACAATAGTACTCCATTATGTTCATATACCGTAATTTATTCAGCCTTTCCCCAATTGATGGGCATCCCCTTGATTTCCAGTTTTTGGCAACTACAAAGAGCTTGCACCCTATTCTTCCAGAGCCCTTAGGTTCCCTGCCAGTGGGCTGAATCCCAGACTGGCTTTTGTCTTCCAGCCTCAGGATTCTCCTGGTCATTCCCTGGTGGCTCCATTCAGGAGCTCTCCCTATCCCCAACTGTCTGTCATCTAGATAGAGAGAGAGAGAGTGTTTGTGTGTGTGTGTGTGTGTGTGTGTATGTTAGTTGGGGAGAGGGAATGCAGGGAGGGCAGAGTACCAATTGGAGGAAGAGCTCTTGAGATTCCAAAATTCCTTCTGTCTCTTGGGTCTCTGTAGGAGGATGGGAGAGAGAAGAGGGTCAGAAGAATAAGTGAGGGGGAGACCATCTTCATTTTTATACCATCCAATCAAAGTAAGCTTATATCCTGCTGTCCTGCCCTCTGCATACACTCCTTCTAACTGCCCCTATGGCCAGAAACTCTGAGGGTCTTCTCCCAGACTTTTTGGTTTGTTTTTGACTGAGCCCATTCTTTACCTCTTTTCTTACCTGGCCTTAATTCCTGAATGGGTGTTGCCTCCTAGTCCAGCTGAAACCCTGGAAAGAACTCACCTTACAAAAGTCCAAGTCTTTCATGGCATCGGAACCATCTCCAGTTGTCCTGATCTATATCTTCAACTTGGATCCAGATGGCTCAGGAGACAGTGAGGCTGGTGACTTTGCACAGCCTTGCCTTATTTAAATCCAGTTCACTCAAAAGTTGTGGCGTTCCCTTGTGATGTCATGGTCCTTGTTGAAAATGAAGGACAGACAACACTCTTCCCACGATACTGACCTCAAGGAACTTTTTGTAGTAGGGAAGGGCAGAAGAAATATCAATGAGTAGAGTGTTTTGAGACTTGTAAAGCATTCTCTATGTAATTCGTAATTTGATTTATGAATAATCAACATGGGGTGGAATGATTTCCGTAAGAGAGATTCCTAGTTCTTTGGGAGTTTAGAAGAACTCATATAAGGATCAGGAAAGCCTTCATAAAGTACTTGGTGTGTGAACTAAACCTCTAAAGAGTGGAGACAATGCAGCTCGCAGAGGCCAATCAGCTGAAGGGAGTATTCTGAGCAAAGGCTTGAAGGCAGGAAATTATGTGGGTATCGGAAGTGTGGTTTAACTGGAGCATAAGCAGCAGTAGTAGTAGTAGGTGACTTGGTTAGAATGATAGATTGAACCCAGAGGGTATTAAAGGCTTTGAGAACCAGGCTTCAGAGTTTGTATTGATTGAAGAACTGGTGAAGTGTGTGTAGGCAGCTAAATAGCTATGTGAATAGAGCACTGGCCCTGGATTCAGGAAGGTCTGAGTTCAGAGGTGGCCTCAGACACTAGCTTTGTGACCTAGGGCAATTCACAGCCTCTGTTTGCCGTAGTCCACTGAAGAAGGAAATGGAAAACCACTCCATTATCTTTGCCAAGAAAACATTATGGACAGAATTAGCATGCTATGGTCCACAGGTCACAAAGACTTGGACACAACTGAACCATGAAACAACAATTGAAGTTTATGTGAACTGGGGAGTAACTTTAGGGACATTAACTTCATTAGCAATTGTGATAGAATGGTGAGGGAGGGGAGATGAGTAGGAAAGATGGAAAATAGCATGACTAATTCAGGAGCTTTTATATTTGCTTAAAGCTGGAGGTGCTTAAGGGCCTGTTTCTAGTACTTCTGTGACCGGTGATTCCTTCAGGAGTCCTGAGAGTTTGGGGTTACACTTGCAAAGCAAGCTGTAACTGATTTCTAGTTTTCCAAACCAGGCTTCCTCACTCCTCTTACTTTCTGCTTTTTTCTAGCATAATTTTTGTTTCTAGCCAAGCAAGCCTACTTTTTACTCTTTCTTGCAGGATGTCTCTTTTCACCTGGAGATGTTGAAGTCCTGCTTTTTTTGTTGCCTAAGCTATTTTTCCTAGAATGGGTTCCCAATTTTCTTTTGTAAAGTCTCCTCTGTCCTTAAAGAATGACTTTGGCTTTTCCATAAAACATTCCACTGTTAAGCAGTGTCTATTATGTCTTTTTCAGTCCCAAGGGAGCTAACAATTTCTCTTTTTGATGCTTCATTTTATTTATTTGATATTTCATGCACATTTATTTGTTGTCAGTTTTATTTCTTGTCTTATAAATTCGTAAGCATCTCTAAGGCAAAGAACTCTAACATCTCCAAATTATGCCAGTTTTCCATAGTGCCTAGGTACCCTACTAAATGCTGTGCAGTGTTCTGTGAGTGGTAATGATTTGGGGTAATGGATGACACTGTCAGAGGTTTGTAGCCCCTTGGATCTTTCTCACTTACTCTTTCTTTTGCAGTGGTTTGAGTCATCGGGGATTCATGTGGCAGGATTGGTAGTAGGAGAATGCTGCTCTACACCCAGTCACTGGAGTGCCACTCGAACCTTGCACCAGTGGCTGGAGGAGCATGGTATACCTGGTCTCCAAGGTACTGGAGGGAGAAGTTGAGGGAGGGAGGTGCAGGTGTGGACAGAGAGAGCATAGTGTGCTGGAGTTGGGGAGAATCAAGAGCTACTGTTAGGGGGAGATGAGATAAAGTTGGGTTAGAGATCAGAAGGTGATATAATAGGATCAGGAATGAAGGATGGGGGTTGGGGACTACGGAAGAAAAGATTGTCTGCGCTTTGGAGCCAGGCCCTGATCTAGAACTTGGATCCCTATGGAAATAGTTGTGTGATGCTGAGGGGGAAGTTTATTTCTGAAGTCTAATATCTGCTGAGCTTGATTGATCTCCTTGTATAACAGGAGTCGATACAAGGGAACTGACAAAGAAGTTGCGGGAACAGGGATCACTTCTGGGAAAGCTGGTACAAGATGGGATAGAGCCTTCATCGCTGCCATTTTTGGATCCCAATGCTCAAGCTCTTGTACCTGAGGTTTCTATTAAGGTATGAACCTTGGGGGATGGAGTGGAGCCTGGGCGCCACCAGAGCTAACTGTGCATCAGTTATGCCCTTAACAATTGTCCAGAAAATGAGGATTTTCTCTCTTCATCAGGTTTCCCGTAGACTTTATAAGTCATGTAGTCCATCGCTTAGAAAGAACATCTTCTTGAAGGCTGGGGCTATTTTAGTTTTGTCTTGGTATTTCCATCACCTTGCATATAATAAATAGTTAACATGTTGAAATTTTTTTACATACTATATTCATGTTGGAAAATAAAATAGATTGAGTTTTTTAAAAATATGATTGCCCACAGGTGTGCCTCAAGAACAAGGAATAATCTTTTTTATTTGAAGGATAGAA
Organism: Potorous gilbertii; assembly: GCA_028658325.1. Classification (NCBI taxonomy): domain Eukaryota; kingdom Metazoa; phylum Chordata; class Mammalia; order Diprotodontia; family Potoroidae; genus Potorous; species Potorous gilbertii. Next base: position 265,025,172 of record CM053769.1, on the reverse strand, counting down.
AGGTGTGTGGTAGTGGGAAGAGGAGGACAGCTGTTAAAATGCTATGTCTTACCTTTTCTATCCTCAGGAACCAAGGGTATACAATGCAGGGGGGTGCCCCCGGATTCTTGCCCTGGACTGTGGGCTAAAATACAGTCAGATCCGATGCCTGTGCCAGCGTGGAGCTGAGGTCACTGTAGTGCCCTGGGACTACAAATTAGACAGCCAGGGTAAGTGGGGCAAGTGACCAGGAATCATTGGCAGTAGCCAGAGTTGGTGGAAACAAAGATGCAGGGGATTAAGGGGTTCTGCCCTAGGGAAGAATGAAAGAGTTGTTCTGGCTATGGTACCTTTGTTGATGCCATATCTTCTGCTCTTACCAGATTATGAGGGTCTGTTCCTAAGTAATGGTCCTGGGGACCCTGCTTCGTGTCCTACTGTGGTATCTACACTGAGCCGTGTCCTATCTGAGCCAAACCCTCGACCTGTCTTTGGTATCTGCTTGGGTCATCAGTTATTGGCCTTAGCCATTGGGGCCAAGACTTACAAGATGAGGTGAGAAATGTATTGAGATGAGAGAGGGTGTGTGTTAAGGGGCTGAGACCTCTAGGATGTGGAATGAGAATACTGGGGCTTAGTGCCAGTAGAGGTCTTTGGAATGCTTGAGGAGGTGTGAAAATACATGTGGCCTGGCAAGGTGAGATATCTTTCAAGGCAGGTGAAGTTATGAGTTAGTATTTTCAGAAGGGGAGAAAATATTCTGGCTGATTTCTCCTTTAGGTATGGCAACCGTGGTCACAACCAGCCATGTCTGCTGAAGGGCTCTGGACGGTGCTTCTTAACATCCCAAAATCATGGATTTGCAGTGGAAACAGAATCTTTGCCACCAGGCTGGACCCCTCTCTTCACAAATGCCAATGATCATTCCAATGAAGGCATTGTACATGAGACCCTGCCCTTCTTCAGGTGGGGGCCAGATGAGGGACTGGTTGCCTGGCATCTCTGTCTGGTGATTGCTCCAACAAAGGAGCAGTCACTAGACAGAAGAACCTTCATCCAGGATGGGGGCTGAGGGTGGTGATGAAGAAGAGACTGGCAATACCAGAAATTCTAATAATGGTGCTGTGCTACTCATGGCTCACCTTCTACAGTGTCCAGTTCCACCCTGAGCACCGAGCTGGCCCCTCTGATATGGAGTTGCTTTTTGACATCTTCTTGGAGACCGTGAAGGAGAACAGAACCGAGGGAAAGACAGGTGGGGAGCCTGAATGGGATTTGGTTGGGGTGCTGAAGGCAGACAGGATTGGATGGAGGTGGTGCTGGTATGGGAATAAGGTGATGTTAGAGAAAGTGGTGTGGCTTGAAGGCTCTGGGACTAAGCCACAAAATGGTTCATCTTTTTTCCCCTTGACTGGAAGTAAGGAATCCTGAATTCTAGTCCTTGCTATTCTGTTACTAAATTAACTCCAAGGTTCTGGGTAAAGTCCCTTTTTTTTTATTTTTCACAGCTTTAGTTTCTTTATCAGTAAAATTAGGAGATTGAAGTAATTTTTCTCTTTCCAGCTTGTAAGTTTTTGCAACTAACTGTTCTTATCTTTTTGTAGTTCATCAAAGGCTCATGGAGCGGCTTTGTCCCTCTGGCACCCCAACCTTGGGAGACAGGCCTCCATTTCCTCGAAAGGTGCTGATCCTGGGTTCAGGGGGTCTCTCTATTGGCCAGGCTGGAGAGTTTGACTACTCTGGCTCTCAGGTTAGGCTCACCTTCATTCTTTCCTTCCTCTGGTGTCTGTTCATTATTCCCCACTCCCCTCCCCTACACAGTGGTGGACAGGAAGTGTAAGAAGAAAGGGCCTGAGATGGAGGGTTCTTCTGGGAGGAAGATGACCCTGAGTTCTGGACAAGGGTGGGTAGATGGTGAGAGAGAGTCAGAAAGGAGTATTACTAGGGATTGTTAGGGAGCATTTGAAGACTGGGACAAAAGATAGTTGGGTATCTGGATGGTGACAAACACTTCCTATAATTTCAGGCTATCAAGGCTCTAAAGGAGGAAAATATTCAAACGCTGCTCATCAATCCTAATATTGCCACAGTACAAACCTCCCAGGGACTAGCTGACAAAGTCTACTTCTTGCCTATTACCCCTCATTATGTGACCCAGGTATTATCAGCAGAATGTGGTGGTGTGATGGTTATTGCTTTGGGATTCTACCTTTTATACCCCTTGCCTGTCAGTACACTTTGCCCCTCTTCCATCTCAGGTCATTCGTAATGAGCGTCCAGATGGTGTGTTACTGACATTTGGCGGCCAGACAGCACTGAACTGTGGTGTGGAGCTGACTAAAGCTGGGGTTCTGGCCCGATATGGAGTGCGGGTCCTCGGCACCCCTGTGGAAACAATTGAGCTGACTGAGGATCGGCGTGCTTTCGCAGCAAGGATGGCAGAGATCGAGGAGTATGTCGCCCCCAGCGAGGCTGCAAGCTCCCTGGAACAGGTATAGAGGAACCAGGATTGGCCCACTACTATCACTGGGCATCATCTGGATCCTTTCCCTTTTTGCTTTGAGTGTGAGTAGGACATGGAAGCTTCAACACTGTTACCTCTGTTTCTCGTTTTCTTGCTTTAGGCACAAGCAGCTGCAGAACGACTGGGGTATCCAGTCCTGGTACGAGCTGCCTTTGCCCTGGGGGGCCTTGGCTCTGGCTTTGCCTCCAGCAGAGAGGAGCTCTCCTCCCTGGTGGCCCCAGCCTTTGCTCACACCAGCCAAGTGCTGGTGGACAAGTCCCTCAAGGGGTGGAAAGAAATAGAATATGAAGTGGTGAGAGATGCCTATGGCAACTGTGTCACGGTAAGTTGAGTCAGGAGAGGGATCCCCACCAATTCTGGACAGTCCTTGGGGCAGTAGAGTTAAGGGGACATGATAGGAAGCTTTTAGGTATTGGAGGGTCTGGGCTAAATCTTTCATTAGATTGTGTCCCTGTGACCAGAAAAAGGGGAGACCCTCAGAAAGGATCCCTTGCGTTGATTATGGATGCTTTTTTTTTGTGTTGACCCTTAGTGCAACTTCTCTACCTTCCTAGGTCTGTAACATGGAGAACTTAGACCCACTGGGCATTCACACTGGTGAATCTATAGTTGTGGCCCCAAGCCAAACGCTGAACGATAGGGAATACCAGCTGCTACGCCAGACTGCTATCAAGGTGACCCAGCACCTGGGCATTGTCGGGGAATGCAATGTACAATATGCCTTGAACCCTGAGTCTGAACAGGTAAAAGACCCTGAGCCTCTCTAAGAATTTTCCACACTTACCCTTCCATACAGCTGCACAAACCCAACTTACCTGAGATACATATTATTGGTTGTGTCCTCTCCCCAGCCCCCACCCCTCTTCCATCTACCAAAACCCCATGACTCTCAAACTGGAAAGCCATTGAGGCCTAGAGAAATGGAGGAGGGAGTCTCAGACCTCTGAGTCCTGCTGCTGGGACATGTTGGCATCTTCTTATCCACTTTAGGGAGGACTTTGCTCTCTCTCTCTCAGAGGGGACATGAACTTCTCTTTCTTAACCCTTTCATATTCTAGCCAGCAGAAAGAGAGCACTATCAGAATTCCCTAGCCAAGGAGACCCTGGGCTTCTAGGTTGGACTCACTGATTACGTCTTTTCCCTTTCTGCACTTTCACAGTACTATATCATTGAAGTGAATGCACGACTGTCTCGAAGTTCAGCTCTTGCCAGTAAGGCCACAGGCTATCCTCTGGCCTATGTCGCAGCCAAGCTAGCTCTGGGCATCTCCCTGCCTGAACTCAGGTAGGAGGTGTAGAAAGAGGGATTTGAGGAGGATGGAGGATGGGGCTGAAAGTGTGCAGTCCTCTTGGAAAGAGAAGATGAAAAGGATGTCCTACAAGGGTTATGGGACTATCAGGGGGCATCATTAGATTTTTCTCTCCTCACCTCTCCCTTGGCCACTGCTTCTCAGGAACTCAGTAACTGGGGGTACAGCTGCCTTTGAGCCCAGCCTGGATTACTGCGTGGTTAAGGTCCCTCGCTGGGATCTCAGCAAGTTCCTGCGTGTTAGCACACGGATTGGAAGCTGCATGAAGAGTGTTGGTGAGAAACCAAAAGACCCCATTACCACTAAGTATCTATTTTGTCATGATAACAGCTCCCTCAGGCACCTGGCCTCAGAATACCCTGTTATCATCTATGTTGGCATTTTCATAAAGAATATCTCCAGTGTTCCTCATATGTAGATGTACTTCTCCAAAGAACAGTAGCAATTCAAGGAGTTCTGCAGGAGTTCTAGCCACTTAGGTGATGTCTGCAACAAGGTGTGATCCACAGTGCTTGTGATTCAGGGCAATCAAAAGACTGGGCTTCCCTTTTTAATAGCATTTGTTTCCTTGAGCATTCACAGTGCCAATTTCTCATTTTCATGTGTGGTTGTACTGTTTTAAATCAAGAGACCTTGTGTACAAAACCGTGCCTTGTATAGTAAATGAAAATTAAGTACCAGGGAAATAGTGGATTTTGCCAGACTGAAATGATTTTGAATAATTTTGGGTAAATAGCAGTTGTGATAGTAATTTTGGAAATAGAAAAACTAGATAGCACAGTGGATGGAGCCCAGGGTCTGAAGTCAGAAAAACCAGGCTTCAAATCCAGCCTCAGACAAGTACCAGCTGTGTGCCTGGCTAAATCACTTAACCTCTGTCTCACTTTCCTCATGTGTAATAATGAGGGTGCTTACTTCTCAGAGTTGTTATGGGAATAAAAAGAAATCATATTTGCAAAGCTCTAAGTAAACATGAGCTATTATTTCTTAGCTAATCCTGTAAGAGAATTTGTCATGTCAGCAGTAGACATACAGTGCTTGAAAAAGATATTGTAAAAAATGTAGATAATGGAAACATAATGACATTGTAATAGGAACAAAGTTAATGGATAAGATTCTTCAGTGTTTTAGGTGGCAGTTTTAGACTCCAAATATGTGCCTAATTTAGACAGTGTGGTCACATAGAAAACTACATCCAACTTTGACACAGAGTGGCTGAACTGGGTGAAAAGTCTTTGTGTAAAACGTTGTGGGGAGGCATTGTGGCATCCTGCATTGAAAGCCATGCTCAGGTTCAGGAAGTCGGGCCTCTTCTGCCACCTGTCTGCTGGGTGCCCTTGGTAAAACTCAGATGTTGATTTGCCCCAGTAGAGGGAGTTCTGTTATTGAGAGGTCACTGTACCAGTGAAATCACAGGTTTGGTCCCAAAGCCTTCCCAAAGTGAATCATACAGTAGACAAAGCATCCTTACGCTGAGGCCTGCCTGAATATTCCGTGGGCTCTTCAGGCTGACTCTCCCACTCCTTTCTTCCTCACTCCGTAGGCGAGGTCATGGCTATTGGACGTGGATTCGAAGAGGCATTCCAGAAGGCCTTGCGCATGGTGGATGAGAACTGTGTCGGTTTTGATCACACAATGAAGCCTGTCAGTGACATGGTGAGAGGGTAACCCCATTTACTTTAATGACACCTGAAACCAACCTTTCTGTTCCCTAATGGTAGCCTGTCATTCATGGTGCTAGCCACTAACATTCCCTAGGACCTGGTTGGGTAGATGGTGCCTTAGGGATTGGCCTATGCAAAGGCAGCAACATGGTGCAGTGGATAGAGTACTGGGTCTGGAGTCAGGAAATCCAGCCTCAGGTACTTACTGCCTTTGTGACCCTGGACAAATTACTTTATTTCTGCCTTAGTTTTCTTAGCTGTGATGTGAAGAAATGAATAGCACTGATGAGATACTATTATACGAAGTGGTTGTTAGACCACTACCTGGAGCATAGTAGCTTATTATATATTATAGTGTGCTTTTTCTTCTTCTTCCCCTGTGGAATATCCTCACCCCACTCCCAATATTCTTATTCAAACCGTTTATTTCCAACCATCCCCTCCCCCACCAGGAGCTGGAGACACCAACTGATAAGCGGATATTTGTAGTGGCAGCTGCTTTATGGGCAGGATATACCATAGACCGTCTCTATGAGCTTACCCGCATTGATCGCTGGTTCCTGCAGTGCATGAAGCGCATTATAGAACACACCCGAAAACTAGAAGAGCACCGTGGACAACCCTTGCCCCCTGGTTTGTTGCACCAGGCCAAACGCCTTGGCTTCTCCGACAAGCAGATTGCCCTTGCAGTGCTCAGGTCAGCGGGATGGTTGGGGGAGGTCAGAGTCAGGGCCCATTAGTTGAATCAGGGGACCTTGGAACCAGACTGCCAAGGCTGTGGAGGGAGTCAGGGATAGGTGTTTTTTTGGTGAGGAGAAACCTGGAGGCCTCAAGGTCTTTTCTTGGGGAAGGGGGTTAATTAGTTGATTTGAATTGTAACAAATTTTTGTTTCTAAAATTTAGAGTAGTTTCCTGTGGCATTCCTTTTGTGCCCATTTCTGACCCTACTTTCTCTCCAGCACAGAGCTGGCTGTCCGAAAACTTCGACAGGAACTGGGCATCTGTCCAGCAGTAAAACAGATTGACACAGTGGCAGCAGAATGGCCAGCTCAGACCAACTATTTGTACCTGACTTATGGGGGTACCACTCATGACCTGAGTTTCCATGCTCCCCACGTCCTGGTCCTAGGCTCTGGTGTCTACCGAATTGGCTCCAGTGTTGAATTTGATTGGTGTGCTGTGGGCTGCATCCGGCAGCTGCGCAAGGTCTGGGCTTTAACAAAATTCAAGACTAAGCCCTCTTCTGTTTCCACAATTCCTGGAAAATGTTGGTTGTGCCTATAACTAATTGGGGACGAGATTTCTTCCTTCTGCTACTCATCCTATGCCACTGTTCCCTATATCTCACATCTGTGTTAGGGTCATAGATTTAGGGACCATCTAGTCTAAGCTTCCACCTGTGTAGGAGTACCAGCTCCAGCAGTTGCTGAAACATTTTGAATAGTTGGGGGCTTGTCAGTTCTTGAGGTGGTTTGTTCATTATCTGACAGCTATTGAGGGGAGGGATTCTTGGGCCCTGTAGGTCAGTTTCAGTAAGGATATTTTTCTTAGTCTCTGCCTAGTTCTACCTCTCCCTTGACACCCCATAGCTGAGTAACATTTCCTGTCATTCCTGAATAACATTTCCATGTCACAGATGGGGTATAAGACCATCATGGTGAACTATAACCCTGAGACAGTCAGTACCGACTATGACATGTGTGATCGACTCTACTTTGATGAGATCTCTTTTGAGGTAAGGGAAGGGAAGAAAAGGTCAAGATTAACTTGCTTTACTGATATTCTTCTGGGTTTCATGTGAAGTAGGCAGATAGTGCCTGCTCTCTGACCTCTAGCATCTCACCCCCTGCAGGTAGTGATGGATATCTATGAGTTGGAAAACCCTGAGGGTGTGATCCTCTCCATGGGGGGTCAGCTGCCCAACAACATGGCCATGGCTCTGCATAGGCAGCAATGTCGGGTCCTTGGGACCTCCCCAGAGGCCATCGACTCTGCTGAGAATCGATTCAAGTTTTCTAGGCTCCTTGACACCATTGGCATCAGCCAGCCTCAGTGGCGAGAACTCAGTGACTTAGAGGTAGGATTGGTATGGGGGTTGCAGAGCATGAGTGAGTCTCTGTCTGACAACCACTGCTTGACCTCCTTGCTTTACTCAGTCTGCCCGCCAGTTCTGCCAGACTGTGGGATATCCTTGTGTGGTCCGCCCTTCTTATGTGCTGAGTGGTGCTGCCATGAATGTGGCCTATACCGATGGAGACCTGGAGCGCTTTCTAAGCAGTGCAGCTGCTGTTTCCAAAGAGCACCCTGTGGTCATCTCCAAGTTTATCCAAGAGGCCAAGGTTGGTGATGGCGAGTGAGCAGAAATTTCTCTGTTCCTCTTCTCCCTTGCTCCCAGCTGCTGCCTCCATTTTCTGTCATCTCCTCTTTCTTGGCATAGTTGTGGTCACTTAGAAAATGATAGGGGGAGCAGACCTATTTAGTCAGGGAGAATTCTCATGCTACATGATCATTCTGTGTTGCGGCTCTCAGGAAATTGACGTGGATGCTGTGGCCTGTGATGGCATAGTGGTAGCTGTAGCTATCTCAGAGCACGTGGAAAATGCAGGAGTGCACTCAGGGGACGCAACGTTGGTGACTCCTCCACAAGACATCACACCTAAGACATTGGAAAGGATCAAAGCAATTGTTCATTCTGTGGGTCAAGAGCTGCAGGTCACAGGGCCTTTCAATCTGCAGCTCATTGCCAAGGTAATAGGAGCAAGACTTGGACTGGAAATAGAAGTTAAAGGTTAATGTCCTCTTTGCTGCTAGAACAGAGCTCCCCAAACTTGGTGATAAGGAATTACTGTGTTCTGTATCTAAAGTTTTGTGATTACAGAGGGAGTGGGAGAAACCTACCTTGCGGGATCTGCCAGAATTTTGAAGCATGAAAGTGTCTAGTCATAATTCTGTACATGTGGGGAGCTTGCTGGTAGCTGTGGACCCTTAAAATACCAGGAAACCTTCCCCTGTGCCCCTGAGCATTTTAAATCAACAGTTGGAATCTAGGCCTGCCTTCATTTAATCACCTCAGGTCTACAATCCACAAGTTGATTACAGTCACATTTTTCATAGTCCAAAAAGGCAAGGTGGATGGAGGGATAAGAGACTGGCTGGCCAGCTGCAGCCAGGTGTGCTCCTTGTGGGCCTTAGGTGACCATCACTATCTTTGTCTACCCTAGGATGACCAGCTCAAGGTTATTGAGTGCAACGTTCGCGTCTCTCGGTCCTTCCCCTTTGTTTCCAAGACCCTTGGAGTGGATTTGGTGGCCCTGGCTACCCGAATCATCATGGGTGAGGAGGTCGAGCCTGTTGGGCTCATGGCTGGAACTGGAGTGGTGGGAGTTAAGGTAAGAAGGGGGGATCCCTGGGGTTTAAATCTAGGATTGGGAAATACTAGGAGTCAAGGTTAAGGTCTGTCTTCTTGTGGCTGTAGCCACCCTCCTGATTTAAATCACATTTCCAAAGAAATCTTTAAAACTCTTTCCCCACTTTCTCCCACTCAGGTGCCCCAGTTCTCATTTTCACGCCTGGCAGGAGCAGATGTGGTGCTGGGAGTAGAGATGACCAGCACAGGGGAGGTGGCTGGCTTTGGGGAGAGCCGCTGTGAGGCCTACCTCAAGGCTATGCTCAGCACCGGCTTCAAGATCCCCAAGAAGAACATCCTGCTGACTATTGGGAGTTACAAGGTGTGGTAATTAGGGTTTGGGGAGCAGAGTCAGAGTTGAGATTCCTTGAAAAAGGAAAGAGGAGTTGGGTCTCCAAAGTGTCTTTAAGTCACCAATGTCGGGTAATGCTTTGTTTTCCCCCTCTTTCTTCCTCCCACCTCAGAACAAGAGTGAGCTGCTACCTACTGTGAGGCTGCTGGAGAGTCTAGGCTATAGCTTATATGCCAGTTTGGGCACCGCAGACTTCTACACTGAGCATGGTGTCAAGGTACCTGCGCTCTCCCCAACAGTGTTTCTCTATCCCTTAGTTGTACCTCATCCCTCTCCCTGCAAAAATGCTGTTTTTCTCTCTCATTTCCAAGGTTGGTCAGCAACAGCACCTATTAATTTTATGGCATGTTTTTTAAAAGCTCTTTCTACAGAACAGCTCTGTAAGGCAGGTAGAGCTGCTATTTTACAAAACAGGAAACTGAGTCAGAATTTGAGACTTGCCCATTGTCACATAATTAGGAAATGTCAAACTACATATTTGAAACCAAGTCTCTAGGGTTTCTGTCATATCTGCAAGGTCTGAACTCAAACTCTCAGGACCTAGATCCCTTGAGTTGGGGCTCATTTCTTTGATTTTTTTTTTCCTGTATCATGGTCTCTGAGGGCCTTTCAATGTTAGAGGCAGTTTTCTGGATTCATGAATCCCATCCAAAGGCTCCTTAATCTGCCTTTCCCCTGGGTACCATTTCATTTGGGAGGGGGCAACCCAGCTCTTCCTTGTTTTGATGACATATTCTGAGCCTGTTGGGCACATAGGTCACAGCTGTGGATTGGCATTTTGAGGAGGCAGTTGAAGGTGAATGTCCCCCACAACGAAGCATCCTGGAACAGTTGGCAGAAAACCACTTTGAGTTGGTGATCAACCTATCGATGCGTGGGGCAGGAGGTCGCCGCCTCTCCTCCTTTGTAACAAAGGGCTACCGGACCCGTCGCCTTGCTGCTGACTTTTCTGTGCCCCTCATCATCGACATCAAGTGCACTAAGCTGTTTGTAGAGGTGACTGAAACTTAAGAGAGTGATCATTGGGACTTTATTATGGTGCTGCTGACATTAAAGGTCATTTCTAGTGAATAAATTGGGTGGCTGGGGCCTGGGAAGGCATGAGAAGGCAGGTGTCTGTATAAAATGTTGCCACTGCCTAACTGGAAGATGTGTCACTTGAAGGAGAGAAGCTAGTTGGGAGAGGCAGGACGAGGCTTCCATATGTTGAAGGTTTGATTAAATACTCCTTAGCTTTCACAGTCCTTTTGAAAGCAAAAGTCAAATCCAGGTAGTACAAGGTAGACAAGATAATTGAAGTTATCAGCCGAGAGATGAGTGAAGGTGGATGAAACAGACAGTGGAGATGTGCAGCATGAGCTTAGAGTGGTGGGTGTTAGAGTGTTCTGAGAAACACATTAATGAGTAATTGATAATGGAGTTTAGTCAGGCAAGCTATGATGCTTCCATTCTTCCTTCCTAACAGCATCAGGGTTTCTCATGGGAACTTATTTTCTTGTTGTTCTTCAGGGTAGCAGTACCTGATCTGCCCATCTCCCTTTCAGTAATGTCAGATCCTATTAAAACACTCCAAAATAACGGCTGGTCTATAATCCACATTCCCACAACCTCCTTCCCTAAATAAAATTGAGCTGTCATCCGCTTACAGGCATTGGGCCAGATCGGGCCAGCTCCCCCACTGAAGGTGCATGTTGACTGTATGACCTCACAAAAACTTGTGCGTTTACCAGGTTAGTGGCAGTTCTCTGCCTCCACGTTGTTCCCAGCTGGGTAACAGGAGCTAGAACACGTGGGAATAGGGCCGAGGGCCATGTTTATCTCTGCATGTAGACCCATTTTCTGTCTTCCCTGTTATATTCTGCCTAGGTTTAATTCCTCCCCAGAGTTTTCTTCCCCCTCCCCCACCTCCCTCATACTAGTTCCCTTTTCTTTCTCATCAAAAATGCCAGCTTTTTCTTCTCATCTGTTCCTCATTTCCTTTCTTCCTGTTATGGGATGGAGTCACACTTTTTTTGTCCCACACAAAAAATTCCCTTGGGTGTCCTTGATAGGTTTTGTTCATTAGAGATAAACCTGCTCCTCTCCCTACATCTTCTTCCAGGGCTGATTGATGTGCATGTGCACCTGCGGGAACCAGGTGGTACCCACAAGGAGGACTTTGCATCAGGCACAGCAGCTGCCCTAGCTGGGGGGGTCACCATGGTATGTGCTATGCCCAACACCCGGCCTCCCATCATAGATGCTCCAGCTTTTGCCCTTGCACAAAAGGTGAGTGTTCTCAGACTCTTCCTTTGTCCACTCAGAGAGGCTGCTATTGACCATGCTGTCCCACTTGGTCAGTTTCCTCCCCTTTGAATAGATCTTTTCACTGATCCTAACTTTGTTAAGATACAGAAAGGCTCCAGGGGCCCAGAATAATTGTCTTGAAGGTATTCTGAGATATCCCTGAGATATTCAGACCAACACTGATACATTTTATTATTGTCCTCTAGTTGGCAGAGACTGGGGCCCGCTGTGACTATACCTTGTTTCTTGGGGCCTCATCAGACAATGCAGGAACCCTGGGTGCTGTGGCTGGGGCAGCTGCAGGATTGAAACTCTATCTCAATGAAACATTCTCTGAACTTCGGCTGGACAGCCTTGCCCATTGGATGGAGGTGAGAAGCCAGAGATTGGGCTGGGTGGGTGGGAGGATGGTACTGATAATAACCAGAGTGGGAAATGCAGACCAAACTAGGGAACAGGAACAGTGGCATGCTGGCCAGCTCTGGTGAACCAAGTAGAACGAGAAGGGCTGGAGGAAGGAGCAGGAGTCCTCAGGATATAAGGGGATCCCAGACTTACCTCAGTATCCCTTCTTTGTCCGTAGCACTTTGAGACTTGGCCACACCATCTCCCCATCGTGGCTCATGCAGAACGACAGACTGTAGCTGCTATCCTCATGGTAGCCCAACTGGCTCAACGACCTGTACACATCTGCCACGTGGCTCGGAAGGAGGAGGTAAGAAGCAGAGGGCAAAAGAAATTGTGTGATTGTTTGTGTGTGTGTGCATGCGCATGTGCATGTTTGAGGGGTAGGGTTACTCTCAGCGGTGGGGGCATAAAAGGAATGAGATGATAGAAAGATAAGGGGTACAAGGTAGGAGAGTGGGACTGCAGAGTCAGGATCTTTACCTCTTTCTCGTTAGTCTACAGATAAAAGTCCAAAGGAACCAGACTGGGGGATCATCCCCAGAGCTGGGCCTTCTCTGGAACTCCCTGTTCTCTCAACCTCTAGATCCTCTTAATTAAAGCCGCAAAGGCGAGGGGGGTACCAGTGACCTGTGAGGTGGCACCTCACCATCTTTTCCTGAGCCAAGTGGATCTGGAGCGCCTGGGGCCTGGGAAGGGAGATGTCCGGCCCGAGCTTGGCTCCCCTGAAGATGTGGAGGCTCTCTGGGAGAACATGGCTGTCATTGATTGCTTTGCCTCTGACCATGGTAAGAAGGGGATGCCCCATGTTGACGTCTTCTGCCTGCTAGTTTGGTTTGTAAGAGGCAATGGAGTGAGATTTCACTGTTGTAAAAGGTGTGGGCATGGGAGAGAGGGAGGTTCCTCTCTGCTTTTTCCTCATCTCACATAGAGAAAAAAACCAGCATCCTCTACATACCCCCTTTCTCCACTTCTTCCTTGAAGATGAACTGGTCCTGAGGTGGAGCTGAGTCCTCAGGTAGGAGAAACATCTTGGCCCTTCCAACAACAATCCCTTTCTTTCAGCTCCTCATACCCTGGAAGAAAAAACAGGGTCCAAGCCTCCCCCTGGCTTCCCTGGCCTGGAGACAATGCTTCCATTGCTACTGACAGCTGTGAGTGAAGGCCGGCTCACGCTCGACGACCTGCTGCAGAAGCTGCACCACAATCCTCGGCGAATCTTTCACTTGCCCCAGCAAGAGGACACCTATGTTGAGGTGTGGACTTGGAATGGGAAGGGTCATGAAAGAAAACAAGACTCCTAGATGGAGGCTTGTGTGAAAGAAGGAAGACATTATGCAGAGAGTGTGGGGAGGGGTGAAGAAGGAAGAGAGGGTTGTTTTTTAACCCAGAGTTTACTTGTTTTTTGGGGGGAGGCTATGTCCAACTATGATATCCCCCACACACACTCTCTCCACTTGTGTCTGGGACAGGTGGATCTGGAACATGAGTGGACAATACCCAGCCACATGCCCTTCTCCAAGGCACACTGGACACCTTTTGAGGGGCAGCGGGTGAAGGGCACCGTCAGACGAGTTGTCCTTCGAGGAGAAGTTGCCTACATTGATGGCCAGGTATTTGAGCCCATGATCCCTGTCCCTCTCAATTCTTAGTTAAGCTCTCCTTTTTTCTAACCCTACCTAGTTCAGATAATTCAGTTGTTTCCCCTTCCATAATCATTCACGTCGCACTAGTTCAAATAATTCAGTTGTTCCCCTTCCATAATCATTCAGGTCACATTTCATAGAATCTTAGAACTTAAAGGAAGCTTTGAGATCATTAAATTCAATCTAGCATCCCAGCAATTTGTCATTTGGCCTCTGTTTGAGTAGTTCCAGTGATGGAAAACTTGCTTCTCTCTCTGCTCCACCCCAGCTCCATGCAGCCCATCCCATTTGAATTTGTTAGGAAATATTTTCCTTATTTTGAGATAAAATTTGTTTCCTTTAACTGCCTCCCATTCACTGATGGTGGGTCAGCCTTGGGGGCCAACCAGGATAAGTAAGACCTCTTTTACATGACAACCCTTTAGCTATTTGCAGAAATAATTCTATGAGGTGGATCTCTCTATCTTTCCCCCAAACTGGGTTCCTCCCTCCATCTATTGAAAAGAAACTGTCCATACCCTTCAGATCCAAGCCTGACTTAGAGCTTCCCCACAGCAGCTATTTTCTAATGTGCTGGAGAGCATCTGTTGATTTTGGAGTGTGCCAGTGATCCGCAGATAACAATCAAATGTCAACTATTGGCTTTACTGTGTGCACATGGGCATTACAAAGGTTTTGACCCCATCCCCTGCTTACTCTCCCACTCTCTTCCAGCTCACTGTTTCCAGAGTCTTCCCTCCCTCTCCCCATCCTCACCTCTTTTTTTCCTGGTCTCTTATATACAGGTGCTGGTACCTCCTGGCTATGGGCAAGATGTGAGGAAATGGCCTCAAGGCCCAGTGCCTCAGCTCCTGCCTTCAGCCCCAGCCAGCGAGAGCACCAAGGTAAGGAACTGAGGGGTGCAGGTGGTCGTGGCTAGCTGATTCAGGAGGGGCTGTGTGGGGTTTCTCAAATGTTTTCACTTTAGTTTCAGTTGGGAGATGACTTTGGGTCATCTGAGCTAACATGTACCTGTGCAGGTGTTTCCCACACAGGTTATAAACACTCCAGCATCTGCTAGAAGACTTCCAGGGATAGGAAACCCCTCCCTACACACTTCTTCCCTCCTCAGGAAGCCATTTCATTTTTTGGGCAACTCTGATGGAAACTTTCCCCCCCAAAATCTACTTCTGCCTTTCTCTTTTATATGCCCTCTGAGGCCACATGTCTGATTCCTCTTGTATGTGGCAGCCTCTCTTACTTAAAGACAGCTACCATAATTTCCCGAGTATTTGTTCCCTTTGCCAGGCAAAACAGCTGATTCTGCCATGATGTGCTCTCAAATCCCTTCACTATTATAGTCACCATCACTCTGCCCATTTTCTGTTTTGTCATTTAGGAAATACAGAACTCAATGAGAGAATTAATGGGGAGAAGGGTGGTACCATTTGGAACATTTGTGATAAACATAGGATCTTTACTAATGTATACCAGAAGCCAAATGAATGACACTATCCTGTCATAAGTATGAACAGTCTAAGCAACCAGTTCACAGATGATATTAAGGATCATTTGCTTAATGTTGGGGAGGAGGGATAAAGGCTATATGGGTTTGTGAGAAGAGTGAGTTTGATTTTCTTCAGGAAGGGGAAGGAAGGAAGGACATTTGGTTGATGCCTCAAAAGGATGGACTCATGTTGCCTTCACAGACTCCTGAAAGACCTCGCCGTGGCATCCCAGGCCTTCCTGATGGGCGCTTCCATCTTCCACCTCGAATCCACCGAGCTTCAGACCCTGGCCTTCCAGGTGAGAGGAATTCTGCCAGTACTGATTATAGGGATGGTCTTTTCTCCTCGCTTCTCTGAGGACCCAGGATAGAGGAGAAGGTCTTTTGAGGCTCAGTTGTCTTCTTGCTAACTACCCTAGATTAATGAGTCTCTCCACTGTAATTCCTGGCCTTCCCTGTTCCTGGATCCCAGGCCCATACCTCCCCCTACCCTGCCCCAGCCAAGTTTGCTACATTTTTTTCATCCTTTGATTTTGATAAGACCAGGGGAAATTGTCCCTTTACCAGCTTCCCCTTATTCCTCCTCTCTTGTTGTGGGCAGCTGCGTTCCTCAGCCTAAGAGCCGGGACCCCACAAGGCAACAGAACGTGGGGTAAATCTGGGGCTGGTTCCCCATGGAGTGTCTCTTAAGTTGTTGTGAGCCATAAGAGCTATGCTGTCATGGGGGTGGGGGAGGGGCTGTTGACAACTGCTCTCTGTGTCCAGTTTGCTGGTCAGGCCACATGTATCTGCGTGTACATGTCTGCCTGTAGACCAGAGCTATCTATTTCTCTTCCCTCCACTAACCTGCTGTGGCTGCCTTGGTGTGATCTCGTTTAACATACTCAGTGTGATAAATAAGGGTCCTGGGAGATGAGTGGCTACTCTTAACTTCAGCCAAACACTCGTTTCTGCCCTCTTCCCTTTGTAGCTGAAGAGCCCAAGGAAAAGCCCTCCCGGAAGGCAGTGGAACCAGGTAGGAAACTGATGGAAAGTAAGAGGGCTGGATAGGGAGGGGATGGAGGAAAACTGGAGTTGAATACTTTGACCCCCAGGTTGAAGTAGGCCCCACTCTGACAAGTCACTTGTCTTGTCCCCTATTCCAGACCTAGCAGGAACTCCTGATAGCTGCTGCTACCCTCCCCCAGTGCCTAGGCAGGCATCACCCCAGAACCTGGGGACTCCTAGCCTGTTACATCCTCAGACCTCACCCTTGCTGCATTCTCTGGTTGGACAGCATATACTCTCTGTTCGTCAGTTTACCAAAGATCAGGTATATGTCCTGGGGAGATGTTGTCAGGAGGGTCCTGGTGTCTGAGGGAATTTAGAAGAGGAAATCTAAGAAAGTGTTGCCCCTGACTGACGTGTAACCCTCTTCAGATGTCCCACCTGTTCAATGTGGCACACAACCTGCGGATGATGGTGCAGAAGGAGCGAAGCATAGACATTCTCAAGGTGAGAACCAAAGGGAACTGTAGAGTAGAAGGGCTTGAGTTGAGTTGAGTTCCATTGGCAGTAAGAGGGAAGATGACCTTTTGTTTCCATGTGTGTCTCCTTTCCACCATACGCCTATGGGGTATTAGGGCTTGTGATGGGTTCATCTTCCTTGTGTAGCATCCTGTGGAATAAGCCTTCACATGTCCTATCTCCTATCCCCTTTGCAACTTTGCTTTCCAGAATCTCCATTAGCCAGTCTGACTTAAGTTAGCTTTGTTGTCTTACTAGAAAGGGCCATCAGATCTTCCACCCCTGTCAGGAAGCAGGTACTTTTTAACAGTGAATTTCTAGAAAGTTTTAGTCAAAAACTGATGGTGGGATGTTTTAATCTGTAGCAGGTCAGTGGAGCACGTACTTCTGGGTAGGTGAGCTTTTTCAGTATCTGTCAAGTTAGGTACCATGAAGATTGCCACTTGCTGTGGCTGAGATGGAGCCCTGGGGGAAGGTTCTTGCCTTGGTGTTCTGGGGTGAATCTCATTCCCCCATGTCCTTTCCCACTAGGGCAAGGTGATGGCCTCCATGTTTTATGAAGTGAGCACTCGCACCAGCAGTTCCTTTGCAGCAGCCATGGCCCGGCTTGGGGGCTCTGTGCTTAGTTTCTCTGAAGCCACGTCATCTGTCCAGAAGGGAGAATCCCTAGCAGACTCTGTCCAGACCATGAGCTGCTACGCTGATGTTGTTGTGCTCCGCCACCCCCAGCCTGGCGCTGTGGAGGTAAGTAGGGCTGGAGGCTGCAGGGCAAGCAAAGAGATACAGCCTTTTGGACTGAAGTAGTGGGGACCCAGCTATGCATGGTTGTGCAAAAGAGGATGGGCAGTTTTCTTGGCAGTATGACAGGCCCCAATTTTGTTTTTTTAAGAATTTGTCTTGAGAAATTTTATTTTAACAAATACAGGCACATCTGGCATATTCTGAATTGAGTCAGCCACGATGTACAGGCCAAGGGAGACAATTCCAGAATCTGAGATTTGGAAGGGGACTCCAGGATCATCTAGTATAACCTGTATGTGAAAGAAATCCCATGACATCATCCCACAGGTTATCTAGCTTCTCAGGAAAGGGAGCCTATTACCGCTCAGGACAGGCCATTTCACCCTAGGCAGCTCTGATTGTGAGGAATTTTTTCCAAAAATAGAGCCTGAATGGACCTTTTTGCATTTTCTGTCCATTGCTCCTAATTCTGGCCTCTAGGACCAAATAGAACAAGTGTAATCTGTCCTTCACATAGTGGCCCTGAGATACTTTACAACAGCTGTAGTTTCCTCCCTGAGTCTGCTCTACTCCACACTAAACCTCCCTTGCTCCTTCAGCTGATCTCATATGGGCAGGACTCAAGGCCCTTCCTTATTGGTTACTCTCCTGGACATACTCCACTTTATCATTGACCTTCCTAAAACATGGGTCCCAGAACTGGACACAGTAGGAAGTTTAGTGAGTCAGGGACATCATCCCTGCTACCCCCCTGTTCCTGGACACTGTGCAACCCAAGAGAAGCAGCCCCTTGGCATTTTCTACTGGCTGCCTCTTTGAACTGTGGTTCTGTACCTCTGACTGTGCCACCCCTGCTTACCTTATGAAGTTTATTTGATTTATCCCAAAGTGCAAGACTTTTCATTTATCTTATTGAATTTTGTCTTATTAGAATCTAACCTGTTAGGATTTTTGGATCCTGACCTTGTCATCCTGGCAGCTAGGTGATCCACTGAGAAAGTGCTGTGCCTATAGTTAGGAAGACCCGAGTTCGAATTCAGCCTCAGACACTTACTAGCGGTGTGACCGTGGGCAAGTAACTTAACATCTCTGAGCTTCCATTTCCTCCTCTGTAAAGTGGGGCTAATAATAGCCCTCACCAGTCCTAGGATTGTGGTACGAACCAAATGAGCTCAGACATGGGAAGCACTTAGTTCAGTAACAGGCACAAAGTAAGCATTGTATAATTGCTAGCAATTTTTTATTGTGGTTATTATCCCTGTTTGTTCGGTATCCTTCTCAGCTGTGTGTCTTCTACAGAATTAACTCATGTACCATCTCATACCGTCTATGCCTTTGTCCTGATCATTGATTAAAATGTTAAACTGCACAGGGCTAAACCCTGATCCCTGCGGCACTCCACTGGAGACCTCTGCCACATTGACATGGAACCATTAACCACTACTCTTTAAGCCCAGCTGGCCAGCCACTTCTGAATCCATCTTGGCTGGATTATCATCTGACCCATATCTTTCTTCCTTCTTTACAAGAATATAAGTAATTTTGTTTTGGGGGGAAAAAGGGTTAATTAGATTGGGTCTTTGTGACTTGGTCTTCTTGAAGTGCTGCTAGCTTTTTCTAATGCTTATTTCTGTTTCTAAATGTTCACCAACCATCTCTTTAATGATCTTTTCTAGAGTTTTCCCAAAGTTGTCAAGCTCCCTGGCTGAAAGCTTTTCTTCCCCTCTTTGAATCAGAGTGTCATTTGCCCTTCTCCAATCTTATGGTGTCTCTCTTATCCTCCATGATTTTTAAGTATCCCAGACAGAGGCTTAGAAATCATGCCTCCCAGTTCTTTTAGGTCAGGACCAGAGGAGGTATGTAGTTTGTCTGGACTGGGTAACTTGAATCCACCCAGGGCAGCCTGGCACTGTCTCTTTCTTCCCTTATTTATGTTGAGCATCAGTTCCCCATTAGTCATTGATGTGTCTGTCATTTCCAGCATAAAGGCCATTCTCTTGTAGAGAAAACAGAAACAACAGATGAGTCAGGCCAGCCTGCCTTCTCCTTGTTGTCAGCCGTCGTAAGCCCATCCATCCCAAGCTAAATTCCTGCCTTTTATGATCTTCTTCTTATTAAGGGAATTTGTTCTGTGAAGTTTGGATTCAGTCAAAGGCCACACTTGAGGACCTAGGGAACCCATGTGGCCTTGAGGCTGCAAGTTCCCCACCCCTGTCTTAGATCCTCTGTTTTTTTGCAGTTTATGTAGCCAAAACCGCATTTGGTTGTGTCATTATGCCTCAGCTCATTCTGAACTGGAACATTCCTCCCTCATATCTTGTGCTTTTACATTTATTTTCTGTTAACTTGACCTTGCTTCCATCTTCTGGGCATTTCTTCTGTGGTTGACCCGGTGATATTTCATGTTTATCAACAGTTTGGATAAAGACAGACATTGATGTGTTTCTCCAGTCTGTGAGGGATGGCTGACAAAACAGGATGGTCATCAGAAGCCCAAAAGACCTTGACAGCATTGTGCTGGCTATAATAAGATAAAAACTGAGTGTAGAATACGTGTAAAGTCTTACATTTGGGGACTCCAAAACATCATCTTCACAAACAGAAAAGGAAGGAAGGATAATTAGCTGGCAGCTGTTCTGAACCAGCTCTGGATGACTCAGCAGCCTGACCTAACGTCCAGCAAAGTGAATTCAATCTTTTCCTGCGTCAAGAATCATGGCTTCCAGAAATAGGAAGGTGATGTAGGCCTGGGTCAGGCTTCTTCTGTAGTTTTGGGTTCAGATCTTGTGTAAGAAGGGCAAGGATAAATTAGAGAGTGCCCAGGGAGGAGCAGCTGGGAAGCCAAGAGCCTAAAGTCCATTCGAGAATCAGTTGAAGGACATGGGCTCATTTAACCTGGGGAGGAGAAGACTCAAGGAATGTGACAGCTGTTATGAAATATTTAAAGGGTTGCTTCGTGGATGAGGCATTAGATGTGCTTTTTATTTGACCTAGAGTACAGAACCAGGAACAATAAGTAGAAATTGCAAAAAAGTCAGTTTAGGCCATATTAGGAAAAGCCTTCTAACAGTTGTTGTCTATGATTCTTTGTGATCCCATTTGGGATTTTCTTGGTGGAGATACTGGAGTGGCTTGTCATTTCCTTCTGTAGCTCATTTTACAGATTAGGAAACTGAGGCAAATGTGGTTAAGTGTCTTGCTCAGAGTCACATAGTAAATGTCTGAGGCTAGATTTGAACTTGGGTTTTCCAGATTCCAGGTCCAACGCTGTGTCCATTGGGCCACCGTGCCTCCCTCTAACAACGTGAGCTATTCAGAAGTGGAATTTGGGAATGTTGGCATATGTAGTCTTTGACATTAGAGCTTCCACTGGCTTAAAAGGATGCTTCCTATTAATAGCAACATTGTCCAGTGTTTTTATGTTTTGTTGCCGTTTAAAATCGTCTGTAAAAGAACTGTTATCTGCTGCAGCATTAGTAGTAGAGTTGGGCACATGGTTCTTTTGGTTCCACTTTGTTCGTTCTTTGTCACTTCATAAAGGTATCCTCGTATTTTTTTAACTTCCCTGTTTCATTATTCATTAAGGCATGGAATAACAGGTGGGGGAGGGGGTCAGGGAAATCCTTGGGGAGGACCAGATTGAGGTGGAGTGAGGGTCCCCAGAGTCACAGGGGAGGCAGGGAGCTGAATGTCATTATCATCAGTTTGACTGAGGCGTAGGGTGTGTCTGTGAGACTCTTTATAACTCATCAGTCCACACTGTGTTCATAAGACACAGTTCTTAGATATTTCCCATAGTTAGGTGGCCTGAAAGGTCACCCTCACCCCTAGACATACTTTGTAGAAATTCATCCAGTTTTAGCCAAACCACTTCCCTCATCTTTCTCAGTACATATAGTGTACTCAGAACCCAGGCTCTGACATCAGCATCTAGGTTCATATAGGCTTCTGATGCCTTCTACCTATGTGACCTTGGGCAGGTCAACTTTCCTGGGCCTCAATTTCTTCCTCTCCAGAATGGGAGTTCTGGGCTAGACACCTTCTGCTGACCTTCCGTGATCCATGGTCTCCACTCCTTTTCAGAGGTTGTCCCCATGCCTGTAATCTTTAAATAGCTCAGGCGCCATCTGCCTTTCCCAATCTCCTCAGTTGTTAGCGTGCTCTCCCTAGTGACCACAACAAAAGACTTTGTACTTAGTACATATTTACATCCTGTGTATGTGTTGTCTTCCCTGCCCCCAGTAAAGTGAAAGGGTTTGTTTTTGTGTCCCCAGCTCCAAGCACATTGCCTACTATGCAGAAGGCACTTAATAAATGCATGTTGAATTACATGGTAGGGTCACTGCTTATGAACAGTTTTGTAACTTTCCTTGAACAAATTCCAAATATTCTACTAGCAGTGAAAGTAATATACCTGTTTTCATTTGCATTGCTCTTATTATTAAAAATAGGCCCTTTTTTAGATTGTTGACATTTTGCAGTTATTTTCTTGAGAATTGTTCATATACTTCTTCCCCAACGTCTCTTACGTAGCTGGCGGCAAAGCACTGCCGGAGGCCAGTGATCAATGCTGGGGACGGAGTAGGGGAGCACCCAACCCAGGCCTTGCTGGATGTCTTTACCATTCGAGAGGAGCTAGGAACTGTCAATGGCATGACGGTAAGAAGGAGCCCCTCTCACTACCCCTCTTGGAGGATTGCGGTCTGGGTTGTACCCACATGTTCTTCAGCAGACTCCAGCCTGCAAAGACTATGATGAGAGTGATTTTGGAAGCACTCAGGGGGCAGGTTGATTCTGAAGGAGGAGATGAGGGCTTGAGATGGCCTGCTGCTTCTATATGTTCTGACAGCGTAAGACACAGGAAGGGTATTGCTAAGGGCTCCTGTGGCTGGAGTTACCTCCCAGTGAAGGGGCCTGGCTCTTTTCCCTAGATCACAATGGTAGGGGATCTCAAGCATGGACGCACAGTACACTCCCTTGCCTGCCTGCTCACCCAGTATCGAGTCAGCCTTCGCTATGTGGCGCCCCCCAGCCTGCGCATGCCACCTGACGTCTTGTCTTTTGTAGCTTCCAGAGGGACCAAGCAGGTGAGCCTTCTGTTAATCAGTCTGGTCCCCTTGGCAGTGTGGCAGCTCATCCTGGGCACACTGGCTTGAGTGAGCCAGAAAGCAGCAGACTGGTTGCTGCAGCAGGGTTCTGGGTGTCTGGGCTTCACCCTGGTTTCTTCCCCCTTCCTCTTCCTAGGAGGAATTTGAAAGCATCGAGGAGGCACTGCCTGACACAGATGTCCTTTATATGACTCGGATTCAGAAAGAACGGTTTGGCTCCAGTCAGGAATATGAAGCTGTGAGTGCTCCAGACAATGGCTCAGCCGGGGAGGGTGAGAAAGTCACATTTCAGGGGCCACATCTGGTTTGTCCCGGGTGATGGCCACACGACTGTGACTTCTGGGGTGTTGAGGAGACCTTGAACCAAACAACTCTTCTTCCCTTCAGTGCTTTGGCCAGTTTATCCTCACGCCCCACATAATGACCCGGGCCAAGAAGAAGATGGTTGTGATGCACCCAATGCCTCGAGTCAATGAGATCAGGTGAGAAGGGCTTGTGTTTAGAGCAGTGCAGATGTTGAATACATTGAAATACAGCTGCCAGGACCTTACTCTTGTCCTCAGGAGCCTCTCAGGGTTTAGACATCTCTTCTCTATGGGCTGAATAGTGGGAAAAAAGGGGATAAAGGAATAGCTAGAGATATACTTCTGGGAGCATTACAGTGACCTATCCTTTCCCCCTGCAGTGTGGAGGTGGACTCCGACCCCCGGGCTGCCTACTTCCGGCAGGCTGAGAATGGCATGTACATGCGAATGGCCCTTCTTGCTACTGTATTGGGTCGGTACTAGAGCCCAGCTCCCAATCTGATGCTCCTGCCACTAGGCAAGGATTCCTGGTGCCCCCCACGGGGGCAGCACATTGAATGTGAGACTGGGGAAGCCCCAAAACACAGATGCATATAAACTTGTAAGCCTTTGGGCTGGGACTTCCCCAGCTTGGGGATGGGGCAGGGTGTTAGGTGCTAGGCTCTTCACCTCACCTCACCGGCACCCAGGCTCCTCTCCCCACCCCCCTTCACTAGCCTTTAAAGGTATATTATATTAACTTTTATATTGCCTGATCTCAGAGCCATTTCCTGAATTGAATAAACAGCTGAGCTGCCTCTATTTATTGTTTTTTCCAAGTGTACACAGGATTAGGTTTACTTAACTTGTTTACTGTGGGGGCTGCATCATCATCATTACTGAAGACCCTGATGCTTTTTGTTGAGTAAAAACTCAAACGTAGTCTGCACTTAGGGCACAAGCCTGTCAAAGACAGTTTAGCTTTCAGAGATTGAGATTCAACTTTCTAGGAGTCTTTAAAGTTCTTCCATGAACTTTAAATTTCCCTGTAGACACTCGCTAGGCCTTTGATAAGAATGAAACAGAGGGATTTAATAAGAGATAAGGTTTGGGACTGAGAACACTAATATTTCTTCATATTTTCCAAGGAGGGAACAGAGAGATAGGTATACACATCTACATCTGGCAGAAACAGCCTAACACAACTCCAAACTAATGCTAGAACCAGCCTGGACAAGGTGTGTGCAGGGCAGTATTTATCTCCTCTCAAGGCAGAATTCCCCACAAAGTATCCTTCCTTTCCATCTCTCCACTTCCCAAACTGACTCAAGGTCCTTGACCAGGCCAGCCTTTCTCTCTAATACTAAGGAGACTGGCAATCTCTATTGGCCTCCACAATAATCCTAGTCTCCCAAAATTTCATAGTTTCAGAAATGAAAGGGTATTTAGTAATTTAGTCCAACTCCTGTCCCCACCCCCACTTTATAAATGAGGCATCTGAGAAGTTAAATGAATTGCCAGAGATGGCACAGGTAGCAGATAGTAGAGATTGGTTTTGAACCCAGTGTTTGGATCTCCAGATCCATTGCATTTCTTCCTCCTACACCTTTCTATCTCTGGTGCCATTTGGGAAGTTTAGTGCCCCTCCTTTCCTGGATCCTTTAAGATCTTTCTAACTGCCCATGATAGGGGCCTATGCTGCCTCCTTGTGGGACTAAGGAAATAGTTCAAATGCTGGTGTTATCAGTTGCGGTACCTTGGAGGATCAAAGCTATGATGAGGCCATTTGGTGAAGGACAATGTGACACAATAAAAAGTACCAGGCTTGAATTCAAGAAGACTTGGGTAAACTTTGGTACTTAGGCCATCAATGCATCAGGGACAGAGATCGAAATCAAACAGGCCCTGCCTGTAAGGAACTTGTATATGAGCGGATTTATGTTGTCCATATAGAAGAATCAGAGGAGAACACTGGACCCGGAGTTCAAATTCAACCTCAGATACTAGCTATGTGACCCTGGGCATGTCACTTAGCCCTGTTTACTTCAGTTTTCTCATCTTAAAATGATCTGGAGAAGACATGGCAAACTGCTCCAGTATCTCTGTCAGGAAAACCCTAAATGGGGTGACAAAGATTCAGACAGGACTGAAACTACTGAGTAACAACTGTGTACCAGAAATTCAAATTCAGACTTTGCAAAAGCGGGACAGTACCCATCCTCTAGCTTACATTCTAAAAGGGAGGAGACAAAACACTTATAGAAAAGGTAGATAATACAGGGAAGGAATTTTAGTCTAGGGAGCTACAGGAATGGTGAGATGTGTTATATGGCAGTGGATTGTCATGTGTTTTTCAGAAACGATGACAACACTGGTTTGATTATAGTTCCCAGAGGAAGGCGAAAAGTGTATTATGGTTAAAGGCAGCTACGTGGTACAGTGGATAAAGTGGATAGAGGTTTGGGCCTGGAGTCACAAAGACCCAAGTTCAAACCTGGCCTCAGACACTCTTGAACTGTATGACACCCGGTGAGTCACTTCACCTCTGTGTACCTGTTTCCTTAACTGTAAAATGGTGATAATACACCTACCTAGAGGGGAGGATTAAATGGGCTATTTGTAAAGCACTTAGCACAGTGTCTGACCTACTGTGGAGGCCTAATAAATGCTTGTTTCCTGCAACCAAACTGTGCACACTCTTTCGTCCAGCAGTACCACTACCAGGTCTACTTCCTAAATATAAAAAAGGAAGGACCCATATGTGCAAAAAATAGTTATAGCAACCCTTTTTGTGGTGGCAAAATATTGGAAATTGAGGGGATGCCCATCCTTTGGAGAATGGCTATACAAGCTGTGGTATATGAATATAATAGAATGCTATTGTGCAATAATAAATGAACAGGTAGATTTCAGAAAATCCTGGAAAGACTTGTATGAACTAATGCAAAAGTGAAATGAACAGACCCAGGACAACATTGCACACAGTATGAGCATGTGATGAATGACTCAGCTCTTCTCAGCAACCCTGATCTGAGCCAAGTACAAAGGACTCACAAAGAAAAATGCTATCCATATCCAGATAAAAAACTGATAGACTCTGAATGCAGATCAATTTTTTTCACTTACATGATTTTTTCACTTTATTCTCTCATGTTTTTTTAATGTTTCTTCTTTTACAACTGACTAATTTAGAAATATTTTTACATGATAGTACATGTATAAATTATATTAAACTGCCTACTGTTTTCAGAAGGGGGGAGAGGAGGGAGAAAAATTACATGTAACTGGGGCAAAAAATAAAATACTATTAATAAATGCTTGTTTCCTTCCTAGGGGAGGGGAAATGGTACATGCACAATAATCTTCATAAGATCATATTTTAAAAAGTAAGATGATTGCAGCTTTAATAAGTTGACTGGTCTATTCAAAGGTGTGAAAAAAATCTGACACATGAAAGCAAATATAATCAGAAAAAAACTTACCAAATTCTGCCTTAAAGAGTAAAAGCAATAATCATGGATCAAAACAAACTCTTCTTGGTTAATATGTCACAAAAAAACCAACATGCCTTGTCAGTATAAAGTTAGAAAATAATACAAATGTGTTTTCGTCTGACTGTACTAGAAACTTTTGCATACATATTGATTTTCCCTTAAATATCCTTGCCTCCCAATTCCTGGACTTACTCATTTCCTATAACCTCCTCCCCACCCCCACACAATGAAAAACCTGAGTTTCTGTAATAATTTATTAATTAGCCTAGCTAATGACAAACTAATAATCAATCAGTGGTTTCACTTGGTAACCAAAGACTGCTAATGGAGATTCTGAATGCCTTAATGTATTTTTAGAGAAGGGATTGACCCTAACATGTAAAAATCTACCCTGATGGGTGAGCAATTAATGAGGGGATGGGCATATTAATGAGAAGATGGGCTAAAAGTCCCAGCTTCAGAGTGCAGTAGGTTTAAGGTTTTGGGACAGGAAAATAAAGGGAAGCTAGAGAAGATAGAGATGGAGGGGATCAAGGGTACAAGTGGAGGGTTTGGCCTTGGCAAAAAGGGTCATCAGAGAATGGAGGAAAAGAGGAGAGACTAGGAGGATGAAGTTTTGAGAATGGAGTAGGGAAGAAAAAGGAACTATTGACAAATGACTTCTTTTCTCAATAAGATAAGTCAACAAACATTTAATAAGTGGAATGGGGCCCCTGGTTTCCAGCAAGATTAGGAGAAAGTTTGTGGTGGCCAGTAGCATGGGAGGCAGGGATCCAAGGGTGGAGGGAGATGAAATTGATAACGTGAAGAGTGAACGGCAAGGTGAGGAGAAGACTGCAAAATGGAGGAAACAAAGGCATGGTTATACACTAGAAGACTCGGGATAGTGCCAGGTGTGAAATAATGAGGATCTGAATTGGAATGGCAGAGGACTGGAAGTGAAGATCTGAATAATCAAGTTTTATCAAGTGCTTGCTATGTGCCAGGTGCAGCACTAAGCACCAAAGATACAAGGAAAATGCAAAAATAAAATCATTTCTGCCCCCAAGGAGCTCACATTCTTGTTTGATTTTGTCTGACTCTGTGACCCTTTTGGAGTTTTCTTGGCAAAGATACTTGGCAACCACTGGAGTGGTTGATGTCCCACTTGCTTCTTCAGCGGATCTTTCTTAACAAATGAAGGTCTGAGGCAAACCGGGTTAAGTGACTTATTGAGAGTCACAAAACTACTAAGTGTCTGAGGCCATATTTGAACTCGTCTTCCTGACCCTATTCTATCCACTGAATCACCTTGATACCTTCTCCAATGGGAGATAATTGAAGCCTGGAACCTGGGTCATGGCTACAAGCTTTCCCATCAGTATTGACATGTAAAGAGAGAAAGCCATTTATGCCCTTAAGGCCTTTAGCCAAGTAGGTAAGAAACCAGTTCAATCAATTAACCAGCATGTATTAAGCATCTGTTTTATGCTGAGGATAAGGACTGAATCTATGATTTCATTAATTTGGTAATTTCCCTCACTAATTCAGGTTTGTACCTTTTCATCTTAGTCTTAGAGCACTGAAATATAGTGTCAGAGGATAGGACTTGAACCCATCTTCCTAACTTTGAGGCCAGTGCTGTGTGTACTCCACTAAGCTGTCTCCCCCACGCTACGGATATGAATACAGAAATGACACAGTCCTACCCCCAGCAAGCTAAAGAGGAGGGAAGGCAAAGAACTTCTGGTTGAAATTAACACAAGATACTAACCAGGAGATAAATTGGAGTGTTATTAGAAATCATCACGAACTATCAACAAGCATATGAAAGATGGTTCCAAATCACTAATAATAGAAATGCAAATTCAAACAGCTCTGAAATTTCACCTTGTGCCCGTCAGATTGGCAATTGTGACTAAAGAGGAAAATACTTGAGGGCTTGTGGGAAGACATGCCCATAAATATACACGCTGCTGATGGAGCTGTGAATTGGTCCAACTGTTCTGACAAACCATTGGCAATTGTTCTAGAGAAGTCAGTGAACCGGGCCTACCCTTCAACTGATCAGTGCCACCACCTAGACCTTTACTGCCAGAGAGGGAAAAGAGCCCTTTATTCACAAATACTTATAGAAGCATTTTATGTGGTCCCAAAAGACAAAAAAAAAAACAAAAAAACCTAACCCAGAAACAAAGAGTATTCAATAGTTGAGAACACCCAAGTAATTGTAGTATGTGAAAGTAATGAAGTAATATTATGCTAAAAGAATTGGTAAAACAAAGACTTCAGAGAACTTTGATGTGGATGAGTCTTGATAACAGGGAGAAGAAAGGAAAACCAAGAGGACAGTTCATACAATGTCCACGATAATGTAGCAGAAAATAACAGTGAAAGAGAGATGTACTCGGATGGATGCAATGATCAGTTATGACTTCGGTATGTCTTTCTTAGTCTCAGTAGAGAGGATTGGATGATAGATATGGAATAAGGCATGTGTTGTCAGACAAGGTTAATAGGTTAATAATATATACGTACACACACTCATGTGTATGTGTGAGTGCTAACATTTATAGAATGCTTTAAGGTTTGCTAAGCACCTTACAAATGATCATTTTATCCTCACAGCAACTCTGAGAGGTAGGTGCTATTCTCATTTTACAGAGAAGGAAACTGAGGCTCAGAGAGATTAAGTGACTTGCCCAGGGTTGCACAGCTAGTAAGTCTTTGAGTTGGGATTTGAACTTGGGTCTTTCCTAACTCCAGATCCAGTGTTCTGTAATTGTAATTGTAACACCTAGCTACTAAAAAATTTTGAGTGGGTCTCTAGGCATTGGGGGAGCAAAAGCAGGCCTCTTATAAAAAGCCCTGAAGGACAAGAAGTTCCACAAAGCAGAAGCAAGGAAAGAGTACTCTAGATATGTTCAGAAGAGGTAGGAGGAGGTGGACATCTATGGAGATCAACAAGTCCATCATTTTGGCCAGAACCTGGGTTGTAAAGGGCTTCAAATGTCTAAGAGAGGAGTTTGACAAAAGGGAGCCACTTTCAGCTTTTTGGTCAGCAGAGTGTCACCATCAATTCCAGGTTTTAAGTAGTTCTATCTGACAGTTGTACAGAACATGAATGGGAGAGGGAGATGCTTGATATAGAGAGCAGCTAAAAGTCTATTGCAATAGAGTTGCTGAGAGGTGACTGAAGGCTTGCATGAAGGTGGCTGTGGCATGAAAGGAGAGCAATGGACTTACAGGAAAGATGGGAAAATAGAATAGACAGAAATTGGCAACTGAATGGCCACAGGGACTGGCAGGGGATAAGTGATGTCAAAGAGTCAAATAGGACTCCTAGGTTGAGAAACTGAGTGACTGAAAGAAAATGATGGTGTCTTCAAGGGGAAATGGGGCATTAGGAGTTGAGGATGATTTAGGAGGGAAAGATAATGAGTTATATTTTGAACATGGTGAATTTGAGAAGTCTGTGGGATATATGGGTGGATGTCCAGCATGCAGATAGAGAATGCAAGACTGTAGATGAGGAGAGATCAGAGCTGGATATGTGGGAATTTGGAGAAACCTGCAGAGAGACATGATAAGAGTTGATAACTAAGAAGAGTGGAAGAGAACAAAAGGGAAGAGGAGAGGAAAAGAGAAAAGAGAGGACAGAGGAGAAGAGAGGGGAAGGGAGGGGAACAAGGGGAGAGAGGGAAGAAGAGGAGAGAAGAGAGGAGAAGCCTAGGACAGAGCCCTGGCATATACCTACATATTATAGATGAGACATAGAGGAGGATTTTGCAAAGGAAACTGAGAAAGTCCAATAAGTAGGTGAACCATGATAGCATATCATGAAAGCCAAAGAAGGGGAGACCATTTAGAAGGAGAAATAGTTTGCAGTGTCAGCATCATGTGCTTCATAAAGGTCAAGAAGGAGGAAAGTTGGGAAAGTTGCCATTTAATTAGCAATTAATTAGCAATCATTCATGACCTTGGGAAGAGGTGGCTAAGTGGTGAAGACAGGAGGTAGATTACAAGAGATTGAGAAGTCAGATAATACATAAAGATGTAGAATGACACATACATTTTCAAACATGGCCAATATCTTGATATTTTTTTTAATAAACTATACATATTTTTACACAGACAAGACCAATGCAGCCAAAAATTAGAAGGAAAGCAGGAAATGGGTTGGGGGGAGGGAATTTACAGCAAATTTCTTTGATGAAAGGCCTTATTTCTCAAAATAAATGGGAAACTGAGCCAAATTTGTAAAAGTAAGAGCTATTCCTCAATTGATAGATGATCAATATATATGAATGATCAGTTTTCAGAAGAAGAAATCAAAATTACCAAGAGTCATCTGAAAAAATGTGCTAAATCACTATTGATTAGAGAAATGAAAATTAAAAATATTCTGAGGTCCTCACATATATCAGAATGATTAACCTGACACAAAAGGAAAACGACAAACACTAGAAGGGTTGTGGAAAAATAGGTATGCTAATGCACTGTTGGTGGAATTGTAAACTAATCCAGCCATTCTGGAGAACAATTTGGAACTATGCTCAAAGGACTATAAAACTGCATACCCTTTGATCCAACAAGAGTTGATAGGTCTGTATTCCAAAGAGAAAAAAAAAAGGGAAAAGATCTATATGTCCAAAAATATAGCAATTTTTCCAATTCTTTTACAAAGAATTGGAAATTGAGGGGATGCCCATCAATTGGGGAATGGCTGAAAAAATAGTACTATATTAGAATTGTGTTATAAGAAATGACAAGCAGGGTGGTTTCAGAAAAACCTAGATAAACTTATTTGAACTGATGTAAAGTGAAGTGAGCAGAACCAGGAGAACATTATACACAGTAACAGCAAAAGACTTAGCTTCTCTGAATGTTTCAAAATCATTCCAAGGACCCATTATGAAAAAAGGCTATCCACCTCCAGAAAGAATCTGAGTGAAGACTGAAGCATGCTTTTTTCACTTTCTTTGTCTCTTGCTTTTTATTTTTTTTGCATGGCTAATATGGAAATATGGAAATATGTTTTGCATGACATCCTCCTCATCTTCATCTCATAGAATCCTCTTCAATATGCAGCTCAAACACTATATATGCTTTCTTGATCCCAAGTGCTGGCTCCTTTCCCAAACTATCTTATAGTTAAATATAGCTTGTATTTATTCTCTTTACATGTTCTCTCCACTATTACCTTTTGATTAGGAATTGTTTTATTCATTGTATTTCCGTTCTCAGATTCTAGCACAGTGCCTGGCACATAATTGATGCTTGAAAAATACTTGTTGATTGATTGTCTCATATAATGTGAATAGAGGCTGTATGACAAAATATCTCTGTTAGTTTTATTTTTGCCACTAAAACATGAAATTATATATATATATGTTCAGTCATTTTTCAGTCATGGCCAACTTTTTGTGACCCCATTTAGGATTTTCTTGGCAAAGATACTGGAGTGGCTTACCATTTCCTCCTCCAATTCATTTTACAGATGAAGAAACTGAGGCAGGGTCACACAGCTAGTGAGTGTCTGAGGTCAGATTTGAACTCAGAAAGATCAGTCTTCCTAACTCCAGGCTGGGCACTCTATCTACTGTACCACCCAGCTGCCCCCTAGGTATATATATACATATCAAAATGTAATTTTTCATGCAAATAAGCACATCAAAAATATTACATCAATTTTTAATGAAAATAAACTTGTCTTTATTGTGTTTCAAAAGCCACTCCCTTGTAGACTGAAGCAGATTTTTTCCAGCTTATTTTTTCTTGCTTCCCCCACCCCAACACACAGAACATAGCTAATGTGGAAGTGTTTTGCATAGCTTCAAATATATAGTGGATATTGTATTTCTTGTCTTCTCAATAAAAGTAGGGAAGGGGTGGAGGAAAAGAATTTGGAACCAAAAAATAATTATTAAATGCTAAAACAACAACAAAAAACCATTCCCCCACCCATTTCCCTTAACCCTAAGGAGTACTCCACATACCTGAATATCCAAATTAGCATATGGGGTCCATCCATGTATTTCAAATTTATAAGTGTTTCGGTATTTAATGGATCAACTGGAAACATTGCCACAGGCAATGTTGAGCCATTGAAGATTTTTGAACATGGATGGGATGAAATGAAATTGTTCATGGTTCAGTGCTAAGTGCACCAAATTCAACTCTAGTGAACTTTCTTTTAAGTCCCAATTCTTTCCCTTCACTGGATCTATGATATTAGACAAGTTGTCTGAGCTCCCTAAGCCTCAGTTTTCTCCTCTATAAAATTGGAATACTAATATTTGTAATATATTTCCCACAGAATTATTGTGAGGAAAATGAGGGAAACTTTAAAACCATTCATTACAGACACACACTTTATCTTACTGGGGTGGAGTCTGGGAGCTGTCCAGCACCTCTCTTTCTGAAATTCTCCCTTAAAAAAAAGTAAGGAATCTTAGACACTCCCAGAATTTGGAGATAAAAGTAGAAGAGGGTGCCTCAAAATGAGCACAGTGGTTGTGAGGATGTTATAGAAGGCAATTTGGAATTATACTAAGAAAGTAACTAGAATGCCCATCCCCTTTAACATAGAGATCCTACTACTAAGCTTGAAAGAAAAGTCTTTCAAGGTTCAATTCAAATTCCACTATCTACATGAAACTTTTGCTGATCTCTCCCACACAAATTGCCTTGCATCTATTTTATATAACTAAAATCTATTTTCTCCCCATACTAGGATGTAAGCTCCTTCAAAGAAGTAACTTTTTCTCTTCTGTCTTTATACCTATGACACACAGTAGGCACTTGATAAATGCTTGTAGATTAGTTAATATACCCCAAGAAGATCAAAGCCAGAAAGGAGGGTCCAATATACACAAAAGAGTTGTTGCTGCATTTGTTATGGTTTCTAGAAACAAAATAGATTCCCAAGGCCTTGGGAATACTAAACAAATCATGTTTCATGAATGTAATGAAATTTTATTGCACTGTAAGAAATAACAAATATGAAGAAATCAGAGAAACATAGAAATAAATGTAAGTTTAGGTGGAGTGAACTAAACAACCATTAAAAAATATACTCAGTGATGACCACAATGTACAGAAAGGAACAATAAAATGAAACTGAATGTCAGTCATCATTGTCCCTAGAGAAGAAAAGAGAAAATTCATGTCCTTCTCTTCACTGAGGGATGGGGGTGGGAGTGGTGGACTATGACTATAGAATGTTGCAACATTCTGAATTGTCGGAAATAATCCATGTTGTTGGCTGATTTTGCTTAACTGTTTTCCTTTTCTTTTTTATTCTGCTGTAAGGGCAGACTTATTGAGTAGGGGATAGGAAAGAAGAATATCTTGGAAAATGAATATGTTGTACAAAAAATTGGGGTCTTAGTTTAAAATTTTAAAAATGAATGAAAAATTGTCTACATAAACAAATAAAAGAAGAGTGTGCTTTACATGGGGTCTAATATTTGAGTAATGCTAATCCTAAGTGTTCTGTATCAGTAAAGTAGCTGATTGAAGACAAGAACACAACAAAAAGAAAGTGAAAGGGTGAGAGAATAGGAGCATCTGAATGCTATCCACCATGAGGTTCTCCAATGCAAGAGGAGCATGGAGGGTAGCCAAAAAATAAGGATATTTTCTGAGAAGTCAATAAAATCTGGGATGGTTAAGGTGGAAGCCTGAAGGTTTGGCTTTTGCTCTGACCTTATGTAATAGATTCTTTGCCCAGTTCAGGACTCCTGACTCTGACCTGTTTGAATAGGAAGGTGCTACTGCTTAGTCTATCCCACCAGGAGGGACCCCTGGTCCTGTCGCCTCAAGGTAAGGGGAACAATAGTGACCCTAAGGCCCTGGGGAGGTTCTACTCAAAGGAGAGGGAATTATAGATCTTGATAAGGACTCAGTTAGCCCTAAGGTTTTTTATATTCTGTCATCCAACTCCACCCTCACATTTTTTTCTCTCACTGTACATGGGTTTACTTGTTCTCTGCAGCTGGTTATACTCTGTGTGTGTATGTGTGTGTGTGTGTGTGTGTTTGTGTGTCTAATCCACTGCTCACTCTCACACGCTCTCCCTCCTTTCACTCTCATAGTTAATCAACTGTGTAAAGTGCTGCCATGGCCGCTGCTGATGGATAAGGAAGGAGGGAGGCACTGGACACTCATTCTCCACTTTCTCTTTGTTTTCTCCCCTTGAGCCCTATCCCCCTTCTTTTGCCCATTTCCTCATTCAGATATGCTGATTATCCTTCTCTCTCACCCCTCTCCCCTCCTGAGATAAAGAAGAAAGGTAGAGGAGGGAAGACACCTAATCTCAGTTGAGGCAGCTGGGAGGAGAGATAAGGCATGAGTCAAATCCCTCAGGAGAAGCCATGGTTAATGAGGAAAAACAAGGAAACCCAGCTCTCCCACTCTCACTGTATTTCACTGTCCTTCTCTGACAGAAACTCTGAAGCCCATTTTCTGTGAAACAAGGTAGGGAATTTACTCCAGTTTAGCTGAGGCTCCATCCATCCTCCAGACTTTTTCTCTCAGTCTCTGTCCTACTCCACTAGACTTTCCAGAGCAGATTTTTTCCTGGCTGAAAATCTCTTCCCCACCTTCTGGGCCAAAACCTGCCTTGAGTCTCTTCCGAAACAGATGTCCCTAACCTTAGTTCAGATATCATCTAATATCACAGTAGTTAGAATGTGTGGCATCCCATCAGGTGTGGGCTCCCTCTGAGTAGGTTCAGTGTTTTAGCCTCCCTAGGCTGATAACTAACTAGAACTGAAAGAATTCAGGTTCTCTTATGGTGGAAGACCTATGAACCCATCAACCTTGATGACAGAGCTGGCTTGGCTTTTCCCTAATACTTAAATCACTGGAGCATGTAGGATAACTGCTATTTCTCATATAGAAGGAAAGGTGGGGAGCAAGAAGGGTTTATAGGACAGGCCTAGAGTGCAAGATGTGTCATGGATATTGATACAGGGTGGTGATGGAAAAGGGCCAAGAGAAGGCCTGCTTACAGACGGAAATGGAACTCTTGGAGAAAGCTGGGAAGGGGGCCAGGGGAAATGGGAAATAGAGCACTAGCCTGTGAGACACAAGACCCAGCTGTATACTTACTCTATTCTCTTGGTCTAATTCCTGGATTGGTTTTCCACTCTATAAAATAAGGGCATTGAACGAATTGGTGGCCAAGATTTCATAGTTCTGAAATTCTGTGATTCAGGGATTCATAGTAGTAAGTAGCAAGAATAAAGACTGTGGGGCAAACTGAACTGCTTTCTGTACATTGGAGAACTGAATTGGCCTGAGGCTTGAGGGTCTCTTCGCACACGCAACATACTAAG
Organism: Potorous gilbertii; assembly: GCA_028658325.1. Lineage (NCBI taxonomy): Eukaryota > Metazoa > Chordata > Mammalia > Diprotodontia > Potoroidae > Potorous > Potorous gilbertii. The sequence continues at coordinate 264,989,658 of CM053769.1, read as the reverse complement.
ATGGCATTGCTAGACCCTGGTGTGGATTCTAGGATTCACTCCGGAAGGGACCCATGCTGCTAGGGGCACCCAGCTGTGTCTAGAAAAGTTGCCACTGGAGAATATTTTTAAGGTAAAATTAGATACTCTAACCTCCCTCCCTCTTTCTCTCCCTTCATCTCTGTCTTCCCCTCTTCCTCCTCTCTCTCTCTCTCTCTCTCTCTCTCTCTCTCTCTCTCTCTCCCCCTTTCTCATCTTCATTTATATCTTTCTCCTGTCTCTCCTCCATCTCTATCCCATCCCTAGGGCCCATAGTCAATGAGGTAGAAAACGAGAAGGTATCAGGGGCTAGCTAAGCATGGAAACCAGCTGCGGCTGCTTGTCTGACTTCCCCTCTCTTAAATCTTTGATAGACTGTCAGTCTCTTCACCTCATTCCCACTCCCTTGTCCGTAATGGTCCTCTCTCTAAACAATTTCATTCTATTTCCAGAGCATAAGCCCTAGGCCTCTTTTATTTTTATACTTCATTACCGTGTTCCAGCCACCCTCACTATCTTAGGGCCCTAGCTTTCACCCTACCAGCTACCCACCTGGAACATTGAGCTCTGGGAACTTGGGATGCCTCAGCCCTTGAACGATCGAGTAGTTCTATGACATTGGGAACCTTAAGATAAGCAGAACTAAAGCTTCTCAAAGTTTGGATATACAATAGGATATGGAGTCAGAGGACCTGGGTTTAAATCCTGGTTCTGCTATTATGACCTGTGTGATCATGGTCATCTCTGGGCCCCAGCTTTCCCATCAGTAAAATGAAGACATTGTACTTAAGATGCCTCTAATGTCCCTTCTGACTCTAAGCCTACGATCCTATAATAAAGAGTACTTCACCCCAGGACTCTACAGTCCTGTTCTCATGGGACTGCATCCCTCCTGATGCAGGGAAAGTTCCAACCTGGGAATTCTCAAGTCTCCCCAGTAAACTGCTCAGGACATGGGATTCAGGTTGCTCGTGTATAGATCAAATAAATAGTCAGGACCCCATTAGGGTGCTGGATGTTTTTGACGTGGATTATTAGATTTAAATGGGCAGGAACAAGGAACATGTTGGGACAATGCAGGCTCCCAGAGGACAAGAACTGTTTCCTTTTTTTCTTGAATCTCTAGCTTCCAGCACAGTGTCTGGCATGTAGTAGGTACTTGATAAATGCTAGTTCAATGACTGGCAGAGCTATTGAAATCCAGTGTCCAATTCCACTGATTCGATACCTCCTTCTTACCCCCTCCCCACCCCCCCGCCACACACACACACACACACACACACACACACATAGAAGACCATTCCTGGTGCTGTTTGATATTCCTTTATTGGCCCAAAGCTGCCGTGGTGTCACCCCCTTGAACCCAGGGCTGAGTGAGAGCACAACATCAATAGAGGCGCAGACAGAACACAGAACAGATAAACAGGCGGTGTAGGCTCACAGAGACCACAGCACTGCCACATGAACAGACACAACACAGCACCAATACACGGACAAGCCACAGGCTGGGACACAGAGTGCAGATTGAGGGACCCATGGATGCCCAAAGAGCAGCATTGACAGAGGGCTACACACAGACAAGGGACGCTGCAGGCGGATGGACACCGAGGACCACAACCACACAAACAGGATAGTCAGCCAGCATATCACAACAGATGAATGAGGTACACAAACATGAGGCTATGTGGAGTTCCCCAGAGGAACAGTGGAGGGAAGATCATGTTACTCCCCAGCATCCTTCTCCCCTCCTCATACTGGCTGCACTTCGACCCTAGACCTCCACCTCTGAATTTGGTCATACCCAGTAGGGTAGCCCCCTACTTTGGTCATGCCCACTAGGGCTACAAGGCTTGGGGGTAGAAGGGTGGGGCTCAGAGTTGAGGTTGTTGGGAAAGGGACACCCTTGGTTCATTCTGCCTAGGGCAGAGAAATCAGATTTTCAGACTTGGGCAAGTGGCTACCTTTCCCCCTTGAAAAGGGGCCTTGCAAATGAAGAGTCCAGTGCTGAATCAGGGCCTGGCAGCTTGGTGACGAGATGGTGGTGGGAGGAGTAAAGGAGGTCCCTGGGCAGCAGGAAGAAAGAAAGATGGGGGAACCTGAAATGCTCAGGCCTGTGGGGGTTCCTGGCAGTTTGGGCACTGAACCATGTCAGGCTGGTACCGCTCCACCTGGAGAGTTACGGTACAAAATCCAAAGCGGTTGTGGAGCAGAGAGGCAGCTTCTGCCCGGACAGCCTCAGGGTCTGCAGCAGCATCTGTGGAAGAATGATAAGAAGGCGGTATTGGAGTCCCAGGGGAGATTAGAATAGGGGCAAAAGAGAATGAGATGAAGACTAATGGGGCTAGACATTATGGGGAGGGGCCCTTGGGCATTTCATTAAAGTCAGTTTGAACTGAGATTTCTAATTCATTTTAATACTTGTGAAAGAGTGAAACCCTTTCCAGAAAACCTGCTTCCCCAGGGGCTCTCCCAACTATTGTTTCCCTGTTTCGACCATGACCCTGTGTGTGTATGTGTGTGTGTTTGGGGGGCGGGGGTGATGGTATAGGGAACACAAAGGAAGAGATACTTTTGCCCCCCACTCTGTTCTTGCATTCTAGTATGGGGTTTAGGAAAAGGAAGATATCCTAAAGGTGAGGGTATCTCCTGGGGCAGCCCTGACACTTACCAATGGCCAGGTGGGCAGAAACAGCATGGTAGGTGAGGGTCAGGGCCCACAGGTGCAGCTCGTGAATTGACCTGACTCCTGGCACTGACAGTAGCAGGTCCCGAACCGGTTCATAGTAAATACCATAGGGGGTACCTATAATGTGATACAATGATTCCGTACTTAAGAGGATCTGGGTTAAAATCCTATTCTACTACGTGTATGGCCCTGGGTAAGTCATTGAGATTCAGCTTTCTTGGTTCCAAAATGACTTGGGTTAGACTGATTGTTCTCTGAGGTCCTTTCAAGACCTGTGAACTGATTTCCACACAGCTTGCCTTAGTTTATGCTCCCTTCCTTTACCTTTAGACAATACTCGAAGCTCTAAACAATCTCAATAGTAATCCTTCCAGAGGAAACTGTGTCCAAGTGACCTTGTTAGGTAGTTGTTCCATTTTTTAATTCCTTCCTTCTACAGGAGGAAAGAGTTTGAGATAAGAATGAGTGGGGCCACTCAGCTTCAGGGGAAGAGGACAAAAGCACCCTGATATTATGGTATTGCTGGGAAATCTGGGAATCAGTGAGTTCATTTTGCAAAGCAAATATGGAATCAGTAAGAGCTACAAAAGGGGTCCATAGCCTTTGACTCAGTGATTCCATTGCTAGGACTATGCTTTATATTATTATGATGATGATTTTTGTTTTTAATGATCAATTTATTTGTTTTCAGTTTTCAACAATCACTTCCATAAATTTTAAATTTTCTCCCTCCTTTCTCTCTCCCTCCCTTCCCAAGACGGCAGTGCAATCTTATATGAGTTCTACACATACATTCTTATTAGGCACATTTTCACATTAGTAGCACAATACTTTTAAGATGTTATTGTCCAGACGGGGAAAAATATCTATTTGCACAAAGACTACATTCTAAGCAGTACCATTCATAATAGCCACAAACCGGAAACCATCCTGTATTCAACATCTGGAAAATGGATCAACAGATGTGGAATATGGGTGTAACGGAATACACTTCCTTATTATACTGCAAGGATAGGAAGATTTCCCTTGGACATAGAAAACAGAATGGACCACTTTGTTACTATTAATAAAGTTAATGGTTTTATGGAAAGTAAGTAGGGAAGCAGCTAAGTGGCACTGTGGATAGAACACTAGCCCTGGAGTCAGGACGAACTGAGTTCAAATCTGGCTTCAGATATTTACCCTGATTGCTTTAAAGAACACACAGAAAGAAAAAGAAAGTAGGTAGTGTTTGTATATTTAATATTGGTGGCTGCTGATAATAGAGGGCTTTTTAGGGGGGAGGGGAGGTGTTACTTGTTTCAGAAACAGCCTGCACTGAGTAGGTTGAGTATGGTTTATAGTTTACCTTCCATGAGGATCCGAAGAACATCTCGGAGGGTGGGGGCAGTGGAACCCAGGGCACAAATGGAAAACAGGAAGGTGCTGATGGGGTCAGCTGCTTTATACTGGGGCTAGAGAGAAAGATGCCATTAAGCAGGCTGTGGGTGGTAAGAAAACTGGAACCTTTGAAGTAGGGGCCCCTTGGATGTGGCTAGCTGGACCAGACTCAGGAGGCCACACTGACCATAACTCTGAAGGAAGAGCAGTAATGTCTGAGAGCAAGGTCAAGGATTTCAGTTCTTAGGGAGTTGTGGCAGGCTGTAGAGCCTGGGGTTGGGGGGAGGGGCTACAAAGAGGGGCCAGGGGTTCCCCTTGGCCATACCTTGAAGTAAATGAGGATGGATGCAGCCAGAACCCCGAGGCTTTGAAGTAAGTCCCCCAGAACATGCACAAAGGCTGCCCGCACGCTGGTGTTGTAGAAATTCAGAGGGCCCCTTTGCCCCTCCTCCAGTGGAGCATACTCGGTTCCCTTGGACCCATGGCTATGTCCGGGAGAGGCCTGGTGCAGCACAAAAGCCATTCTGGGGAGGGGGGAAGCCACAAGATACTGGACCTGGGGCATCAGTCACCTGCTCCACCTCATGCCCTGTTCTCTCATCTACTCTCACTCCCCAGAGGCCCCTTCTCTGCATCTTTGCTCCCGAGCCCTACTGCATTCAGGCTCAGACCCCAAAGGGAGAGGGAAGAAGGGAGGGGTAGAAAAGGAAGGTCAAGGAAACCCTCAAGTCTCCGGAGTGAGAAGCTCCGGTTTTTCCAGCCTCCTCTCCAAGCAGACTGAATCCTCTCTGGGGCCACTGGGAAGTACATGTGTTTTCATTTAATCTTTCTCCCTGTCTATGAATGAGTGAGTCAATCCTGTCTCCCATCTCTGAGCTCTGCCTTGCCAGGCTCCCTTTTAGATACAAAGCATTCCAGATGCCCCTAGGGCAGTACATACGTACAAAAGATTGGCACAGACGGCAATGCCTGCGGTGATTAACATGGCATCTCCCTCAATGTGGTAGTCACTGTTCAGGAGACGCACAAAGGCCAGATAGAGCAAGACAGCAGTGACAATCCAGAGGGACAGCACAGAAGCTAAAGCTCCTAAGGTTTCTGTGAGGGGGGAGCAAGATATTAGGGGATCACATGGAGATCTCTGTGAGAAGGGAAAAGATGAGGAGGGAATCAGGGGGATAACATGGAGGCCAAAGACTGGAGGGGAAAGGATAACAAGGTCTGTTGGGTCACTCCAGGGGTTCAGGAGTTGGGTAGAGGACACATAGATCACAGAGAAGGCCTTACCTGACCGGTGCCAGCCAAAGGTCATGGTTCGGGTGGCTGGGCGAGTGGAGAGCCAGAGGGAAAAGAGACTGCCTGCCATGCTTCCTACATCTGCCAGCAGGTGGACGGCATCGGTCATGATGGCAAGACTGTGGGCTAAATATCCACCTGCAATACACCAAGATTGGTGATAGCTCCTTGATACCATCCATCCCCTGGTTTCCTTCAAGGATCAGTTCAAATGCCACTCTCAGCAGAAAGCTTTTTCTGGACCCTCCCCTCACAAGCTGACAGTGACTTTTTCCTACTTTCTATGTGTCTTGAATATACCTGTATATGTATACATGTGTTTTTGTATGTACACATACTGTCTCCTCTTAGGGTTAGCACAGTACTTAGTAAATTCATAAATGCATGCTTGTTGACTGATAATGGCCTCATTGCTCTTCCCCTCCCAAGTCCTCAAGTGCTTACAGCACCCACTTTTCATTTATCAGTCATCTATCCTTAACGTCTTCCTTCTATGTCCTTGACCCTTTCCCAGGAAGCCAAGATTGGAAGGAGATAGCTGCTGAGAGTTTCCCAGAGAAGAAGACACTTGGGCAGGGGGTAGGGTGGGAGGTGCTTGACATACCCACAATCTCCCCTGCCATGAAGAGGAAACAGACTGCACAGGCGGCAGAGAGTTGCTTCTGGGCCTGTAACTGCTCAGGGCTAAGACCAGACCGAGGGATACAGTCTATGTGGCAGTGACGGAACCTAGGTTGCTCCAGAGCATCTTGTTCTTCCGGGGGGGACTTTGAAGACTCTGTGAAGAGACTGATGCCAGGGAAACCCTAAGCCAAGCAGCCTATATCAGTCAAACTCCCCGCCCTGCCCCACCCCCAGACTTGGGGGCTAAGGACACCGCTCAATTTTGGTTATCTCAGAGTATCCAGTCCACGCTGGACAATTCTCTCAAACAACAGGGCTGAGGACATAGTTCATCAATAACTATCACTGGGAGTCCAGCCCCAGACAACTTAATACCCACCAGGGGATTCGGACGCTGTTCTCTCCCATGCCTCAGCTTTTAGCACCAATCCTGATCCTAAATTCAGTCTATCACTCCAGCCCCTGTGTCTCAAGGTCTTTCCATTCTTCCCTCCCACCAGGACCTAAGAATCAGTCCTTAAACTTCCCAGTCCCTTTTTGGTAGTAGGGTTCTTTGCTTCTGACAAAAGGTTAAAGGATGGCCCATTTAAGAGAGGAACGGAATCCTTTCTTATAGTGAAGCCCAAAGAACCTGTAACAGTTAAGGAAGAAAATGGAGGAAAACGTTTCACAGAAGGATGGGATGGGGTGAAAAGCTCAGGGGTGAAGGAGACATTTCATATCCAGATGTCTGAGGTTTAGATGAGTTTTTCAGCTCAATTCTTGTTCTAAAGAGAGTGCTACATGGACTGTGCTCCAGAAGGGTCTCCCATAGATTCGGAAGCCCACTTGGTAATTGCACCAAATGAGGATAGTCATGTACAGGCTGCATTCAAGTGCATTCTGTGTAGAAGCACAAAATCAGATATAAGGCCATTCAACACACACACACACACACACACACACACACACACACACATCAAGAATCTATCTTCCTAGGGAGGCAACAGGCCTCTCTTTTGTTCTATCAGATATGAGAAGTGGGTTTGTGTTCATTTTTCAGAAGCAAGATCAGAATCGTTCAATTCTGCTCTGGAGAGGGAAGGACACTTTTCCAGGCCTCTCTCAACCCCCTTCCCTGGAAAGAGAAATCTGAGGGGAAGGATGAAAGAGGGACAATTTGGGAATGGAAGAGAAAGGAAGACAGAGTCAAAGGAATCCCTCCCAGAACTTCAGGGACCAGAGACCCTAAATCTATATATTCACTCTTTTGTAAGTCTTTTCCTCTCCCCTCAGCCCCTCATATAAGGTCGTCCTATTCCACCCTCCCAGGCCTTTCTACACAAAATTCCTAGTCTATAAGGAGAAAACAGTGAGGAGTATAGGAATATAGAACAAAGAAAAAGGGACAAATGAGGAGGGAGATACAGAAGATTGGAAGGCTTATCCAGAAAGAAACTAAGGAGAAAATCCAGAGAAAGACAGACGGCCGAGGACCGCAAGCAGCAGACATAAGTAGATAGACAAGGCACGCACGCACAGTCTGGCCAGGGTGCAGAGAGAAGCAAGGCAAGATTGAGGGGGTGGGTGGGAAGGGTGTAGCAGGATGGGCTGGGGGGGGGGCGGTTGTATTAAATAGGAAAGCCAACCGAGGCTGTGGGGGCGGTTCTCCCGCCCCCAACCCCTCTGTCCCTGGCGGCTTCGCGGCTCATTTCACACCTCGCCGCCCCCGGAACCAAGTCTGTGCTGAGCCGGGAATACCCCCCACCGCCCAAACCGCACCTGCTCTTCTCCTCCCCCCTTTCCTTGCTTTCCCCGACACTGGCTTTGATCCTTATCCCCCACCCCGCTTCCAGGAGAAGACCCACCTCCCCTGACGCCGACCTCAGAGCTAGTCTTCCTCACAGACTGTCAGGTGCCAAGGCCTGAATCCCCACTGCCCCTCTGAACGCAGCTGGAATGATGCCCCCCGCCTTTGCCTCACAACAGAGAAGAAACAGGACTGGGGATCCAGGGGAATGGGATAAGGAAGAAGAGACTGGGGAGCTGAGGATGTTGGAATTGGGAGCCTCGGGATCTGGAGTACCCAGAATGGTTCGGAAGGAGTGCCGCCTGCCAGAAATGTGCCCCTCTTCCTTCAGCGGACAAATTTGCGAGCATCCTGCTGGCCTAATGCGGTCTGCTTCTCCTCAGTCACTCAGTACTCAGGAGGTCAGCTCTGGGTGGGGAGCCGTGATGGGAGGAATGGGGGTGATGGGCTAATGACTGGGGGGAATGAGTAAATGGGGGATAATGCGGACAGAGGGGAGGGCAACCTGCAAGAGCGGAGTCTGAGGCTGTCCCTGCGGCACTTGCAACCCGGTGGCCGAGAAAAAGAGGAGAGCAATAAGGAAATGGGGGACGGTGATGGGGCACTGGGATACAGGAGTTGAGGGGACAGAGGCACAGGAGAGCAGAGGAAGCCCAAGGAACTCAAGGGGACTGACAAGGAAACAGAGGAAGTCTTCCTAGGTATAAACTGAGGGAGGGTAACAGCCATGGGACAGACGAGCTGATGAATCGGAAGGTCTAGGTACAGAAGGTGGGACTATAGACAGTAGACTCTGAAGGGAGTGAGACAGGAAAAGAGAAAAAGAGACAACGAATGCTGGATGGAGAGTCAGGGGATCAGAGTATAAAAGGGAGGAATTGAGCTCTGACCTCTTGAGACGGAGGCTACCGGCGCAGCTGGGAGCCCGGGGGTTCACCAAGCGAGTTGTCTCTGAGTCTCTCGCGGCTGTTGGATGAAGCTCCATCCTGGGTCCACACGGACCGTCAGTCAGGATTCCTTGGAGAGAAGAGGCCGTTCCTTCACCGAGCTGGCGGGGACTTGAGGACCGCTCAGTTGGGTTCAGGATACTGAACCCCGAGAGGGGCTCCTTAGGGCAGTGGGGACAGCAGAGACTGTGAGAACTGCGGCGGCTACAGTGGCGACGGGCATCCGGGCTGCAGCGCCCCCAGCCAACAGAGCCCCGCCCCACCCCGCATCTTGGGGACTCTGCCTCTCCCTACTAGGGCCCCTCCCCTCAGGACTAGCCCCACCCCCAGCTTCAGGTCCCACCTCCCCCTACACACTACGAGGCCCCTCCCCCAGTTCGCTACCTGGAGACCATGGCCTTAGAACAAGAGCGGTCTCAATGGTACTGGTACTAAGTGAGTCCCCCAGGCTCCAGGAACGTGAGCTCAGAGCCCCCAACCTTCTGAAGTCTTTAACCCTTATCAACCAGGCAGTCTTGGGAGGCAAGGACTGATATCACACATCCATTCTGGAGCCGTACCTAAACGCCCGCCTGAAGGCCATTGCAGGGAGGGGATTAATTAACCAGAGGTTTTGCACCGTACTAGACTCACTAGAATCTCTAGAGGCAGTGTAGGGCGATGAAAACCGTTCTGGACAAGTCCTGATCTCGATACTTCGCGCCCCGTGGGTAAGTTACCGAGTCTCCGTTTCTCCATTTTGGCAAATGAGAATAATGCTCTTACTACCTCCCCCACAGAGGTTGAAAGCACTTTGTAAACCTGAAAGCATTATTAGAAATATGAGCCTTTGTTATTATGACTCTGGGTAGAAAAGATTGTGGTGGATGGGAAGGAGAGGGGAGAGGTCAAAGCGAGACTCTCAGATTTAAGTCAAACAGAGAGACCTTTCTTTAGTCAGGGGCAGAGTGGGGCAAGTGGAGCCTGAAGGCAGAGTAGAATGGAAGGGTTGTCGGGAGTCAAGTTTTAGATGCGTCTTTATGAGTATCCTAAAGAAGGCTAGGAGGGGCTGGGCGTGTAGGGGAGATCGAGGGAGAAGTGAGTACTAGGGAGCAGAGAACTGAGAGAGCAGGCTATGGGCTGCGCTAGGCGAGAGGAAACAATAAAGCTGTCGAGTTAACAACATTTAGGTAGTTGGGCCCATAGGGTCTGGAAAATACGTTAAATGTTAATGGGTGTTTTGGAGGTTGTAGGAAACTCAGACGAGCAAATAGACCAGAGCAAATAGGCACCTGTAGCCAAGCTAGAGTCCTAAAACATAACGTGATTTGTCCAGGGGTTAGTAGTGGTCGGAGGTACAACTCTTCACAGGTATTCCGGATTACAAGGCTGGCTCTGTAGTCACTGTGACAAAGCTGCCTTCACCTTTATCATTTACAATAAATAGTGATCTGCCTTATCTTAGGTAACTGGGTATATAGTCAGGGCTTAATCGATGTTTCTTGATTGATTGTATGATTGTGGGTAAGTCTGTTAACCCTTCAGTGCCTCCACTTTTAGACTAAAAAAAAATTTTTTTATTGATCTGTTGTTTTTACATCACCTACAGTGACAGACAATAGTCAATAAACATTCATTAAGTGTCTTCTAAGTGCCAGGCACTGTTACAAATATGAAAAAGAAAGACAGTCACCTGACCTCAAGCAGCTTACAATCTAAGAGGGAAGACAACATACAAAACAAAGCAAGGGGGAGTTCATACCTGGTGTAGGGGTCCACAATTATTTTAATTTTTTTATTCTGAGCTTATCACATAGCAAAAAAAAAATTAGCATGCACATATATGTGTGTGTGTGTGTATACACACACATACACTTATATAGTGGAACAGAAAAGGAAAACTATGTGTGCATCTCTTTGGTACAGCATGCTTTTCTTCTAAAATATACAATAAATACATGTAACTTTCAAAGCTGTCCCTATTGTCTTTGATTCTTTTTGACCTATTCTCTTCTGTGCATTTTTAAAAAGTGCCTCAATGGCCCTCTTTTCTTTCCTTTTTTTAGGGCTTCATTGTCCCACTTGGAAAACCAAAAAAAAAAAAAAGTTTTTTTGTGATATTATTATCTAATTTGTTCTCCTAGTTCTGATCACTTCACTCTGACTCACCTCAAACAAGTCTTCCCCAGTTTCTCTGAAACTATTCCTTTTCTCATTTTTTTAAAATGGGGGCAATACTATTCCATTACATTCAGATGTCATAATTTGTTCTGCCATTCCTCAAATGATGGACACTCTCCAGTTTCTGGTTGTTTTCTATATAATTAAGAGTTACAATAAATATTTTTATGCTTTTTCTTTTTCTCTTTGGGATTTGGGTCTAATAATATTATTGATATCAAAAAGTAGACACGATTTAGTAATTTTGGGGGCACTGTTCAAAACTGCTTTCCAGAATGGCTAGGTTGCAATTTACAGCTCCACGAATAGAAAATTAATATGCCTGTTTTTCCTAGCCTCTCCAGCAATTGTCATTTTCCATTTTTGTCATCTTTGTCAGTCTGATTAGGGTATCACCAACATTTCCCAATGTAACCCTCCCCTCTCTGCATCTTCATAAGTTACAGACAGGTTGCTGGTCTGCATTGGAGACAGTTTCAACCCTCTCTCTCTGTCTCTGTCTCTGTCTCTCTCTGTCTACTGTCTGTCTGTCTGCCTCTCTCTCACACACACGCCTTTCAGTACAGTACAACCAGATTCCTAAAATAATAATACTTTATTTTTTGCATAATTCTTTCCTGTTTATAAAGCATTTCACATCCTATCTCCCAAATGACTGTCACAATCATTCTGTAAGGCTAGAAAAAGAGGAAACCCGAGGAACAGAAAGATTAAGTGACTAGGTTAGTGGAATCATACAACTAACATAGAATTAATACAGTTCTGTCCCTAAAGGTTTTATTACATAGCTGAAGACTAGAACACAATTCCTATATACACACAAAGCCTTAGAAACAGGCAATCAAGAAAGTGAGGACCACGGTGCACCTCACTCTGTAAGGGCTAAAAGCAGATGCCAGATAATCAAATAATTAAAATTAAGAAAGGAAAATGTAGAGGACGAGCTGAAGAGCTACAGGACTGGGATAGAACTGTGAAGGGCAGCAAGACATTTAGAACCTAAAAGCATAGCATGTGTCCAGGCTTGGAAATTGGAAATGGACAAAGAATTTTATGGTGGACATTAAATTGGAAGATGGGAGTAAGTAAAAAGAAGTAAAAGTGTCATTTCCCCAACTCCTCCCTCATCTCATGCTCCACTTCCCATGATCTTCCACATTGCCCTTTGCTTATGTGGCTCCCACCCTGACTTCTCCTCTCCATCTTTCACGGTTGAGTCAAATCTCCTTCCTGAGGCTAGAGGCACCTTGGTGCTTTGGAAAAAGCTGGGATCTGGCATCAAGGGAGCTGGCTTCCCATTTGCCACCTGACCTTAGGGAAGTTACTTCCCCTCAGTTCCTCCATCTATAAAAAAGGGAACAACAATATTTAGGTAAGTACTACCATTCTTCCAAATTGTTTTGAGGACCAAATAAGATTAATCAATCAACATTCACTTATTAACTTCATCCACTGGAAACAAAAAGGTGAAAAATTGATGTCTCTGACCTCAAAGAACTTATATTATATGGGGCTGAGGAGATATTTAATATATATGTATACATATATACATATATGTATATATACATATATTAATTTGAGGGTAAAAGCATTAGAATCTGGGAAGGTCAAGAAAGTCTTCAAGAGGATGGATGTAAAATATGTGGTAGCCTATAAAATGTTGTATGAATGTCAGCTCTTGTAAATAGTATTTCCTGACCCATCCCACAGCACTATGATCTTTTCCTACTCTCCTCCTCCTGGGGATCCTTATCATATATAAAGTCTCTTTCCTCTCCTCCTTTGGAACATCTGTAATTTTGAAGGTTTAAGGGGTGCCTTCCATTGAAGCAGATACCAATCTTTCCATAACTTAGGTAAATTTTAGAGAGTTGAGTCTCAGAAAGGCTACATGACTTGTTCAAGGTCACAACACTAGTGTCAGAGGAAGGATCAAGACCAGCTCTTCCTGACACTGTCTTTGTTTCACCCCCTCCACACTGTCTTATCATTCACTGGTCTAGGTGTTAGTCATTTGCTTGTCTTCGTATTCCTATGAACTTGCTAAACTTGAGAGAGCAAGGGACTATGTACCCAACCCAGTGCCAAAAGTGGGAATAGGCTAAAGGTTCCATCCTTTGCTCGGAGGGAAATAATGAAAGGGAAGCACAGATCAAGTGATGATGATGATGATAAATGTTGTCTGTTTGGTGCCAAAAGTCCATCTCCTGGGGACCTATAACGTGTGCAAGGTTAAAATTCTGAGATGATGTGTTCAATCTACTCAGACTATGTATAGGGATGTGTAAGTTTGTTGATTCTTTAATACCTATGTATTGTTAATTTAAGTTTTTGAGTATCTAACTATTGATATTAGCTGACAACTTGTACAGGATTTGAGGTTAATAAACACATGGTATGCCTTAATCCTCATAAGCTGGAGAGGTAGTATTATTACCATTTTACAGATAAATAAACTGAGACTCAGGTGAGATGTAGGAAGTAACTTCATTGAGGTCACACAGTTTAGTGACGGTTAGGATTAGATCTTAGGTATGCAGATTGCCACTTGCCTTCTGAAACATTAACAGTCAGGGTTTGACTTGCTAGAGTAGCAGGTTCAGATTCTGATTGAAAATGAACAAAGGTTTAGATCTGGAAAAGACTAAAATCATCCACTTGTCTTACAGGTAAAGAAGCAAAGATAGAAGGCAAGGAACTTACTGAGATCAGTAGCTCATTAGTTCTGCAGTCAGAGCCAGAATCTAGCTCTTCTCCCAAACCCTGCACTACTTCCAGATGAGCCTACCACATTAGAATGCTGCAAAATAAAGGCTCTTGAAATGAAGAGCCTTTTGTCCTACGTGGTGATAAAGGAAAAGAGGGAAGGGGAGTTATGAAATCAGGAAACTGTGAAGAAATTTTTCTCCATAGGATCAAAGAATCTTAGAGCTGGAAGTCCCTCTACTTTGCTCCAATCTTCTTATTTTACAGATGAGGACACTAAGATTCAGAGAGGAGAGATGTTGCCCAAGGCCACACACAGGGTAACAGAGCAGAATTCCAATGTTATGCCCTGTGTCTCCTAATCCAGTGAGTTTCATGTGTACGTATAAGTATGTATATATGCATAATATATACACATAACTATATATGATATGCGCACATACATAAACATATACACATGCATAGACGTGTATATATATGCACATATATGTATGTATATTGTACTTAATAAATGCGTGTTGACTGGCTGACTTTCGCCATTAGGCCGGCATGCCTCTTCCTTTCTGAACACTAGACACCAGTGATGATGAATGACTTTCAGTGTCTGAGTAGGCAGCCTCACCACAGCAGCAAGCGGGCTAGGACAAAGTGCGCTGCCTGCTTCACAGTGGGCGTTGTGACGAATTCGCTTTGTAAACTACTAAGCGCCACAGGCACGTGAACTATTGTTGAGATGATAGAAATTGTACCGGAAGGACTCACAAAGGTCCCGGGGAATGAGTGTAGCCTTAGACATCTGGGAGAGGGACTCCGGGGCCACTTCTCTAGTTCCCCACTAGCCTGCGATCTGACTTCTGTGGGTGCTGGGTGGGTCACAGGCTCTGGGGTAGCCATTCCCACGTTCTCATTCCGCTGCCAAGGGTGGAGGAGGTGTGGATTCACACCTGAAATACAACTAGGAAGCTTGGCAAATAGTGTAAGGGAAAGAAAGGGTAGAGTAACACGCTACAGTTTCCTCGCTTTTGCTAAGTCTGCCGACTCGCTTTTCCCCAACTAGGATTTGTGACGGCTCCGCCCCGCCACCCCACCCCCAACCCCCGCCCCATCTCGCTTCAGGGTTTACCCAACGAGTCCCGTGGTGCTGGATATGAACTGGATATTTCTTTTCTTCCCTCCTGATCTCCCCTGCTTCTCACAAGCTGTCTCTAGAATGTTTAGGCTTGGCCCCTGCTGACATTTGTCTGTCATCCAACATCTTTATATAATCTTCCTTAAATGCGGTAATCTGAGTAGGCAGACCAACTTGACAGTTCATGCCATAACAATAACTTGCGGTCACATAGAGTTTTAAGGACTATAAAGGACTTCCCTCACCAGAGCTGGAATGGTAAACTTGTGTCGGACTCTGGAGAGCCTGGAGCTTGGATTCCATAATGAAATCCCTTTAGGGACTTTAGGGAGCTAGGTGGCGCGGTGAATAAAGCGATGGGTATAGAGACAGGAAGAGGGCTGAGTTCAAATCCGATCGCAGACACTAGCTGTGTGACACTGAGCAGATCACTTAACGCTGGTTTCCTCATCTATGAAATAAGTTAGAGAAGGAAATGGTAAACATTCCAGTATCATTTAATCGGACACTACTGCAACACTCCAGAGAGAAGACTAAAATGGAATTTGAACAGGCAAGTGACTTGATGAGATTAGTGTCTTAAGAAGATTAATTAATCGGGCAGTCACTATCTGTTATGAGTAAGAGAAGGAAGACTGGTGTGGGAACGAGGAAATTGGCAAAAGCAAAAAACAAACAAAGGAAGAATGAACAGGCTTGACTTCTGAGAATTGGTGTGAAAAGAAAATCACGTGTTCTCTTCCTCTTTTGTGGAGGACAGAATGATAGAATTTATAGGAGAGCATTTTGTCATCCATAAACCATTATGAGTAAATGAAAAAATATCATTTATGATTTGAGGTGCAAAAATGATAAATTAAAAGTTGTTTTGAGCCTGAGTTTGAAGAAATTCTAGTACCATCAACAAACAGGGAAATTAGGAAGGATAACCAATTTGGAAAAGAAGCTGAGGAAGAGAGGGCAAGGTTAGACTATGGACATTTATTAGAAGTGTTAGAAACACAGAATGTCAGAGTTGGAAGGAATGGTCAAGGTCAACTTAGTCTAATACCCTCATTCTACAGATGGAGTGGAGACAGGAATAGAAGCAAAATAACTTGCCCAAGGTAGTGGTAAGAGATATGACCAACACTCTGGTCTCAGTCCTTTTCGATGAGCACCCTGCCCAGTGCTTTTCCTGCTATGGAATAATGCTTCTTACTTCGTTGACACATTTTAATTTTTTTTAAAGGGAAGACCTCACATTTCTCCTTCAAAACCAAAATTATTTAAATATGTTAATATGTGTTTGTTTTCTTAACATCAGCATAAAGTGTATACTTGGAGCCATAGCAGTAGATGAGATCTTGAAGGCAAGCAAATTGAAAAAGAGAAGAAATGACATCTGAAGATTGAATCTTGGGGAATTCCGTCCTTTAGGAGGTGGAAGAAAAAGCTGAAAATACTGAAGAATGAAGGTTAACATATGCTGAAGTACTCATAGCCAGCACTCTTTTACGGTAAGCAAAGAATTGGAAACAAAGTGGGTGCTCATCAATTGGCAAAAAGCTGGAAAAAAAAAACCCATGTCATTTGAATGTAATGGAATGTTATTGTTCAGGGAGAATGAAGAATAAGAGGAATTCAGAGAAATATGGGAAGACTTGTATGAATCAATAATGCAGCCTGAAATAACCATAGCTAGGAGAATACCATGCATTACAATTTATGACTATGCAAAAGATCATTAAAAAGGAAACAAATGCTGAGTATTTGGGAAAGCAGTGAAAGTCACCTAAGAAGACAATGAAACAGACTGCCTTAGGCCAGGGAGGCTGAGAACCACTAGGACAAAAAGTATATACATTGTATGATTTAGTCACTGGATCAGACAGATGTTACTACTTAATTTTTTAGAGAAAAAGAATAAGGGGAAGATATGGAAAAGGTATTGTCAGAAAGGTGGGAGGAGAACTGGGAGAGTAATGTCACAGAATTCAAGAAAGGAGGAATCACATTGGTATGGCTAGATGGGAAGGGACTAGAGGTCCACAAAGACTCCTCACCCACCAACACACCCCAAGAAGACCCTGCAAGTGACCTGTAAGTAAGCACTAATTAAAGGGACTTTGACCATTCCATCAACTTGCCTGAAAAATTTCAATTAATTATGTTGTATTAACTGGAATTCTACCAATTGAAACATCATTTGGGTTGAAAAATGACTTTTTCTTTAAAAAAAAAAATGTTGGATTGATGCTGTTTATTTATTTATTTACTTTTGCACAATCGCTTTCCAATAACTCAATGCTAGAACTCTCCAAGAAAGAAAAGCAGTTCAGTGAAATCTACTGCATCTGACAACAAATGTAATATTCTGCTTCTGTAGTCTATCACCTAAATACCAAAAGGGGAGGAGGGTAGTGTGAACAAGTGTCTTTTCTTAAAATTCAACTAACAGTATGCTCCTAAGAGGTAGGGGGAGTATGGGTTGGATTACATGACTTCCTTTCCAACTCTTAAGACCTGACGAGTGTAAAGGAGAAAGGGTAATTCATATCTTAGTGAGAATGGGTGTAATTTGATCCCTTTACACTCCTAATATTAGGTCAGATAAATCCTACATTGTGGAATAGTTCAGATGCGGCAAGAGGTGAAAGGAGAGGTGCAAAAGGTAGTTTTGATGCATGAGATAGAGTGGACAAATCTTGAGGAGGGTGCTAATATAAGCAAACTAGAGGACAACCTGGGATGAAGGAGAGTGTGGCTGTCAGGAGGCTGGAAGAAGGAACCAGAAAAGGTATGAAGGCCTTCTTGGAGGGTCAGCCCTGATCCTTCCCTTCTTCCCCAGCTAGCAGGTGAGACACCACGCCTCCCTTCAGAAAACCAGACCCATAAAAGAGAAGCTTCATAGTCCATTGTCACGTCCTAGATAGTTCAAAGGTGGCAGGTAGGGGAGAAAAAGGGTATCATGAGCTGCTTCCTCAAGGATTTAAGTTTTTCTCTCACAGAGAATCCGGGGCTTCCAAGGGATTGGACAATTGCAAACAGAAACCATGCACAGAAGAATTTTTGGTCAGAGGCATGCCCAGAACCTGGGTGGGTGGATAGGGAGCTGGTGAAGAGAGTGACATCATCTCAGTCCACTCTTTGGGGAAGGGAAAATGTATGAGTCACTAGTCTGGTCTTTATCCAGGTCTGTTTTCCAGGAATGGATTTTTCCAGGCAAAGCATACATTGCTTTACATATATCCAAGGACTTAATAAACATTTGGTGAATGTGTGAATGAGTGAATATCTATTGTGGCATCTGCAAGCATCATGTTTCCAGTTCTGTGAGTGACATAGTCCTTATAGGTGCCTGGGGCTACCTTTGAAAAAGAATTCAAGCTTGCTGGCCAAGGCTAACACCAAGTTTCAAGATGCCTCGTAGCATGGTGTGTGAAAAGAGCTCTTCTGGATTTTTTCTGGACGGTCTTCTCTGTACATGAGAGACTTGGGTCAGAAGACCTGAAAGGTCCCTCTAAGTCTGTGATCTAAAAGGCCTGCACTGTGACAGACTACAGCTGAAGGTCTTCAAAGCAGGCAATTAAGGGAGAAGAGCATAGACCATAGCCTCCTGGTAGAATCTATTCACATCTGCCTCCTCTCTCCTGTTAACATATGTGTGTAGGTGCCCAGGCCTGAGATTCTTGGGTTTCTAGGCTGATTGTCTAGTCCACCACCCACTCCACTAAAGCCTTGTATGTAAAATTAGGATTATCTCTTCTCTCTTCTCCTGTCTCTGAAAGTAGAAAATATATTTTAAAAAAAATTCAGGTTTGGAAGCATGAGGCAAACAGGTTTTATTTCAGTAATAATATATTTTTCAAAGCTGGATCTTTATATGATAGAGCAGGTATGATAGCTTTTATAGAGGAGGAAACATACAGCTTAAGTGACTTGCTGAGGATCAATCAAAAAGCATTAATTTAGCACTTACTGTGTGTCAGGAACCATGCTAATCGATGTATAGAAATCAGGCTAGAAAGTGGCAAAAATGACACTGGACTCTATCCCTCCTTATTCTCTAGTCCAGTATTCTGAAAGAAGCTTCCAGGCTTCTGAAGGAGGAGAGGAAAGAGAGGAAACAGAATGGGTTTTTCAAGGTTAATGTGATGGACCTCCGCGCGCGCGTGTATATATGTGTGTGTGTGTGTGTGTGTGTGTCCAGAGTCAGGTCTAAAGCTTAATTTTACCCAGCTCCTGGGCCAAAATTTCTATGATCATTTCAGTCCAAAGAATAATTTATCCTCGAACAACAGCTATACCACTTAAAGCAGAACCTTATATTATAATACTTGCCACCATGATTTCTACACTCGTCAATGTATTTGTTAATTAACTATTCTACTGGGAATGACCTCTTGTCAAATTAAAATATTACATCCAATGCAATCAAAAAGGATTTATTAATTGCAATGTGCAAGGCATTGTGCTAGCAAGGCCAGCAGAAACAAACAAAAAAACCAAATCAAAACAACAAAAGACAGCCCCTGAGCTTAAGCAAGGGCATGTCCCAAGAACGTGCCTTTTCCTTTCTCTTTGCCTTTGCTTATTTTGTTTCCTATTCCCAAAAAGTCCTCCCTCACCTTTTCACCTGTGGAACTTCCAACTATCTTTTAAAGTCCAATTCGTACGTCACCCTTTTCCTGGAGTTTTCCCAGATCTTCTCCCACTCAATCCATTTACTGTGAAACAATAAATTTTCCCCGATAACCTTTGTTACACCCTTTAATAAAAACCCAATCAACAAACAAAAAGGCATTGTGCTAGGGGGTGGGGGGGATGAAGACCAAAGCTAAATAAATCCCTGCTCTCCAGAATTTGTTTTCTGTAGGCGGGATGCAACACATGCATAGATAAATACATACAAAAAGGAAGTTCATAGATGGAAACTCAGAGGTCTTTAGGTTGTTTTCTCTCATTTTACAGAGCAGGAAATTGAGACCTGGGGAGATTAAGTGACTACAAGTTTATACAGGTAAGCAAGTACCCGAGAAAGGACTTGAACCCAGATGCTCTGACTCCAGGGTCAAAACTCTGTTGGATGAGGGAAGGCATGGATAGTGAACACATACAGGAACTGTATGAACACAAGGACAAAACATTCTTTACCCAAAGAAAGACAGATCTAAATAACTGGAGAAATGTGAATTGTTCATGGGTAGGCTGAGTCAATATAACAAATCCTACCTGAATTAATTTTTAGTGCCTAAATTAATTATTAAAATTTAGTGCCTACATTTAATTATTTAGTGCCGTACCAATCCAACCACCCAAAGAATTACTTTATAGAGCTAGAAAAAAATAACAATTCACCTGGAGGAAAAAAAGTCAAGAAAGTCAAGGGAATCTATGAAAAAAAATGTTAAGGAAGGGGGGCCTAAGCAGTAGTAGGTCTCTAACTATACTACAAAGCTATAATCATCAAAACAATTTGGTATGAATAAGAAATGGGCTAACAGATTAGTTAAGTAATATACAGAAATGAGCACAGTAATCTAGAGTTTGATAAACCCCAAGATCCCAACTACTGAGACAAGAATTCACTATTTGGCAAAAACTGCTGAGAAAACTGGAAAATAGCGATCTAGCAAAGAACCCCAATAAGGAGCAGCCAGACAGGCAAGGCAGGAAGGGATTCAGGAGAGCAGTCACAGAAGCCAAGGGAGGAAAGAGTCTCAGCAGTATCAAATGCAGCAGAAAGGTTAGGAGGCTAATAGATTTTGCAGTTGAGTGAACAAGAAAAGCATTTATTGATCATTTATGTGTGAGGCAATGTGCTAAGCTTTGGGGATACAAAAAGAGGCAAAAAGACAATATCTGTCCCCATGGAGTTCATTATCTAATAATGACAGTGAGTTCTTTGAGGGCAGAGATTATCTCGTTTTGTTTTGTGTGGCATCCCCAACACTTGGCAAAGTGCCTCATACATAATAAGTGATTAACATATGTTTATAGACTGACTGACTGAAGTCAAGAAGACCCGAATTCAAATTCAGGGGACTCTGCAAGTCGCTTAACCTCGATTTACCTTGGTTTCCTCATCTGTGAAAAGGGGGTAATGCTAGCACCTACCTTCCAGGGTTATAATAATTATAATATAATATAATAATATTAATCTATTACTCAGATAATAATTATAGCATAGTGCTTGGCACAGAGTAAGGGCTACATGAGGATTAACTACTATCATTGAGTATTGCTGTGCATTATAGTCGTGAAGAGAACCAGATCTTATCGAAACTATCTTTCCCACCTTCTAGGTCTTCTGTCTGGGCTAGATAAATGTGTGTTGAATTGAGGGATAAAGACCTAAGAAGAACCTCAAACTAGGGTTAATTGGCTAATTATCATTTCAAAGGACATCGATAAGGGGAAAAAACAAAGAAGCTAGTAGCTGGGGATGGGGGAAGCTGTATAAGAACAGGAGTTTGTTTGCACAATTTCCAATTGACTGACCCTGCAGGCCTTTCGCTTTCCTCACCCCTTCTCACCTTTCTCCTCTTTCCCCCTCACTCTCAGTGGTTGTATGGCAGTAGAATGCTGGTTCCTGGGTTTCACCCATGTCTTTTCTTTTTAGGATAGCTTCTTATTGTCTCCACTGGGCCCAACCCTGGCACTAGAACTTTTTGTCCACTGGAGTTGTAGCTTTCAAGAGGACTGGTCCAGGAATGGGAGTGAATAGTAGACAGAAAGTGTTCATGGAGATATTTTGGGTTGCATGACCAGAACTTTGTGGGCAGAGGGTTACTGGGCCTTTTTTTGCACTTGCCACAGAAATAAATAGAGTTGGTTCCTACTAGTTCTACTGTCTCTTACTTTAGCAAAGTTAAAAACACCCCAAAATGTCAAATTTTTCACCCTGCAGTGATTATTAATAGCTCATCAAGCCTTCATTAAGCACCTAATATACACCAGACACAATACTAAGCACTGGGGACACAAAGACAAAACAAAACAAAAAAGTCCCTGATCTCAGCTTACATTTTAATGAAGGGCATGGAGAGAGAGAGAACATGCACATACATAAACATCTATAAAATATATACGGCAGTTAGGTGACAGATAGAGCACTGGGCCTGAGTGACCTGGGGCAGGTCACTCTTTGCCTCAGTTTTTCCATCAGTAAAATGAGCTGGAGAAGGAAATGGAAAACTACTCTAGTATCCTCACCAAGAAAACGTCAAATAGGGTCACGAAGAGTCTTGACACAACTGAACCACAAATAAAATATATAAAAAGGAATACAAGTAGTACTAGGGAAAAGAGCACTAGCAACTGAGGGATCAGGAAAAATTCTTGTAGATGGCGGTACTTTAGCTGAGGAAACCAATAGTGGAGGTGAGGAAGGACGGTTTCCCAGGAAAAGGACACAATTGGTGCAACAAAGAGAAGGAGAGGTGGATGGAATGAAAGAGTAGGGTATCGTGGTTGGATCATGGAGGGGAGGATTAGGTAGACAGACTGGAAGAGGTTTATCAAATTAGTTTAGTATCTCCAGCACTTAGCACAGCGTCTCTTACATAATAGATGATTAATAAGTGTTTATTGACTGACTAGGTGGTGCAGAGATCAGCTTTAAATACCAAATAGACGAGTTTATCCTTGATCTTAAAAGTAACGCCACCTCCCCACCCCCACCCCTGACTGAGGCCTGTCCAATGTTTAGGGCACTTTAGCAGGTAAGTGGAGGATGGCTTTGAGTAGGGGGTGGGTATAGGAGGGACTTGAGGAAAGGAGAGCAATTAGGAATCTGTTGCAATCGTCCAGTTAAGAGGCGATGAGGGGCTGAACCCAGGTGGTGGTCTTGTGAATGAAAAGGCTAGATATGAGAGATATGAAAAGAAAAAGACAAGATTTAACAATGGATTGGATATGTGGGGTAAGTAAAGGATGACACCAAGTTTGTAAACCTGGATGACTGGGATAATATATGTAAAGGGCTTTGGAAATACAGCAGGCGTTGCAGTGGATAGAGTGTTGGACCTGGAGCTGGGAAGACATGAATTCAAATGTGACCTCAGATACTTACTAATTGTATGACCATGGGCAAGTTGCTTAACTTTTGCCTGTCTTAGTTTCCTTGTCTGTAAAATGGAGATAATTAGTACCTACTTCCTAGAGTTGTTGTGAGGATCAAATGAGATAACATTTATTTCAAATATTAAAACATTATATAAATGCCAGATATCTCAAATGGGCAGCTAGGTGGTGCCATAGTGCAGAGTGCTGGGCCTGGAGTCAGGAAGACTCATCTTCGTGAGTTCAAATCTGGTCTTAGACACTTCCTAGCTGTGCGACTCGGCAAGTCACTTAACCCTGTTTGCCTCAGTTTCCTCATCTCTAAAGTTAGTTGGAGAAGGAAATGGAAAACTCTTCTAGCATCTTTATCAAGAGAACCCCAAATGGGTTCATACAAATTTGGACATGACCAAATCACAACAACAAAAATTACCTAAATCAGTGATGGTGATGATAATGCTATTTACACACTCTGAGACTTCAGAATTCTACATGTCTACATTGGCAGGTAGGTGCTAATGATAATAAAGATTTAGATAGGGAGAGGATAGTGAGGTCATCTAGTCTGACTCACTTATTTTTCAAGTAAAGAAAATGAGAACCGCAAATGTGAAGTGAGTTGCCTAAGGTCAAACAGGTAGAACTGGGAGCATGAGTGTTAGTCATATCATTATAGAGGCAGCATGATGCAATGGAAAGAACACCTTTGGTATCAGAGGACCTGGGTTCAAATCCTAAGTCCTTTACTTACCGCCTTTGTGACCTTGGACAAAGCACTTGATCTCCTTGGTCTCAGTTTTTAAATTTGTGAAATAACGGCATTGGACTTGATGAAATCTAAACTTAGGGCAGAATTAAGTTGGCTTGTTTATGGTTGCAGAATCAATATGTTTCAGAGGAAGACTTGAGCCTAGGTCTTTCTGACTCCTCTTTGGGCTGTCTATCCCTTTTGCCACTCATTTATTTGGGCATAATATAAAAAAATCATATTGTAAAGTAGCATGACACAGAGATGTTTTTGGATGCAGAGAGGTTGTTGTTCATTCGTTTTCAATTGTGTCCAAGGCTTTGAGACCCCATTTGAGGTTTTTTTGGCAGAGATACTGGAGTAGTTTGACATTTCCTTCTTCAGCTCATTTTACAGATGAGAAAACTGAGGCAAGCCAGATTAAGTGACTTGCTTAGGGTTACACAGTTTGTAAGTGTCTGAGGCCAGATTTGAATAAAGAAGACTTCAGGCCTAGCACTCCGTACACTTCACCACTTGGCTACAGAACGACTGGGACTCAAATCCCTGATGGTACATATTGGTGTGTGACATTGGGCAAATATACCAGTGAAATTATTTAAGCCATTAAGGTAAGTTCAGTTGCCATCCCAAGGAAATGAAAGCAGGAAAGAAATAGGATCTTAGGTGTGGAAATTATCTTAGAGCTCAATAAATACATTTAAAATTATTTGCTGTTATTAAATAGTTTTACATGCACTAATTTAAAAAATCAATGACTCATCTTGTAATTAGTCTCCTCCCCCTACTCATCTTTCCTCCTCATAGCCATTCTTTCTTTTTAAATTTTATTTATATTTTTATGTTTTTACATCACAGTTATTTCAGGACTCCCACCCCCATTAAACCCTCCCTTGTAACAAAAGAAAGAAACAAGTTAAGCAAAAATACTCCATAAATGAGTTACATTTTTAAATCTCCCAAACACCCATTAAGAGTCTGGTCATGTAAATAACTTACTGCCCTAGTAGTCCTCCACCTTTCTGCCATCCGGTAGTACTATTACCTCTGATCCATTCTGCATGCTGAAGTCAGGTGGGTCTTCTTATATAACACTACCTACACAGAAACATTCAGTATCTCCCAACTGCCTATACCAGTGAACTGGAAACAACTAGTAGATCACAATATTTACCAAGCCTTTACCATTGCCACATGCCTTATCTGATGTTCCCAGTCTCTGAAGCAGGGAGGGGATGGATGGAGACTAAGAAAGCTGGTGGCAGTGCCTCACTCCTTAGTTGCTCTCCTCATCATCACTGTTAGCATTCCCCATGCCTAACCTCAATGATCACAGGGCTTTGGGGAAACAAGGACACCTTCTTGAAAAGGTTGCGGGGCTCTGGCTTAACAGAATAGAGATGAAGCACCTTTGCTCCTCCTATCTTTTCAACCTCATCACTCTCTACTCTTCTTCGTCAGTGAGCCCTCCCTCCACCATATCTAGATGGACTCCTACTTCTCTTTCAGGCTTTCCCTTACCACTCTAGATTACAGTGATATCCCCCTCCAGTTAACTACTAAGGCAATCTTGTTGTCCACATCACTTGCTTGGCTTGATGCCTTAAACTGTTAGGTTATTGTGTGTTGTTGTTATTTGATATGTCCTGATTCATTAGTCAGCCATTCAATGATTCAGCAATTATTCACTCAATATTTACTGGGTGCAAGGCACTTTACTGGGTACAGAGAATTGTAAGGTGAGATCTCTGATCTCAGGAAGCTATGCTATAATAGACAATACCATTAGAACTGTAACTAAGGCAGGGCAATTAGGACTTTCCCAGGACAAGGATATGGGTGCTTCTTTGGGAAAGGGAAGACATATTTTTCCCCACAGCAATCTGATATCCCAAAGCCCTGATTTTCATTGTCCTCTATCAGACCAGTACTTTTAAGCCCTGTATGTCTCTGCTTCCTTACCTTGAGGTATGACATCGATCAGCCATCCCTAGAGTCCTATCACCAAAGCACATCTTTCCTGTGGAAAGAGGAGATGGTGCCACCATCTCTCCTCATGCCCCCAGTGGTGTGACCTAGACTTTCTAAGGTACTGATTGTGCCTTCTCCTTTCATTGCAAAGGGACTGCCAACCAAGTCTCTCTACCTCTCCTCCCAAATACACAACAGCATCAACAATCTATTTTTTTTTTTACCTTAGGTGGAATAATCCCTACTTAGAGTTCTGGGTATGAGTCATAGATTTATTTTTTTTAAGCTGAAAAGAATCTTAGGGATCATCTAGTCCAATTCCTTTATTTTACAAAGAGTAGTTAATTTTTCCCTGAAGTAACTTGCTCAATGTCACATCAAAAAGCCAGAATTTGAACCCAGATCCATCCCTATTTTCATAGCCTCTCAATATCTCATCTTTGCACCTTATAGGAGTAGGCAATTCATGTTACAGAATGACTGATCTGAATTAGGGGGACAGAGACGTAAGTATGTAAGATCAAAGGATGCCAAGGTAAATGAGGCTGAACCCTCTTAATAATAGCTGATGATACAGTTACAAGGTTTGCAAAGAGCTTTAGCAACATTAGCTCAGTTGGTCCCAAAGTAACACTGTGAGATAGTTGCTACGATTAGTTCCACTTTTAAGAATGAGGAAACTGAAGATCAGAGAATTCAAGGGACTTGCCCAGGGTCACACAGGGAGTTTATATCCACCCCCATTGCTTCTCTCTCACATATACATATATATGTACATATATACACACACATATAGATATACATACATGCAAACATTCGTATATATTATATACGTATATCCATGTGTGCGTGTATATAATCCTGTCTAGCAGTAATTATTTTATTAAGCACCTACGTGTCAGTCACTGGATACAAAGGCACAAAGAAAACACGAATGGTCCCTGGCCTCAAGGAGTTTCCATTCTGCTGACCGGCTCCCTTGGCTTCCTTCCTCCACTTAGCACAAAGGGGAAACTCCGAGGCCAGACCACGCCCAGCTTCTAGAAGGACTAAAGAGCTCCGTCGCTTCCTCCGCGCGGCGTGGGCGTTCGAGCACGGAGATAAAAAGTCCGCGGATCCGCTCTACTCTCGCTTTGCTGGCTCCTGCGCAGCTGTCAAACCAACGGTGACAAGTGGTGGGCTAGAGCTGACTGCGCAGACGCGGAGCTACTTAGGCCCGACTAGACTGTGGCTTGTACGCGGGTGTGTGGAAAGGGCTCCTAGCTCCTAGCCCTGGCCTGGCGGCGGTGAGGACCCAGCCGGGCATGGGGAGCCGCGGCAGGGCGCGGAGGAGGCGCAGGCCCTGCTTCGGGACCCAGGCCCTGTGGCCGAGCGCGGCCTCCCTCCCACCCCACCCCCATTCGCCGGTCGCACCCCGAGCCGGTCGGACCCCGGAGGCCCCCCCCACCCCCAGCCGCGCTGTCTGGGCCCCGTTACCTCCTCCCCAGTTACCCTTCTCGCCCTAGTGCCCACAGCCCAGGGGGCGCCCAACTGCCACGAAGCCTAGCTCCGTACCCCTGCCCGCCCCAGACCCCGCTCCCAGAGCCCCGGATTCGGGGCTGCCTCCGATCCCTATGCCCTCTCCCCATGCGGTTCCCAGAGGACAAGAGCCTCGCCTGTGCCCCGACCTGCCCTCAGTGCCCCCTATCCCTGTGCTACAGAGATCCTGCTCCCTCAGAACCCCTACCAGAGCAGGTTCAACCCCAGTGTCCTTCACTGTCCCAAAGCCAGTCCCCAGTTAACAGTCCTTCAGAGCCCCCCACTTAATCCAGAATCTGGTCCCAGTGCCCACCTCTAGTCTCCCTGCTTGGCTCAGAATATCTTCCCTCCCCAGCCTCCCCTACCCAGAGCTTCTTCCCTGCTCATCTGGACCCCAGTTCCCCTGCCTGTCCTAGAGTGTCTGCTCAGTGTCTTCCCAGAACCCCTTCACAGTTTGTGCCAGAAGATCTACCTGCCCCATGTGTCCCCCTTCAGAGGGCCTGCCTGCCCCAGGGCCCAACCTGTGCCCTTGCCTGCCTAGAATCACCCTCCTCCCCAGTGCCCAGTTTCAGAGCCCTCAATGTCCCTGGGCACCCATTCAGTGTCCATCTCCAGAACTTCTGCCCACCACCATGTCCCTGCCTGCCCCAAATGCTCATCCCCAAAAACCCTGCCTGTCCCAGGGCCCAACCCCTGTGTCTTTGCCAGCTCCCAGTAACGAGCATTTCTTAGCCCTTCCCCATCCCAGATCCTGGTCCCAATATCCATTCCCAATGTCCCTGATCACAAGAGCCCTTGTTTTCCTGAATGCCCTCCTCAGTGCTCTTTCCTTCTCCATTGCCCACCACCAGTGCCCCTGCCAGTCCTAGGTCCCGGTCACAAGTGCCCATTCCCAGCACTCTTGCCTGCCACAGAATCCAACCCCAGTCCTCACTCCAGGAGCTGATCCCAGTGCCCTCCCCTGTGTCCCTGCTAACCCCAGAGATGGGCCCCTGCCCACCCCAGAGCCTAGTTTCAGTACCCCTAAAGATCCTGCCTGTTCCAGAACCTACTTCTAGTGCTTACTCTAAGAACTTTGCCTGCTCCAGTGCCCACTCTAGTGCCTCTGACTGCTCCAAGGTCGCCTCCAGTTCCGAAAGTTTGGCCCCACTGCCCACCTTCACTGTCTCTATGTACCTCAGAGCCTTTGCCCTCCTCAGAGCTAAATCCCAGTGACCCTGTCAGTACCAGGACCTGCCCCCAGTGCTGAAACCCCACAGCTTCTGCCTGTCTCAGAGCCCAAGGCCTACCTGTCCACTGTCAGTACCCCTATTTACCCTAGTAGCCCTGACTGTCACAAGGCCCCCTCATGGTGCCCACCCTTTGAGACTTCCATCCCAGAGCCTTGTCCCAGTACTTACTTGCAGTATTTTTTGTTGCACCAAGGCCTGTACCCTGAGACCTGGGGTGTAGGGTGTGTTCAGGGATGACCAGTACCTTTAGTGTGATGGCTGCTGAGCCCTTTTCAGGGCTCTTTCCACCTTTGGTGTCCACCTGTTCCACCTAACTCTCACCTGTGGCTCCAAGAAGCTGCAGCATGTGCAGCAACCACACCCTGGTAAACCGTTTGGGCCAAACCAGGTTGAGGGTAGCCAAGGGGTCTCAAACCCATTGGTGAGCTAGGGGGCTGTCTCCCCAAGCATATGAAGACTTCATCTGGTAGAATGGGCGGATGAGAACAATTTGTTCCAACGGTCATGAAGGCAGATGAAGCAAGTGATGTGAAGCGCTTGGTTAGATACTGCAGATGCCAAGGTCATCTACTGCATCCTGAGCCATCACCAGCCATCTTGACTCTGTCCTGCCACTGGACTATGATGACTCAGGAGGAGAGAGTGAGGCTGAAGACTTTGTGTGGCTCTGCCTCACTTAAATCAAATTTACACACGAATCAAAAGACCCTGAGACCCTGTCCTCCCCAGAGGCTGTGCCTGCCCTATAGCCTGTCCTCAGGTTTCCTTCCTTCCACAGAGCTGGGCCTTTGTGCCCTTGGCTGTGTTATGATCCGCTCCTAATATCCCTGCCTGCTGCAGAAGCCCTGTGTCTCAGAGCCTACCCCCAGTGCCCAAATCTAGAGCCCCTACCCACCCCAGAGCTTGGTCCCAGTGTCCCTGCCTTTCCCAGTTCCCTTGCCTGCCCCATGGATAACCTCCAGTGAACCTAACTCTGTCCGACACAGGATCCACTCTGATCTCATCCCTCCCTAGTGCCATTCCCTAGATTGCCTGGCTGCCCTAGGCCCCACTCCCTTTCCCCTGACTCTCCCACTGTTCACCCCCAATCCTTGTCTTTCTGAGTTCCTGCCTTTCTGAGGGCCCACCCCCAGTGCTCCATCTTGTCCCCAGGACCCCTTTCTTCCTTAGTGCCTCTGCGTGCTTTATAGCCCGACTCCAGAACCCCTGCTGCCAGCATCTGTTCACCTCATAACTTTCTGCCTGCTCCAGTGCCCCCACCCTAGTACCCATGACTGCTCTAGGACCAAAGACTTGTCCTGTCCCAGAAGCAGCCCTGCCTCTCAGGTCCCCACCCCCAATGCAAGCCTCCAGAGCACCTGCTCATCTGAGAGATTGATCCCAGTGGATGACTTCCACTGCCCATGCCCACCCCAGAGCACCTTATCTTCTCAGTGACCACCCCCAAGAGCTAGGACACAGTACCCCTTCCTGCCCTAGATTCTAACCCCATTGGTCTGCTGCAGAGTCCCTGTCTGCCCCAGAGCCTAGTCCCAGGAACCACCACCAGAATGCTTGCCTGCCCCAGAAACCACTTGCAAAGACTTCCTTCCCAGGGGCCCACCCTGCCCAAGGCTCAGCTCTCAGTGCCCACCCACAGAACCTTCTCATCCCAGAGCCTGGTCACATTGCCTATTCTGCCCCAGGATCCATTGCCTACTCAAAAACCCAGTCCCATTGTTCATTCTCAGTGCTCCTACCAGTCTCAGAGCTCCTCCACTCCCCAGTGGCCACACTGTCTGCTTTTCCCTAGTGCTACCCCTAGACCTTGTGTCTGGTCCTCATGCACACCACCAGAGCCCTTGTTCACCCCAGAACTCTAACATTTCCCAGTGCCCCTGCCTATCTAAAGCCCACTCCTAGGATCCCTGCCCACTACAGAGCCTGGTCTTAGGGCCCTTCACCAATGGAACTGCCTGCTCTAGAACCTGATCTCATCATCACCCACTGAGAATCTGCCTGGGCCACAGCCAGGACCTAGAGCACCTGCCTGCCACAGAGACCAGTTCTGTCAGAACTCACCTCTATCCTATCCCTAGGGCTCCCCAACCTACAATCTGGTTCCAGTAACTGTCCCAAACACCTGCATGTGTCAGTAACCACCTCCAGTGATCCCACCTCCCTCTGGAGGCCTTACCTGCACAAAGATCACCCTCAGCATAGCCTGGTCCCAGGACCCACTCCCAGAGGCCCTTCCTATGACAGAGCCTAGTTTCAGTGCCCTTGTCCACTCCAGATCCTGGTCCAACTGCCTACCCACAGTTTCCACTCATAGAAACTTTGCCCACCCTAAAACTTAGTTCCAGTGACCAATTCTAGTGCCTTGACTTCTTCAGGTCCCATACCCTCCCTAGGGTCAATCTCCAGAGCCCTTTCCTGCCCCCAAGAGGTTGATCTCAGCTATTACTCCTCTCTGCTCACCCATGGTGCCCCTGCCTGTCCAAGAGGTTATTTGCTCCAGACCCTACCTCCAGAATCTTCACAAGTGCTCCTCCATGCCCCAGGGCCTAACCAGAGTGCATACCTCCAGAAGATCTACCTGCCCCAGAGCCCACTCCAACACCCACCCCTAGAATCCCTGCCCACTACAAAGCCTAGTCCCAGTGACAACTCCCCAGAGCCTTTGCCAATTCTGGCTACCCAGCCTACTCCACAAGCCTGATCCCACTGACTACTATTGGAATCTGCCTACCTCAGAACCAGAACTTAGTGTCCTTGCTTGCCTTAGGAGCCCATTCTTAGTGCCTTTGTCTGCTGCAGAAGCTCCCTGTGGTACCCACTCCTATAGCCCCTGCCTATCTCAGAACCCCACTCCAGTGTCTATTCCTAGAACCACTGCTTACTTCAAAATATGGTCCCAGTGATTAACCCCTAACACCTCTGACTTTCTCATTTTCTTTGCCTACTCCAGAGGTCTTGCCCTCATCAGGGCCTGCCTCCAGTGCCCAGACTCAGTGCTTGGTCCCAGTGCACACCTCCAGAGCCCTTGCCTGCTCTAGGGAAGGTCTCCATTGTCCTTGCCTGACCCTAGTGCCCAACCCCAGAAACTCTGACCATAACAAAGCCCAGTCCCAGTCCCCTTGTTCTTAGTGCCCTTGTCTACTGTCGTGTCCTCATCCCAGTGTCCGCTGCTGTGCCCCTGCCTGTCCTAATGACCACCTCCAGAGTTCATCCACAAAGCCTGATCTTGGTGTCTACCACCAAGGCCTTTGCATACTCCAGAGCTCCTGCATTCTCTAGTACCTATCCTCTGTGCCCCTGTCTGCTCAGAGCCCACCCTTCATTGTCCCTGCCAATCCTTATACCCACTGCAGACCACCTTCTTTGTCCTAAAACCTGATCCCAGTGACCACCCCCAAAAGTTTGCCAGCCCCAGAGCTGTGACCTAGTGCCACAACTTGCCTTAGGGCCCACCACAATGACCCTGCCTGCTGTAGAGGCCATCCACAGTTCCCATCCCTAGATTTCTTCTTTAGCTCAAATCTTAGCCCCAGATGCCCTGTCTACCTCTTGAGCCACTATCCACCTGTGAACCTGCCCCCTGTGCCCCAACATATGCTAGAGACTGACTTCAGTACACACTTCCAGACCCCTCAGTTGTCCTAGAGCATGATCCAAATGCTCATACATATCCCAGGGTCCAACCCTAATGCCCATCTCCAGAACTCCTGCCCAATTCCAAGCCTGATTCCAGGGCTCACTCCCAAAGACTACCCTGCCTAATCTGGTCCCAGAATTTGTTTCTAGTGCCCTTGTCCACTACAGTGTCCCTGCCTTCCCCAGTGT
Organism: Potorous gilbertii; assembly: GCA_028658325.1. Lineage (NCBI taxonomy): Eukaryota > Metazoa > Chordata > Mammalia > Diprotodontia > Potoroidae > Potorous > Potorous gilbertii. The sequence continues at coordinate 264,957,583 of CM053769.1, read as the reverse complement.
TTACCTCAGATATCCTGCATGCCTTGGTGCCTCTTCCTAGCCCAGCACTCATTCCCGAGAGCCTGGCCTCACTGCCCATCACCAGGACATTTGCTCACTCCAGAGCCCTTGCACTGCCTATGACCCATCAGCCTGAGAGCTCTGCCTGCATGGTTCATCTCTAGAGTCTTTGCCCACTCATTCCCCAGAGCCCCTGTCTTCTCCAGTTTCCATGATGAGCCCAGTAGTCTTTCCTGTCTGAGAGCCCACTGCCTTCAAAGCCTATCCCCAGCACCCACACCCATTGTCCTTGCTTGTATCAGACCCCCCATGTCCCTGCCTTTCCAAGAGTCATCCACTATTGCCTAACACCAAAGCCCATGTCCTCTCCTAAACCTTTGTCTGTCCCAGGGCTTGTCCCTGGTGCCCATCCTTGGGGCTCTGCCTGATCCAGAGCCTAATCCCAGTAGACCACTGCCCAAATGCTTGTCTGCCCCAGTGTTGGGACCTCGTGCCCCTGTTTGCCCCAGGCACCCCACAATACTTTGGTCTCTGCAGAGGCCACCTGTAGTAACCACCCCCAGCTCCCATCTTCACCCCAAAGTCAACTATAATTCATCTCCTGACTCCCCTGGTGTCTACCCCTAGAATTACTGCTCACTCCAAAGCCTAGTTTCAGTGATCACCTCCCACCCTCTCCAGATTCTCTACCTTCTCCAGTCCCCTTGCCTACCCCAGAACCTACCTCCAAGTGATCCTGCCTCCATAAGGTCTAGCCTGTCCCAGGGCCTACCCCAGTGCCTCTCTATGCACCAGGGCCTGACCCCAACACTCAACTCTAGAGGCCCTGCCAGCCCCAGAGCTCACTCCCAGTACCCACCCCAAAATCCCTGCCCAGCCCAAAGTTTGGTCCCAGTTTCTACCCTCCCAGACCACCTGCCTTCTCCAGTTCCACTGCCTTCCTCAGTCCTCTTCTAGTGCCATCTCCAGAAGTTCTGCCCACCTCAGAGCTAGATCTCAGGGCCTTGACCTCCCCGGCGCTTCTGTCTTCCCTAGAGTCCTTGCCTGCTCCAGTGTCCATCCCTTCTTCCCACCCCATAGAAACCCTGCCTTTCCCAGAGCCCCTCCAGTGACTTTGCCTGTTCAAGGGCTATCTTCTAGTGCCCACCCCCAGAGCCCCTGCCCACTATGATCCACCCCCTGTGCCCACCTCCACAGCCCTTGCCCAACCCAGAGCCTAGTCACAGTGCTGAATACCAGGGCCCTTGCCCGTGTAAAAGTTCCTACCGTCCCAGTTCTCATCTTCAGTGTCTCTGCCTCCCCTAGAGTCAAAGCTAATACTCCTAATTGCCCCAGGACCCTCTGCCAATGCTCCTGACTGTCCCAGAGGCCTTGCCTGCCCCAGTACTCTCTCCCTGCTCAAGTCAAAGCTTTGTCTCAGTAACCACCTCCCAGAACCCCTGCCTTTTCCAATTTCTCTGCCCACTACCTCTAGTGACCTTATCTGCCCCAGAGGCCTTGCCTGTCACAGAACTCACCCCCAGAACCTAGCTCTAAAGTCACTGCCCACACTGAGTCTGATTCTAGTGCACATCCCCAGAGCCTGGTGTGCCTCATAGCCCTTCTAGTGTCCTTGCATTCTTAAGAGCCATCCTCTAGGGCCTAGCCCCCAGACCCATGCTTTCCCCCTTTTACCTACCCCAAAGGCACTGCCTGCCTCAGGGTATACCCCCAGAGCCCCTGCCTGTCCCACAGTCCACCCCTAGTACTTCTTTATTCCTAAGAGCCACCCTCTAGTGCTGAGCTCCTAAGCCTAGACTTTCCCATCTCTGAGCCTGGCCCCAGTAAACACTCCCAGAGCACTGTCTACCCTAGAGGTTATGCCTGCACAAGGGTCTGCCCCCAGTGCCCCTGCCTATCCTGTTCTCAGTACCTCCCTCTAGAGTCCCTGCATGCCCCAGATCCCACTGCCAGAGCCCCTACCTGCCCCAGAGTGGGGCCCCAATCTTCTCCTGGCCCCAGATCCCATCTCTGTCCATCCCAGGCAGCCAGCCTCTCCAAGTCCCCTTCTGTCTAGGACAGCATTGACCCTGCCCCCACCCCAAGTCTACCACCTGACCACCTTATAAACACCTGTCAGGTCCAGATTGTACTTCACCCCTTCCCTGCCCTGAACAGTCCTACCCCACTTTCTGGCCCTGGGAAACATTGCCCCTTCTCCCCTTGCCTAGCCCAGCCTCCCTGATTTACTCACTTTCTGCTTGGTTTGGGGAGGCCCTCCCCTCCAACCCGCACCCAGATAACCTTGCACCTGGCCTCCTGACCCTCCCTCCTCCTCAGGCCCTGGGTTCTTTGCACCCCAACCCTGATCTCTGCCCCTTCTGTGATTCAGGGTGCCTTCTTCCCAGCCCCTATTCTGTTGTTTCCTTTCTGCCATTCACCCACCCCAGGACCCCAGCTCCCCTGTCATCCCATCTCCTATATAAATCTCTAACACCAATCCAATGGAACTCTTAGACCTTATACTCTTCCCAATGCAAACCCCCAATGACCCCTCCCGCTTCACTGCCCCTCTGCTTGGCTCTAGCAGCTGCCAGACCCACTCTTTCCTCCAGGTCATTCATTCCTCCATAGACTCAATCCCCTTTACCCCCATCTCAGATTTTTTTTAGCACTGACCCAGGATACCTTCTTCCCCCCTCCTCCATCTGTCCTCAGCCCCTATCTTCATTTCTTTCTGCCACACACAAGGCTTTCTCTAGCCTCCTTTCCTCCTGCATCTGAGTACTATCTCTGTATTGAGTACTGTACTGTACTAGTCTCCTAAGCCTTACGTAAAAGTGCTCCAGCCCCTATCTCTAGACTTTCTTCCAATACTGATTCAAGGTATCCCCAGTTCCATTCCCCCCAGCTCCAATTTATGCTTCCTTCTGTTCCAATCCAAGGCAACCCCACACCTCCATTTTAGCTCCATTCTCCAACACTGACTCATGATCCTCTGCTTCCTCCCTGTGTCCTCTCTGCTTCCTCAGCTTGCGCTCTCCAAAGCCTATGGTTCTCTTCTTCCTGCCCCTAGAACTATTATCTTCCTACCTTTGACAAATCTTGCTTTTATTCTAACTTCAGTAACTTACCCTTTGTTGTACCCTGCTGCCTGCTGTGTCTCCTATAATTGAGCTGCCATAGCATCCCAGGTGGAAGCTCCCCTTGGAGAGAAGGGGATGCTCAGGATGAACCACTGAGGGTAAATTGGGGTAAGTAGTGCCCTTTGATCTCAGACCCTAGGAGACATGACTTATTATCCTGTGAACTCTTGGGTAGCTTAGGGTTTGGGTCTGAATTGTATTTCCAGGGTAATCAGAGATCTTCCCCTTTTCTAACCTATCTTATTTAGCCAGATAGGACTGGTTCCACTGTTCAAGACCATTAGTGTGGGTGAAGAAGTCCTAGAGGTTTTTATCCTGGTTTACTAGGAATTCCAGACAGACAAAATGTTTGGATAAGATCCTGAATCTTGGTCCAAGTCACACCTATTTCATACCATTTTACCCCTGCCCCTTCCTGCACTTCTTTGGGTTCCCTAGTGGTAAGAGATCTATCTATGCAGCATCAGTTTCTTTTTAAAGGCATAGTCTGCTGTATGAACTGGGACAGCATAATACTTTCTGCCTGCTGGATATGCAGGCAAGTTTTGTTTCTCCCATGGCTTCAACTCCTGTGTGAAATTCTTCCGTCTGCTTCCCTGCTCTCTGGACCCAGAGAATGGCAGAAGCACCTAAGGAAAGGTATAAGGTGTCCAAAGCTGGAGCAACCCTCTATGAAGTACTGGAGCTGCCTCCAAGAGCAAAACCTGAAGAGATCAGGAAAGCCTACAGGTCTGCACTTAAGCTCTCCTGTCAAGCCTCTTGTATCCCCAAACCTTAGCCCATAAGTCCCACTTGTCACCCCCCATTTTCAAATTACTTGACCCTCCCATTGAGACCAGAGGAAGACAGAAATCCCCTTGTCATTGTGGATCAAGGAAAAGAGGTTTTCCTGCTTTCCTTGTTACTGAATCTTAAAATGTCTACATTCCTCCCATGCTGTCTCTATCCCCTATAATCCATTCATCTTACTTTCCCCTCTTCAATTTGGGCTTGTTGCTCCTCTTTGTGCCCTCCTTCATGGGCAATGGCTGGTAGAAAATTGGCACTGAAGTACCACCCAGACAAGAATCCAGAAGACCCTAATGCGGCAGAGCGGTTCAAAGAGATCAATGCAGCTCATTCGGTACTTGCTGATCCTGATCAGCGTCAGATCTACAATATGTATGGTACCATGGGCCTAAATGTGGCTAACCAGTATGGCTCAGACACTGCCAAAATCTATCTCATTGTGACCAAGTGGTGGTTCAAGGTATGCATTCCTTCGAAATCCCTTTAGTATTTTGGCAACAGAGATGCCTGTACATACACTGAACATGTTGCCACACTGTTGTCAGTGTTAGGGAATTTGGGGGTGGGGGAGCATTAGACGACACTAGAGAAGCTGTTGGACTGAAGTCATTCTCCCCAATCTCCCAGTGCCTGCTCCTCTTGTGTACACTTCTCTCTTGTTGCTGCTGCTGTTGCTGCTGCTGCTTTTGCTGTGGGATGAACGTACCACAAGAATATGACGATTTTAAGTGTAGCCGTGATCTACAAACACAACATCCAGGCACAGATGTACAGAAACAACCTTCAAAGACAGGTGGCCAAGGTGAGATCTGGGCCAAGGATGAAGGTAGGAAGGTCTGAAATGAGAGGAATTTCTGAACCTGGGGTCCCCTAAAGCTAGGAGCATGAGATCTGGGATGGGATCAGATTGAAAGGTAATCAGGGTGTAGAATCTGATGCTTTTTCAAGGTGCATATAATTTGAGTGAATGAAAAAGCATTTATCAAGTGCTTACTCCAAGCACTGGAGAGACAATACAAATAGTGAGATAGTCTCTGCCTTCAAAAAACTTCTAATAGATAACACATTCAAAGAAGTGGTGTCCTGGTAAGGGCGCTTTGGTTTGAGGAGTCAAGGGGACATTGAGTTGATCTATAGAACACTTGATTGACACGCCCTTTCCAAAAACAGGGTGATATTGTTGATTTGATTACTAAGCGTTAGATATGGAAAAGTGAGGGAGGAAAGGAATGTCTGGTGAGATGGTCTGGATAAATAACTGAATAGGATGAGGCACAGTATGGTCTAGGGTTGCCTGGATATATTCTTTATTGATAGTTTGAGTATGATACTTCTCCTTTGCTGAGTATCCTATGCATCCTATGACACTTACCTTTGCTGAGTTGGGAGGTGAGCCTAAAAGAAGTCATAGATGAAGGTGGGTTAGGATACACTTTTTTAATATTTGCTCAAAAGATAACCAGCTTTTAATTTTTTAAATTAAATGTTTGTCAACTGATTTGATTGATTAGTTTAATCTAAAAATGATCTTACATTTCTGCTTTATCGCCATCTCAGAAATAACTTCAGTGTAATGGTATTAAGTATTAGATTAAGACAGGAATTGTAGCTCATTTAAAGAAATGTTTGTATTCCAAATTCCATAGATGGAACCGAATATGTTTTCTCCAATCTGAACCAAAAAATGGATGAAGATGAAGAGGCTCAAAATGCAGAAACTGACAAACAATAGTATTCAAGGAGAAGAGAAGAAAAGGGGCTGAGGCAAAAAATTAGTGAAAAAAGTATATAACTTTATTGTATCTTGATTACAAGTAAGTAATAAAGGGTTTTTTCTGTATACTTTAAGGGTTTCATCTTAATATGGTACTTGCTTCTTCTGTTTCCAGATGCTGACCCTGTGAATGTGTCTTCTGCTGCACAGTCTACTTACTGTACACACTGAGGAAGGGGACCTCTAACCCCAGTCTTGATCTTAAGCCCTCTCCTGTAAACACCATGAATGCTATAAGCACTGCTAAACTCTGATCCTCTCCCTATGAGAACTCTTTCCCTGACCTTCGCAGTATCACCAGATCTGACTAGAATACTATAAACCCCCACACTCTAAGCACCATCCCTATGTAACTTTCCTAACCTGGTCCCAAACCTGAATACAGCTGGGAACAATACCATATATTTCATGCCATCTCAACCTTGAGAAATCTTAGGCTGACAGGGCTGCCTTCTCCCCAAAAGAATTGTGTCTTGTTCCCATGTAACTTAATGATAACCAGTAGAGTCTGTGTCTCTAAACTGTCTGGGATAATGTGTCCCTCAGAGGCAGCTGGTGGTACCTCTGAAAGAGCACTGGATTAGAGTCATGAAGACCCGAATTCAAATTTGACCTCAGATATTTACTAGCTATGTAATCCTGAGCAAATTATATAACCTCTGTTTATATAATATAGTTTCTCAACTGTAAAATGGGGGAAATAATAGTACCTACTTCATAGGGTGGTTGTGATTATACATACATACATATATGTATATGTCTATATATGTATACACACATATATGCATATATATGTGCACCTGTATACATATACATCCACTCAGCACAGTGCCTAGCACATAGTAGGCACTATATAAATATTTATTCTCCTTCTTCCCCACCCCAGTCCCTTCAGGGCAGGAGCCACCTTGCAGGGTAGATCCTGTACTTGGACTTTATGCATGAACTGATAACTTCCCTCCATTCCTTTGAATCAGGAATCCCATGGCTGGACTGAATCCTAAGCTGCCCTTCCTCGGCTGGGCCCCATCTCCCCTTGCCTTCTAGTACCCATAGTATCTGAATCACTTTATTCCATTGTGACTCAGCTCTCAAGAATGAGAAGGAAGGAAGGGGAAGAGGTTACTATGCTTTGCCAAATACTCTACTTTCTTTCTACCAGCATTCACCCAGCCTTATCCACATGGTGTTCTTGGGACATATTCTGTCTTCTTCCCTAAGGTTCTTATTCCCAAGACAGAGGTGTTAATTGCATCCTGGAGGAAAAAGTACTTCTCACAAAATTTTCCCTTTATTATGTCTTCTGTGCCAAAGCTTTGTACCCATTTCAGTTGCTTTCCTCAAACATTCCACCAAGGGCCAGCCCATATAACCTCGCCTTAACTCAGTGAAAGACTCATGCACTGTTTTGGAGCAGGAAGCACTGGGATTGAATATACATCAATGAATAAAGAAACTTTGTGCAGTGAGTTGGGGACAGAGAAGATAGCCTGGAAATAGTTTGTGGAGGAGATGAGTACCATGGTTCTGCTACCAGGGTTGACAACTTCAATGACTAATTTGATGGTATTTGGTAGTTTTATAGAGCCTTGAGGTTATGCCTTTTCTTAGTGGGTTAAAGTTATTTTCCTTAAGACCTTTGACTCCTATGCCCAAAATGGGTTTCAAGTACCTAAATCTCTTTCATACTCACCTCAGTTCTTAACCTTGCCCCCGGATATGGAAACTTTACTATAACTGACAACCTGTTCATGGGACTATACTTTTTCCACTGCCTATTTCTATTTACTTTCCTTGACTATATGTTCCCCCATAGTGCGAATGCTGAGCCCATCACATGGATAGAAGAGGGCAACTTTTTTTCCACATTGAGAGAAATCCTTTCAAATATTAGGCATAAGAGAAGAGGAGCCTGGTCCATGGATCTATCCAGTCTTAAAAATGCACTCCAAGAAATAAATTCAAGCCTTGATTGGGACTTTATCAGTGTTGGCAATAAAGTCTGATTGATGCCTCACCGGTCAAATGGAGGCAAAGTTGGATTCTTTATGACTATGCCAACAGAACCCAAGTTCTGCCAGGTCCTAGCAAAGTTAGAAAACTTTGAGTATAGAGAAGACATAAATTCTCTATATGTCTGAGGACTAACTTAGCTAAGGCCCAAGAGACTCATCATGAGCTTGGTCACAACAAGGTGATTCAGTTTTTTGGTTGCAGTAATTCTTGAACATTCAGAGGAGTTGTGATCTGTAACTGTAGAATGACTTCCACATGGATGAAATAACTTGTCCTTGAATCTAAGTACCACTAGTTCACTGGATGTCGAATTCCAGAATAACTTAGGCAGAGTCCTGAGGGAAAATAGGGGAAAGACTATCTTTTGCCATGAATCTGATAAGATGTGGATAGAGAAAGGAGGTCGAGGGTTACTGTGGCAAGTCCAAGATACACCTAATTCCCATTGTCCTTATCAGGCCTCTCCAGTACTTGGGCCCTCCCACTGCTGAGCCATGGCTGGATGCCCTTTACTGGGATTATTTGTAGGGTCATAGTCTTTGTGTCCAAGATAAGGCCCAAACTGGAGCATGACTGAGTAAAAACCAATGGGAGCCCTTTTAGAATTGGTATGTGAGAGATTGAAGTATTTCAAACTCTTTTTCTGGCTTAGGTTTGCCCCCTATTCCCACAAACGCTCCAGCCCCTCCTCCAGCCCCTAGTCTATGTGACTCAGGGTCACTTGTTTGATGACAGCTGTGGCTCCCCTTACACAAGCTAAATTGGGAATAGGAATGTGAGAGATTGCGTCACTGAAATGCCCCTAGTCTCCCCTATCCCCAGGTTAAAATTAGTCTCCTGCCTTAGGATTAAGGAACAAATAGCAGTGCCTAAGTTGTGAGCAATAGTCGGCCATTTGGGGAGCAGGAGATAAGACTATCCTAGGAGTGAGGCAGGAGCCATCTGAAGCGTGAGGGCAAGACAAAGCTTTCTTCATCTGCCTGGTCTCTCAGAGTAGAAAAGTAAAGATTAAGAAACAGCTATCCAGAGAAAGAAAATCGACTGCCTCGGGGTCACGAGGTGGATTGATTAAGGGACAGAACAGGGAGACAGAAACAACTTTTAAGAAAAATCTAGGCAGGCTGTAGTAAAAAAAGGGGGGGTGGCAACAGCTGAAGACAGACTCACACAGCTGAGAGAATAAGCCAGGTTTGGAAAAAAGACCAAGGAGGGGTGGGCACGACCACTGAGGGGATGAACTTCGCAGTGGGTTTCAAGCCGCTGCTGGGGGATGCACACAGCATGGATAACCTGGAGAAGCAACTCATCTGCCCGATCTGCCTAGAGATGTTCTCCAAGCCAGTGGTGATCCTGCCCTGCCAACACAACCTATGCCGCAAGTGTGCCAATGACGTCTTCCAGGTGGGCTCAGAGTCTGGGGTTGGAGGTGGTGGGGAAAGAGGAGAGGACCCATTGATTATGCTATCAAAGTTGGGGTCTGAAAATTGGATCCACAAGTGCTGCTTACTGTGGTACACTGCTTTAGATGGATAGAAGCTTTAGGAAAGAGGTAAGATGCATGAGGGTGGCCAGCTTGTGGCTGAACAGAAAAGGACCTAAGGTGTCTAAGCAGATCACAAACCATAAGAATGTTGACAATACAGGTTTTACTTGTTTTGTATGGTGCCTAATAGAGTGCCATGCACAAACAATCAAAATACCAGACAAGACAAATATCAGATTTGTGGGTTAGATGTTAGTATGGTTAAGTAGATTTAAAATTGGTTGAATGTAGCCATCTAATAAACACATATTGCGAAGCCAAACAAATTTCCATAATGACTCTGTCCAATGAAAAAAAGTGTAAATCTTCACTCTGAATAAGTAGCATGTTTCATTTAAGAATCTTCTAGAATCATGATTGATCATTGTATTTATCAGAGTTCCTAAGTCTTTCAAAGTTGTTTGTTTTTACAGTCTTTTTGTCATTGAACCAATTATTCTGGTTCTGCTCACTTCACTTTGTATCTACATATAGTTTATACAATCTTCCCCAGGGTTTTCTGAAATCATCCTCTTCATCATTTCTTATAGCACCAACTTCACATTCATACATCATAACTCGTTTAGTCATTTCTCAGTTGGTGGACACTCCCTCACTTTCCAATCCTTTGTCATTGCAAAATGGTCTGCTATCAATATTTCTGTACATCCTTAGCTAATGTTTGTTTTACTTAACACTACTCTCTCCATTAATTTACCCTCCCTTTTATTCTCCCTTCCCTTCTTGTTTCCTTGTTGAGTGAAATGCATTTCTGTACCCAACTGTGTGTATGCATTTTCTGTCCTTTGATCAGTTCAGAAAAAAGGGTCAAGTATCACCTGCTTCTTCCACCCCTTTCTCCTTGTCTGTATAGATGTCTACTTGGGTACCCTGATGATGGGATATTTTCTCCATCCTTTCTCTCCTTTCTGTTCCTTTTATTAACCTCCCCCTTTTTGTTCTTTTAAGATAAGCCATAACAGAACTACTCCCAAGCTCTCTGTCTAATTAGATACCTGCTCAGACCACCGATAATGATAGGGTACTGAGGGTCCATTTGTATCATTTTCTCATGTTATAATAGGTTATCCTTGTCCCTTATGAATGCTTGTTCATGTTTACCTTTTTGTATTTCTCTTGACTCATGTATTTGGACTTCAAATTTCTATACAACTTTTGTCTTTTCATCAGGAATGCTTGGAAGTCTTCTCTCATTAAGTGTTCCTTTCCCCCCTGCAGGATTATACTAAGTTTCATTGAGTAAATTATTCTTGGTATGTCTACTTGGCAAGTGGATCATATCCTTTTTTTCTGGAATACTTTGTTTCCAAGCTCTCTGCTTCTTCATAATGGTGGTTGCTACATCTTTTTTTGTCTCCTCATTCTTCCAGCCTACTTCCTGACTTTAGACTTTATGTTAGGGTTAGATTCTGCATTCTTCTGGAGAAAATGCTTGAGCTGACCTTGAATCCTCTAGATTCTTACTATTGCTTTCTTGAAGGTACTGAGTTTTGTGTTATTTCAGGATCTCAAGTAGATCTTCCAGATCAGTAGAAGCTAGGGATCTGCAAGCTTTTTGTGGTCCCAAAATCATTTGATCTAGGGCAAATCTGTTCTCTTCCTTCCTAGTCTGAGTTCTGCAAGTTCCTGATCTAGATTTGGATCTGAGCAACTCACTTGTGAGCTTGCCCCAGTTTTAATTTCAGAGTAGCTGTTAGATTCAACTACTATTAGCCAACTGGAAAATTCTTCTGGTACAGAGGGACAGAAATGCAAGCTCCTTTGGCGATTCCTCTGCTGGCTTCAGATGGGACTGGAGACTGGAACAGAGATCCTTCTCTTCTCCTGAGGTCAGTCACAGAGCTGCTACTTGCTCAGTACATAGTTTCAAGTCCACAATCACTCGTCACTCTGGAATGCCACTCTTAGTGCAGGTCCCCTCTACAGTCAACCTTAGAGCTGTGACCTGAAACTGTGTAGTGAGCAAAAAAGTTGCCATTTGACAGCTATTCTTGTACCCTATACACTTTGAGGTCTATTTACTAGATTTAGAATTTCTTCTTGCTCTGGTGTACAATCTTTCTTTGTACTGGAATGCTTTATCCAGGATAGGCCCCCACGAGCAGTATCTCTAGATCTTTTTGTCTGCCTCCCTGTATTGAAAAAAACCGGGGCTGAAAAACACGTTTTTTTTAATTTAAAGATCAGGATTCAGATCTATTTTCAGGTATAGTGAGAGAGACTGAGCTTGTCTGTATGTCCTACTATTCTGTCATCTTAGCTCTACCCTAAGTAACTTACATTTTTTAAATTCAATTTTATTTTCAGTTCTGAATTCTCTCCCTCTGCTCCATTGATCACTAATCGATAAGGCAAGAGAAACAAAATCCATTAAGATGTGTATAATAATGCAAAACAATTTTATGCATTAGCCATGTGAAAGAAAAAAAGGAAGGAAAAGAAATTAAGAAAATAAAATAAATTATGCTTCAGTCTGCATTCTGAGTCCATCAGCTTTCTATCTGGAGGGCAGCAGCATGTTTCATCATGAATTCTTCAGAATTGTAGTTGGTTATTGTGTGGATCAGAGAGTATCTTTACAATATTATTGCTCTTATATAACTTGTTCTCCTGATTCTGCTCACCTCACGGCATTAATTCACACAAGTCTTGCCAGGTTTTTCTGAAACTATTCCCTTTATCATTTCTTACAGTACAATAGTATTCCATCATATTCATATACTGTAACTTGTTCAACTGTTCCCTAGTTGTTGGGCATTCCTTGAGTTTCCAATTCTTTGCTACCACAAAAAGTGCTGCTATGAATATTTTTGTTCATTTGGGTCCTTTTCCTCTTTCTTTGATCTCTTTGGAGTATAGATCTAGTAGTGGCATCACTGAGTCAAAGAGTGTACAAAGTTGTATAGTTTTTTGGTCATGGTTCCAAATCACTTTCCAGAATTGTGGGACTGGTTATCAGCTCCACCAGCAATGCAGTAATAGACCTGTTTTGTCATAGCTCTCTAGTATTTCTCATTTTCCTTTATTTTGTTAGCCAATCTGATGGAAATGAGGCAGTATCTAAGAGTTGTTTTAATTTTCACTCCTCTAATTATTAGTGATTTTGAGTTTTTAAAATATGACTATTATAGCTTGGATATCTTCCTCAGAAAACTTCCAGAGGAACTTACATTCTAACAGGGGAAGGCAATACATAAAAGGGAGTTAGAAAGGTTTGGGGGGAGATCATACTTGGCTTGAGGGCATGATGACAGAAGTCAAGCAAGTCAGAAGTACAGCTGGAAGGGGAATGGAGTGTGGCCAGTCTGGACCCATCTGTAAATGGAAGCCCCCTACTCCAGATGAAACATACCAATGGGAGAAGGGGACTAGTATGGTGAAGGGAAGTCAACAGAGTCATGGTATAGAAGTCTGGAAAGGCAGAATTAGAACCTGGAGGGGAATAATAGGTGAAAGTTGCAGAGGTAGAGTTAGATTAGATATAAGGAATAACTTTCAACAACCAGAGCTTTCCAGAACCAGAATGACTGCCTTAGGAGGCACTGGATGTCCCCTTACTAGGGGTCTGCAAGCCACGGCAGAATCACCACTTGAGGGTGTTCTAGACAGAATTCTTGACCAAGGGTGAGTTGGACCACCTGGCCCTGGAGGTCTCTTTCAACTCTGAGATTCTTTCAGCAGGCCTTTCTCAAGTTACAGTCCTAAGGGATCAAATTAACCAGAGAGAACAGGAAATATCCTTCTGTCTGAGTCAAAACAGAACAGGACCCGAAATCCAACAGCTTTTATCTAATCCTCCTCAAGCTTGCTCTCCCTCCCTCCTTCCTTCGCTTTCCCCACACTTCCACCTACTTAACTGCCAAGAATTTTGAGCTTGGAGAGGAAAGCTGTTAGTGCATGTGTATATTTGACTCCAACAACTGTCTATGTTTCTGTATTTGTAAATGGTCTCTTTTAGATTCTAGGCTGCTAAGGAACAGAATTTCAGTCTTTTGATGCACATGATCTTGTTCACAGGAGCCACTTGGTTACTTAGCCTCTGAAAGCTGCTATAATTCAACAGACCAGTAATCTGTGTAAGAATAGAACCTAGGAGTCTGTGTTTCTAGGAAGGGTATATCCTGTTTGGGGGAGGGGACAATGTGCCTGCCTCTTTGGCAAAGGGTATGCAGAGATGGAAATATCATTGTGGGGGGTGGAGAAAGAAGGAAAGCATGATTCTGTTTTTGTTACAGAAAGGGAAGTTTGAGAAGAGGAACATTGACTTCCCTACTTAGATTCTCCTGTCTAGTTGAAGGGGGTGGCTTTGTTTTTAATTATATGATTAATGATGTGTGTGATTAAGTCTAGAACTGTTTTACTAATTGTGTTTTTAATTAGGAAAAAGACATTTCCTCCCTACCTCCCCCCCCAAAAGAAAACCAAACTAGGTTTTGATGGATTGAAAGCTCAGTGTAAGTCAACAGCAGCACCAAGACTGTCCCACCATATTTGCATAACTCCTCAGTTATATGTAACTTTAACTTTACTGTACAGACCAGTACTGCATGAATTTGTTGTTTTCAGTACTGTCTGGCATGACCCCATTTGGGGTTTTTTTTGGCAAAGATACTGGAGTGGTTTGCCAATTCCTTCTCCAGCTCATTTTACAGATGAGGAAACTGAGACAAGCAGGGTTAAGTAATTTGCCCAGGGTCACACAGTTAATAAGTGTCTGAGGCCAGATTTGAACCCACGAAGATGAGTCTTCCTGACTCCAGGCCCAGCACACTATCCACTACACCACCTAGCTGCCTCACTGAATGAATACCAATCTTTATTTTCTGAGCTGTCAGATTTGGAGAGGCAAATTATGATTTTCCTACCACCTGTCATTCTATAAACTCATTGAAGGCAGGAAAGATGATACTTTTGTATTTGTATCCCTATTGCCTAGTACAGTGCCTGGCATATAGTATGTGTTTAATAAATACTAATTCTGTGTTCCATCCTGATAAAGCTTACTTAGGATCATTAGGAAGGACAGAAAATATTTTGATAAGAAACGGTTCATTCTAAACCATAAATGAGCTTCTCTCCCCCACCCTCAACCCTGCAAATGGGAACAGATGTATTTACAAGTGAGTTCTATCAAACATTAAAAGAATAATTAATTCTCAAACTGTAAAAACAGTTTTTAAAAATAGGAAAAGAAGGTACCCTACCAAATTCCTTCCATGATACTAAAATGATCCTGATATATAAATCAGGGAGAATCAAAGCAGAGAAAGAGAACTGTAGAACAATATCCCTAATGAATGTTGATGCAAAAACTGAGATAAATTTTGCATGACGACTGCAACAACATCACAAAGATTTTAAACTCTGACCAGGTTGGATTAATACCTGAAGTACAAGGTTGGTTTGATGTTAGGAAAACAATAAACATCATTGACTATTTTTTAAAATGGCTCAGTAGAACAACTGTGTTTATTCAGTGGAGTACTACAGTAATGTTTGTAATCTGTGACATTCCTTTCCCAAACTCAGTCTCAAAAGTTCATTTTCCTTTGGCTATTTCCCTCTATCCTATGGTTTACTCTGTGACAATCTGTGGTTGAGATTTCCACAAATGTGGGTAAGCAGGATCCCCAAATCCTGTACAAGTACTTAAGGTAAAAAATTCATATCAGGTAGAGGACAGTCTTTATTTCACTCTGTAGAAAATGCTAAAGATGCAAAGGACTCACAGGAACCCATAAAAACATATAAAGCACATTAAATATTTGTGGCCACCTATAAATTTCCCTTTGAAGGAAATTAAACTTGAAGATGTTAGTAGGGCAACATACTTACATTCCAGTGAAATCTTTTCTCTCACAAGGCCCTATAATATTCCCAATACTCATTGTATCCCCCTATAGTTGACTTCCCCCAAAAGAAGACATCTACACTTTGGGGTTGCTGAGCATTCAAACCCCATCCTATCAGTCCTGTGTTTTCAATAAAAATTCATGTTATTAGCAATGAGGAGCAAAGTATAGGTCTTCTGCTGCTCATATTATGGTTTAGCTTCTTCCTCCAGGTCAATTGTTCCCCATGTTCAAGCTTGGGTTATTCTCTGGACAATTTCCAAGGCTGGTGCTGTCCAAGAAACTTGCCTCCTTTACTAGAAAGCTAGTTTCTGGGGTCATGCTTCCTAGGAAATTTCCTATCTAGAAGTAAAAAGATTCAGAAAAGAAAGGGTTCAGGAATGACATTATTGTTTAATTCGTTTCTCAAGTTGTGTGAATGAAAGCAAATAGCTGCTTTGTGGTATCTTAGAGACCCCATCTCTAAAATAGTTCACCATATATTGCAGGTGTTTATCCTTAACATAGTTATCAATATGTATTCTAATCATCACCATAACTGGAAAACGTTTTTAAGCCCCATCTATGGTAGTAACATGCCTACCATAGGTAGAGCTAAAGTATTTGCCCTCACGAACCTAATAGTCTAAGACAGACAGTACTGGAATAGACAGATATGAAGAACTCAGAGAGTCAATTTTAAAAGTTAATTCAATACAAAAGCAATAAATAATGCTAACATTATAGAGAAATAAAGGAAGTAATCTTAACACCATAGAGAAAATAAAGGCCTTATGGCAGATGGGGAGGGGGCGTTAAATGAGGGTGAAGAATGGGAGTTGCATTTTTAAGCAGGGCAGCGTTGGAGATAATTGATTCCTTATTTCAATTAGCCTGTGAATATTTTATAGAGGATGTGTAGGAAGGCAAGGCAGCAATATAGAATGGAAGAAAAAACAGTGCCTAAAAGAAGGCACAAAAATGGCAGTGGGTTGATTAGATACAGGGCCAGTTTTAAAAACTGGTAGAGTAGGCAGTTATACAAAAGCCTTGATGAAAGAAGTCTGCAAAGATCCTTTTTGTCTAAAAAGCTTTCCCTACCAGTTTCAAAATATTTCTCTTGCTGACTTGTCATGATGAGGCCTCAAATTCTCTTTAAAAAATAGTAATTCTATTGTGCTATAAGAAATGATGAGCAGGATGACTTCAGAAAACTTGAAAAGACTTACATGAACTGATGCATAGCGAAGTGAGCAGAACCAGGAGAATATTATACTCAGGAACAGCAACATTGTGCAATGAACAACTACGAGTGACTTAGATATTTTCAGAAATATCTAGAATATCAGAATCCCAAAGGACTCATGATGAAAACTACTATTGACTTCCAGAGAAATAAATATGGAATCTGAATACAGATTGAAGCATACCATTTTTCTCTTCCTTCTTTCCTGCATAACCTATATCAGATCGCTTACCATCTCAGGGAGAGAGGAGAAAAGGAATGAGAGAATTTAGAACTAAAAATTTTTTAAAATGAATATTGAAAATTGTTTTTGGATGTAATTGGGGGAAAATAAATTATTTTAAAATAATTACTGATTTTTTTTTTGTTTTAACATCACCTAAGTTTTCCCCAATGTCTTCCCCCTCCCTGTCAGACAACCATTCTATATAACAAATAATTTTTTAAAAGAGGAAAGAGAGAAAAAAATCAGCAAAATCCATCAATACCTAAACCTTGCAGTGATAGCTAATGTTCTACATACATGAACCCCACCTCCGACCTCAACAAGTGAGAATGGGGAGATGTCTTCTCATATCTCTTTTGGGGGTCATGCTTGTTTTTTGTAATTTTGCAACATACAATTCCTTTTAAAAATAAATTTTTATTTGCATTTTTTGTTTTTATATCACCTAAATTTTCCACTATATCTTTTACCAACCCTGTCTCCCTCACAGAGAGTCCTCCCATATAACAAAATATATTTTTAAAAGACAGTAAAAGAGAAAAAAACCAATCAGCAAAATCTATCAAGACATTGACAAAATTTGAAGATGTATACAATATTCTGCACCAAAGGACCTTTATAGAAGTGGGTAGTGGTAGTGGTATCTCTTCTCGTGTCTCTTCTTGTTCCTTGTGATTTTGTAGTGTTCACTTTTGATTGTTTTGTACTTGTTTTTCTCACCATCTACATTGTTGTAGTCACTTCGTATATTGTTTTCTTAGCTCTGCTTACTTATTCTGCATCCATTCATCAATATATGCAACATTGTATATATTGTTTTCTTGGCTCTGCACTCTTCACCCTGCATCAATTCATGTAAATCTTTTCTTCTTTCTCTATAACCACATTTGTAATTTCTTAGAGCACAATAATATTCCATTATATACACCATCAAAAACAAATTCCCATATTGGCTATGCAAAAGAAAATGTCTTATTCTGTACTCTGAGTCCTTCACCACTCTATCAGGAGATGGGTCACATTTTACATCCTAAGTCCTGTGGAATTGTGTTCCAAGTCTTTCCAAGTTTTCTATCTTTACAACATTGCTGTCATTGTATAACTTGTTCTCATGGTTCTGCTCACTTAACTTGGTATCATTTTATACAAGTCTTTGCAAGTTTATCTGAAACCATCTCCGTCATTTCTTACAGCACAATAATATTCCATCACATTTATATACCATAACTTATTCAGCCATTAAGCAATTGATGGGCACACATTCAGTCTTCAATACTTGGACACTGTAAAAAGAACTACTATAAATATCGTTGTATATTCTTAGAGTCTGTTTGGCTTAGACTACTTAGACTACTCCAGCCATTAATCTGTCCTCCTACTTATTTCCCTCCCTCATTCTTTTTTTTTTCTTCCTGTTTTTCTGTTGAGTGAAATATATTTCTGTACCCAACTATGTGCGTATATATTGTCTTCTTCTTTGACAAGTTCAGAAAAGAGTGAGGTTCAAGATTGACCCAGTCTCCCTTTCCGTTTCCCCCTTGTTTTATACACTTCTCCTTGTTTAACTGGATTATGTGAGATTATTTACATAATTATTACATAGGAGAAATACTCCCAGGCCCTCTATCTAATTAAACACCCTTTCTTACCTATGATGATGATTCTGAGAGGGCATTTGTATAATCTTCTATTATAGTTTAAATAGTTTATCCTTGTTTAAAGTACCTTGATTGCTTGCTTATGTTTACTTTTCTCTTGAGATGTGTATTTGCACTTCAAATTTCTACACAGTTCTTATCTTTTCATCAGGAATGCTTGAAGTTTTCTGTCTCATTAAAGGTCTGTTTTCCCCCTATAGGATTATGCTTAATAAGATATTAATGATCATAAGCCTATATCCTTTGTCTTAGAGAATATATTATTCTAAGCTCTCTGCTCCTTTATAATGGCAGCTACTAAGTCTTTTGTGATAATGACTGTGGTTCTTTGGTACTTGAATTGTTTCTGGATGCTTTTAGTATTTTTTTTTCTTTGACTTGGAAGCTCTGGATCTAGAGACTGTTATGTTCTCATTTTGGGGGTTCTTTCAGGAGACAATCTAAGTGTCCGTTTTGACCCCTGGCTCTAAGAGGTCTAAAATGTTTTCTTTTATGCTTTCTGGAAATATGATGTCAAGGTTCTTTTTTAGGTAATTAAGAGGTTCTTAAATTATCTCTCCTTAATCTGTTTTCCAGGTGAGTTGTTTTTGCTATGAGACATCTTCCATTTCTTTCTCGTTTTTCAATTTTTTCACTTTGTCTTTAATATTTATTGTCATTTCACTGATTTATTCTCTTCTATTTGATTGATTTTAATTTTTCAAGAATTTTGCTGCTTGGAAAAGGTTTTGTAACTCTTATTCCAAGCTGTTAACTATCTTTGCAATTATTTCTTCCATGGCTTTCATTTCTCTTCCAATTTTTTTCTTAAGCATTCTCATTTCAGTTATAACAACATTTTAAACTCTTAAGAAGAAAAATCTCTTCCAGGAATTTTATCTGAATTTGTGCCCAAGCTGTATTTCACATTGAATATTTACATATAGGTGTTTTGAAATCATTCTCTCTCTCTCTCTCTCTCTCTCTCTCTCTCTCTCTCTCTCTCTCTCTCTCATCTTTCTCTCTCTCTTTCTTTCCCTTTTTACAAAAGAAAATAGTCTGCTTCATTCTGATCCAATTCCATAGTTCTTTCTCTGGATGTGGAAGGCGTTTTGCCTCAAGAGTTCATTGAGAATTAAGTCATTCTCTTCTTGACTTATGTGCCCTGATTATGTGACTCAGGGCACATAATAACTTTTTATGATGGAATTATTTTTCCCCTGATCATTCTTCCAGTCTATTTCCTGATTTTAAACTTTATGTTAGGATTAGGTTCTACATTCTTCTGGAGGAAATGCTTGAGCTGACCTTAAATTGCCCAGATTTTTGCTATTGCTCTCTAAGGTATTAAGTTTTATGTTATTTCAGAATCTCTAAGTCAGTGAAAGCTAGGAAACTGAAAGTTTTCAGGGGTCCCCAGATCGTCTGCTTTAGGACAAATCTGTTCTCTGCTTTCCTGGTCTGAGCTCTGCGAGTTCCTGATCTAGGTTTAAGTCTAAGCAACACATCTGTGGACTTGCCCCAATTTTAATTTCAGTGGACTCAGCTACGGTCAGCCAACTGGAAAGCTATGCCAGTTCAGAGGGACAACTGTGGGTTCCTGAGCAGGACTCAGTCTAGTGTGTTTTCTGGATCATTTTGGACAAAACTTTATTATCTTGGCTCCGACTAGACTTGAAGTTCTTCACTATTCTAGCTGATCTCCTCTGGAAATTATCTAATTTATTAACATCATTCTTAAACTATACATAATATTCCAAATGTGGTCTGAAGTAGGGTAAAGTACAGAGGGATTATTGCTTTCTTATTGTTTGACACTATGACTCTCTTAACATAGTTCAAGATCTCATTAGTTTTTATGGCTACCAAAGCACTATTGATTTACAGAATTTACAATCCAATTAAATCTTGAGATCCTTTTCAGATAAACTGCTATCTAAACATATTTCTTCTGTGTTATATTTACAAAATCAATTTCCCAACTCCACATGCAAGTATTGATATCTCTTGTTATTAATCTCATAAAATTCAGCTAAATTTTCTAGATATTTTCAGTTTCTTTTTGGATCCTGACATCCAACGTATTAGTTATTTCTCCCTGCTTTGTGTCATCTGCAAATTTGATAAGGTTAATATTTATTTTTTATTCACATAACTGATAAAATGTTAAATAGTACTAGTTGCAAATACACATCCCTAAAGTTCTCCATTGGAGACTTCTTTTCAACTTGATTTGGAACCCTTAATGACCATCTTTAATGACTACTAGCATGAGGTCATTTAACCAGGTTCAAATCCACTATCATCCCACCCACATTTCTCTGAATTTTTCAAAAAAAATCAAGAGATACTTTATTAAGTGCTTATATACACACATATATATGCATATATGTATAACTATAACATTCCTCAGATTTACTAGTTTAGTAACTCTGTTAAATAAAGAATTAAAGTTAATGTGTCATGGCCTAGAGTTTTTAGCTTCCATTTTCTTTCTTCCTTTTTTCTTTTTTTTTTTCAGCATTCATTTTTTCATAAGATTTTGAGTTCCTATTTTTTTCTCCTCCCTCCTCAATGTGGCAAGCAATCTGATATGTTATGCATGTACAATCATTAAACATATTTCCATATTAGTTGTGTTGTGAAAAAGAAGCAGAACAAAAGAAAAAACCATGAAAAAAAACCCAAAGAAAGTGAAAATAGTATGCTTTAATCTGCATTCAGAGTCCATCAGTTCTTTCTTTGGATGTGGATAGCATTTTCCATCATGAGTCTTTTGGAATTGTCTTGGATCATTGTTTTGCTGAGAAGAGTTAAGCCTGCTATAGCTGATCATCACACAACATTGCTATCACTGTGTACAGTGTTCTCCTGCTTCTGCTCACTTCACTCATTCAGCATCAGTTTATGTTGTCATTCCAGATTTTTCTGAAATCTGTCTGCTCATCATTTTTTAATAGCACAATAATATCCCATTACATTCATATACCACAATTTGTTCAGCTCTTTCCCAATTGATGAGCAGTCCCTCAATTTCCAATTCTTTGCTGTTACAAAAAGAGATGCTATCAATATTTTTGTACGTATAGGTCCTTTCTCCTTTTTTCATGATCTCTTTGGGATACAGACTATGAATAGTTTGTTTACCCTTTAAGCATAGTTCAAAATTATTCTCCAGAATGGTTGGATCAGCTTATAACCCCACCAATAATGTATTAATGTCCCAATTTTTCCCACATTTATTTTCCTTTTCTGTCATATTAGCCAATCTGATAGGGGTGAGATGATACCTTAGAGTTTTAACTTGCATTTCTCTAATGAATAGTGACTTCATTTTCTTTCTTTTTTCAAAAATTAGGATGCATGCATTTCTGGCTAGGATGCATTATTCATATATTAAGGCTATGATCCATAAATCCAAATTCCACTCTCATACACCATTTTCTTAACCAACTGTTCGTCTCCTAAATCACTTTTTCTCTTCTGCAATCTTTGCTTTCAAGAGGCAGTCTTCAGTTTCTTTCCCAAGACTTTTTAAAATTAGGCAATATTTTCTAGGTTCCTTCTAGCAACATCATTTATGCCAGATAAATTACCAGAAGCACATAGCTGTTTTTCATTTTGATGAAATCTTGAGGTTCTCCATTACATCTTGGATACAGGTAACAGGAAAACAGGAATATAAATAACAATTGGTTCACAATATGTTGTACAAGTAGAACCAGACTGGGAGGCTTTATAGTTTCCCTGCATATCACTCTGGCCCTGAGAATATGCCCAGTGCTTGATCTCCAGGGTGGAGAATACATTTTGTGTAGATGATGATCACATTGACTGGGCTTAGCTTGAGCCAAATCTCCTGTGCATATGATGCTTTGCCTAGAGACCCTCTTTAAGCCCCAACTTCCTCCCCATATGAGGGGGTGAGATCTCAGAAGTATCAATCTGTTTAACATACAAACTCTAGATATTAGCCACCACATCCCCAGAGATCAGGACATCTCTGGGGTCAGAGGGAACAAAGTGGCTGTGACTACTCAAGGCCATCTAGAGACAAACTTCTCTCCATTTCCATGTATCCTTCAATATTCTTCTTTCCTTCCTTCCATTCTTTCTTCCTTTCTTCCTTCCTTTTTCTCTTCCTTCCTTTTTCTTTCTTTCTTCCTTTCTTCCTTCCTTCCTTCCTTCCTTCCTTCCTTTCTTTCTTTCTTTCTTTCTTTCTTTCTTTCTTTCTTTCTTTCTTTCTTTCTTTCTTTCTTTCTCCTCCCTCCATGTAGGGTATCACACCCTTACCTGCTGCTCCTCTGCCCAAAGGAAATGCTAATTTTAATCTCTGAAATATTTTTTTTTTGTTTTTTGTCTTAAAGACCAGCCTTAACCTCAAATCATTCTGGCTCTCATTGATGGTCAACAATAGGTCCCAGACCAAGCCCTACTTGGTCATTTTTTAAGTCCTGATTGGTTCAGAATGAATGTAAATAATTGGTTCAGCTTTGGTCAGAAACCCTGAGGGTCTTTGCCTCCCAGAACTTTTTTTTTTTTTAGAGTCCTCTCTGCCTCATTTCTTATTAAGCCTTAATCACTGAATGGGTGCAGCCTCAGTCAAACTGAGACCTTAGCTTGAAAAGGCCAAGGTCCCCCACTGCATTCTGGACCATCTCCAATAGTCCTGATCCATATCTGTCCACTGGACCTAGATGACTCAGGAGGAGAAGTAAAGCTGGTGACTTTGCACAGCCCTCCCTCACTTAGATCCAATTCACTTGCATGTCACAGCACCACCTCCCTGATATCATGTTCCTCTTCAAGAATAAAGGAGAAACAGTAACAACCTCTAAAAAGCCCATGGCAGCAAGTCAAACAGGAGTCTGCACCATTGTGTCAGACTGTATCAGTCCTTTGAACTGCATATCAGAATATCTCTCCATTGCTGTCAAATCAATGAATTAACTGTTTCAGTTTCCTTTAACAGGGACTAAATAGCATTAGCCTTTTCCTTTGATTCTTGCTGGGTGACCTCTAAATTCACTTCTGGCTCTAAATCTATAATGTGCTACCCATGTATTCACATCATCACAACACACACACACACACATATACACCACACACTTGCTCACACAATATTATTCAGCCAAACTGACCTTGCAGTTCTTAACACTACTCCACTTGACTCTCTACACCTTTCATAGACTGTCACCCATGCCCAGGTTGCACTCACTCCTCACCTCTGCTCCTTAGAATGCTTCACTGATGCCAAGACTCACTGATTCCTGACCCACCCCAGCTGCTAATTCTAGTGCTTTCCCCTCCTCAGATATCTTGTACCTGTGAGGTATAGAGAAAAGGGGAATGAACTTAGTCTCTGGACTCCAAGACTCTGTGTTGGAATTCTGCCTCTAACAGTTACTACCTGTGTGAGCATGAACAAGTTATTGAACTTCCCTGGTGAGGGTTTTAGAGGAGATGGCTTTCCTGGCTATAAACATTTTGTATACATCTATATTGTACTGCTTGTCTCTCCAGGCTAGATCATAAGCTCCCCACCTAGGACTATTTCCACTTTGATCTCTGTTGCCCGTGCCAGGTACATAAATGTTTACCAGTTGATGGACTCTTATGGCATTGGATAACCTCCTCTTCTGAAAGAGAGAACTTCAAATTTGTTCCTTACCTCTAAGTATTCAATAATTTTTATTTCTTCTTTGTGACATTCCACCCTTCAACTTCCTGAGAAATGTCTAGATTTTCCTCTGACTCTATATCCTTTTTTCCACATGAAAGGTTTTCTGTTTTTACTTTATTTTTAAGGAACATACTTTGTTGTCCCTGAAAACCTGAAGTGTAGAGAATTTCTCCACATTTTTCACCTCTTCTAGGAGGGAAACCTCCACTTTAAGCATTAAGTTGGCTAAAATACAAATATTACTGACAATGCAAAGCACTGCCAGATTCACCTTGCTCTCTATACTTGCTGGTAGTTTGTACCTTTTTATCATTGCTTTATTTACCTTTCTTCCTCTTATTTCACTTTCAATAACCTGATGGCCATATCCAACTTCTTTTCCCACAACTCAATAAAGTCTTACTGGGTTTTAGCTAATTGATTTATTGTTCTTACTAACCTAGCTTTGGGGCAGCTAGGATAGGCAATAGATAGAACATTGGGTCTGAAGACTCATCTTCATAAGTTCAGTTCTGGTCTCAGGCACTTGCGGCTTCCTGGGCAGACTCTAGGAAAATCACTTAACCCTGTTTGCTTCATTTGGAAAAATAAGCTAGGGAACAAAATGACAAACCACTTCAGTATTTTTGCTAATAAAACTCCCAAAAGGGATCACGCACAATCAGACATGACTGCAATGACTGAACAACAACAATCTAGCTTTACCAACTGCCTTCTCCTTGAGTTCTTTCCCTCAATAATTTTCATTTTTCTAGATCAAATCTTTTTTCCCTCCTTCAGTTTAAGTGGATCACCTTCCATTTTCCCCCCGGTTCTCCCAAATTTTTCCATCTCAGACTGCATAGACTGGTTTATCAAGGTCATTTGAATTGGGAAGGGACCAGTTCATTACTGTGAGAGGTCACTGGAAGTCAGGAGCATTACACCTCAGGAAATTGGGAGGAGGGCTAAGAAGAAATAATGCCAAAAAAGAGAATCCAGAATACTACTAGATGTTACTAGGTAATTACTAGGTAAGATTTCCTTAATGCTTTAAGATTTACAAAGTGCTTTATTATCTCTTTGCTGCTCACAAGATAAGTGCTACTCTTATTATGTCCATTGGAGGCTAAGCAAGATAAATGATGACCATAGTCACACAGTTAATAAGAGACTGAGTTCTGAATCCAGATCCAATTCCAAGTGTAGCACTCTATCCATTTTACTATGCTACACTTCAGCTTGGTCTAAGATTGGTCTGAAGATCAAGAGTACACCAATCAATTCACTCTGAAAGGGGAACAAAATGAAGAAAAAATTGAGAGTGGTAGTGAAAGTGGATAGATGTTATTTACTGGAGGCTGGACAATTTGCTGGAGAAAAGTTGGTATTAGGGTAACTAGATGTGAGATTACTGTGTTCTGCCTTAGGATGGAGAGTAAAGGAAGTGAGCTCTTGTTAGAGATGGAAAAGTTGGGATCTTGAGATCATAAACTTAGAGCTGGAAGGGAATTGTAAAGACCATTTAGTCCAAACCCATACCATTTGTAGATGAGACAACTAAGTCTCAAAGAGGTTAAATATTACCCAAGATCACACAGGGTAAGACAGTGACAGCTGAGATTTTTACTCTCATCTTCTCTCTCCAAATCCTGTGCCCCTTTCACAGTACCATGCCCATGCTACTTGGAAAAGATGGATTCCCTCCTGAAAACTGTGTCCCATTGGGCCGCCCTTTCTACGGATATTGGTCAAGTCAGGGCAATACAGTAAATTAAGCCAAGACAGTGCCCCTGCTTTCCTTTTCAGTCTCTCTTTCAAGGCTTTTGTGTTACCCCAGCCTGTCTTACTTTCCAGAGAAAAGACTTACTATACACTCTTTATGTTAAGTCATTATAGACTCAATGTTTCCCTCCCATGCTCCACTCCCTTCTTTTTATTGATCCTAAACTTTAGAAAATACCTTGGTTAGGCAAATAGAATTCCATTACTATTTGAAACTTAATGAAGATGGTCTCTGCCCTAATAAATAAAAACACCTACACTAATGGATGCTCTAATGGAAAGAACGCTGAACTTGGAATCACAGGAGCCAAGTTCAAATCCTGTTTCTGTCACTTGTATGACCTTGGGTAAAATACCTCCTTCTCCTGGCCCAAGTTTCCTAGTCTATAAAATCAGCATATTGAACTAGATGACCTTTAAAGTGGCTTCCTGATCTAAATCTATGATTGTATGATAATCCCAAAGGAATTAAGAGTTAGAGCAATGAATGAGAAATAGAATTAGCACTAAGTAATATTATATCAAAGGCAGGCCCAAGATATAGAGTATTTAATATAAATATGTTGAATAGCAAGGAAAATATGTTAGTCATTCCAAGTATCAGTTGACAAGGCAGCTGGTCTCTTTCCATCAGTGACTCATTTTTCACAAATAATCTTCCCTGAGACACTGGTATATAAATTCCTATCAGAGAAACTTTGTTTCTGTTTGTATGCCTTAATAAAATATGGAATTCCTTTATTATTCTTGATGCTACCTGGTCCTTTCACAATTAAAGTAGAGGAAATTATTTTCTTCCGTGTTCTCCCAATATCCCTCCTGACTTTAGAATTCTGCTTTTGCCCAGTTTTGTTTTTCAGAATGCATGAACAATGACACTTACATATATGCACACATATGTAGATTATATCCTGTGTTATATGTGTATATAGTCAATAACATTTGTTCTTTATATATCTTAGTGCTCTATCCAGAAATTGCTAAGGACTGGGGTAAAGGTGGATGAGAATCTATGTCAAGTTGTGACAGTATCACTGATGCCTCTCTCATGCTAGAAACATTGGAAAGGCAGGTTCAATATGAGGAGGTGGCAGAGATGAGGAGTCAGATTACCCTCTATGCAGCACCCAAACATCCTTACTATAGGTATGTTCACCACTCTCACAATATTAGTGAAGGAGGAGAATCACCAATTCCATTTCTAAGATGTAGTTGGAATTGGGCTAGTAAAAGTTGTCTTCTGAGCTCTGTGCTGACAGCTCTCAAGGTCCCTCAGAAAGGTACATGGATTTGCTAGCTATTAATGTCTACCTTCCCATCCCTACATGCACAAAATCAGTTGTTAAACGTTTACGTTCCTCTAGAGGTAAGTTATTTATTTATGTAAGGGGGAGGTTGATCAGGAAGTTGCTTGATCAAATTGTCAGAGTTCCTCCAATCACCACAGTGAGTTTATGGGGCAAAGCACCTTTGAAGCATTCAATGAGCACCTCCCCTGAACACTGTGAACTTGTCTACTGGCACTTTGTTGATATAGCTTTTTGGTTTCCAGTGTACAGAACTACCCTATAGTGATATCAAACTCAAATAGAGCTGTTAACATGTTGACTTAGAAAGCCGTACATTAATATTATCTGTTGCACTGAATTTTTTATGGGGCAGCTAGGTGGCACAGTAGCTAGAGCACTAGGCTTGGAATTAGTGTGTAACCTTGCACAAGTCACTTAATCCCTATTTGCCTCAGTTGTTTAAATGTAAAATGAGGACATAGTGGAAAAGAAAGTGGCAACCCATCCACTCCCATACCTTTGCCAAGAAAACATGAGGTCACAAAAAGTTGGACACAACTGAATAAAAAATGAGTTTTTATTTTGTTAAATATTTCCAAATTGTATCTTAATTTAGTTCTTACAGGGAGATTTGAGGTGGGCTTGTGGGTAGAGGAAGTGAGTTTGACATCTCTATTGTAGATGATTGGGTGGATGGCACTTAGGAAGGTCAACTCTGGTTAAATCAATGACTTCTCTGTGCCAGCTTAAAAAAAAGAGGCAACAGACCCATCTTACTTTCTCCCTTCCCTACTATTGCCCCCATCTTCTCTGTTCAGAGTGTTGTGATGGGTGAAAGATAAAATCACTACAAAGAACAAAGGTTCAATCTTCTAAGCTTATCAAGTTATTAAGTGATGCCTGCCAATTTCCTAACAAATCAAGACCAGACCTTCTCAGCTTGAATACAGGGAGAGACAGACAGACTTTTATTTATTAAAAACAATAAAAATAAGGCCAATTAATTTTTTCATTTAATTTATTTGTTTTCAGTTTTCTACAATCACTTCCATAAGTCTCAGATTTTCTCTTCCTCCCTTTCCCTTCCCTCCCCAAGACAGCATGCAATTTTATATGGGTTCTACACATACATTCTTATTAAACACATTTTTTTCACATTAGACATGTGGCATAGAAGAATTAAAATGAATGGGAAAAACCATGAGAAAAACTCAAACAAAACAAAACATAACATAAGAGAAAATATTCTGCTTCATTTTGCGTTCCAATTCCATAGTTCTTTCTCTGGAAGTGGATGGCATTTTGTCTAAAGAGTCCTTTGGGAATGTTTTAGGTCCTTTCATTGCTGTGAAGGGCTAAGTCTACCAGAAAAATGCCTTGCACACTGTGGTTGTTACTGTGTACAATGGTCTCCTGGTTCTGCTCCTTTCACTCAGCATCAATTGATATAAGTTCTTCCAGGCCTCTCTGAAGTCTTCCTGTTCATCATTTCTTATAGCACGATAGTATTCCATTACATTCATATACCATGACTTGTTCAGCCATTCCCCAGTTGATAGGCATTCCCTCGATTTCCAGTTCTTTGCCACCACAAAGACAACTGCTATAAATATTGTGGTACATGTGGGACCCTTTCCCATTTTTATGATTTCTTTGGGATACGATCCTAGAAGCGAAATTACTCAATCAAAGGGTATGCACATTTTTGTAAGGGCCAACTAATTAAAAGGAAACAACACTACATTAGGTAATCTGATTTCTAGTTGGAGGAAAGATTAGGGACTTTCCAAGTAGTGAGGCAGACAGTTAACACGTTCTGAATTCAGAAAAAGAAGTATCCCACTCGCTCTGAGTGTCTGCAAACAATCAAAGGAACATGGAAATAACTGATTGATCAGTATGAGGCCAGTTTTCAAATAAGACTTACGAGTTGTTTAAGATGTACAATTGTGAGAAAATTTCTTGCATCAACCTTTGGATCTGGCTGGGTTTCTAGTCAGAATAACCTAGGTAGGTCCTTGGTTAGGGGTCTCTAAGTAGTAGAGAAAGTTGTTCTGGTTTCCCAGCCATGCAGGGCTAAGTTCAAACAATGCAATAAAGTTTTCTCCCAATTTCCACAAAGGAATAAACTTTTCTCGCAAGACAGAAATTGGACTAGACCCATAATTGAACAGAAACTAAGATTGATCCAGAGTTGAGTCACAAAATGAAGTCAGTGTTTTTCACCCAATTCCCACAATTTACTAGTTGCTGTCCTAATCCCCTCAATTCCTTCAGATCTATGTCCTGGAAGGAATGATGTATGGGCATTCTCTTCCCCCCAAGAACTGGAGTGGCTTTCTTGGGCACAAGCTCATGGGAGTTAACATGTACTTATTCACAGCTTTCTGAATAGAGGTCAGTTACCTTAGAATTGATCTCCCCAGTCCCCAGAAATGGTAGCAACTGGGACAATATGAAATTTTTTTTTAAAAAAATTCATTTGTTTTTAGTTTTCAACATTTAATTCCATAAGCTTTTGGATTTTCAATTTTCTCCCTTTCCTTTCCTCCCCCCTCCTCAAGACAGCATGCAATCTGATATAGGCTCTACATATACATTCATATTAAACATATTTTCACCTTAGTCATGTTGTAAAGAAGAATTAGAGCTAATTTCTTTAAGAAAGAAGAAACAAAACAAAACGAAACAATAAAAGAAAAAAAGAGAGCAAATAGTATGCTTCTATCTGCATTCAGACTCCAAAGTTCTTTCTCTGGATGTGGATAGCATTTTCCATCATGAGTCTTTTGAAGTTGTCTTAGATCCTCGCATTGCTGAGAAGAGCTAAGTTTATCAAAGTTAGTCATTGAGCGCTGGGGCTGTTACTGTGTACACTGTTCTTCTGGTTCTGCTCACTTCACTTAGCATCAGTTCAGATAAGTCTTTCCAGGTTTTTGTGAAGTCTGCCTGCTTTTCATTTCTTATGTTGTAATAGTGTTCCATTACATTCATTCACAACTTGTTCAGCCACTTCTCAATTGATAGGTGTCCCTTCGATTTCCAATTCTTTGCCACCACAAAAAGAGCTGCTATAAATATAAATATTTGTATGATCTTTTTGGGATACAGATCTAGAAGTGATATTGCTGGGTAGTATTAAAATTTCTTGAAGAAGCAGATGGCAAAGGTAGATATATGTTGCCCATGTGGCGTAAGAGGAGAGTTCATGGACAATGTTTCTGAATTCCTATCTCCTGGGTAGAGGAAGAAGGAGTTTTCTTAGTATCATTCCAGAATCTAACCCAGAAGGTGAGGGAGATTTCTAGGAATGCATCTTACGTTTGGTCTTGACTCAAGAGTAAGTCAAGAGCAATCAAGTTCTTATGTCCTAGGAAATAACTCTGGCTGGAAGGCAATGTTTCTACCTACTGTTCTCTGGCTCCAAATAGAACATGTCTAATCCCTACTCCTTATGATGACCCTTCCTCTTCTTCATGCTAAGCATTCTTAGTTTCATCAGCTAATCCTCATCTGACTTGAATTCGAGTCTTTCACCATTCTGAGTGCCATCCTCTGAATAGTTGAATTGATCAATGTCCTTTCTAAACTGTGATGCCAAGAATTGGACATGACCCTCCGGATGAAGCCTAACCTAGAGCAGAATAGAGAGGGACAGCTATCTCCCTAGTTTGGGAAACTACATGTCTCTTAATGCAGCCTTAGATTGCATCAATTTCCTGACTACTATATCACCCTGATGACTCACATTAAGCTTGTAGTCTCTGCAAGAAACTACTGCTTGTTTGGCCTTGGAGGACAGAGCCAGGACGATGGTGTACAGGTTCAGAGACGCAATTTAGGGTGGACGTAACAAAGAACTTCCTAACAATGAAAACTTTCCAAAAGTGGCATGGTTTGCCTCTGGAAGTAGTGGGTTCCCTTTGTTAAAGGTCTTCACGCAGAGACTGGATGACCAACTGGTCATAGTGACATGAAAGGATAAATGGTATCGGTTGGGCTAAAAGGTAGCAAAGGTTCCTTATACCTTTGAGGTTCTGTGGTTCAGAGAAGCAAATAGTCTGGAACAAATACCACCTCTTGTGTGGCACAGTGGATAGACTGGACTCTTCATGAGTTCAAATCTGAACTCAGACACTTACTAACTGTGTGACCCTGGGCAGGTCATTTAAACCTGTTTGACTCAGTTTTCCCATCTGTCAAATGAACTGGAGAAGGAAATGGCAAACCAAACCTGCCTCTTTGCAAGAAAATACCAAATGGGTCACGAATAGTCTGAAAAGACTGAAAAATAACAATGTGTGCCTCTCCCTTTCCAAAGTAAATGTCTTCTCTAAGAGCCTCCCTCTGGAGCCAGTCTCTGGAATCAATTTTCTCTCTGTTTTTGAGGTGTTGAATTTAAAGCAAATATCTCATGAGTGACCCTTTTCCTGCCAGAGTACTGCTAGTCTACTTAACCTAGCATCAATTCCATCCTTCAAACTAAAGCTAAGAGTAAGAGAAATTTTTAAAAATCAACAGGTTTACTTTGAAAAATGTCCAGTCTGTTATTTGTGTAGCACTGATAGTAACTTTAACAAGATATAAGTGAATATATGTCCCTTCTTCCTCCATAGGTTTCTGCAGTCCTTCTCTATTTCACCATCTTGCCAATTCTCAGAATTTCCTCTGCTTTTCTGTTTCCTGAATTTATTTCTCAGCGCTACTCAGTTTCACTGGTACATGTCCTTTCCATAGGTCTGGCTTTCATTAATATTATTGGTATCATGGCAGAGAGGTCAGAGTGCTGAATTTGGAGTCAGGAAGGTCTGTTTTTGTCTGTGAGTCTCTGGGTAAATAATTTCATTTCTCTTGAGTCTCCGTTTCTGTATACATAAAATAGTGACAATAATTAACTATACTATTTAACTTTACAGCATTATTAAGAGTCTCAAATTAAATAATATATATTTAGGTTGTGACCCAGGGCTCCCCAAAACTCTAGGCTCACCCAGACCAGGTCCAACCCTGGAGGCTGATCCTCAGAAAGGCTATGTCTCTCTAGTATATTAATCCCACCTCAAAGTTATACTCTAGGCAAATATTCAAAATATAGCTCACTTCTTAGTTTCCTCAAATGTGGCTAACAGGAACTGCAGCTCCTGCACAAATACGCAATGTAGAATACAGGCACTGGGTATGTGACAGCATTTATTGCCCACCCCCTCCCAACCACCCACCCTTTGCCCAATAAATAAGATACAATGGACTCACAGGTGTTCATGAACAGATACTGAAATATACTTCCTCCCAAAATGTGAGTAAGTCCACTGAACAAGAACTCGCCTTCACATAGAACATCTTGTTACACATAATAGCACAGAAGGTTGACAAGGGCCAAATCTGCTTTTCCCTTGCCCTCAACAACATAATGCCAGATCTCTGGGTGCAGGCTGATAGTCTTCCTTGTCCAAAAATCACACTGCAGAAGAAATCTTCTCTCTCCAGTACACTGGTAGTGCTCAGACACATGAACTTGGAGACTCTCAGAAGTGGGGTTATCTGTGAGAAAACCCCAAAAATGGTGCTGCCTAGAAAATCCATCCCCTTTCTAGCTAAAAGGTTAGATTATAGGATGATGGCCATCAGTCAATAAGCATTTAGTAAGTGCTTACGATATGTAAGACACTATGCTAAATTCTAGGGATACAAAGAAAGGCAAACCCTCGTCCCTGCCCCTCAAGGAGCTCCTGATCTAATAGAAGAGACAAACTATATACACTTATATGTATATGTATGCTTATATATGTGTATATATACACATATACACACTCAATAACAACAATAATCCCCCAAATAAATAAAATACAGAAGACTCAGGGGTATCCATGAAGAGATACTGAAACATACTCTCTCCCAGAAGGCAAATACATTGAACTAGAATATATTAATGTCCAATCATATAGAAGACATAATTATATAGAATATATAGTCATAATATATTACATAATTGTTCATTACCTTTCTTTCTAGAGAAGGGAGATTTTGGGTAGATATCAATCTATCTATCTATCTGTCTATCTATGAAGTACAGTTATCCCCTCCACATCTTGACTTTGGATATATCACAAGTAAGAATACAAAATTAAATGCGAATTTTGGAGGAGTTTTGTGGAAGCCACAGATGACACACAAAGACTGGCAGACAACACAGAGTCTATGACCAAATATTTAACTCCAATTTTACAATAATTTGTTGTAAACACCCCATAAAAGATTTAAAAATTCAGACTTCTCTGGTACTAAGAGAGGGTCAAAAAAAATTTTGTGGATTTTTTCTGATCGCAAGGGTGAAAACTGTAAATTTCAGATACTAGCTAGGTGGGGAGGTAGCAAACCAGTAAATGCCACCTAAGAAATTCAAGTTCAAAATCCTCCTTCTTCTATACAAAAAGTTAGGGTTGAAGAACAATTGAACTCTCCATTCAGGCCTCACAACAAGGGCATGTCTGCAATTGTCATATATGTCTACTGTAAGTCACTCCTGGGAGTAGGGGAAGAAAAGTCTCTTCCCTCCTTAGAGAAGTCTATTTTACTGAGCTCTCACCTGGAAATCCTAGAGGGGAAGGGATAGAGAGTCTGTGACCAGTTCCCTTCTATTGACTGAAGGGAAGGAGGCCGCTCTTCCATCAAGAGTCTAATTCCACCCCCTGCCCTCCTCTTAAATGACAATTATATTGGAGGCAGCTCCAGTCTTTGAGAGCCAATCAGAGGGAGTCCTCTCAATAAGATAGTAGGGTGCAGGTTGAATTCCCTGAGAAGTATCCTTTAAAAACTCCCAGACTTGGTATGACCAAGACCTATATTGCACAGGCCCCATAATCTCATCAAGGGGCAGCTAGGTGGCTCCATAGTGCACAGAATGTCAGGCTTGGAGCCAGGAAGATTCATCTTCCTGAGTTCAGATCCAGCCTCAGACACTACCTGTGTGACTCTGGGCAAGTCACTTAACTTTGTTTGCCTCAGTTTCTTCATCTGTAAAATGAGCTAGAGAAGGAAACTGTAAAGTATCTTGGCCAAGAAACACAAAGAATCAGCCATGACAGAACAAGACTAATCTCATCAAACTGACGCTTTAGTTTGGTCAGAGGCTCTCCTCTTCAATTTCCCTTTCTTATGTAGAGCAGGTTGCAAACTTTAAAGTGCTATCCCAAGAGTTGTTGTTATAGCCTCTGTCCAGTGTGAGAAGGACTCTTATCTAACCATCTCAGTCTGTATAACTCTGATAATACAGTCGTTGAGAGAGAGATGCCAGATCCAGCTCCACCTCAAGTCTATTATCAACTCCATGACTCTTTATTCCCCGCTGAGAGTAGGCCTAGGTTGGCTAGCAGGGGACAGCAAAAGGGAAGTTACTCCTTCTTGACTCCTTTATTAGAGCCAAAGAAGAGCATGCTATCACCACAGCGGCAATAGGGTGCCTGTTTGTGGCTGACTGGTCAAGATTAAAGAGTAGGAACCAAAGGTAAAAAAATAAGTTGAGGGACTGCTGGGGGACTTTCCAAAGAATCAAGTCCTCCCACTCATGCTGGAACATGGAATTTGAATAAAACAGGATAGCAATATCTTTGTCAACATTCTCATGGTTGCACAGGGGAGCCTCATGGCTTGGTAACCAAGTAGTGAATATTACATTAAAGCTTGAGACCCATTATTAAGGCCTCCTATAAGAACCTTTCTTATCTAATTATCCCTATATGATTTATGTAAAATAGCAAACTGATTACTACTGATTAGGGTCCAGATGAATTATTTCTCACACATCACTATCTAACAGAGGTTATATTTATAATTCCCATCCTTCACAACTGTTGAGTTGTGGATTGACTATAAATTCTATGAGAATAGGGACCATGACTGAAATGTCTCTAAAACTTTCCTAGCACCTAGCCAAGCACACATGATCAATGAAAAAATAAATGAATGATTGATGAAAACCTTTACCTTATTGTTTATTATAGCCCAGACTTTTTAGGATCCTTTGACCATCTGCTTCCCAAACCCTTCCATGTTTAACTGTGGTCTGATGATGTAAAGATGCTGCCCTTGGTCCTCACTGCTCCTAATTTTTTTCCTTCCCTTGCAGGCTTCAAATCCTCTGTGGCAATCCCGGGGTTCCACCACAGTGTCCTCAGGGGGACGGTTCCGCTGCCCATCCTGTAGGCACGAAGTTGTTCTGGACAGACATGGTGTCTATGGACTGCAGCGCAACCTGCTGGTGGAGAACATCATTGACATTTACAAGCAGGAGTCTTCCCGGTCAGTCCTGACTCTCTCCCTTGCTATTTTGTAGCTACATACTCAGCATTTATAAAGCACCTACTGTATGCTGACATTTATGCTAGATCTTGGGGAAAATACAATATTTCAAAAGGTCCTTGGTATGGAGTTCATAGAATCTGGTTTAATGGAAAATTAGTCACAAACATAGTTATCATTCATTCATTTAATAAACACTTACTGAGCACCTACTATGTGTCAGACACTGTACTAAGTTCCACAAAGGGATACAAAAAGAGGTAAAAGTCCCTTCTCTCAAAGAGATTACAGTCTAATAGGGGAGACAATATGTAAACAAATATCTACAAAGCAAGCTATATATAGGATTGACAGGAAATAATAATGGCAAGGTACAAGAATTATGAGGGTTGAGGAAGGCTTCCTTTAGAAGGGAGGATTTCAGGTAGAACTTAAAGGAAGTCCAGGAGGTCAGTAGTTAGAGCAGAGTTGGGAGAACATTCCAGGCATGGGAGGACAACCAGAGAAAATCCCTGGAGCCAAGACATGAATATCTTATTTGTAGAATAGTCAGGGGATTGTTGTCATTGGATTAAAGAATGTGTTGGGGAACAGTGTATATAGGAGGCAACTAGGTTATGAAGGGCTTTGAATGTCAAACAAAGCATTTTGTATTTGATCTTAGAGGCAATCAAAGTAGAGTTTATTGAGTAGGGGACTGGGGTCCTTTAGGGACTGAATGGAAAGTAGATTAGAGTGAGGAGAGACTTGAGGCAGACCAATCCAAGAGCAGGTTATTGCAGTAATGTGGGTATGAGTGATGAGTGCTTGCATCAGGGTAGTGGCACTATCAGAGGAGAGAAAGGGGTATATTTGAAAGATGTTGAAAAGGTGAAGTTTGTAACGGCTTAGACATACTTGGAGGAATGGGGTAGTGAGAGATAGTGAGGATTCCCAGATGATTCCTAGGTTTCAAGCTTAGTTGGTAGTGTTGCCTTCTATAGTAATAAGTAGGTAAGCAGGAGGGAAAGAGGGTATGGTGGGAAAGATAAGAATTCAGTTTTAGACATGTTAAATTTAAGATGTCTGCTGGATATCTAGTGCAAAATGTCTGAAAGGCAGCTGGAGATGTGAGATTGAAGGTTAGTGGAGAGACTGGGGAAGGCAATTAGATGGCAGAGTGAATAAAGTGCTGTGCCTTGAGTCAAGAAGAACTGAGCTCAGATCTAGTCACAGGCGCTTGCTAGCTATGTGACCCTGGGCAAGTCACTTCACCTTGTTTGCCTCAGTTCCTCATCTATAAAAAATGAGCTGAAGAAGGAAATAGCAAACCACTGCAGTATTTTTGCCAAGAAAATCCCAAATGGGGTCACAAAGAGTCAGACATGATTGAAAAGAGTGAACAACAACAGAAAGATTGGCACAAGATAGGCAGATTTGAGACTCATCAGTATAGAGATGGTAATTAAATCCATGGGAACTGATGAGATCATCAAGTGAAGGAGTACAGAGGAACAAGAAAAGAGGGTCTAAGACAGAACCTTGAGGGACACCTAAGTGATATTCTTAACCAAGTAGATGAAGAATGTCTATTGTCCAGACTATGATGGGTAGTTGGATGGGCAACCCCTATAGTCCATGAGGACCAATATTTTGTACAGATACTGTGCACAGACAATGAGCTGGGACCAGAAATGAATAGGATAAAGGAGAGAAGATTTGGGAAATTGTGCAGTGCCTTTAATGACCCCAAACTTCTCCCTAAAAAAGGACCTATCTTTTTAATGCCAATATTCTTCTGGCAATCTCTCATGGCTATGAGTCACAGAATACCACAGCCTCTGAGGAATACAACTTGAGGATTACTCAAAGGGTAATGGAGAGAAGCATGATGGAGGTTATGCCTAGGACATTGCCACTCCAAAACTAAATAAGAGGATGAATATGGAGGATATTGTCAGAGAGATGCAAGGCTAGAAAAGAAGATGGGTCTGATATGTGGTGAGAGTGAGAGGATAAGAAAAGATGGCCTTCCTACTTTATTGGTAGCAATATAATCAGAAAAAAAAAACCAACTTGAGGAAAGCATCCAGCAAGTTTGGTGGACCCCATATGGAACATTGACAGGAATTCATGGACAAGGGTCACCCAAGGCTGAGGATGAGTTGTACATCATTGAGGGAGTACCCACATCCAGAAGTTTGAAGATCCATTAAAAAATGCATTATAGAGGGTTAGTTTTGTGCCCAATGGCACATATTTGTTAGAAGGCTACCTGGATTTAGGAGGTGATCTCAGACCTTAAAACTAGGTAAATACAACTGACCCGTGAGGAGAATGAATTTATATGTCAATTTCAGCACTTATTTCTGCCCATACCTTGTTGTGGACTGAGAGAGCGAGCTTTGGAGCTAGGAACACCTGAGTTTACATCCCACTTCTGAACATCTTCTGGTTATACAACCCTGGGTAAATCACTTGGTCTCTCAGAGTTCCAGGAAACAGACTAAAAGTTGCAAAGGAAGTGCTAAACTTTATTGGTAGAGGGAGTTTCCTCATGTGAGAGTTCCCTAAATCAATGAAATCACAGATCTATCCCCTATCCCTGTCCCTCCTACCCACCTATTTGATTCCTTGTAGACCTTGGGGTGGCCATTGTCCTGGGATGGTTTTCTCCTCTGAAGGAAAGTGTTAAAGAGATTAAACAAGGGCCCTAGACATACAGCCCATAGACAGGACAGACTTAACTAGTTTCAGCAGGAATTTTTGACTGCTAAATGTAACCTCCACTTTTTTTTTTGTAACTATTGGAAATTTTATTTTTTTCTCGTTCTTTTTTATTATTTTTAATTAATTAATTTTATTTATTTTCAGTGTTCTGCAATAACTACCATATAACTTAGATTATTATTTTCCACTCCCTCCCCCCTACCTCCTCCCTCCCTCCCTGAGGCGGCATACAATGTTGTATAGGTTCTACAGATACATTCCTATAAGATACATTTTCACTATAGTCATGCTGTGTTGAAGAATTAAAACGAGTGGGAGAAATCATCTAACAAACCAAAACGCAATATACACACACACATGATCTGCTACAATCTGCAATTGAATTCCATAGTTCCTTCCCTGGATGTGGAAGGCATTTTGCCTTAGAAGACCATTGAGAATTTTTTTTTAAGTCCTTGCATTGCAATGAAGTTCCAAGTCTGCCAGAAAAACTCTTGCATACTGCGGTCATTGCTGTGCACAAAGTTCTCCTGGTTCTGCTCCTTTTGCTCAACATCAGATCATATAAATCTCACCAGGCTTCTCTGAAGACTTCCTGTTCATCATTTCTTGTAGCACAATAGTATTCCATTACATTCATATACCATAATTTATTCAGCCATTCCCCAATTGATGAGCATCCCCTTGATTTCCAGTTTTTGGCCACCACAACGAGTGTTGCTATAAATATTTTTGTACATGTGGGACTCTTTCCCATTTTTATGATTTCTTGGGGATACAGTCCTAGAAGCACTATTGCTAGGTCAAAGGGCAACCTCCTCTTTCTCAGACCTGTCTTTACTAACCCTGGTTACCTGCCCCGTGATGATCCCTGTGCTATTTCTGTCCAGGCCTCTGCATTCTAAGGCAGAGCAGCACCTAATGTGTGAGGAGCATGAAGAGGAGAAGATTAACATCTATTGCCTGAGCTGTGAGGTACCCACTTGCTCCCTCTGTAAAGTGTTTGGTGCTCATAAAGACTGTGAGGTGGCACCACTACCCAACATCTACAAGCGCCAGAAGGTAACAACATCCAGTGTGGGGAGAGAGACTTGGGTCTTAGAATCTAGATCTTATCTAAACTGTGAGGTCCTTTGGAATGCATCCTTTTCCTCACTTCCTATAACTTGCACACATTTGGTTCAGAGAACCTGAGATTCACCTCCCTCCTCCCTTTCTAGCCTCTGAAAACTTAGCTTCCCTGGGGTTAGATTTTCCGAAATAGTTTCTTAAGGATACCCTCCCTAGGCAAGAATTCCTTGACACTTCTGTTGCTGTCCATCCCGACTCTGTGTTTGAAGGGAGGGTGAGGGCCTAAAAGTGGGAAGATGCCTAGGCATAGAATCATTTTGTGCTTGACCTGTGTGGCAGAGTGAGCTGAGCGATGGTATTGCCATGCTGGTGGCCGGAAATGACCGGGTCCAGGCAGTCATTACTCAGATGGAAGAGGTGTGCCAGACCATTGAAGTAAGTGTGGGGAAGTGATGGAGAAAAACCTCCTGGAGAGGTGGGACTAGGAAGGGTGGGTAACTGCTGCTACGGCAGTCAGGGCCCAAGGAAAATGGAGTGCCTAGAACCTAGTGGGGAGAGGAGCAGAGAAAAGCTTTTCTCTGGACTACCATCCAAGACACAGGACTTAGGACCAGGAATTTCTATTGTATTGAAGTATTGTATAGTGTGTTTCCCTGGCCCCTATCAGATCAGAATTTCTTCTGGTCTCCCTAACCCTTTCTTCCTCCCTCCTTTGGAGGTGAGACTGTTAGATAAGTCCAAACAAATCCTGGGTGGGATATATTTGTGTATATGAGTGCATGTGGGTGTGTGACAGCTCTCAGCTCTTGTGCCTGTCTTTGGTAGCTGACTCATGGCAGGACCCTGACAGCACAGGTTCTAGGAGTCACTCAGGGCTTTTTGTGGGTGCCTGAGATCCTTGGTCCTTTGAAGGACTCTCCTCCCAATATCTCTACCCCAACCTTAGGACAACAGTCGCAGGCAGAAGCAACTACTGGGGCAGAGGTTTGAGACATTGTGTGCAGTGCTGGAAGAGAGGAAAGCAGAGCTGCTTCAGGCCCTGGCCCGGGAGCAGGAGGAGAAGCTCCAGAGGGTTCGAGGGCTCATCCGTCAATATGGAGATCACTTAGAGGCCTCATCTAAGCTTGTGGAGTCTGCCATTCAGTCTATGGAGGAGCCACAGATGGCTCTCTACCTCCAGGTGGGGCAACTACAGGGGGTGTGGGGTGGGAAAGCTGCTCAGAGGTATGTTTAGGTTAGGCTGGGGTGGAGCTGGCTATGTTGGCCTCACTTTTGCTCTTCCTTTCCTCCCTATAGCAGGCCAAGGAGCTGATTAAAAAGTGAGTCTGATGTGTTGGGCTTCACTCTTAGCTGGACTGGGGAGATTGATAGAAGAGGAAGTGGGAGGGGGAGGGGTATATGTCTGAGAGCACTGTGTTCCTTGAGTAGGAAGGGGTGGGGGTCCATCATTGGGCCTGGACTGAAGAATCAGGGAAGGTTTAGAGGTCTCAATGAAGGAGACCTCCTTAGGGGCATTTCAGGGTTGAACTGAACCCACTGTTGTAGGGTTGGGGACATGGCAAAAGTGGAGCTGGCTGGGCGTCCTGAACCAGGCTATGAAAGTATGGAACAGTTCTCAGTGAGTGTGGAACATGTGGCTGAGATGCTCCGGACAATCGACTTCCAGACTGGTGAGAGAACTGGGGAGAGACTGGTAGACTGAAATGCTTGGATCAAAGGAAAGGGGAAGAGGGGTGAATTGGAGGTAATTTACTGCAATATGATCATAGATTTGGAGAGATGGGGGAACCTTCCAGGTCATCTACTCCCACTTCCTTATTTTCAGTTCAGGAAAAGTGAAACCCAGAGGTGTTGTGACTCATCCAAAGTCAAAGTCACACAGATAGCAGAACCAGAATCATAGGATGAAAACTCTAAAACTAGAAGGGACCTTAAAGGTCATCTAGTTCAACCCCCTCCTTCATTTTACAGGTAAGAAAACTGAGTCCCAGCAAAGTGAAGTGAATTGCCCAAAGTTGCACAAGAAGTAAGCTTCAGAAATAGGATTTGAACCCAGGTTCTCTGACTAGAAATAGAGCTGACCCTGCACCTCTTGTATCATATTGTGCAATTAGCTTTGGGTCTAATTAAGGGACATGAAGGAGCTGAGGATTCAGGATGATGAGGTCCAAGCCTATGTAATCAAATTTTTATATTTCCCCTAGGGGGTTCTGGAGAAGAAGAAGAAGAGGAGTTGGTGCTGGAAGGGGAGGATGGCAGTGCTGGGGCTGAGGAAGAGAGACTAGAGACTTCCGAGGGTAAGTGAGCACTAGTGGATTGTGGAGATGCCTTTCAAAAGACCGATCCAGTGAAAATAATAGGGAGTGAGGGCTAGATTGGGTCCTCTCACCTGATTCCTAGAAGTCACGGAGCTAAAGTACCCAGAGAAGCTAGGATACTACGTAGGTATGCAAGGGCCTTTCTTGGGCTCCTACATTCCCCCCAGAGCCCCGAGTTTCTGAAGAGTAATGTCTACCTAATCCTTTGCCTCTCCCTGCTTTTTCCAAAGGGCTGGCTGTAGGAAATGCTGTTCAAGTACTGAACCAGAGGGAGGCTCAGCAGCTTCTGGTCTAAGTGGAGATGTATGTACCCTCTGGGGTTCTCTTTGCACCTTCTTTAACGCGCCCACCCACTGAGTCTTTTCTTTGGAACAGGTCTGCACTGACGCCCTAAGAAAATCTTCGAGGTTCCTGCAGGCACATAGGAATAGCTTAGAAGACAAAGGAAGAGAAGAATCTTCGGCTACCCTGAAGCTCAATAAACGATGTGATTGCCTTTTATGCCCCGAATTCTCTCCCTTTGTCCCCGTGGCCTCATGGCCCGGTGTCTACGCCCCAACCTCGCGCTCCTGGTCTCTCTTCTCCCCATTCCCGGAGGTTAATTGCAGCCCCGCCCCCTCGGGTTCCTGGGTCCTTCACCCAGGGGAAAAGAAAGCTCTACCGAGGTCAAATCTTAGCCGGAGAAAACAGGAGGGTACAGAGGGTTACTGTCTACTCAGATTTGGCTTGAGAAATAATTGGAGGGAAACAGAAGTGTCTGTAGATCGAACCGTAGCCCGGAAAACCCTGAGCGTTCAGCTTTCGGAGGGATCTGGGGAGAAGGATCTTCCCCTTCATTTAGGCTATTTGAGTGGGGTTCCACAGAAAGGGATTGGGTCTGGACCTACAGAGTGGCCTGGTCCACGGTCTCAGCCCAGTGTCCCTCTCCGCCCCCGCCCCCGCCCCCGCCCCAGTCCCTCGCCCCCGCCCCAAAGCGGGAGCCACCTACTCTTCATCGATTTTATTAGAAAACAGAAACACTGTCCGCAGTAGGGAGCCGAACCGGGCCACGCCCCGCACAGTACCGGGGACTTCCAGAACTGGCCCCCCGACGCCGCCTCTTGGGTCCCAGGCAGAAGAACAGGACTGGCTAGCCGGAGCTCACTTGCCCACCGAGTCGAAGATGAGCCGGTTCTGCTCGGCACGCTCCCTCTGGCTCTGCGTCCGTGCCAGTTCCAGCAGGGTCCTCAGCAGATGGAAGGTCAGGTCGATGGACAGAGAAGGTTCATCCCGTTTGGGCTTGGACTGATAGCCCAGGGGCGAGAAGAGGGTGCCTGTCCCAGAGGCCAAACGCGGGAAACGCTCGGTCAGGAGGAGGAGGAGGGCACGGGCTCCCCCGGCCCGGTTCCCGGGACTCCATCGCAAAGTCCGGTCCAGATCCTTGTCCCGGAGGGAAGCCGCCTCCAGAGTACCCCGGCCGCTGCTGCATGGGCGCAGTTGGACTACGAGGAGCAGCAGTGCCGCCAACAGAGCGGTGCGCCCTGGCCGCCTCATGGTGTTGGTGCTGCCGCGGCCGGTCCCTGGGAAGCACACACAAGGGGAAGGGCGCGCGGAAGACGGGATGGCGTGGGGGTTAGGGGGGCGGCGGGGCCCAAAGCTGCCCCAGGCTTTTGGCCACTTCTACCCCAGCACATTCCCTCCGGTTCCAACCTCGGACACCACGTGCTCTGCCCGACCAAGTCCACCACGTGCCCCGACAGCCGCTGAAGCTAGGCGCACACCCCAGTCACCCTTTTCTCTTATCTTGGAGACACAGATCTGGGATTCGTCCCGTAATGGAGCCATCCCACCTCCCAGCCCGCCTGGAAAGGGGCCTAGGCTACCCTGAAAAGCAGCTGGGGGAGCAAGCGAGCAAGAGCTGGTCCGGGAGGGCGCTGGGCTAGGGGCGCGGGTGCGCTCAGAACGAGCCACTCACGGGTTTCTCCGAGTGTGTTGCCGCTGGGGTGTAGCAGAGCTTCAGTCACTGTCCCAATCGAACCGGAGTCTGGAAGCACAGGGCCGGGTGCCAGTGCCTGGGGAACGCGGGGAGTGTCCCGGGGTTGCTGCCAGATTTATATAGGGACGGGGCAGCTCCGATTGACGTCAGTGAAGGACATGCACTGATTGTAGATGAACTGACAGAACCACAGCTCTAAGACCGGCAGGGAGAGGAGTTGGACTCTCCCCAGGGACAAGCCCCCCGGAATGGAATACCGCCTATTACCTCTAGGGGCAAGCGCTGAGGTTGATGCTTGGAGTAGTTACGTATAACATCAGTTCCAGACGGGCCCGGACGTGGGCAGTCAACCCTTGGACCAAAGGACCCAGGAGGACCTCGCACCGTTTTCACATCAGTCTACAGCATCTTCCCATTTCCTGTACCCTCCTCCCTGGTGGGAAACCTCAACTTCTAGTGAAGTGAAAGGCGAAGCAGAACAAAAGGCAAAATTGTGGAGCTGTCCATGGTTCTGACTAGTTCTCTTTTCATCCGGTTTCAGCAGAAGAGGGATCTGAATTCTAGACTGAGAGGAAGAAAGGGGACTATATACAGTTGGCACACAACCCTGATAGACTGCGCTTCCAGATCTGCAGCCACAAACTGGGTCCAAAGGCTGTCCTCATGGGCAAAAGAGACCAAATTAATCCACTGAGCTAATTCTCTTTCCCTAAAGGCTCCCTACCATTTGTACTTCTGAACAGAGCCCGAAATTTAAGTGTAGGGTCTTTTAATTGAGGATTTAAAAACAAATAGTCTCTGGTCCCCAGGAAATTCGCAGACCAAAAAGGGCACGTTCTGTTTACTCCATTGCCCTGGGCAGATGATAGTTAAGCAAAGAGGAATTACCCAGTGGTCTAGCCTAGCTGATTCTTTTATTCTTAAGTCAGGGAAGAAGGGGAGGGAAAAGAGGGATAGGTGCTGAGCTCTGGCTCCTTCAGTCAGGGAGAAAGAAAGGTTGGGGTGGAATACCGAACAGCATCACAGGTCTTTGATTAAGTTTCTGTTAGAACTGTATTCTGTGTCTAGAGTCAAAAACAGATGATAGTTAAGCAAAGAGGAATAACCCAGTGGTCTAGCCTAGCTGATTCTTTTATTCTTAAGTCAGGGAAGAAGGGGTGGGAAAAGAGGGATAGGTGCTGAGCTCTGGCTCCTTCAGTCAGGGAGAAAGAAAGGTTGGGGTGGAATACCGAACAGCATCACAGGTCTTTGATTAAGTTTCTGTTAGAACTGTATTCTATGTCTAGAGCCACAAACCACATCAGTTATCACTGCCATTTAGTTAAGGTAGAGGGGTCTGTGAAGGTCTAGAGTGAACTGAGGGTCTAGCCAAACTTGGAGGAGGATGGATTAGAAAGAGATGAGCAGAGAATTAGGCAAAAGCTGCACATAGTGGTAGCAAAGGAAGCAAGATAACATCAGTTTTCATTTTCTAAAACTACCTGCAAGGTTGTACTATTTACATTTCACAAGGGGGATTGATTCAT
The DNA here is from genome assembly GCA_028658325.1 of Potorous gilbertii. Classification (NCBI taxonomy): domain Eukaryota; kingdom Metazoa; phylum Chordata; class Mammalia; order Diprotodontia; family Potoroidae; genus Potorous; species Potorous gilbertii. The sequence continues at coordinate 264,912,763 of CM053769.1, read as the reverse complement.
TTCAGTGTTCCATCCCAGTGGCTTGGCATCCTAAAAACTGTCTGGGACTTCTCTGAAAACATCTGAACCCATCCCAGCGTGAAGAGATATAGTTCCAAGGTTGGGGGGCATGACAACTCAGGACCCATGTGACTTCCAGGATAGGTAGGTGTTCCAGACAACAGCAACACACTGAACAAAACTCAACCTGAGAAAGATGAAAAGCATAATTGAAAATAGGAGGAATGGAGTGGGGACAGAGATGTGGAAGACAAAGGAGAAGAGCAATGAGGGGAAAGAAAGATGGAGAAGAGGGAGAGAAAAAAACAGAAGAAATAAATTTTCTCCCACAGGAAATTGGTAGGATTTACAACCTCATCTTACCATTCAAGTCTTCCACCTCTTTTCCCCCTTAAAATTGTAATGATTGTACTGGGTCAGAACCCTGGTTTACCCGAGTCACTGTTCTGGAGTCAACAGAGGCCCAAAGGGCTGTAAGATGGCAAGCATGTGCCTCAGTGTTACTTTTAAAGGTAGACAATAACTCAGCTTCTCTCAGTAACCACTTATGGCTATCATTCAGAAACATATCCAAATACTTTTTGAATGTTTTGATTTCCTGCCTGTACCAACTTCCGGGGTAGCGAGTTCCTTAAGTTTATTATCTGCTTCATGATGTGGTATTTTCTTTTATTAGCTATATGTTTGCCATACTGGCATTTCAAAGGGTTCCTCCTCATCCCAACATTTCAGGATTTGAAGAATTCCATGTTCACCACATCTATTACATTTAGATTGTCTCCTCTTAGCTTCCTCCTTTCCAGACTAGAGATCCAATTATAAGATCGCTTCTCCCCAATTGTTTTATTTGCCTTTCTCCGGTTGCCTTATAACCTTCCTGAGGCTTCAAAACCAAATAGTACAATATCCACCAGTTTTACTAAAGAGTAGCAAAATGTTTTCTCTTTGGCTAAACTGACATATCCTATCTGGTCTCCTCCTGCCCTTCCTGTCTGCCTAACCTAGGCTGTAGCAGCCTGGACTCTGTCCTTCCAGCAATGGCAGCAGAGGGAAAGGAATCAGATGGAACAGGAAAAAGGACTGTGGAAGTGGAGTCTTTTTTGGGATTCTATATGAGATTCAGCAGACTGAAGAGGACTCTGTGAGGGGTGAGAGGTTCTGGCTAAACACAAAGAAATATGAAGAGCCCTGATTTGTGGGCAGAAGGTTTTCATTTTGAGGGCTGAGGGATTTAAAGATGGAATGACCTTGATATAGCTTTCAGACTTGTATTTTGAACCTAAAATATTCTGGGAGTGTAGTGATGGGTTTTTTTCCTACCTATAGATAAGGGGAATGAGGTAGAAGTTGACCAACTGCACAGTAGGCCAGATCTGCAAAAACAAACAAACAAAAAAAAAAAGAAGAAAGAAGGTACATCACTATCTTATCCAGAAACAGTATCTTCTGGCCCCCATTCAAGGAGTCTTCATCAGACCCATCCCAGCTCCTGGACATGTGAATCCAATCCAAGGGGTAACCTGCTCAGGCCCCAAGTCATCCCCAGGCAAGATCCAATCCAGAGAAAGCCCAAAGCCCAAGGTTTTCCACAGCCTTAAGGAGAATGACTGATTTGTCTCTTACATAGTAGTTGGAGATGAGGACATCAGGGTAATTCTGAAGAAAGAAGTAAGGAAAAGATTAAGTCTCACACTCCCTCCTCTTGGCATCATACCCTTTCCCACTATCTTCTATTAACTCCATGAGAGGAGGGACAAGACTTCATTATCTGTGACTCTCCCCCAGGTCCAACCACAGTTATCTACACACTGAACAAACTTAATAATTGACTGGTTTTCAATGAATGGGACTTCCTGCTGCTCAGCAAACACGTCTTCTGCCTCATGTAACAACTGCCTTTTTCCCTATCACTGGACTCAAACTACCTGTTAAGTCTCTGAACTTCCAATATTCCTAATTTGTTTGAATTCTATGTTCCACTGAGGATCCCCCAGATCCACCTGTATGCCCAATAACATCCTCAGACTCAATCCAGTTCAGGCTCCACACTCACCTGTCGAAAGCTGGCCCAGTTGTCCTTGACTGACAGTCCCTTAAATGTACCAATCAGTGGCAGCAAGCCCCCAAAAAAACATGGGGCAAAGCACCCCTGAGAAAAGGAAATAGGAAGAGAACACGTTAGAACACTAATGCTTATCTGTCAGAGTACATTCTTTCTACACAGATACAGATTCATATCATCACAGCCCCTTCTGATCAATGCTCACTTCCCCTCTGCTCACCTGATCCACCACCACCTTCTTCAGTGCATCCATCTTGGTGTTGCCAGGGAACAGCCGGTCCAAAACCCTGTACCAGCCACCTACCAAGGGGCCCTGAAGGCAAACCCAGAACAGAAAGAGAAGCAAAAAAGGGAAATTTTGCTAGTAAATACTGTTTTCCTTCAAAGGTATGAAATCACATCATAGGGGAGACAGCTGAGAACAAGGAGAGGGAGACTGGAGATTATGTGCACAAAGAGATGGAGGTCAAGAGCTTGGAGAGTACAAAGGAAGATGGTGATCTGGGTCCACTGTCCAAATCATCCAGCCAACTATGTGCATGACTCACCACATAGCCACAGCCTATCAAAGTCATGGTCAGGGTCCTGCGAACTTGGTGCTTCTCTAAACCTTGTTTCTCTATCAGCTGCTGAGAGATGACATCACCTATCCCCATCAGGGAACCTAGGAGTAGAAAATATTGTCAGGTTGCCTTGTTGGGAATCCAAGATTAAGAAGAGTTTTCTAAAAGATGGGTGAAACCTATTAAGCATAAGGTTTTGGTGATCACTGCCTTCATCTCTTTCATCCACAGGTCTTTGGGGGAGGCATCCTATTTTTTAAAAACTGCTGTAGACTGAGGGTCCCTCTTAGTTCCTGGAAGCTTTCCCTATCTCCAAGGACCATCACAAGAGTAGTTGTGTCTTTGCAGTTAATTCTTGAGATGAGAAAACTGTAAGCAGGGCCCATCGAGAACCTCCAAAAAGGACAGGAAATCCTTTCTATTTCAAGAGCTCTATGGTGAGTTGCTGATAAGAGAGAGAGAACCTCAAATGCAGTTAGGAGATGAGGCAAGGTACTAGGACCAGGAATTGTGAGTTTGATTCCTGGCTCTAACCAAAATCCTTCCTTTCTCCAAGTATCATAGTCTGCATGAAGGCAGCATGGTACAGTGCAAAGAACCCTGACTCTGGAATAAAAGGACTTGGTTCAAATCTCACCTCTGACACTTGCTAGCTGAATGATATCTGACAAGTCACTTAATTCCTCTAGGCCTCATTTTTCTTAGCTTTAAAAAACAGGAAGTTAAATGCAACAAACTCTCATCAGTCCTAGATCTATGGCCTATGATCTATGAGGAACGGAATGAATAGGTCATTTCCAGAAACACTCTGGTGCTACAGAGAGGGCAGCTGAGCTGGTGAGCAAGTTAGAAAGAACAGCCTTTGCCTCCCTCTGGCTTGCAGACAGCCACAAACTACCAATGCCTCCTCATCTCATAGCGCCACAAACTACCAATGCCTCCTCATCTCATAGCCCCACATTTCCTCAGGGGCCTTGAAGCGAGAATCCAGAAGGAATGACAAAAGTTAGAGGGAAAAGGGTCCCTGTGGAGCCCACTAATACATAGCCCCCATGCAGTCATAGATACCCCACACAGGTCCTCACATAAATATCATCAATACTGACTGAGAGCCCAGTGAGCCATGATGGATTCTATTCTGTGTGCGTACACACATTTGAGTGCACAAACATATACAGAAGTCTCTGTGTAAAATAACCAGCATCATCTCCAGGTTTCTTCTGTGTCTTGCTGAGTAATGAAAGCACCCTCCTGGAGCCCCTGAATGTCCCTGTGCCCTCAATTAGAACTGGGCAAACACATCCTTCCACCCCAATGTGTATCCTGGCTGGCTCTGACGTCCATGCAGGCTGCACGATCACCCTTCTGGCTCACACACCCAGTGTGCTCAGTTCTTTTCCCAACTCCCACGTCGTGCCCTGAGAAGTGGATGAGCAGTAGCCAACAGCCAACGGGGGGAGATTAGGAGCTGGAAGAGGTTAGTCAGCCCTGCTGGCACCCTAAGCCATGAAGCAGCCCCAGGCCCTATTCCAGGGGAGCCCAGAACAGGCAGCCTGGCCACTGCCTCATTCAGTCTCATCCCAAAAAGGTGGAGTTATTCTCCCCACAGCAAGAGCAAAATGACTTAAATGACCCTTTAAGTTTTCCTTAAAGGAGCTCTATTCCCTGTTCCCCCAATAATACCCCCATCTACAAACATATACTGGGTCTCTATCAGACCCAAGAATGGAAATGGAAGACTATAACTAGTCCAGTGGCCTACAGCACAGGGAGAGGAGGGGTCCAGGAGCTCTGCTATGCTGAACCTCTACTCTTCCAATCATGTGCCTGTTTATTTCTGCATCCAGAGGGAGTGACTGTAGAAATGAATATATAGGAAGGAAAGAAGAGTACCCATTACCCAGCTGACAGAAAGGTGATAGGCTCAGGGTGCAAAATAAGACCTTTTATTTTGGATATGGCCAACGCAGAAATTTGTTTTTAGCTATGAGTTTTTTTCTTTTAATGGGAAGAGGAAATGGGATTGAAAGAAAATAAATGTATTAATTGAAAAAACTAAATATTTAATAAAGAAATAAGGGGGGAAAATAAAACCTATTAAAAGGCAAGTAATTGGGAGGGAAGAAGAGGTAGGGTCATGTGCTGCCTTCACGTGAGAGACCACTGAGGAGCCCTTAGGAGGCTCAAACAGAGCTCAATTTCCCAGACCCTGTGGGTCCAGCAAACAGAAACATCAGCCCCACTATCTCTCACCTGCAGCAGTGTCTGAGTGATTCTGCTGAGCTCCCACCAGGCCACATGAACCGCAGCAGCTCTAGCCCTTTATACCACCTTCTACCTCCATTTCACTTAACACCCCTCCCCTCTCCAGTGACCCTATGAGTTATAGAGAGACCTTTTTTTGGGGGGGAGGGGCAGGTAAGAAAATTGAGGCAACAGAGAAAACAGATGATTTATCAAAAGGTCATATGGCAGATTAAGGGCAGAGCTGGGGCTAGAACTCAAGTCTCTTGATTCCTGGTCTTCGGCTCTTTTCACTCATTGTACTTAGTATATATGTAGTGCCAGGAAGCAAGAGAAACGTTAATTTAGAGCTCAGGATCCCATCCTCCAGCCCCATTTTCTTGGTAAATGATGGGCAAGCAAGATGCCAAGATGGGAGGTGGTGGTTTCTCCAGCATGCATGCCTTGGACAGTTTTCAATAAAGACAACTTAACATATTTTTACTGAGTATTGACTATAGAGGAGGGAACCTGTGAGAGACACTGTGATCAGGAGATAGAAAGTTTGAATATGTTCTCTGTCCTCATGAACTGATAATTTAGTTCTGCTTCTGACTGAAGTGGGCCGAGGGCTTCCTTTTTCATGCGGGAGGAGGGGGTAGGCTTCTGAGGTTAGAACCACTCCAGGTCTGATTTCCAATTTGAATTGGCTTTGTGGAGACTGAAGAGCAGGGATGTGCAGTGGATAAGATAAGCAAGGATTTGACCTTAGACCAGGTGTCCTGAGGGACGTTGGTGTAAAGGCCTGAGCATTGCTTTGGGTTGGAAGGAAGGGAAAAGTCAAGAATACAAATGCCACGGTCCACTATCAGCCCAATATCTGGTACTCCAATGAGCTCCTCCCTCAAACAGCCATATTCTCTACCTGTCAAACTGATATTCTTAAAATACAGACCTGACCACACCATTCCCCTGTAGTGGTTCCCTATTGTCTTTAAGACCAAATACAAACTCTGTGTGACATTTAAAGTCCTCTGTACTTTGGCTCCAACATGCCTTTCTAGAGTCATATCATATCTTTCTCCCTTTCCTACTCTGTTTCAAGCCCAAATGGGCAATAGTCTTCCCAGTTCACAACATCCCATCTCTGACCTCCATGCTTTTGTACATATTGTACCCTGCCTGTAATGCTTGCCTTCTTCTCCTCCACCTCTTAACATCCCTAGCTTCCTTCAAGGCACAACTCAGGTACCTCTTCCTTTGAGGGGGCCTTTTCTAATCCCCTCAGTTGTTAGTACTCTCCTGGAAATTACTTCCTATATCTTTTGCATTATATTTGCATTTATATTAGAGGCATCATGTTGTGGTGAACAGAGAACTGGTCTTGAATCTAGGAAGACCTGGGATTGAGTCCCACCTGTGGCACAGACTGCCTGGGTGACAAGCCACTCAACCTCTCTATTCTAGGCAATTCCTTGAGCCTCTGGGTTACACTGGTAAAAGGAGTTCCAAGCACCAAGGACATCACAGGCCCAGTCCCTGTTTCAATACGTTATGAACTGACCTGTGCACATGTTCTTTCACCCCAGCAAGCTCCTTGAAGGAGGTGCTCAAAAAATGAAAGCTGATTTGAACCAAATAGACTCAAACTTCAAAAGTGCCCCAGCTTCCTGGGAGTCCTTCAGGAGGGATATGTTTCGGTACAGCTCCTAGGACCACTTTTACATCCCTCACTCAGTCTGACTCTCTTTCTAAAGGTCTAGGGAGTGGAGGGTGGCACCATTAACCTGAGCATCTAACCTGATGACTCTTCATAAAGCAACAAGGTAGCTAAGCTGTGAAGCCCCTAAGCACCACCGGGCACCAAGCCCACTGAGCAGATAGCTGGTGCAGGCAATGACATCATCTTTCTGGGCTGGGGCCAGGTTCTGATTCTGTCACTCTCCAACACAGTCAGTATGAGAATGGGAAGGAAGAAGAGAGAGGGGAAAAAGGAGAACCAGTCCTAGGGCACTGGTCCATCCAGGACCCCCTGCAGTGATCCCAAGGCCTCCTGCCCCAAAGCAATTCAAGAGATCCTGTAAAAGGTGGGGGCCTTCCATACCTCCCCTGGACAGACCACAACCCAGGGGTCAAAAGGGAATCTGGAAGCAGAAAAGTGAAATTTTAATATTGGGTTGGGAGGTAAATAGATAGAAGTAAATAAGAAAAAGAAAAGAGGCTAGAGCTAACTCCTCAGAGGATTGAAAATAGGAGATATGTCCTTGAAAAGCAGAAGCCCTCGGTGGGACAGAGCCACCAGTACTGCCAACTCACCCAGCTCCCGCCTCTGCTCCCCAGGGGCCTCTCAGGAGATTAAACAGTGTTAGGGTGGGGGCTTAGTCTGGCAAGAAGCCCAGAATGAGCTGGAACCACAGGATAGCAATGATTGGGGACGGGAGGAAACGAACAAGAAGGGACTCATCTTCCATGTTTCAGGAAGGGTCCCTTAGAGCTCCAGGAGCTACAGCCTCTTGCCCCAGCCACCTGTTGCCCTTCTCAAAAGAAAAGAAGGGTTTCTGGGGCAGTGGAAAACAAATGGTCTTGCAGTTTATGGTGTCCAAGTCCAGACCAGTGGAAGCTGAATCCTAAGACTTGAGCTCTGGATCACTCCTGGGAGGTTGGGAGGATTCTTAGAATTTTAGCACTTAGAAATGGAAGGAAAAGGTTTACAGCCCCTTTTCTTTTACGGAAGTGACTTGTCCAAGGGCACATGGACACTAAGTAGCAACCCCAGGATCTGGGCTGGAGGACAACTTACTGGGGATACTACAGAGGAGATTACTGTTCTGCTTCCAGAGTAAGTTACTTCTGAGGTCCCTTCCAACTCTGAGACTGGAAATTCTGAGAACCGAGGTTCTCTCTGAGTCCAGATTCTGTCTGTACTCTTTCTACTGGCCCACAGAATCACAGAATACCAAAGAGGAAGGAAAGTTAGGTCAGCTGGGTCTCTCAAGTTATACATGAAGCTGACATTCAGAGAAGTGAAGGCTTTTACACAGCCAGTGAATGAAACAACTCAGACTAGAACATGGTTCTTTGATGTCCAAGTCTCTTCCCACTACACTATGCTTTCCTCCCTGGGGAAAGTGAGTTAGTTCCAGTGTCCCCAGGGGAGTTTAATTCCTATCTATGGAAGGCCCAGAATGTGTGGGACCAGGGTGTGACACAGCCTCTACAAAAGTAAAGAACAAGGCTGACTCAGTTTCTCCAGAATCCACAGGATTAGGGAGAACATTATAAAAGCTGATCCAAAAGCAGACACCTTCTCCCCCCAGGCTCTCCTGGTTCAGACTCAATCCCCTGGGGCCTGATCAGAACATGGAAAAAGCGAAACCCAGCGCCATAAAAAGAGCTTGTGGGACTGGACCAGACACTCCCCAGGGCAAGGTATGTTCTATGCGGCAGCACAGTGGGTCAGGGAGAATAAAGGTATAATGAGGAGAAAAATAGGAGTCAGGAGAGAGCTGCATTCGAATGCTGCTTCTGACATTTAGCAGCTGAGTACTGATCACGTCACTAAATCCCCCAACCTCAGTTTTCTCATTTGCAAAAGAAGGAATAATAATGCCAGCAGTAACTACCTCAGTTTTGTGACAAGGATCACATGAGAGAGTATATGTAGAATGCTCTGCAAACCACATTAACAGTATGTAAATGTCACCTGTTATTATTAATAATAAAAAGGGGTCCTAGGTCATTAATGTGCACCGAGAGCTGTTCTCCTCTCTTGCACCCATAGTTGGTGAACTTTGAACACTGTTCCTGGAATGGGACTAGCCTATGGAAACCTGAAGGCCTTTCTGTGAACCAGGGTATTCTGGAGGAATCTAGTGAGTCTAGGAAAACTCTTGGTCCAGTGTGTGCCTACCCTCAGCACAGGCCCTAGAACTCAACTGGCTTCTGCCAAAAACGTGACAGGAAGAGCTTTGGTCCTCAGTCCTACCCTGGTCATAGGTCCAGGAACTAGGAGTCCCCAAGGATAGTCCACTCACTCTGCTACACTCATCAACTTTCTTCCCCAAACAATCTCAAGTTTCTCATCCATGTCAGAAGAGACTTTCCAGGCTCAGTCCAAGTGAAAAGAAAAGGCAAAAGGGTCATCCCTCTCTTCTCCTCAAGTCCACCCTAGGCCCTTCCTCCTGGCAGCTGCCAGCTCCGGACAAATGGAGAAGATGGCTGGGCACAGTGCCCGGCGTGTCAGTTCCCATCATGGCCATACAGTGCAGCATGAGTCACCACACACACGCAGCCCAGGTGAGTCACTGCCCTGGCGGGCAGGCTGAGGACAGGACATGGGGTGGTCGGAAACAGTGGGCTGGGTAAAGACCCAGGGGAGTCTGAGGCAAGGGGGTGAGATGGGAAGAACTGGGCTACTCAGGGCCACTTATTTTAGACTCTGGGGTTGTGGTGACAGTAAACAGGAACAAGGTCTTTAGCACTGACTTCTACTCTCCCTTTTCAACAATGCCCTGACTCGATCTAGGCTCATTGTCTTGTCTTGGATTGCCCAGAACTCTACTCCAAGGGGCACACCTCTGTGGTCTGGAACTATGGTCAAGGTCCCTTCAGCCAGCAAAACTTACTTGTACGTGGTCCTTTCAGAGTCCTAATCTCCAAGGATAGTTCGTCTGTTAATGGAAGGTATTCACCGACTCTAGTGCTTTGTCTAGCATTGCACTTTTTCCAGGTCATACATTTGTCTCTTTACATAAAGGACTGACTCTCGGATTCCCAGAGCAGGTCTGAGTGGGAGGTTTTCTTGAGTAGGCTGACCTTTCAGTTCTCTTCAAATCACATCTTATGAATGACTTTTCCTGTTCCCTCACCTTCCTTGAAGACAGGCCCAGTCTGGGCTTAAAGTTGTGAGGAATAAGGATCTTGATAAGAAAAGTATAACGGGGAAAAAGAATCTATCCCTATGGGAAGGAAGGAGCAAGTCTAGAGACTAACTACTGCCTTCAATGCTCGGTGGCTTGGCACCAAGCCGGGGTTATGATGAGAATGAGCCATAAAAGAATCCCGAGCACCTTGTCTTTATTATACTTGTAGGATCACCTCATCATAATGGGCAGGAGTGAGAATCTGTCCTGCTGATGCTTCTTTGCTGGTTGGCAAATAGGACTGGAGGGAGGTAGGAGGGAGTTTCCTCCCCAAGTCCCTCCCAGTCCCAGGGGAGTACTCACCAGACGTGATTATCTGTACCTTCCAAGGGTGAGCGGCCAGTGCTTGCTGGTATGCCCGCCAGAGAATCATGCCTCCTGTGGGGACAATGGGTCCGGGGGCATAGCGTTAGGACTGGAGTGGGGCTCCCTTTCACTTTACAGATGAGAGAAAACAAGCCCCAGGGAGTGACCGGTCCAGATAGCGAGCTGGAGAGCTGGCATCTGGACTTGGGTCGAGACTCCAAATCCAGGGAAGCCAGACCCCTTGTGTCCCTGCTCTACACACACCCTCTCATCTGCCTGACCATGGGGTCCCCGAACATGGGACCCAGCCCTTCTCTTGTGGCACCTCCCTGCGAGCCTGGGGACAGGCGGAGCGGCGGGGCCCCGGCCGGCTGGAGCTCCCGGGCCGGCTGGGGCGCCCCTGGGCCGGCTGGGAGCTCCGCAGTAAAGCTGACGCGCCCGCTAGGCTCCGGGCGACAAGAGCGCTCACGAAGGGGGGCCAGGCCTAAAAGGGACGCCTTCTTTCCCCTTCCTGGCGGCAGGGCACGAGCCCCTTAACCGTTAAGAGCTGGGAGGGCCCTGAGAAGGATCTGGACTTTAGGGCTGAGAGAACTTTAGATTTCACGAAATTGACCCCCTTCGTTTTACAGATGGAAAAACTGAGGCCCAGGGAGGCGGAGCGATTTGTCCGAGGTCACAGAGCGCGCACGCGGCACGGTAAGGGAGGAGCGGCGGGGACGCGAGAGAAACTGATACTGCGTCCGTCCTCCTGGTCAATGGAATGACGTCATGCGCGTGCGCGCGGCACGTCACTGAGAAACGGAGGAAGGCGGCGCCGCGCGACTCACCTCAGTTAAAGCCCCTCTCCGGGAGTCCGCTCCCGCTCACCCGCAGAAGACTTCCGATGCAAGGCCCGCCCCATCCGCTTGGGGGAAAGCCCCGCCCTGGAGCCCTGGGAGCTTTGCCCCCTTGGGGATTGGGATGGCTTGGGGGCAGAGCCGGCGAGGCCACGCCCTTTGCCCCCGTTGGGCAAGAACTATCCGGGGACTTTTGGCGCTGGCAGAAATGGCTTAGGTGGGAGGCCGTCTGGTCCAACTCTGACCAAGTGAGGCCAGGGTCGGGAAAGAGTGTGTCTAGGGCACTAGGGAGATAACCTTAACCTCATTTTGTAGAACAGGGAGCCAGGATCCAGAGAGGGAAGGAGACCTGTCCCAGGTCACATTGCTAGTCAATTTGAACTCAGGCCTCTTGTGTTTGTCCTTTGTTTCTGGTAGGGGACCGTGACATCAAGAGAATGACATGACTTGCAGTTGACTTTGATTTGAGTGAGGCAGGGCTGTGCAGGTCACCAGCCTCACTTTCTCCTCCTGAGCCATCTGGGTCCAGTGGCCTGATATTCATCAGGGCAGCTGCAGATGACCCGGGATGCCGTGGGAGACCGTGGTCCTTTTAGGCTTACCACATTCTCACCCATTCCATGAATAGGCTTCTTTAAGTAGTTACTCAAGGGATGGCCCCTTTAATAAAAAAAAAAAAAAATCACACTGGGAGGGGAAGGTCCTCAGGGTTCCTGGGTAAAAGAAAACATACCTGGGCACAGCTTTCGACTCCAGATACGATGACTCTTCCTGGGCATTGAAGGTCACTCCTTTGCTCTCTGTCCTAAGAAGTTGTTCCATCCTCCTTTTCTTACCCCAGGTAAAGCTCTCCTGGGCAGTTAAGTGATCCAGTGGATAGAGTACCAGACCTGAATTCAGGAAGCCTCATCTTCCTGAGTTCAAATGTGGCCTCAAACACTTACTAGCTTTGTGGCCCTAGGCAAGTCACTTAACCCTTCAGGCCTCAATTCTTCATCTGTAAAATGAACTGAAGAAGGAAATGGCAAGCTCTGGTATCTTTGCCAAGAAAACCCCAAATGGAGCCCCAAAGTCAGACATGACTGAACAACAAACAGCTCCCTGTCTGGGACCAATAAGGAAGCAGAGAGGAGTGGTCTATGTGGGAGGTAACACTCACTGGTAAACTGGTCTCTGCAACAAGTTCCCCAGCTGTCTTATTGAAGCCAAGCCAGTAGTTCCCCAGGACTAGTTCCATTCCAACCTCTCAAGAATTAAGAGCTGCTCAGATCATGAAGCAGAAGTGGAAGAAAAAAATGAAACACCCCAAATTGGGGAAGGGAGGGAGTGTGACAGGATGAATTGGTGAAGAAGTTTGAGAAGTGGTCAGAGAACCAGGAGAAAGTATTGTCAAAAACCCAAAGAAGAATATCCAGGAGAGGGTTAATAACCAAATGCTAGAAAGGTGTGGGGTGAGGATTGAGAAAAGGCCATTACAACTGGCATTTAAGACAGCTTTGGTATCTTTGAAAAGAGCAGTTTGAGTCATGAGAAGTTGAAAGTCAGATTGCATTTTGAGAGATTTGAGAGGAGGTGGAAGCAACTGAGTATGGATTTTGGCAGAAAAGGGTAGAGAGATATATAGTATGATCATTTGAGGTGAAAGTAGGGTTTGGCAAAGGCTTTTTCAAGATAAGTGAGACATGGGTACAATTTGTTGGCAGGAGGAAGAAATCAGTAGAGGGAAAGATTGAAGATTATATAGAGAGGGAGGATTGAGGGGGCAGTCTTCTGGATAAGATTAAGGAATTCCAGGAGCAAATATATTTCATTATCAAAGTAAAAGAAAAGGAAGTGAGAAATGATGGATGTCAAGGAATTCTGAGATGAAGGGAAGAAGAGCTCAAAGCAAATCACCTCTCTCCCCCTTCACCCCACCAGTAAAATAAAAGTTGAAGCCTTCAGCAGAGTTGAAGATAGGGAAAAAAGTGTGGGAAGTTTGAAGAGAGAAGAAAAGGAAACAATCACTTAGGGTGTCATAAAAACATAAGGCTTTGTAGTAGACTTAGGCAGCTCAATTGTGTGATTTCCTCTAGCTCTGCTAAGAAGCAAATGAAGAGCCAAAGCAGTGAACGGTAGAAGTAATCCAAGAGTGGGGTCTGACAAAACAGGAACAGTGATAGAAAAAGGGAGCAAGGGATTAAAAACTAAAGGATAATGTGCAATTCAACTAGTTAACTATAGTCAAGACAGGAAAAGGAGAGATGTGAGAAGGTATTGAGGGAGGGAGGCATTGAAGGTCATGAGAATGAATAGGAATCAGAAATGAGGTAGAGGGAGAGAAGGAATGCAAGGTTATGGAAGAATGTTCCTTTTTGCTCACAGTGGCACACTTATGGCTCATGGCAAAGTCTAGAGTATGGCCATCCCTATATATGGCCAAGGAGAAAGAAGTAAAGGGATTTAGTTGGCTAAGGTGTTGGATGTAGTCCCAACATGTAGGTTGATGTCCCCTAATATTTCCCCAATAGAAGATGGAGAGTAAATGAAAATGGTGAGCTAGATACTAAACTGGAGGAAGGACCAATAGGTAGTTTTCTTAGCATGTTTTTCTTTCCACCATTATCACTGCCTAGTCTTCCCATCCCACAGGAGCAGCATTTCTCTGTAACAAATAAGGTGAAATGAAAACTTCACACATCGGCCATATCTAAGTGTATTTTTCATCGTGCAAGTCTAATCTATCGTTACTTTGCCAAGAGGTGGGAAGCACGAAGTCACTGATCTGAAGTCATTATTGGTCAATGATTTGATCAGTTCTTGTCTTTCAAAGCCAGTAGTAAATTACTGATAATAAAAATTCTATTTTTCCTTCAGCAAAGGGAGAGAAAAAGGACCATTTCAATGTCCCTGAGTTTTAATTCTCCCTACAAAGAACATTAAGGTAGAGGTTAGGTTGCTGGGAATTTGGATATTGAAGGGGATTGGTTAGAAAACCCATGCAAGAGGGGATGTTTCCACACATTACTCCCCAGATTAAGTAGTGGCGTTTTCTTCCCATTCTGGCATAAGAACCTTAAACTCTCTTCTCCTGCCACTCTCTTAACTCCTTAACCACAGCTATGGCAGGGGGGCAGAGAAAAAATCAGCCAAAGAAACCAACATATAGCTGAAAAGAACAGATACAGATCAATCTCTATGACTCCTCCCCAAAGAAATTCTTGTCACTTTGGTGTCACGTGGCTCATTTGTCTATTTCTGTGTTATGAGTACAACTGTGGTCATGGGTGTTGGCACTTCTAAAGGTGGACATGGTATCCTCATCTCTTTGTAACCTTCTGTAATTGAGCCTTGAGGATCCCAGAGTCTACACCATATAGCTAAAGCACGTGTGGTAATGTTTTGGTTTTGGCGAGTCTGTACCATCCATGTGCTTGTCCTGTTGGCTTGACACCAAAGAATTGAGATAAAATGTTTGAACTGCATTCCTCCATTCCTGGGTGCAGGTTCAGCTGTGGGGAGGAACCCTGGCAGAGTCTTACCATAGCTGCTCCACCCCTTTTTTCCCTAAGCACAAGCACACAAGAAGTTGTCCAAAACACTCAGCACCTTTACTCAGTTCTGCCTCCAAGTACAACAGGCTCAATATGAGCAATTTGACCCCTAACCCCATGTCTGACATAGGGCTGCTTCTTCGGTGTTTGCTGAGGAGACTAGAGTTCACATCTGGACACCCCCTGCCAGCAGGGGGTGGGGGGCAGTGATTACAGAGAACAGGATCAGTCTGTAGAGTCCTGAAGATACAGTCCTTATAGCCTAACAGGATTGTAGATTAAGAACTGGAAGGAACCTCCAAGGTCTAGTCCAACTCCTTCATTTTATGGAAGAGAAAACTGAGGCCCAGATGATTTTCTCAAGGTCAAATACACCATAACTACTTGAACTAGAATTCAAACCTAGGTCCTCTGACTATAAATTCTACTATACCATTCTGAAGATGTGAGACTTGGGTAGGTTTGCAATTTTGGGAAGTTTCCAGTTCACTTGGCTCATATGTTTAAATGTCATATAGCTACTAAGTAGCATCAGGACCAAGGAATTCCGAATCCCAAGGGCTCCATGTTCAATAAACTATGGGTTGGGCAGCAGGTGGAAATTGGTTGGGGGAAAGCTGGGCCCCTGAGGCGGAGATGGTGGCTGAAACATGGCGCTGAAGTGGGCTCTGCTCTCAAGCTGCATCCGGTGGCCCAAGGGGGAGGTAAGGCCACGAACACAGTGTACCCTCACCAGTCCTGACTGGCCCCCAGAAACCAACCAACCATAAGAGTCCAAGTTTGGGCTGAAACGTACCTGTAAGAAAGAAAGAAGACGTACATAGGCTTCTGAATTAGTACAGAACAGATGACTATAGGCAAAGGATTCACAAGAGATTAACTTATTTAAACACTTAACTTGTCCTTGATACTAATGATTGGCCCCAGGAACAAGATAAGGAAGAGGGCTGTCAAGGGCTGGACAAAAGAATGTGAGTATGAGAATGGGGGGAAGGGGGAGAGGAATAAATATCCTTTAAGTCTTTGTTAGCTCATCTGTAAAATGACGAGTATGGACTAAATGACTTCTAAATTCCTTTCATCTCTACAACTGATGATGCTAGAAGCATACCTTGTGAACAGCCTCCAGCTGCAGCCTGTCCAGACAGAGCTGAGAGCGCCCCTCTCCTTCCTGCATGCGAAGCACTGGTTCCCTCTGAAGCAAATCTTGGAATCCACGCTGTGATTAAGCAGTGGCAACTTCAGTTTTGGATAATGTCTTCATACTAAGGGCCTTCCTGGAATGCACAGCTCTTCCCTCCACCATAGGAACCCCCTGTTCTACCTGATTCTTTGGCTACCTACCGGCCCCAACTTACCAGGTCTGTGTCTCTGAAAAGCAGGTAGTGATGTTCAACTGTTTCAGCATAAGTTCTGGCCTTGGGAGGTCCAGGTACCAAAGGTGAGGCAGAATGGTGATCTCTGTCTTCAGAACCTTCCCAGTAGGGCAGCAAATCTGCCTTATATATGGGCTATAGGGAGAGATCATAGAATTGGGAGAGAAAGGATAAGTGAAAAAGGAAAACAAGCAAATTATAGTTCTAGTGAGACTTGTGGGCCTCTGAGGTTAGGGTAGGAAAGCTGCAGTAATAAAGAAAATGCAGATATGGAAGAAAACAATAAATTGAGGTCACAGGTTTGGGCTGGACCTAAAGTTCCCTTAATTCAAGGAAACTGAAGCCCAAAAAGATTAAGGGATTTGCTCAAGATCACACCAACAATAAGCTAGTAGCTAAGAGCTGGGATTCAGATCTGGGTCTTCTGCCTCTCAATCCAGCATATTTCCACTGCATCATGACCAAAGCCACACAGGTACTAAATCAGGGCTTTAACCTCCCAAATCCCAACCCCAAACCCAGCTGGAAGGAAACCTATAATAACTTCTGTTCAGACAGTCTAGAAAGATGGATAGACTGGAGGAACCAGTGGATGGCATGTAACACTGACATACTCACAAATCTGCGCTCAGCTGGACGCTTGACATTCATTGGGTTGAGGGCCATGTCTGGCAGCACAGCAGCAATGAGCTCCCCTGACATGTCCCCCGCAGCCACTGCTCCAAGCCAGTCTGAGCCTGATAGACTCTACAACAAGACATGGGCATCATAGTCCTGTCTTCCCAAGTGGTTTTATGAGGATTAAATACACAACACACTCTTCCCTGTCACAGATTGCTGCTTGTCCCTCTCCTTCCTCTGTGTTATAACAAAAAAGTTCTTTGAGAGCAAGTGTTCTTAGCTTTCTTTGCGCCATGGGCTCCATTTTCAGTTAAATGAAATCTATTCAGAATAATGTTTTTAAATGCATAAAATAAAATACAGTATTGTAAAGGAAATCAATTAAAATACAATTACCAAAATATTTTTAAAAGCAAGGTCATGGACCCCAAGTTAAGAACCCCACTTAAGAGTAATAAAAAGTAATGAAGACTCACCCAGACAGTGCCTTTTCGAGGGGCTGTGAAATAGGCCTTGAAACCAAGGAAACCAGCATCAATGTAGTGAATCCCACAAAGCCCATAGCTTTGAGAGAGAGAAGAACGTCAATCCTTATGTAGTTTTAAGATCAGATTCAGTCCTCAGAATCTCACATTTGGCCAAAACACCCAGCATCCTTCGCACTCCCAACCCCCCACCTAAATCTGGTCCCTCTAATCCCACTTTCTCCCTTTTTCTTGCTCTACATACGAGGCATAGCAGTTGTCCTGGGCCACAGTAACGCCACTGTAAGGCAGCAGCCACGCCAGCTCTGTACTTAAAAAACGTTTGATACAGTTGATAGGCTCATAGGGTCGTCGTAAGTCCCAGAATTTGATTTTCCGGTCACTTCCAGCAGAGACTAGAAAGTTACTACAAAAAGATAGGAAACCAGGACATTACTCAACAGATCCCATAAATGTTGACCTGTCCCATTTTTCGACTTCTACCTCCTTTACTCCTGCTGTTCTGTACCTATTAGCTTTGCACCACTGAAGGCAACGCACGGCCTGGTCATGGGCTGGGAGGCAGTGAAAGGGATAGAGTTTCAAGGAGCCATCTGGGAGTCGGACACGCTGCAACAGTGATGTAGTCGGTAGGTTCCAGATTGCTATTGTGCCTAAGGTAGAAACAGATACTAGTTATGAACACAACAGGCCAGGACCTCATCCCTCAATACTGTCTCCCCTCACAGGGTCCTTGTGCCTAACCCTAACCCTTTAGCTCCCAACACTGTCAGAAATGAATGAGACCCACGTGAGACATCCTGAGTAGCTACACTTAACCCTCCCATCAGAGCTACTACCTACTCAGCCTGCCCTCCATCCTCAAAAAAACAGTTCCACTCTGAGGTCCCACTAGACACACACACACACACACGCATGCACGCACATGCACATGCACACGCACTGAGCTGACAAAGGAAAACAACAAATGCTAGAGGTGCTGTGGAAAAACAGGTACATTAATACATCATTGATGAAGGTGTGAAATCGAAGCCATTCTGGAAAAACAAATTTGGAATATGACCCAAAAGCTATTAAACTGTATATGCACTTTCAGCCAATAATACTACTACTACTACCACCTAGTAGTGCTGCTCCCAAAGAGATCAAAGAAAGTATCCATCCATACAAAAATAGTTATAGTAGCTCTTTTTTGTGATGACATTGAACTGGAAACTGATGGGATACCTATCAATTTGGGAATGGCTGAACAAGTTATACTACATTTATGTGATGGAATACTGTTGTACGGTAAGAAATTATGAAGGGAATGGTTTCAGACAAATTTGGGAAGCCTCTGATAAACTGATGCAAAGTGAAAGAAGCAGAACCAGGAGAATAATTTATTCAATAATACCACTATTGCAAAGATAAACAGCTCTGAAAGACTTAGGAACTTTGATCCAACCCAATGACCCATTACAATTCTAGAGACCTCAAGATGAAACATACTAACCAACCCCCAAAACAGAGGGATGGACTCATAATACAGACTGAAATACAGTTTTTTAGACATTTTGTTTTTCTATGATGTGTGTTTGGTTTTTTGTTGGGGCTTTTTTTGAGGGGGTGGGGGCAGTGCAAGTGAGAAAATGCAGATATGAAAATACAATAAAATTTAAATTAAAAAGTTGTTTCTATGTCCACTTACCATCATAGAACCCAGCTGCCAGATGTTGATGGGGCCGTGTTGGCATCCAGGCAAGAGTGAAACACTGACCACACTCAGAGGGCTCCCCTGCTTGTACTGAGCCCACTTGAAGAGAGGCCACACATTGTACCTGTAAGGTTAAAGAAGAATGGGACTTAGTAACATCTATTTCCAAAGAAGCTCAGGGCAGGCTGTAGTCAGGACAGCATGGAAATCACATCCAGATTAGCAGCAGCTGGCAAGAAGACCAATGTGAAGAAGCAATGTCAGAGGGAAGAGGGAGTAGCAGCTAGAAAGAAAGATTCCCGTACTCACCTTATAGACAGGAGGCTTGAAAGCATCTGTGAGGAGAGAGAAACAACATGATAAGGAATGGGAGACATGGGACTCCTTGGAGTCCTCCATAACTCAGGGCTTCTATAGCTTATTCCTTATCTCCCTAAAGCTGCTTCAGTTGAAACTTAGGCACCCCTCCTCCCTCTACCTCCTTTCATAGGAGGGTAAAACAACAAAAGAGGGAACAAGAAGAAGGGGCACAGGGCAGTGGGAGGCCGGAGGGAAGAGAAAGTGTGGGACAGAAGCCCAGTTCGTCCCCATCAGCAACAACCCTGAAAGATCTTTTCTTTCGTTTTTTTTGGTCCAGACACATGATTTCCCTCAGTTTCAAGAATTCCTAGTGAAGGAATGCAGACCATCAATGCAGACTGACAACTGTTTTGCCATTTTGGTGTAGGCTAAGTGGGGCACTGAAAAGCAACTTGTCCAGGGTCACATAGCCTGTACGTGATGGGGAAGGACACTCTGAGCCTGTCTCTCCTCAGTAGATGCTTTACACAACTGGTTAACCATGAAAGTGAGAGAAGGAAGACAATGTGAAAGTAGACAGTGGATTACACCAAGACAGTAAATTAATATATATGAGATGTATATATACATATATATCAGTATATGTGGATGGATGACAGTGTATAAAGAACACTGAGGGTATATGAGCCCTTACCAAGAACTATGGTTCCCTGTGCTTTGACAAGTACCTCCCTCAGGGCCCTGAAATCCTTTTTGCTTCCCTTACCTTGAGGCTGAAGGGCCAGAAGTTCCTCAGGGTGGGGTAGACTAAGCAGTAGCACCTTCCCATCTGAACAGGCCAGAGCCAGGAGACCCAGCCGCGGCAGGAAAGGAGCCTATTGGATAAGGCCAGGGAAAGAGCCAAATCTTCAGACTCCTACCTTACAGGTCTCTGCTCTATTTCCCTCTTGGAAGATATCTGTTTCTTCAATGGCCTCCCACAAAATCCAGATACCCCCACTCTGTCAAGCCTTCTTTCACTTCTACTACCCACTACCACCCAACTCTGGGAGCTCCCAGGGATCCTCTTGCAGACAGCTAACTTTAAGACTCCTCTTGGATCTAAACTTGGAGTCTAAATTCTATCTTTACTTCTTCCACAATTCAGAAAGTACCTTTCTTGAGGTGCTGGGCAACTCCCAGCCTCCACTAGGGCAGAACTTGAGGTCCCAGATGCAACCATGATCACAAGCAATGCTATAGGCAAGGTGGGCCTTATTACTTGGGCTAGAAGGAGAAGATGAAACAGGGAGAATGAATGGAAAGTATCTTTGTCGATATATCACATTCAATGAAACAGAAACTTGTCTTAACGGAAGCTTCTTCCCCAATCCCTCCAGCAGTTTACTGTAGCTTTCTCAGTCCCCTCAATATTCTATCCCCATTCCAGTCTGCTCTCCTCTTGCAGGGTTCCCAGCCCCACCTCACCAGCTTTCTTGCTGCAGTGTCCCAAGGTCCCAGAGCTGTAGAAGCCCAGGGCCTTCATGAGGTCGGCTCAGTGAATGGGTTTCATTCATGCTGGGGCTGCAGAATAGTGCCACATACTGGGAAGCAACTGCACCTTCAGGTACTGGGCACCATTCTAGTGCCCAGAGCGGTCCCCCTGTGAAGAAGGACACATCCCACCGCTCTGGATGTGGTGCCAGTGAGCTAAACCTACAGAAAAAGACAATGTTGTGTCCTTAGGTAGGACATAACTGGATTGCAAGGATTAGGGAAGAGAGGAATCTAGACTAGTTCTGATTCAAACAGGTCAATGAAACTGAGATTATTCATCAGGAAGTGAGGAAAGTAACATACAATAGAAAATTAAAACTTATACTCATTCATCCAATACCTTACTTCTCCTACTTTCCAATTCTAACCATGTTCTAATCTATCAATAACGAATCTTGAACCTACCATAGCTCTAGACGATTTGGCATGGCTCCTAGACCTCTGAACAACTACAAGGTACTCAGGGTTTAGTTGCTCCAAGTATATCAAAGAAAAAACTTTTGATTTGTGCTGGTCCTACAGTCACCACACTGTCCTATAATCCCACATACAGCCACTGGGGTCATAGGACCCCCACCCCTAGGACTAGAATGACTAGTCCTTTCCTAAGGAGGAAAAAGACAAATTGTCACCACGTTTCTATTTTATTCCTTATCCCCGGACAACTAGCAGAAATGGAAGCTTACCTATTTATCCTATATAGAGTGCTGTCCTCAGGAAGACCTTCCCGTTGCACAGAGAAAAGAGGAGATCTCAGCTCCTGAGGCAAATATGATGCTGCTTCACTAGAGTAAGACAAAAGGAACAATGAGCCTTCATTTTACTCCCACTGGTTTGAACCCTCCGATTTTTCTTCGGTAATATTCTAGCCTTTCCTTTTCTTCCTGTGACTTGTTTAGCTTAAAGAACACCACTTGGGCTTACCTTTCAGATAGTAAATGCCACTTCAAGGCTGAAGGGATCCATTCAGGGAACTCCCAGTGTGAATGGTTTTGCTCTCGGCTAAGAGGACAGGAAAAAGAGTTACCAAGAGAAAAAAAAGGTAGAACCAAGGTCCAGAGTTTTTCCTTTCAGTCATTATAACCTCACCAAAGTGTTAGCTTTTCTTCACTTCCTCATGGCTCATTTTCTATTTTAAATCTCTCACTTTCCCCACTCTAAAATACTCCCTTTACCACATGTTGCCCCCTTGCCATCCCCAGGATCTCACAGGGTCTTGGTGAGGCTGAGGCTTTTCCAAACAGGAGCCATGATAGAATTTGGAAGCCCATTGGGAGCCTGTCCCCGGCATTGTTGTTTCTGTTTCTGAAACATTAAAGATGGGAGATATTTTCATGTGCCTCAATTTCCTAGTAACCTCCTTCCCACCAGGCCCACCCAGCTTCCTGCCTACCAACAACCCAGTCATTTATTTATTTGTTCTGCCTCCTTGCTTCTTTACTTAACTTTTTGTGAAATGACCCTTCTGGTAGCCTGCTGCCAGCTACAACCCTGACCCCTTTTAGTCTCCTGTTGCCCTTTCCAGTTACCCCTGAGGCAGCCCCACGAAGGCCACTCCCCCGAAGTGCTGTAAGCTCCAGGTCAGAGGAGCTCTCACTCGGGGCTTCACTTTCTTCTTCCCCTTCTTCGATCTCAGCCTGTAATACAAAATCTGCATCCCGTGCTGAATCATCGTCTTCCTCTTCTCCGTGCCAGGCTGCCCGCCGACGGCCCTGGCCCCGCTTAGGTTGGCCACCCATCTCGGGGTTCTCAGGACAAGAGGCTGGGGCAGGCAATGCTGAAGAGAGCTCTTCAGCCAATTCCTGAAGGTACAGAAGTGCCCTGTGGAATAGAACCAGGTCATGGACCACAGTAGAGAATCAAAGGTCACAACAAGGTAAAGAAGCCAAAAGAACAAGGGAGAAAGGTAGAGATGGGAACACAACTAACAAAGGAATGGGCAAGGGGAAATCTGTTCAATCTATACTGTGTTCCCAGCCAAGACCTTTAGCGGAATGTAGTTAGAGTGGGAGTTATAAAAAAGAAACCGCTTAGCCTATAGATAAAGAACCAAGAAACTAATAAGAGGGCAGTCATGTATTTGCTGAACAAAAGGAATCTCAATCCTCAAACATCCACCTTTAGTCTCAGCACAGACTAAGATCTCATTTCTGACCCAGAAGCTTACCCAAATCCTCTTTGGTCTTCCAGTATTACCCCAAAATAGCCTATTTCAAATGAGACAATAATTGCAAAGGGCTTAGCACAAATGCTACATAAATATTCTCTATTATTATTCTTTTACACTTCAGGCAAATTACGCCCACTGTACCCCCCCAACTCAGCCCACAATTCTCACACTTTAGCAGCCCGTCGGCGGGGTCGTGCCCCGGGTGGGGCCTCAGGGTTCTCAGGGGGACTTGGTGGAGGTGGGGGTTCGGGCTGCTCTAGCCCCTTTGACAATTTCATCAACAGCAGCTCAGCTTTTGACTTTCGGCCTCGCTTTTTAGGGACAGCAGTAGATGGAGGGCCAGAGTGATCCAGGGGACCAGATCCCAGGGTTCCGGATGGAGGAATGGCTGGCAGTAAGGTAGATGAGTGGTCACTCTTAGCTCCCACGCCACCCTTCTTTGGGCCTCTTCGAGTTCGAACACCTTTTTTCTTGCCAGTCTTTTGAGGCTTCACCTTTGATATCTCTGGAATTCCTGAAGGAACATCTACAGAAAAAGAGGAGAGGCTGTGGGCAAGGAGCCAGGCCTCAGAGCCTCTCCACCCATTCCCAGGCCTTGATCCTGGTAGACTTTCCCTGAAATACAAAGAGGAAAGAAAAAAAAACATACTCAAACTTAGGGGTGGGGAACCTGAGGCCTCATGGTCACATGTAGCCTTCTAGGTCCTTGGGTGCGACCTTTTGACTGAATCCGAGTTTTACAGAACAAATCTTTTTATTAAAGGGATTTGTTCTGTGAAGTTTGGATTCAGTCAAACGGCTGTACTTGAAGACCTAGATAGCCACATGTGGCCTCAAGGTCAGAGGTCATATCTCCTCCTCCCCCTTTACCCCAGGTCTATAAAAGGTCTTAAATTTAGTTTTCTTTTTCACTCTGAGGTGAGGAAATGGAGGGACTGGCTCCATACCTTGCCCTTCTGGTTTGGAGACATTTTCCTGCTCTGAGCGAGTATCCAGGTGGCTTTGTTTATTGGAGGGATCCTCAAGTCCAAAAGAGACTGAAGGCATCATTATGGAACTATCCCCACATGTTGTCTTAGCCCCAAATGTTGGGGTCTCCGAGCTGAGTTGGTCTGTTACTTCTTTTCTGGGAGACTCTGTCACAGTAGTTTCCTCCATGGAGTTGGCCCCTCTCAGTGTAACGCAGTCGACCCCTAGGGTATCCATCAGCATTACTCTTCAGTGTCTACACCTACACATATAGATGTGTATGATAAGTCAACCAAAGGAGCCAAGTCCTTGATGGCTCTGCTATTAGCCTTGATACCCTAATTCTACCTCTACACACCCCCTCACCCCCTCAGCCAAACTTCTTCACTTTCCACCATAGTAAGTAGAATTAAATGGTTCAGTCTTTTAGGGAAGGATTAATGCAGGATAATTAGAATCTAGCCCATTGTGAGATAACATTTCACTACAGAATGAGTTCCACAAGGTAGAGTGTGGCATTGCTACCTGTGTCTATTGCCAACCTAGACCTTGGAATCGGAAGGCATTTGGGTCAGGTTTCTTATTATTTGCCATTATACCACCAGCTATAATATAGACATTCAAGGGTTTTGAGTGAAGGTGCTACCAGGTCATAGTGAAGAGGAGGGGTTTTGACTGCTCATTCCTATAACACCAACCGAGTTGTGTCAGAGGACTCCATGCACTTTTTCAAGCCTATACTCAGAATGTATATGTCCACCAGGCCCGCAAGGCCAGGAAATACAGCACCTACTATGTGCCAGGCATTGAGATAAGATCTGGGGATGCAAAGACAAAAGTGAGACAGTCCCCCCCACTCCAGAAATGTACACTCTCATGGGAGACTATAACACAGATAAGTAAACCAAGAATAGGTTCAAAATAAACATCTCCCTTACAGCCACCTCACTCTCTCCACTCTTGTTATGGCCCTCAGCCTCTCACCCAGACCATGGATAATCTAACTCGTCTCCCTGTATCCAGCCTCTCTCCTCTTGAATTCATCCACAATCACCAAACTAATATTTATAAAGCACAAATTGCCTCACGTTACATTACTTCCCCAGTTCAAGTAGCTTCAGTGGTTTCCTATTAGTTTGGAGATAAAATATGAATTCTTATTTATGGCATTAAAGACCTTCACAATTTGACTCCAGCCTGACTTTTCAGCCTGACTATATATTACTTTCCCATGTAGACTACCTGCTGTTCCCCAAATGTGCCAATTTATGCACTACCTTCAAGCCTCAGCATAGGGTGTCTCCCATACTTGGAACACTCTCCCTCTGATGGGGCTGATGGAGCAATGGGAACCCTAAAAAGAGTCCTTGAACTTTCCCATAAATTCCAGTGGCCCAGATCTGTAGCCTATCCCAGCCAAAAATTCTTTTAACCATCCTTTCATAGTGGCTCCTGACCAGCCCAGCTCTTCATTCTGTTACCTCCAGACCACCCAAGGCTACCTGCCACTCCTAGATCACATTCACATCTTCCTACACTCCCTTTCCCTATAAAAGAGTCTTTTCCTTAACAAATGCATGGATTCACTAGGAATCTCACTCATTCCAATGGGTGTCTTAATAAACCCACAACTTGGACTGAAAGAAGGCTTGAGTGGTCAAATTCTTTTGAGGCAGACTCCCAACCTGTACCCTTGCATTTTGGGGTTCCCAGCATCCCTAGACCACAAGTCCTCATTCTGCCTCTCTGAAACCTTAAAAACTTCCTTAAAACTTAACTCTAACTTCCTTAAAAATGCAGCTGTTACTTCCGCCAAAAAACCTTTCCTGATTCCATTCTCAATTATTTTGTCTTTATTTGGTACCTATTTTACACTCATATGTACATCTTGTGGCTCCCTCACCCCCATGATTGTAAGCTTCTTAAGGGCAAAGAGTGTTTCCTTAAGGTACCAAGGGGACAGAATGGCAGTGGACAGAACGTTGGATCTGGACTCAGAAAAATACTACTTCAAATCTGGCTTTGGAAGGTTAGTAGCTGTATGACTTCAGCCAAGTCACTTAACCTGCGTGTCTCAGTTTCCGCAACAGTAAAAAGAACATAATAACAGCACCTACCTCCCAGGGATGTTGAGGATCACCTGTGACACTGTAAAGCCCCTGGCACACAGTATGCCCTATGTAAATGCTAGCTGCGTCATTTTTATCACCATGCCGCTGGTGGTGCACTGCACATAGTGGGCCCCAGAATCAGCACCCCTGCCCCACACTGTCTACCTCAGTTTGTTCTTCCCTAAAACGGGGGCACCTGCTCCCAGGGTTATTGTGAGCATAACATGAAGCTATTTATAAATTGCTAGCTATTACTATGACATCAGAGGCACTCGATAAACGCCTGCTGCCGGATTTGTTCCAGGTGATGGCGAACATGGGGCCTCCCAGGTACCCCACCCGAAGACCAGGCAAAGCTGGGTGGGAGGCCGGGCCGCCAGCAAACTTGCTGTGGGGCCCCAGGTCACTTCCCTCTCTCAACCTGAGTTTCCTGCTCTATAAAAGGAAGGAGTCGGCCTAGAGGACCTCTTGGGGTCCCTGAAGGCCTCAGTCTAGGGCCCTGTGATGGCCTATCTCTTCTCTGGCCTCGGTCACCCCAATTTCAAAAGGCCGCGTTGGAAGGCATGGATCCTCGGGCCCCGTCGGTTCTGGCAGGCTCGGAGGGAGGGACGAGGCCCACGAGCCACCGCTCCGATCTGGCAGGACCCCCGCGGGGAACAGGAGGGGAGGCACGTCACGGGTCAGGGGTCGCGCGGTGCGGCTCCCGAGGGACGGGCGCGCGCCGCCCGGGACGAAGGGTGGGGATGCGCGCGCCGCCCGGGACGAAGCGTGGGGGATGCGCGCGCCGGCCGGGACGAAGGGTGGGGATGCGCGCGCCGCCCGGGACGAAGCGTGGGGGATGCGCGCGCCGGCCGGGACGAAGGGTGGGGATGCGCGCGACGCGGCGGCGTTACCGCTAAAGGACCAGGAGGCGGAAGCGGCGGCGCCCGCGGAGGCGGGGAGAGGAGTGAGGGGAAGGTCGTTCTTATTCCTGGCAAGCGGAGAGGGGGGTGAAGGGGAACCATCATTCCCCCGCTACAAGGGGAAGGCGGGGAGCATGAGGCGCCATCCTCGGGCCTCGCCGAGACTGATGCTGTACACTCACCAACCACCGAAGCCAGACCGGAAGTCTAAGTTCGAAGATGGCGCGGCCTGGACCACCCTGGTCGCGGGCGGATGACGTAGGGCAATGCAGCCACGTCTCGTTACTACAGACACCTCGGTGCACTTCGGGGTCTGCCGTAGACTCCCGACGCTCCAATCTCTGATTGGCTGCTAGGAGAATGGGGTGGAGTGAACCTCATGCCGAAGGGCGTGATTTGTATTCTGGACTCCTACAGATTCCATTAGGGAATGCTGCTAAGCCTTTATGGATTCGTCTTTTGAATGCCCCTTAACCTCCTTTCGAAAGGTCCTCTGGGAAATGTAGTCTTTGGGGGGAGTTTGGTGGGTGGGGAGCATTGCACATGCGCGCTGCCCTTCTCGACCTTTCAGGGCTCTTCCGCATCGAGTGCTTTATTCTTTCCCTTGCAGTTAGATAGGGCGGGTTTCTCCTAAGCGAATGTTTCTTCCATACAGACGCTGTGGTTCCGGAAGTGGCGGTTGGTGGGGCTAGAGCTGGAGCAAACCCGGGAAGGAAGTTGCCCAGAAGGGTGCTCCAGGCTTGAATTTGGTGGGAAGCCTTCGAAGGTGGGAGCTGCTGCTGAAAGATAAGCCTCGAGGACCTGCTTGCTGGAGGGTGTGGCCAAGCAGGGCGTGGAGTGGGCTAGGAGGATGTTGCTGGAGATGGGTCGGTCATCCTGTGCTGCATGTTGGGGAGGGGTCCAGCCAAGTCACCGTCCCTGGGGCCCCTGGGCCTGCCGGGAGCCCAGTATCCTTCCTACCTCTTCGCAGGAAAACGCCTATCTCATTTCCTGATTACTACGAAAGTTGCTTGTACGAACGTGCTTGTTCTTACCTATTACTTCCAGTTTAGATTTTAAATAAAATAATTCTGACCCTAATAAATCAAAAGCTTTTACATACACACATTCTTATCAGAACATGTTGAATGCAATAGTTAGTTCTGACCCTGCTTATTATGCATAACCGGGAAGGGATGGAGATCTAAATTACTAAGGTTTTGTAAACTCAGTTTAAGCGTGTACAAGAACAAAGTGAGAATTTATTGCTGCGTATTTAAGAGATGAGTGTTTACAAGGTGTTCGAATGAGTACCCCGAATGAATGGGAGGGAACATCTCCAGGAAGATTCCCTAGGTAAGCAGGATCGAGAAGCAAGCGAACAGGGGGGATAGACACTTTCCAACCCCACAAAGACAGGAGGGTTTAAAAGAGGCGGGGTGAATTGGCTAGGCAGCACTGCCCTTCCTAGGGACCGACAGGAATTCCACTGACTTTCAAAGATAGGTTCCCTGCCTTGCTCTCCAGGTCCATCTGGTGGCTAATTAGCCTTTGGCGCTACTATCGGGAGCTTGAAAGGTTTGGGGGTTGTTGTTTTTTTAGTTTTATGGATGCCTACGCAGCGCTGACACTGGAATATACTCTACTTGGAAAATTTATTTCTGATTCCCTTATTTTTCAGCATCAAAATGTTTATGCACTGAATTTATTTTTTTGTGTTCTGAATTTTTCAAAGAAATTACTTAATTTCTATCTTTAATTTTGGTTTTGCTACTTTAAATTACGTTTTTCCTTTTAAGTACTTTCTTTGGTGGTCTTCTAGCAAGCAATCAAATGCATTTATAAACTGCTTATAAATGCAAAGTACCTGTCTCGATGCTACTAACTATTGCATTCAACATGTTCTGATAAGAATGTGTGTATGCAAAAGCTTTTGATTTATTAGATATATTGGTTTGTGAAGGAAGTTGCTCTTGCTATATTGCTACTAACTTGCATACTTGCTTTACTGTTTATTTGCCAAGTATCACTTGCAGCATTGCCTTATCAGAATATATTTCATATTTAGTACTTACTTGAGCATTTTTAGTTTGTTGAATACTATTATTAGATCAATCTCTCAAATAGATTGGGTCTTATTTGATCAAAATATATTGTTATAGAAGTGGAAATGCAAAGGGTCTCCATATTTTAGGAGTGGACACAAAACACAGGCATTGTAAATCATTGAAAAGAGATGTGAGCGTTGAGAGATGTGGTTTGCATAGTTAGGATTGGGTGATCAGTCAGTACTCTGTATATTTGATCCATTTGATCATTTTAAAAGACTTTAACGGTCCAACAGTAGTAAACAGCAAATAGTCTTCAGAATTCCTCTTGGAGGAGGAGTAGGAAGAGTTGGTCAGAAGAGTAAAGGCCAAATTGAACAAAGGGAAAATGACAGGGAAATGAGAAGAGTACTTGAGCCAGAAAGAGAAAGCTGTCTTGTGGTCTGGGGCAAAAAGAGATATTCTGTGATAGAGAAACCTGACTCGTGGGGAAGGTAGAAGCTAGAACCTCTAAGCTAAAGGTAGGGCTGAAGTTAGATATCTTATAGAAGAGGATGATGATGGCCTAAATAACCTTTTTTGGAGAGGAACTTCATTCTCTTGGGTAATGAACATGGGTAGCTTACATCATCCATCAGAATCATTACAGGATTTGGCAAGGATATGAGTTAGAAAAGGACAGAACTGGCTTTTAGATCATATAAGAACCAATGACAACAAACCTGGTGGGATCACATAGTAAACCTGTGTGCAAAAACTAGGGAGATCTGTTGATTGGTTAGACATCATTGCAAGTGTTTGCTACATTCATCAAATCCACAGTTGATCAAAGAGGGAAATCCCCTCTGAGTTTGTAATTGATGCGAATGTTCAGTTACAGAGACTGATACAGAAGCAGTCTAGCCTGAGGAAACATATAAGGCACATCTACAGAGGTTTGATAGATAAAATGCTGACAGAGATAAAATGCTGTCTATTTACTTCCTATAGTTTTCACTGGATTTCAACCACTTAGTGGAAATAGTCTGCAAAGTGGAGCCGTAAAGCTAATAGCTTGTGCCTTGGGAAGATTCAGCCTTTCTCAGGACCATTTTTTATAGGTGGGCCACAGAAGCAAAGCAAGGGTGCTATACTACAAATTCAACAGTAAGCGCCCCTAAGAAATCTAGTGACAGTGCTTTCTTTAGCACCATATGTATGAAAACTGGAGTGATACGGAGAAGATTAGCATGGCTCCTGGGCAAGGGTGATAGGCAAATTTGTGAAGTGCTATGTATTTTTGTCCTGCTCAGCCAATGAAGTTCAACAGTTCTTGGAAAGCAAAATTCAAAATGGGGCATCAAGAACTTGTTTCATCTATACCTGAGAAGACAGACCAAGTAGAGGAGCATTTGTTGAATTTGAATCAGAAGATAAAGTCAAATTGTCACCACAAAAAAAAAAAAACCAAAACCCGGAGAAACTATGGGACACAGATATGTTGAAGTATTCAAGTCAAAGAACACTGAAATGAATTGGATGTTGAAGCACATTGGTCCATCTAGCCCTGATACTGAGGTACACAGTGTACCTCAGAGGACTCTGTAGTAAGGAAGAAATTATTTAGTTGTTTTCAGTGTTATCCCATTTGGCACAACACTGCCGTGGACTTCCAGGGGATGAGTAGGGGGGAGGTCTTCATGCAGTTTACTTCACGGGAAATAACTGAAAAGGTTTTAAATTAGCACAAGGAAAGAAGAGGGTACAAGTGCATGGAAATCTTCAAGAGCCCCTGTACAGAAGCTCATACTAATTTTGATCTTCCTCAAAAGCTAATAGATTGTGTGCACATGAGAGAATTACCTTATAGAACCCTGATGATGTACTCATTGAAATTGGACCAGAGGGCAGAATGACTGGAGAAGTGGATGTTGAATTTGTTATTCATGAAGATGCTGTGGAGCTATGTCAAAAGACAAAGCAAATATACAACACAGATATGTTCTGTGTTCATTCAATTCAGATATTCCTGAATTCTGTGGCAAGAGCAAGCAGTGGTGCTTAGGGTAGCCAAATGCTAGAAGGCATAGTTGTGTCTAACCAGGCCATTACAGTGGCTCACCTAGCTAGCAGCTAAATCAGGGTTGTGGAGGAGACTATGGTGGACAAAGAGTATGAGTAGATACAACCAAGTTTCACAGGGCAACTCCAGTGATTTTCAGTCAAACATTGCATAAGGAGAAATGAACAGCAACTTATACAGCAGTGGGAGTCATGCATCTATGGGAGTAAACAATGAGAGGGATGTCTTGTATGTCAGATATGAGTGGTGGATAGGAAATGTAATCCTGATCACTGACTCTTGGTCAGCATTTTTTAAAGAAAAAAACAAAAATGAAAATTAACAGTTTTGCGATTTATGCCTACTATAAGTGAAATCAGGATTATTTTTAAAATTTCAGTATTTTTGAACACAAACATTCATCTAGGATATAATAACAATAACTGTTATACATTTCAGCTTTTCTCAAAGTATTCATGTTGTAGAAGTGTACTTAAGTAGTAAGTGTTGTTCTTATACCACATTACATGGAACACTGAGTCGCATATTAAGAGACATGTTTTTTCTGCAAAACAAATACAGGATCTGTATCTGTGATGCAAGAGTGAAACATTTGGCATATGTGTTCTAGTTTATATCATTTGCTATTCTGTAAGGCGCATATGTTTAAGTTTTTTTCTTTAATGGAGACAGTTTTGAGATGCAATATGAATACTCTGGGATTTTGGTCTTGGTGTTTATATTAAATTCTGAGGCCTTGATTTAAATCTTTCATTCTGTTATGATTTCCTTTTAGATGTATTGTACTAAGTGAAACTTATTAAATAACTCTTCCTTTCAAAAACCCAGGGGGAATGGGATTTGAGAAAGTAATCTGATCACATGTGGAACTACAGACAAAATCATTCTACTCATTAAGGTAATGGGACAAACGCCTGATGATAGCCTGATACACAGATATTGTCTATCAGGAGACTGCTAGAAAGACAGAGGTACCTCTGACAACTCTGACAACTACAGTTGTCCTGATATGTATCTGGCCACTGGGCCCAGTTGGCTCCAGAGGAGAAAGTGAGACTGGTGTCTTTGCACAGCCCTCATTCACTTAAATCTAATTCACTTGCATGTTTTGGCATCACCTCCATGATGTCATGGTCCTCATCAGGAAAGAAGAACAAATAACAACAACAGAAAGGCAGAACTACCTTTTGTCAGAACACCATAGAAGATGACCATATGCAGGTTAGATAAACTTAACAACAGAATGCAACTTTGATAATGTACGTGTTGAGGTCTGCATGACCAGCATTGGGAAAATGAGATAGTGCTAGGGAAAGAGGTTGTTTCAGGTCCCAAAAGTGGTAAGAATGACCTTATAAATTACTCTTTATGAGTCTGTTCTACCTGGAATCAGACCATCATTCCCCCAATCCCCAAAAGAGGGACTTAGAGTAAAAGAGTCAGAGTGGGTCAGAGTATATCATACTGTCCAAGATATATTAGGCAGTCAATGGTTCTTAGTGTTATATTAATAATAGTGGTTAAATAGTGCTTTAAGTTTTGCAAAACACTTTACAAATATTATTCCATTTTATCCTCACAACAAGCTTGGGAGATAGGTACAATAAATTATACAGTAGATAATCTGAGATTCCTGTGGCAAATAGAGACAGAAGATTTGTCCAGATGTACCCAAAAGAGGTGATAATGAAGACTGAGGATCTAGGATGCACCGCTTTCTCAGCAATTGAATGCAAGTGACCATTCCATTCTATTCATTTTGTAAGAAATATTTGAGAAAATTACTGTTACAGCTTTTGAAAGGGCTTAGACTTTGAGAACTGAGTGACAAAAGCTACCATATCTGGGATATATCAAAGTGAGTTTGAAATTTTCCAAGGAAATTGTTGGTGTTAGTAGGACAATGGATACCATGGCTCTGGCCACCATCTGGAAATGGCATATAAACACTGATTGGCTCCAATTCCAATCAATGCAAGGTACTAGCAAGATGCTGCAAATGATAAGCAAGGATTCAATACGTGCATACTTTGACCACCCATGAAGCTTGTGCAGAAGTCAACAGAAAAATAGAGGCAAGTGATGAGTGAACATCACAATGGCTTTTGAGTTTCAGAAGTGGATCACCAGAAATTTGACTGTTATTCTCCATTACCAGAGATCAATTGAATTAGAAGTTCAACAATAATACAAGTGTGTTTTCACTGCATAAGTAGGTTGTGGGATGTACTTAAGAGCAACTCACAGGATTCAATTTATTGACTCCTGACCATTTCAGAAACAATCTGGGAAGATTCCTTAATCTATGATGGATGACCTCTGAGACAGGAGCAATATCTTTGGCTAAGTAATAGTCTCTTGGTTAACTGTTGAATGACCTACAAATGTCTTATTCAAACAAACTGCCAAGGGTCTTAGTCAAATCTAACCCATTACAACTCAGAGATAATCTTAAGGATTGCTCATTGTTACTGAGCCCATTGCTCAGTAACATTGTCAGAGTCTCTGTGCTTCACTTGTGGAATGGAAGAAAAATAGGAAAAAGTGAATTTTGTAGACTACCGTTGTGTGTCCTTCATTCTTACAGAGGACCATGACATCATGAAGATGATGCCATGACTTGTAATTTAATTGGATATAAGTGAGGGAGGGCTGTGCATGGACATCAGCCTCATTTTCTCCTCAAGAGCCTTCTGGATCCAGTGGCAAGATATAGGTTAGGACAACTGGAAATGGCCCCTCATGAAAACAACTGGACTTTGAGTAAAATAATCAGAGTAGGTCAGTACATCATACTGCCCAAGAAATGTTAAGTAGTCAATGGTTCTTAGTGTTAAATTAATAATAATAACTAGTGGTTATAGTGCTTTAAGTTTTGCAAAACACTTTACAAATATTATCTCATCCTCACAACAACTTTGGAAGACAGGTGCAATAAATTATACAATAGATAACCTCAGATTCCTATGACAAAGGGAGACGGAGAAGATGATTTGTCCAAATATATTTTACCAGTTTGAGCATGTATCCCAAGTTATCTTGGTTCCTACCACTTTCCAACAAGTAATGAAGAAAGTAGTTGAAGACATGAATTACCTGAAAGTGGTAGTATACCCAGATGATCCCAGTGTCCTTAGAAAAATGCTGGAAGAATGTGAGGAAAAACAGTTTAAAATGTTACATTAACTAGACTCTCGTTAAGAAGCAGGGCTTCTTAAACTTTTTTCCAGTTATGACTCCTTCAGTGCTCCTTAAACTGTGGGTCTTACTGTACTAGAGGAGGTTGGTCTGAAACTGTCAATTGACAAGTACTAGTATTTCAGCACCTCCAAATTATGGGTCTATGTGGATCATATTTCAATAAAATGTGAATGCTATGTGCCCAGGATAAGGAGCCTGCTGCTCTGGCACTATAATTATAGACCAAGGTCTTGGAGTGTTATAGTACACCAATCCAGGGTGGTGCCCTGTGTACTGGGGCAGCAGCAATCTGGAAGTTCTATTTCTCTGACCTCAATCTAGGGTCATAGAACCTTCTAGGAAGTGGTGTAGGGCTAATATGGCCAGCAGCTATCTCCTGTAACTCTGACCAGGGACAAATTGCAGTTGGGTTGCCCAGGCCCTGAACCAGAATCCAGACCCTGCAAAGCTTAAGATTTAGAAAGCAGCAATCAGACCATGCCTTTGATTAGATATCTTAGGGTACTAAATATTTGCAACTTGCTGGCTTAAGCTGTCCCAAGATCTTTGAAGAACATAATATTTAGTCCCCAGAGGAAATAGCAGGACCACAGTAAAGATAGATTAGGGCTAAACAAGGCATTACTCTTCTCTCCAGAGGTGCTCAGAGACTGACCTTGACACAAAGTTCAATTCAGGAAGTATAGCTGGGGAAATGAGTAAACAAAAGAAGACACTAATAATAAAATATTGTGGGTCCAGGGATTCCCAAGACACAAACCCAGAAGAAGAGAAAAACAATACAACATCTACAAACAGGCTCAAACAAAAAATAGAACTTGACCACAAGATCAACTAGAATTCCTGGAAGAAATGAAGAAAGAGTTTAATAATGATAATACAAATGGAATGAGAGCTCTAGAGAAAAGAATTTGGAACGAGAGAGCACTAAAGGAAAGACTTAGTAAATGAACAGTTTAATACAGGAGAAATAAAACTTTACTGAAGCAATAGACTATCATAAAAATGAAAATGGACCAAATAAAAATCATTGACTATAAGGTACAATAAGAAATACTATATCAAAATCAAAAGACTTTTACAAAAGAAGAAAATGTAAAGTATTTCCTATAAAAAACAACTGACCTGGAAAACAGATAACAGGAAAAAATCTAAGATTCACTGTACCACCTGAAAGCCACGGCCAAAAAGAAAGCCTGCATACCATCTTTCAAGAAATCATGAAAGAAAATTACGCAGATCTATTAGAACCAAAGGTCAAGGTGAAAATAGAAAGAAACAACCAGTCAACTCATCAAAGAAACACCAGGAAAGTTATACCAAAATCTAGAGCTTCCAGATCAAAGAAAAAGTACTCTTTAATATCCATAAAGAAAGAGTTCAAGAACCAAGGAGCCCCAGTCAAGATCTCAGAATGTTTGACAGTTACCACAATAAAGGAAAGAAGAGCTTGGAACATGATATCCCAAAATGTTAAAATTCAAGGTCCAAACAATGACCAAGTGCAGTTTGGACTGGGACCTATTATTTTCCAATTAGAGCCCAAGTGATTTAGGTTTAAGTCATGGTACTTGAGAAAGAAATCTAGCCTATAAACCCCAAGATATCTTGGGATGTTTCAGAAGGGGAAAAGAAAGAAAGCTATACTGACCAACTGGTCAGTTCCAGTTGGATCTCCAGTGAGACTCACTACTACTCTTCTCACAACTACTCCTCTCCTTACTACTACTCCTTACAACGAATGTAAATATGAATTGTTTCTGTTTTGACCAGAAACCCTGAGGATCTTTTCCTCCCAGTTTGATTTTTTTTTTCTGGACTAGGTTTAAGAGACCATTATTTGCCTCATTTTTTTAACCCAGCCATAATCACTGAATGGCCATTGCCTCAGTCAAACTGAGACCTGCTAAAGACCTTAACTTTAAAAGGCCAAGGTCTTTCACTGTTTCTAGGGTCATCTCCAGTAGTCCTGATGTATATCTGGCCACTGACTCTGGAGGTAAAAGTGAGGTTGGTGCTGCACAGCCTTTTCTCACTTAAATCCAATTCACTTGCATGTCATGCCCTGACCTCCATGATGTCATGGTCAAGAACAAAGGGCAAAAATAACAAAATTCAAGATTTACAACCAAAAATAACTTATCTAGAAAAATTTGTCTGTAGTCCTAGAAGGGTAAATGGAAATCTTTAATGAAATAGAAGACTTCTAAGCTCTTGGTGAAAAACCTAGAGTTGAATAGAAATTTTGAAATGCAAACACAGTATTCAAGAGAAACGTAGAACAGTAAATACATTTGAGTAATTGGGAAGGATTACACAAGGATGAAGACCACTAGATGGTGTTGTGGATAGAGCACTGGTCCTAGAGTCAGGAAGATCTTAGTTAAAATCCAGCCTCAGACACTTGCTGTGTGACCTTGGTCAAGTCATTTAACCCGGTTACCTCAGTTCCTCATCTGTAAAATGGGGACACACTGGAGGAGAAATACCCCAGTGTTTTTTCCAAGAAAACCCCATAGACAAAGACCATGGGGTCACATAGAGTCAGACACAACTGAACTGAATAACAATAACAAGAGTGTAAGAATGAAGAGTCTACATTTTAACAAGGCAGAAAAAACAAATGTTCCCCTCAGAATCCTAATATCATCAAGGGGGTCATAGAGGGAGCTAAATAAGTCAGAGACCTTGAGTAGTTTTGTTATGTTATCATGATCTTAAGAAAAAAAGGGTGGGAAATGGGAATATACTAGGGAAGAGGTTGGAAGGGAAAAGAATTTAATATATTACATAGGTTATGCAAGAAGACTGAAAATATGAGACAGGGGAGCATTAGTAATCATTTGAACCTTACTTTAAACTATATAAAGGAGATACATACTGTCTAAATTAAAGGTTATCTTAAAAGGAAGGCACCAGCTGTTGGCGGACTAGGAAAGGCTTTCTGTAGAAGGAAGGTGGAATTTGAAATCAGTCTTGAAGGAAGCCAGAGAATTCAGGAGTCAAAGATAGTAAAGGAAAACTTACTTGGGCTTACTTGGGGTAACGTGCAAATGTAGAGTCAGGAAATGTAGTTCCATGTATAAGGACTATCCTTCATTTTCCTTCAAGGTTCTGCTAAGTTTCAACTCCATGAATATCACATGTTCTCCAGGGTAAGCTCATCAAACCATATCATCATGCATATTGACTCAGTTCTTGATACTCAGCACCTTCTAAGCACCCTCACTTGCCTCTCCCCTCTGGAGTGATGGGATGCTAATGATGGGCTCCTAAAAGGAGAAGATCATATCTTTGGGACCAGGATCCCAAAGCCCCTGAACCCAGATCTCTGGCATTTGCCTGAGTCATTCAGCCAATCCCAGTTAATAATGCTTTTAACTGCCCTTCGCTATGGCTCTTTGATCACTTAATTCCCTCCATCGTCTGTACCTGGCCCAACCCGGGCTACTTACCATTCCTTAATCCCATCCAGATCTTCCCACAGTCTTTCTCTATATAATATCAGTCTTCCCTTTCCCCCCTCAGATTCTTCAAATCTGGTCTTCTTGTATTGGCAACACAAATAGCAGAGGCTCACTAGGAATCTTGCCCACCCCAATCGGTGTTTTAATAAACTACTTGGAATGAAAGAAGGCTTGAGTGGTTGAATTCTTTCAAGGCAGACCCGCACCTTTTATCCTTGCATTTCAGAGTTGCCAAGATCCCCAGAATGCAACAGAAGGACTAAAGGGCAAAACAATAAACTCCCCCAAAAGCCTTCCTTTATAGAAGCCTCAGACTTTTTGAGATAACCCTTCATTTTTCATCAGTGACTGTACTGGATTTTGACTCCAGAAACATCATACTCTATGCCAGGTACCCCTGGTGCCATCTCTTAGCTTATTTTTGTATATTGTCCTCGTTAAATTTTAAGTTTATTGAGGGCAGACTCTCTTTTTTTAAAATTTGTGTCTTCAGTGCTTAGCACAGTGCCTGAC
This sequence comes from Potorous gilbertii, assembly GCA_028658325.1. NCBI lineage: Eukaryota > Metazoa > Chordata > Mammalia > Diprotodontia > Potoroidae > Potorous > Potorous gilbertii. Next base: position 264,874,882 of record CM053769.1, on the reverse strand, counting down.
ATGTAGCAATAAATATTTATTGACTAAGGTCCCAGCATGTAGATCAGTGTAGATAGATTATAGAGTATATGGGAGGGGGTGAAGTGGAAGAAGGCTAGAAATGTGGGAAAGGACAAAGATGTGAAAGGTTCAAAATACCAATTAGGTCCTGGAAATAATAGGAGCCACTGGAATTTATTGAGGAAAGAGGTGACATGGTTAGACTTGAACTTTAAAAGCTCACTGACAGCTGACTGGAGGACAGATTAGAATGGGAAGAGACTTGAGACAAGGAGACCAATTAGAGAATACTTGGAATATCAGAACAGTTATAAGCACCACATTGTAAAAGGGATATTGCAAGCTAAAATCATGAGTATGGCCAGGAGACTGGGAGCACTTCAAACTATGGGGGACTGATTGAATCAATTAGAAATGCTTAGCATGCATTAAAAAAAAAATTTAGGAGATACACCATCATCATCTTCAAATATGCAAAGGTATTTATGTGAAAGAGGCATAAGACCTAATATACTTTGATATTGCATTTATAAGTTATAAACATACCATCTTTATTTCAGCAAATCATTTAGCAAATTCTGTCTTGCTCTTCTTGTGTAGAAAATGCAAAGGTCTAGGTTCAAAACTGAATTCAAATAGATTAAAAAGTGCTCAAATTATTCAACCAAAAAAAATAAACTATAAAGGAGACTAGAACATACATATAGTTTAGTGTAGAAATGCATCAGTCAGAACTTCACGTACATCTAAACTACACAAAGGAGAGTAAAATATGCACACAGCTTGATGTAGAAATATGTCATTTCAATGGAAAAATTGTAGGCAACTGCGAAGGGGAGGGAAGGGGACAAGGAGAGGTACAACTAATCATAAGCTGTAGGGTTCAAATTGGAAAAAAGCCCTAAAGTACAGTAATAAGTGAAAAACCATAAAAACTTAATCTGTGGTAAGGTGGAAGCCCAAATATGGTGACCTGTTTACAAATTGTAACTTAGATATGACATCATAACTTAGACAGTCAAAATTTAGGATACTATGACCTATGAAAGCCAAAACAAGAATATCACAACTAACAAACAAACTTAGGTTTGGGCATAACATTGGCTTAACTCCCAAGCTCATTACTAAGCAGAAAACAAAAATATCCACTAATTAGTGGAGATGCATTCTCTAGTTCCTTTTGCCTTTGTCTATAGTTATCATGGGGGATTCTGGAGTAGGGGGTTCACAAAGCCATCTGACAGCCCTTCCAGATTACCCCTGTTTGTAAGTATTCATAATGACTAATTAAACTACTAACTATAATCAATATGGAGATACTTGATCTTTTCCTTTGGTATTAAAAAGAACACCTCACAATGGGGAAGATGCAGGGTTCCTCAGACCTCATTTAGGCATAACAAATTCCAGCCTCACTGGGTGAATCATGAAATGGGAGGAGGATTCCAGGAAAGGACAGTTAAGAAATTGGACTGTATTTGGGTGAGAAGAGAAGGGCAAGAAGCAGAAGCATATTGCATCGAGTACGGATCATTTGCTGAACACATTCCTCTTAATAATAAAAAGGGAATGAGAGGCAAAGAGAAAGTATGAGGAAAGGATACAGAGACAATACAAATAATAAACAAATAACTATGAATGTGAATGAGATGAACTCACTTATAGAATGAAAGAGGATAGCAGAATGAATTACCAAAGAGTCCAAAAATATGTTATTCACAAGAAGCACATTTGAAACAAAGATTAACATGCAGTTAAAATAAAGAGCTGGAGCAAAATCTTTTATGTTTCAAATGAATTTTGTAAAGGGGCATAGCAATCATTCTCAGGAAAGGAAACAGTAAAAAATAGACTTAACAGGAATAAATAGGGTTACTGAATTTTTCAAGGCACTACAGACAAGAGATTAATATCAATACTTAATATATATTCTAAATGCATAACATCTAAATACTTTAAAAAAAGTTAAACTATTTCCAAGACAAGGTAAAGAATAAAATTATAATGGTTGGGGACTTTAATGTATCCTTTTCAGATCTAGATATGTAATAAAAATATAAGAAAATAAAGACATGATTTGAATTTTAGAAAAGTTAGGTATTCTAGATCGCTGGAGATTACTGAATGGGACAAGAAATGATCATAAATATTTCTTAGTCCTTTGCACCTTTTCAAAAATTGATCATGTATTGGATCATAAAAATCTTACAAACAAGTGCAAAAAAGCAGAAATATTAAGCACCTTACCATAATTCAGTACAAATTAAGGACTTTAGAAATAGCATTAAAATTTAATTGGAAGGTTGAATAACAAGTTGTAGAAACAATAAACTCATCAAAGAAAAAGGCAACAGTAAGACATATACCAAAAATTTTGGAATAAAGCTAAAGCAGTCCTAAAGGAAAAATCTGTTTATCTAACATTTTTATCAGCAATAGAAGGAAAGAGGGGCAGCTAGATGGTAGAGTGCTTAGAGCACTAGCCCTAAAGTCGGGAGGACCCTAGTTCAAATCCTGGCTCAGATACTAGCTGTATGACCCTGGTCAAGTTGCTGAATTCCAATTGCCTCCAAAAAAAAAAAAAGAAGAAGAGAAAGAACAAATCAATGAAATGAGCAATCAACTTGAAAAAAACTACAAAAGGAGCAAATTTTTGAAACCATGCAAGTACCAAAATAGACATTTTGAAAATCAAAAAAAGATAAACAAGATCTAAATAACTGGAAAAACATCAGTTGCTCATAGGTAGACCAATCTAATATAATAAAATGACAATTCTACCTAAATAATTTACTTATTCAGTGCCATACCAATCAAACTACCAAATAATTATTTTATAGAGCTAGAGAAAATAATAACAAAATTCATCTGGAAAAACAAAAGGTCCAGAATATCAAGGGAATTAATGGAAAAAAATGCAATGGAAGGTGGCCTAGCCATACCAGGTCTTAAATTGTATTGTAAAGCAGGAATCATCAAAACAGCTCGGTATTGACTAAGAAATAGACTGGTGGATCAGTGGAGTAGGTTAGGTACCTAAGACAGAGTAGTCAGTTACTATAGTAGTCTACTGTTTGATAAACCCAAAGACTCCAGCTTCTGGGATAAGAACTCACTATTTGACAAAAACTGCTGGAAAAACTGGAAAATAGTATGACAGAAACTAGGTATAGCCCAACATCTTACACCATATACCAAAATTGTATGTGTTCATCCTTTGTTGCCAAAGAAGACCATGCCATCAGAGAAATGATGACATGACTAGTGCCATGTCATTTATACCAAAATAAAGTCAAAATGGATACATGATTTAGATATAAAGACTGATAATATAAGCAAACTGGGAGAGCAAGGAATAATTTACCTATCAGATTTATGGAAAAGGGAAGAATTTATGACCAAACAAGAGAAAGGGAACATTATGAAATGCATTTTGATTACATTAAATTGAAAAGATTTTGCACAAAGCAAGCCAATGCAATCAAGATTAAGAGGGAAGCAGAAAACTGGGAAAGCATTTTTACAGGCAGTGTCTCTGGTAAAGAACTCATTTCTAAAATATATAGAGAACTGAGTCAAATTTATAAGAATACGAGTCATTCTCTAATTGATAAATGGTCAAAGGATATGAACAGGCAGTTTTCAGATGAAGAAATTTAAGCTGTTAATAGCCATATGAAAAAAATGTTCTAAATCACTATTGATTAGAGAAATGCAAATCAAAACAACTCTGAGGTGCCACATCTCACCTATCAGATTGGTTAACGTGACAAAACAGGAAAATTATAAATGCCAGAGATGATGTGGGAAAATTGGAACACTAACACATTGTTGGTGGAGTTGTAAACTGAACCAGCCATTCTGAAGAGCAGTTTGGAACTATGCCCAAAGGGTTATAAAACTCTGCATACTCTTTGACACAGCAATACCACTTCAAGATCTGTATCCCAAAGAGATCATAAAAATGAGGAAAAGATCCACATGTATAATAGCTCTTTTTGTGGTCGCCAAGAATTGGAAATTGAGGGGACCCCCATCAATTGGGGGATGCCTGAACAAGTTGTGGTATATGAATGTGATGGAATGCTATTGTGCTACAAGAAATGATGAGCAGGAAGACTTCAGAAAAACCTGGAAATACTTATATGAACTGATGTGTGAAAATGAGCAGAACCAGGAGAACATTGTACACACTAACAGCCTCATTGTGTGATGACTAACTTTAATACACCTATCTCTTATCAATGCAAGGATCTAAGACAACTCCAAAGGACTCATAATGGAAAATGCATCCAGAAAAAGAATGATGGAATCTGAACTCAGATAGAAGCATATTATTTGCTCCCTTTCTCTGTTTCTTCTTTCTTGTGGTTTCTCCCATTGGTTCTCTTTTTTTTTTTTTTTACAACATGACTAATGTGAAAATAAGTGTAATATAAATGTGTATGTAGAGCCTATATAAAATTACACGTTGTCATGGGGTAGGGGAGGGGAGAAATGGGGAGAAAATTTAGAACTCAAAATCTTCTGGAAGTGAATGTTGAAAACTAAAAAATATTTTTTTCTAAAGAGAGATGAACAAAAGTGAAAGAAAAAAATCCAGTGAATTGATAAGTAAACTAGAAAGGTTTTTTTTTAAAATCTCATTAAATAGATAAACTATTAACTAGTTTAATTTTAAAAAAACAAATAAATATCAGATTACCAGTATCACAGAATGAAAAAGAAAATTCACAAGTAATAAAGCATAGAATAAATTATTAGAGACTATTTTGCATAATTATATAACAAAACTGACAATTAATGAAACAACCAGATTAACAGAACAAGAAATACAGAATGTAAGTAATCTAATCTTAGGAAAATAAATAAAATTAACCAGAAATAAACTCCCAAGGGAGGATAAAAATGAGTACCAGGACTTACAAGTAAATTCAAATATCCAAAAGAGGAAATAATTCCAATACTACCTAAACCAGATTTTAAAAATAAGAAAAGATTCTATCAAATTACTGCTGTCATAAAAATAAGGGCTTACTACCTAAACCAAGAAACAACAAAGAAAGAAAATTGTAGAAAATTCAGTGTGAGGACACTGAATACTGAATAATGAATATTGACACAAAAATTTTAAATAAAATGCCAACAAAGAAGCTACAATATATAAAAAATATTATATACTATGAACAGGTTGGGTTCATTCCAGAAATTCAGAACTAGTTCAATATTAGGAAAACTATAAAAACAGTAGGCCATGTTAATAACAAAAGCAATAAAAAGCTACATGATTATATCAGTAGAAACAGGAAAAAAAATTTTGACAAAAAAAGTATCTATTTTTATTTTAAAAAAGAAACTAGAAAGCATAGAAATTACTGAACTTTTCCTTAATATGGAATATAGTATCTGCCTAAAACCATGAGCCATTTTATATGTGATAAACTGGTGGGGATAAACTAGTGGCCCTTCCAGTAACAGCATAAATAAAGTAAAAATGTCCATTATGACCACTATTGTTTAGATAGTGCTAGAAGTGCTAGGTATAGCAATTAAACAAGAAAAAGAAATTGAGAGAATTAACATAAGTTAAAAAAAAAAAACCCAACTTGCTTTTTGAAGATGATGTGACCACATAGAAAGCTCTAGAGAATCAATTAAAATTGACTGAAATTATTGATAATGTCAATAAAGTAGCAGAATACAAATCCATATAAATCATCAGCCTTTCTGTATATCAGTGTACAGCATACAGAATTAAATGAACATGGTAGCAACAATGCTTAACAAATTCAAAGTGTAACAAGTACTCATTGTTCACAAAAACCTTCGGAAAAATTGGAAAGGAGTCTGGCAGAAATTGTTTTTAGACTCAACATCTTGTACCTTAAATCTAGATAAGTTCCAAATGAGTATGTAAGTTAAATATAAAAGATCACACCATAAACAGAGAAACAATGAAGGAAATACACACACACATACATACATACATACATACACACATATATGTGAATATTTCATGCCACCAAATAGAAGCACAGAAAATAAAATGAATAATTTTGATGACTTAAAATGGAGAAGTTTTTGTATAAACAAATTTAATGCAGCTAAAATTAGGTGGAAAAGGAAAATGGCAAAAATCTTGCAATGAGGTTTTGATAAATCCTAATCTCTAGGATATAGAACTAATTGATTCAAATATGTAATGAGAGCCATTCCCTATACACAAATGGTCAAAGAATTTGAGCAGGAAGTACTACAAGAAAAATGTCCAAGCTATTGACACTCATATGGAAAATGTCTCAAATTACTAATAGAGAAGTACAAATTAAAACAACTTCACCATCAAATTTTCAGAAATGACCAAAAAAGAAAGTAACAGTTGTTGAGAAGGCTGTGAGAAAACAGGTACACTAATTAATGTATTATCTTTTAAAATTTATTTTATTTTCAATTCATGGAACAAAACAAACATTTCCATAACATAGTACAATAAATAAGATGATTATATATAAAGCTGCAAAATCTACCATGTACAACTTTCTATTCCCTGCAAATATGAAGCCAAGTTATCATATAAATTTATTTTTTTGCTTCCCTTCCTCAGCCCCTGTGGAGTGGCTACAATTAGACACAAATACATACATATGTACATATATTATTCCATACATCTACTTATCAGTTTTTTCTCTGGATGTAGACAGTGTCTTTCTTTATACATCCTTCATTTTTAATTTGTGTATTTATAATAGTCAAAATGATTTAGTTGCTCAAGGTGGTTCTTTAAAATAATGTTGCTTTTACTGTACAGTGTTCTCTTGGTTCATACTCACTTCTCTCTTCATCATTTCATGCAAGTTTTTCCATGTTTTTCTTAGATCATTGAACTCATCATTTCTTAGCATAGTAATATATCTTCACAACCATACACCACAACTTGTTCAGCCATTCCCCAATTTATGAAGATCCCTGCAATTTTCAATTCTTTGTCACAGCAAAGAGAGGTGCTTTAAACATCCCATTCTCACTAAAAGTTGTAATTACTCTTTGTAAATTTCCCTAATTATTTACTCAATAGTTTCTTTCTCAGATTCTCTTTTTACCCTATCCCTGTTACCTTATCTTCACTCCCCCACTTTATCCACCACTTCAAGAGTTCCCCCATTTCAATCCACACATCCCTCCTCAAAGTCCCCCTGTCTTCTCCCCTTACCGTCCCGAATCCCAATTCACATACCCTTCTAAAAGTCTCTCTCACACCCTGTCCCCCAGTTTTCTCACGTCTACATGTTCAGAAGATTTCTGCACCTTTCCAGATGTATATGTTGTTTTCTCTTCAATCCAGATGAGAATAAATTTCCAGCATTACTAACTCTTCACCCCGACTTGCTTCTTCTGTAGTGGTTCTTCCTTTAACATCCCATTTTAATAATGTATCTACCAAAGGGACAGCAAACCTGGGTAGATATGTGTGAACTAATAAAGAAGTGAATACATTCCCAGAGAGGACAGCTAGGTAGTGTGGTACCAGTCTTGGAGTCAGAGGGACCTGAGTTCAAGTTTGACCTCAGACACTTACTGGGTATGTGATCCTGGGCAAGTCATTTCACCCTGTTTGCCTCAGTTTCCTCATCTGTAAAATGAACTGGAGAAGTAAATGGCAAATACTTCCAGTATCTTTGCCAAGAAAACCCCAAATGAGGTCTTGAAGAGACAGGCACAACTAAACATCCAACAATTACAATAGCAGACCTCAGAGAACAATTTATAAGACAACATTTTAAAGCAAAATAACTTTGAAAGATTTAAGGAGCAATGACCAACCATGGTTCCAGAAGACCACTGAGAAACATGCTACTCACATCCTGACAGAGAGGTGATGGCCAAAGTCCAGAACTAAACATACATTTTTATATATGGCCACCCTGGGGATTTGTTTTGCTTGATTTTTCATACAAAGGTTTTGTTTTTCTTTCAATTTGAAGAGTTAGGGGAGGGAGCTAGCAATAAAGTCACCAAATGAAAGAAATTAATTAAAATAAGATAATTGAATCATTTTTAAATGCACAGAAGAAAACAAAAGGAAAGTCAATAGGACATAGACAAGCAGGATAGCTTTGAAATAATGTTGAATTTATTATATACTTAAAAAGAAAAGCAAGCTGTACCTGATTCATGGCTCTGGGTACAGTAATTTTTCTGTTCTACTTTATATTTGGAAATATTTGCCTTACTTGGTGTTAAGGTCAGACTAAAAAACATTTTTTAAGGAACTATACTGTCATTGCTAAATGACTACATGACCTCATTTGGGAATAGTATAACGGAAAGAGGCACAGAACCAGGAAGGCCGAACAATAGATCTGCTCTAGCACCTATAAAACCAGTTCGAGATTGGTAGACAAATGTGAGCAAGCCTTCAAAGAAATGGTCATCTCCCTGATATCTGCATCAATACTGTAGGTCCTAACAAGTCAATTGGGTTTGCACACAAATACCAGCCTGGAGGATTTGGGAGTGGTTCTGTACCAAGAGACCAGAGTTCATCAGGAACCGATTGCATTTGCCTTAAAGAACAAATTCACAGTGAGACTCTACATCCCACACACAAACTGAACTCGGCTTCTAAATGGCTTTTCAGTGCTGTCACTAAGAAGTTCAATGGTAAAAAAATTACAAGTGTGGACTATGAGCAATACCATTGACATATTTTGACCAGTTCCAAGTTTGGATGCTGCCAGTGATATGCAGTAGTACTAGCCAACTATGACTTTAACATACAGCACCAGCTATGAAAGACTAGTATGGGTATATGTGCTGTCTTCTAAAGGCCATGTTATGGCAGTGCTATAGAGATTCTGAAAGGGCTTCTAGACCTTAATTAAGCATCCTTCTAGTGATATCCTTGTATCAAGTAGAAGTGCATCCGAGAGCTTTCAGTTATGCAATATATGTGAGCTTTGTTTTATTAAAGCAACTTTCCCTTTCTCAGCTGGTGGTGAGAGCAGATGGCTGATAAAGGACTTTGATAATTTTTACAAGCCAAGAAACAAAAGGTGATGCTAAAAATAAAAAAAAAATGAAACCTCAAGTTCCTTGCAGAAAATGACATCTTACTACTATTGAGACCATGGCATCAATGGGAGCTGTGCCAGAGAATGCTGTACTTTACTATAACTGATCCACAAGAATGGCAGCAGAAAGTAGTTGGTGCTATACAGGGCATCTTGCCCTTTGACTGTGAAAGGCCTACATGATGACTTTGGATGTGGACCAGAAAAGGCTCCTAGACCTTTCAAGGAAACAACTTGACTGTCACAGGGTGGTAACTAATACCACCAAGAAGTGTGAGACATGCCCAGTGTGTATAAAGCACTATTCACTGATGCTATATATTTGGAGAATATAAGCACTCAAAAATATTGGAAACGTATTTGTATAGATTGTCTATCTCTGGAAGGAGAAAGCAAGAACAAGACTGATTATCACCAGGTAAGCATAGGCATAACCAACCAGGAACCAGACCAAAGCAAGTACTTTAAAAGCAAGTTTACTCAAGGAAATGCTAGGTTGCAGGTGTCAAGAGAGCAAGAACCATACCTTACTGTCTGTAAGGAGACCCTCATTCTGAAAGCTTTTGGGGGACAAAAGCTGGCTTCCCACTGTGCTTTTGGGTAGGGATTGTTTCATTCTTTATACTTTTATCCCCTATGCCTGGCACATGTTAAGTACATACTTGTTTATTCATTGATTATTTAAAACTCAAGCCCTGCTCTGGCAGTGGGGAGACTGGGATTCAAGATAGATATGGCAACCAAGCTAGAGGGCTTCAATTGAGCAGGTGCAGATGACCTATTTACGTAGCTAGGTAGTGCTCAGAGTTAGGAAGATTCACCTTTCTGAGTTCAAATCAGACACTTACTAGCTATGTGATCCTGGGTAAGTCATTTAATCCTGTTTGCCTCATTTTCTTCTCCTGTAAAATGAGCTGGAGAAGGAAATGGCATTTCCAGGGTCTCTGCCAAGAAAACTTCCGATGGGGTCACAAAGACATACCTGAAGCAACTGAACAAAAGCAAACAGCTTCTACCAGCGGCTAACCTCACTCTCCATGGTCACATGGACTTATCTCGTATACATGTGTATGTATTTATCCTATCTGTAAACATGTACCACCCCACTCTACCCCCTCCACCCCGAAAAGAAGAATATAAGGTCCTTGAGGGAAGGGGACTGGTTCACTTTTGTATTTGTCTCCTCAGTGACTGGCATTATGGTAGGTTTTTTAAGAATCGTTGATTGCTTAGGCGTGAGGAGGAAGAAGAGGAGAGAGAATCATGAGATCAAAGATTGCCAGAGCCAACTCAGATACCATCTAGTCCAACCCTCTTCTCTTACAGGTTATGAAATAGAGGCCCTAAGAGGTTTGGTGACCTGCCCAAAGCTATACAAGTAGTAAGTGGCAGATTTGAGATTTGAACCCAGGTCCTATGACAACAAATCCAGGACCCTTTTCATTGTACTGTATGAAGGTAGTTAATGAAGGAAGGAAGAATTCAAATGATCCAGCTTTAACTGAGTGCTTGCTATGTGCCAGGCACTGTTGCTAGGTGCACAGTCTCTGAAGGAGGAGGAGAGAGATGGGAGGATAGAGGAGAAGGAAAACAGAACTAGAGGGATGGGGGCGGAAGAGGTGAGAGAGGAAAAATGGAGGAAGAAATAGGTTTGGCAAGGGGAGGAAGAGGAAGGAAAAGAGGGAAGGAGGACAAAAGGGAGGAGAGGAAAGGGGGAGGAAAATGGAGAGGGCTAAAGAAAAACAGAAGAGAAGAGAGGATTCGATACTTCTCTGCATGTATAGTGTAAATAAGACTAAGGCTGAACTGCCACATCAATCAGATAAGAAGGTGGAAGTGAAGGCTAGACAAGGGAATGCAGATTTAAAAAGAAGAGGCTAATTTTAGGGAAGTGTTTCTCACTTTTACAGATAAGGTTGATCTGATTTTTGGAACAAGATTGTATTAGTAGATCAGGGACTCCAGCATGGTGGTCCTCTGATGTCTACCTGATTTTAGTTCAACTTTCAGCTTCCTTTTATTATTCTCTGAACCCACAGAAAAATAAGGCAGTGATTCTCAAAGTGTGGTTTGTGGATCCCTTGGGGGCTCCCAAAACCCTTATAGGGATGAAGTCAAAACTATTTTCATAGTTATACTAAGACATTGCCTATTAAAATAGCCCTTCCCGCTTTCAACTACATATCTCTGTGAGTCTGGATTTTATTCATATACTTCAACCAAAACAACATATCTCAATAGATTGAAAGAAGTAGAAATGAAATCCAGCTGTCTTCTATTAAAAAATTTATAAAAATATGTAAAACTGCCTCTTCTTAGTAAATTTGTTTCAGAAATTATAGATATTATTCATAAAATAGATTATATTATGTAATGGGTTTATTATTTTAAAAACAAGTTTTTATTGATGTCTTCTCTTTCTTAAGTCAACATGAGTATCCCCAATATTCCTCTCCCTCCCCTTCCCAGAGAGTCATCCCATTTAACAAATAGAATTTTTAAAGAGAAAAAAAATCAACGTAACTGATCAATACATTGAAGTAGTCCAAAACCACATGCAATGTATAACATCTGTGGACCTCCCACCTCCAAGAAGGGGTGGGTTTGGGGTGTTGTCATATTTCTTTAAATCCTGCTTGATCTTCATTATTATTTACATGTTTCACTTACTTTGTCAGGAAGGGATTGTGGTTATTCTTTCCATTTACATTGTAGTTACTGTGTATATTTTCTTGACCCTCTTTCGCTCTACATCAGTTCATGTAGATCTTCCATGTTTCTCTATATTCATCAAATACATAATTTCTTTTTTTTGGCACTTTGAATATTTATTCTTTTTAGAAATTCACAATATTGACATAATGGATTGTGGCCCAATGGATAAACTGATATGCTGAGTTTATGCAGTAGGCTTCTTTTCAGCTGCAGGCTTCTTGGCTGCTGGAAGCTTTTTTTCTGCTGGTTTCTTCTACCCTGGAACCTTCTTTTCTCCTGCAAACTTCGTTACCCACAAGCTTCTTCTTCTTCTTCTTCTCCTCTACTGCTTTCTTTGCTTCCATAATCTTCTTTAGTGCAGCAGCTCTTTTATTTTCTCTGATTCTCCAATTCTTGGCCTGGCGCAGAATTATACTCCAGCACATTGTCTTGGCATATGGGTTCAGTTTCACCATGATTCTCAAGTTCTTCAGTGGGTGTTTCTTGAGTACCCATCTATGAATCTTTTTGTGTGGTGCACAGAGGGCCCTCCAGATCTCTGGACTTTTCAAAATCCTGGTAAGGTCTGTGTTGGTCATCTTGGGCATGGGAGGATTGTGGTGACTCTTCAGAATAGCAAGCCTTCACCATGTCCCATATAGGTCATCCAACTTGCGAAAAGCACTTTCAGTCCAAACACAGGCCCTACATGCCCACCAAAAGCAAATCTCAAAAAATTCAATTTACTCACATTAAGTAGAGTGATACCAGGAATGTTTCTGAAGGCCTTGATAATGCCATTGTCTTCATTATAGATGATAGAAGGCTCCGACGCTGGATTTGATGACAGTTTCTCATTTTACCCTTACCACCTCTCATATGCTGAGAGGCATAGACTTTTTTGATGCATTCCATGCCTTCAGCCTCTTAAGCAGCAAAACTGCTTCCTTGGTCTTCTTATACCCCTCGACTTTATCTTCAACCACTAGAGGAAGTTTTGGGACTTCTTCAATTCGATGACCTTTTGACATGACCAGTGCTGGGAGGGCAGAGGCTGCCAGTGCAGAGCAGATGGCATAACGTTTTTGCATTATATTCACTCTTCAATGCCAACAGCACCAAGTCTTCGTAGGAGCAAACATGCAACTGCCTTGGCACATATTTCCAAAAGCACCCTGGCCAGAGCGGTGAGTACCCCTACCCTGAACACGAGGAATTCAAGCAACAGCTCTACCAGTGCTCCAAGACTCAGCACTGGTTTGATGACCTGCTAATTCACTGACAGCATAAGGTTGCCGGTTATTTTTTCTTAAGTTGGTATGAACAAAATTCACAAAATCTGGATGAATAGGAGCCTTAAAGACAGCAGGCAAGGCAACATTTTTGCGAGATACTTCCCCCTTTTTGGAGTACACAGATATCAAGGGACATACACAAGCCATGGTGGGCACCAGAGAGTAAGAGCCACACTCCTCTCCACCTGATGACTCCCGCAGGAAAATACACAATTTCTTATAGCACAATAGTATTCCATTACATTCATGTACCACAATTTGTTTAGCCATTCCCCAACTTACTTGAATAGTTTTTTAAGAGCTTAAAAGTTTGAGAATCAATGAAACAAGGTATAAAATGTTAAAGAGAATTTGTCACCAGAAAGGGGAAGAATGAAAGGGTGGGGAACAGAGAATCATGGCACTGTGATTGTCTCTATGCATCTCAAAGCCTTTCTCCCTCAGCTGTTGACCACTGAACTATGTGTATGGGGTCAGGGGCAGCTCAGGGTGATCCTACCTGTAGCATTTAGTTAAGCAGGGAGGAAAGGGAAGGGACCTTAGCTCTATGGAAAGGAATTACAGCAGAGCTGAAAGTAAATGTCTGTGACAGAATCTTTTCTGCCTATAACTGGACCCCCGACCTCTTTGCCCTTCTATAATCTGACCTTTGTAGTTATCTCTGGTTTCACTTCACAGGGACTTACCCTGATTGTTTCCTTCTCACTGTGGTCCTTTATTCATTTATCTCAGGCCTTATCTCTTACTACTAGGAAGCTGCTTTGCTATGACTATACCTTTGACATGAGACAAGGTGCACAGGAAAACCAACACCTTTCTGGCTTTCTCTGAGTATGCTGTAATAGCAAACAAAGTGAGACATTTTTTGTTTTCTTTTTGGAGTTCAGTTTCCCAGAATCAGGCTAAATTGTGAGCATCTGAACGCTCAGTCTCCTTTGAACCCTGATAGTTCACAGCTGTGCTGCGTCATATAAGTTTCATGCCTACTGACTCTGAGCCAATCAGGAGCCAAGTCTTTGTTATATATACCACTTCTCCTACAGATCAGATGAAAAGACTCTCTTGATCCTGGGGTGTATGTAAAGTATATAGCAATAGTGCTTTGATTCAGGAAGTAGAGCCCTGTCTGTTGGTCTTTTACTTCTCTGTTTATATTTTCTCTGTTTGTTGAATGTAATTTAAAAAGATTGCTGATCCCTTAAATGGCTATCTTTCCTAGTAAAGCAGATCTAAGAACTGTGCTAACCAGCCATCCTAGGTATGCTGGTATAGTTGCTGTTACATATGCCCACTACTCTAGCTTTCTTCCAACTTTTCACCATGACCATAAGGACTGGTGCTAGATCCAAATGAGTGCAGATCACTTTGCTGATTCAGGGGCTTTCAGTCCCTGGTCTGGTTGAGATCTACTGAGAGATTCTGAGAAGGCACAAGAAAGTCCAGTAGTGCAACTAGAAGTAAAGACAAGATCTGGATATGGTCAGTAGACAAGCAAAGGCTTGTTGAAGGGGGAAGCCTCTGAGCCTTCTGCTTTGACTGGATTTTCTGCAGTTTTTAATAGTATTGACCACACCCTTCATGATTCAATCTCCTTCAGTATCTGTGACATTGGTGACACAGTTCTCTGAGGTGTCTATTCTTAGCCATCGGACTACTTCAAATGTCCTTCACTGACTTGACTACTGTCTTTAAACATTGATATGATACAGTTCCTGGTTCCCCAACTGTCCTCAACCACTTCTCTAGTCTTTCCCTTAGCGATTTTTTAAAAATAGATTTTTATTTATAACTGATCAATACATCAAAAAAATCTGAAAATATTTGCAATGATCCACACCCATGAACCTCCCACTTCTACTAAAGAGTAGGATTGGGGTGTCTTCTAACATTTCTTCTTTGGGACTATGCTTGTTCTTCGCACTCTTAGAACATTTACTTTTAATTGTTCTGTAGGGATTCTTTCATTTACATTGTTGCAGTCATAGAATATGTTGTTTCTTTGGCTTTCACTTAATTATCGTTCATATTAATCTTTCCAGGATTCTCTAAATTCATCACATTTGTTATTCCTCATAGCATAGTAAACATTCCATTACATTCATGTACCACAACTTTTCTAGTCAATTCCCCAAATCGATCAGTCTATTTTATTTCCAGTTCTTCAATACTACAAAAAAAAAAGTAGAGCTATAAATATACCTTAGGGAGGTTATCGATAAGCAAAAGTTCCCTATGTGATTTTTTTGTCCCATGAGCTAAGTTTTCCTTTCTATGCATGTTACGCTAGAACCTGGATAACCAGACCTTCCTTCTCTTTCCTGAAATCCAACTGCCTCCTTGACATTACCCTAGGTGACTGGTCAGGACCACCCACTCAAATTTTCCAAAACAACTCATCTTCCCCCCAAAACCTGCCCTACCTCCAAACTTCCCTAGTTATCTCTGCTGAGAGCAACCCATCCTTCCAATTCCCCAGGTTCCTGACTCTTGACCAGTTCCCTCCATCTCAAACCATTTGCCAAATTCTGTTTTCACCTTTACATCTCTCACATCCATCTTTTAGTCATTGTCATTCAAGCCCTTTTCCCCTGTACCTAAACGAGCAAAATAGGCTCTTAACTAACACCCTACCCTCAGTGGACACCCTTCACTCATAAACCTTCATTGGCTTTATTTCTTCTAAGGTAAAATACAAATTACCTCACCCAGCATTTGAGACCTTCTACAATATGGCTTTCAGTCTTTCTGGCCTTATGTACAATTGCTTTACAGATGCTATATACAGGTCAGCCAAATGAGATTCATTGCTTTCCCTCAAAACATTGCATCTCCCACCTCCATCCCATTGTACAGGCTGTCCCTTATGTCAAGGATGCCCCCTCTCTTTGCTTCTGCCTCTCAAGAGTCCCTAGTTTATGTCAAAGCTCATCTCTAACATGAAGGGCTTTCCTGGTCTCCCTCAGCTGCTAGTGCCTCCACCTTGACCTTGTATTTGTTTTGTATATGTTTTTATGTGCCTGCGTTCTCTCCCAAAGACCAGGAAATCTATCCAATCACAGACTGTCTTTTTTATCTTTGTACCTCCAACACAACACAGTTTTGGGCATAAAGTGGGTATTAAAGAAATGCTTGTTTGTTGACAAAGGATAGTCCATTTTAATAACTACTTATACTTTCTTTTCTCGAAAGAAAATCATGGGAGAGGGGAGGTGGGTCCCTACTATTTTCAACTCACTTTAGAAAAAAAGCCTGTGACATTTGAAATTCAAGCCTTTCCGGGTTGTTTCTGGGATTACTCCAGTGATATTGGGACTTGCCAGTGTCCCTTGTTTTCACTGGCTTTTTGCCCAGTTACCAAGTGCACTGCCCTAAACTGAAAGAGTGTACCTGAGGACTGGGTGACCCCTAAGCATTTCCACATAATAAAAATACTGAGCCACAGAGCTGAGCCCAACATAAAGCTAAAAGCACATTATTCCCACAGGGGATGAGGATGATCATGATAACAGCAAGATATTTCCCAGAGCTCTTCACTTACACTGTCTTATGCGCTCTTCACAAGTCCATGAGTTAAGTGCTGCCAGTATTATACTAGCCTCAATTTTACTTCAAAGGAAAAGGGACTGGAGAGGTTGTGACTCACCTAGGGTCACCAAAAGAGTAAGGAACAGAAACAGTTCCCTTGACTCCCAATACACCCCATGCAATGTTCTCAAGGCTGAGATTCCTTAATGTACCCACTAGATGCTGCCCACTAGGTGTGGTGCTACCTACTAGATGGAAAGAGGTGCAGCTGAAGATTTACCTCATACAGTATTGCCCAAAAAGGTGTTTGGACAAGCAGTGGCTATAACACAGATTTCAACTGTTTTTGATCCAAAAACAGATTTTTCCCTTCACCTTCAACGACAGACCAGTGGTACCTAAAAGGCACCTCTAATGGTCAAAAAAAAAATTCCCTGGAGTACTTGCAGTAAGACAAGAAACCCCAATACAAATGGCTTTGAAGGTTACAGAGGAAACACAGAGAAGGAGAAGGAGGCAGAGTTGCTAGGGGAGAAGAGAAATCTTTTATTAACCCTGGCTATTTCACAGTTCACTGGTCACCACTCTTGACTCGTAAGACAACAGGTACAGAGCTGCAAGGGATCATTCCTAGCTCGGTGATCACTAGATCGACCAATTCTGGAGGTGTCACATCATACACCAGATTCAGTAGACGCAGAGACCGGTGTTTCTGCCAGTTATCCAACGCGATATGGTCTCCTCGTTCACACAGCAGATCGTCAGGATCATCTATATAAGAAAAGGTGTTCTCAGACCTTATGGAATGTTCCCAACTGGACCCCTTGGGAAACACAGCTGTCAGTCTTAGGCCTCCCTTCATTCTTTTTCCTTTATCAACCAGCCTGCCCCCCAGTCCACCCTATATCACCGACCCCCGACCCCCTCAGCCCAGCATAGAAGCTTCTAGGCTCTTCTTGTCCCTCTTACCAAGCTCATTTGACACAAAGGCATCAGTCTGTACACGCTCGCAGAACTTGTAGGTCTCACAGCAGACCAAGACAGGTACATTATAAGCACGAGCCACCAAGGCTAACTGTGCTGTCCCAACCCGTGACATCACAGACCCGTTGGCCAGGAGTGCATGAGCCCCTAAGAGCACCTTAGACACCTGAAGTGGGAGAGAGCATCGTGACAAGCCAATGAAAGAAGGAGGTTCCTGACTATTCCCCAGGACAGCAATGCTGAGGCAATGGTCAAGTCTCAACAACGAGTCTTCTGCTTTGAAAACTGTGCCATCCCTGCCCCATCAACACCAGAAAGCAAAAATAAATTCTGCTGTTTTCATTGGGGCTGCTCCTTAGTTGCTACTGGTTTCATGTGATGCGAATGTTCCAACAGCTGACTACACTGTGGCATGTACTTAGTCGTTTTGTTGTCAATTCCATTACTAGGATCACAGAAGCCCTACTAAAGTCATTTCCTGTACAATTCCTTTCCCCATTTTGAATGGTCACCTGGGGAGGTTACCTGGATTGGTAAGTGGTAGCCAGGAATCTGTTCTAGCCCTGTCCTCACCTCAGGGAGCACATAGGAAGCTGCAGGAATCATCAAGTAGGAGGCAGGGACCCCAGCACGGACCAGACAATGTAAAGTACGCCGTCCCTCAAGTCGTGGTCGACTATCCACAACTACCACTCGAAATCGGCTGCCTCTAGTCCAAGCTTCCCGAAGAATAAAGGACACTAGGGATGAACTAGAGTAGGCGGAAAGAATTCAAATTCAACTACAGAAGTCATCTTCTAGGGTCTTATAGGGTTCTTCTAGGGTCAGCTCTTATAAAATCCCAGTTAGAGCCATACCATGTTTGAATGAGCAACCACAATGAGCAGTGAAAAGATCAGACCAGTGAATATCACCAACCTACAAATTCCCCAAGGAAATGGTCCCCCTCTTTATCACGGGATTCGGAGTCATACCATCCATACACCAGGATCACATCCCCATTACTGATCTTCTCATAGGCTGAGCGGGAGATTGCCTCAGCTGCCAACAAAATCTTCTCTTTCACATACCAGCCAATGGCTTTTTGGAGTAATGTCTTTGCCTAATCAGGGAGGAAAAGGATGAGGAAGTAAGAAAGCGCACACTGCCGTCTTTGGAATGCTACAACGTTCTTGTAGGAAAGTAAACAAAGGAAACACTAAGCGTTTCAGAAACATAAGCCTGAGCCCTTGGTCAGGAGCAAAATACCCTCTGTTGATTCTCCCTGGAAACTTTTAGTTATAAGATGTCAGCCCTAATCAAGCCCCAGTCCCTAAGCCCTATATCCCAGTCATCACCTCCTCCTCTCGTTGGGTGCTGCTCACAGCTGTGATCTCTTTTGTAAGGAACTTGATGGCATTGTACATGCTGGCTGAGAGTGGACGACACTGAGTCAAGAAACTAGAGGAACACAGAGGGCACAAATCAGTGGGAGTGGAGAGCCCAGATCATGGAGATGAAGGGACAGAGAAAGGAAAAGAATGAGAGTCATAAAAAAGGGAAACAGACAAAAGATGACAGAAATTAGTGCTGGGGTATAGGGTGGTGAGACCAGAGAGAGAGACCATAGGCATTCTGGCTGAATAAGGGACTAGAACCCAGAGCAGAAGGAAAGGAAAGTAGACTAGGAAGTGGCATGAGGTAGGACAGGAGTAAGAATGAACTGATGCTGTGGGTATTCACCTGATATAGGGTTTGAGTTTATTAACTAGATCTCTGGAGAGCTCTTCATTAGGAGGTGTGGTGTAGTCCTGAATCACCTGGGGAGAATATAAGGCCATACAAGAAGTGAAGGGACTTGAGAAATGGGGAGCCCTGGAGGGATATTTGAGCCTTTCTCTGGTTAAGTGTTACAGGAGCTATGGGGGGTGTCATTCCCCCTCCCACCCTGAGATGGTAAAAGATGAACATGAAATATTGTGAGAAGGGGAGGTGTCTAAGGATGAAGACAAATGAAGCCTACCTGCTGGAAGGCGCGAAGTAGGGCGATGCATCTGGCATTGGAGCCACTGATTAGGCCCTGGGAGTACTGCAGGCCAAGTCGCACCACAGCTGGGTGGATCACAGAGGATGGGATGCTGAGAGGATGTGGGTGTCATACACTTTGCAGGAGAGTCTTAGAAAACCCTCCAATTTTTGACTTATAAGACTAACATCTTCCTCCACAGTCCCCCACTTCCCTCTTCCCCAAACCCTTTCATTCCCACCCAGAATGTTTAACCTTTAAAAATAATCTGCTCTGATTCCCTGTTTAGAGTTCTGTTGGTTTCACAGAACACCTACCTCATATACTGTGTTAGAGGAATACGACGGCTGTACTGGTGCAGGTGGGAGAAAAGGCTGACTTTGGAACCATAATCCTTTCGAGAAGGCACCTGCAGAGAACAGTAACGCTCAAAAGGGAGATTCATACACCATGTGGGAGCAACGGAGGAAATCACGTTGGGAGAGAAGTGTGAAATGGCTGCAAACCACCATGCTCTGTCCTCTGCCCCAGACCCTGTTCTCCAGGATCCCTCCCTGGGTTCTGTCCAGCCCTCTAATTATAATCTTTACCTGCTGCCGCTCTGGTTTCTTAATAAGTCTCCTTAAAGCTGTGGTCTCATCCACCTGAACATGCTCTGGAGCATGTTTTGCTCCTGCAAGAGAAGCAAGAGGTCTTTCTGATTTTTAAGGATACACAAATGTTAGCAGTAGGTGAGTTGTTCCTAATACATAAAGATTATCAAGAAAAAGAGGATACTGCCACAGTATTACTAAGGGAAAAGATGGTGAAGGAATCTTCACCATTCCTGGGATCTTCATTCCTAGGAAGCCTAGGATGTTGGTGAGTTTCATCAAGAGGAAAGAGAGAAGTAGAAATTCTGAGGTAATGAAAAATACCTAAGGGGGCTTCTCCAGTTGTGTTAGGGCGGGACTGAGCAGATGATCCGGTTAGCTCCCCCTTTCGCCCCTGCTTTAGGGCTCGCTCAGCTTCCTGCTTGGCTCGACGCTCAGCTCGAAGTTCTGCTTTACTCCGGCCACTTATTATTTTCTCCCCTGAGGATCCTAATTGACCAGCTGGGCCTGAGACCTCTCTTGGTGGGCCCACTGGAATTAGAGAAGAGAAGGCACTCAGGTATAGGACGACTAGAATCCCTCCCCAGTCCAGTATTCCTTTATCCCAGATTTTCCTTTCTCATAGTGTAACTTCTCCCTAAGGTCTCCATCACTCATCCTCATTCCTCTTGCTTGCTCCAAGCCTCCCCTTCCGATAGCCTCTGGCTGTCCCCACCTTGACACTGGCCAGTAGAGACTGTGGGAGCAGACTCCAGTTCTGACCCTCTGTCTTCCTTCCTCTTCTTCTTCTGCTGCTTTTTCTCCTTCCGAAGCTGCAGTTTCTCTTCTTGGGTCATTTCTCTACCTGCAGCCTGAGACACAGAATTGAAGGCTTTCTCTCTCTCCCCCGGAACCTTCCATGCCTTCTATAACCATTCCTACCTAACCATAAGGTAGGTAGGTAATCAGGAGGCAAATAAGATCGGATTGTAATAGTACAGTCCTCTAATTCCCATCCTCTTACCTACCATACCATATGTCAAGACTCCCACAATGACCTCTTCACTAGGATCAACAAAGAATCCCTGGACTTTAAAGCTTGTCGGGACCTTATGAATTATTTAGTCTAAACTCATTCGACAGGTGGGGAAATTGAGGTCCAGAAAGAGAAGAACACATCATAAGACTGGTAGCTGGAAAAGACCTTAGATGCTATCTAGTCAGGGAGTCTTAACCTAGGAGCCATCGATGGATTGCTGGGGATCCAGCAAACTTGGATAGGAAAAAGAATTTACTTACATTAACCTTTATCCCAAATTTGGCATTTTTTTCAGTTACTTAAAACCATTCTGAGGAAAATTCCATCAACCTGCCATGCCCCCCCCCCCCCCGCCCAAAAGCCCAGCCCTTGTGCTCTAGTCCAACCAAACCACAAGGCAGAGGAGGAATCAGAAAAGCCGAGGTGACCTGGCCCAAGTCACCCAGGTGGTGGAGGCGGCATTCGAAGCCAAGTCTTCTGACTCCCGCCCCGGAACGCAGCCCGCACCTCCCACCAGACTTACCCCGGGCTTGCCGGGCGGCTGGGCCGTCATCGTGGACACTGCTCCTGAATCCGAGAAAAGAGCGCACAGTGAGGGTGGGGGGCCGGGCCGGGCCAGCGAGGAACGCCGCCCCGGGCCCGGAGCTGCGGGCTGCGGGGGCCGCATGGGTCTGCCCCGGGGCCTGGAGCCGGGCTGCGGAGGTGGGGTGCAGGTAGGCGAGCAGGGAGAGAGGGACGGAGGGAGGGGCGAACGCGGTCCGCCGGCGTGGGGACGCGACGCGAAAGGATGCGCAGGAAGATCAAAGGCCGGGCTAGGCTCCGGTGCCCCCAGCCCAGGCCACCGCCTCCCGGGGGACAGGCTGGGAGCGCGCCCCTCCCCCCACACCTCCCCGCTAACTCACCCTCCAGAACCGCCGCTGCGGCCGCCCGCAGCACGGACTCCGCCCCGACCCGCTCCGGCCAGGAGCTTCAGCCCCTAACTCCCTAGACCCGCCACGGCCCTGAGTCCCAGCGCCCGCCCAGCCGGAGTTAGGAACCACACTCGGGAGAAGCGCGACTACAACTCCCAGCACGCACCGAAGCCCTGGCCGACGGACATCCGAGTCCGGTAGGCACCGCGACCAACCACTGACTACAATTCCCGGTAGGCATCGAAACCCTTGCCTTCCAAGCCTCGGGCCCAGCGTGCATCACGGGCATTCGCAAACTACGATTCCCAGCATGCATCTGGCACCGCCCCGCTCCGTTCCCCTTCCCCGCCTCCCCCTCGGCCGCAAAAATGGCGAGTGTGGCGGCGGGGGCGCGCTGAGCGGCGGAGACGAGCGGAGGAGCCGCGGCGCTAGGAGTCCGGGGCCCTGCTGGGCTTTACAGCCGGGAAGATGCACTTCTCCATCCCCGAAACCGAGTCCCGCAGCGGGGACAGCGGAGGCTCCAACTACGTGGTGAGGAGAGGAGGGGCGGGGTGGGGCGGGGTTGGCGAGGAGTAACGGGCCCAGCCGTTCGGTCCCTGGGGTGCTCGGAGACCCCCCTTCCCTGGGGGCTGGAGGCCCCGGGTCCTCTCGGCCGCCGTCCTTCAGCGGGCTGACGCGTCCCATCGCGGCTTCCGTCCGGCGGCCGCGGCTCGGGCAGCCTGGCTCGGGCAGCCTGGCCCGGGTGGGCTGCGGTCGGGCAGTTCATCGGCTGACCCGGCCTTGTTCCTCCCGGTGTGGCCGCAGCCTCCTCCTACGCGATCTTTGCCCCGGCTGCCGGTCTCCGGGCCCGGCTCGGGACCCCTGGGGCGGGGGGCGGAGCGCTTTTCGGCTTTGTGCCGGCGGGTGACGGGGAGCCGAGGAGGCGTTGGTCTGCCCAGGGGGCTCAGGGCCGGCCCCTGCCTCTGTCTCCGCAGGCCTACAACATCCACGTGAATGGAGTCCTGCACTGCCGGGTGCGCTACAGCCAGCTCCTGGGGCTGCACGAGCAGGTGGGACTGACCCCCTATGTACCCCCTGCTTCCCGACTCGCAGCCCACGCCCGCCCTCCCTGTCCTCCTCCCCTGCCCCCGTCACACTCGGTCCAGACTTTGTCGGGCCCAGCTGACAAATTGCAGCTTCAAGCTCACTTCCCATAATCATGCAGCCCTTTTTCAACTTCCACAAAAGTCCTAATTACCATTCATGCACTGGGTCGGGGTGTGATCTGATCCACTAGTTGTGCCTCAAAACTTGAAGTCCCCGGAATATGGAGTTTAGAGACGAAAGAGACCGTACTGACCACTTAACTCTAACGTCTTTCTTTTATAGAAAAGACTGATCCAGGGAGGTTGTAAGGCTTACTTAAAATTGCAATAATGCAAATATTAAGAGCTAACATTTATGAAACGCCTACTATGTGCCAGGCACCGTGCTGAGCTTTACAGTTATTTTCTCCTTTCCTCTTCATAAGAACCCTGGGAGATAGGTAGGTGCTATTGTTATTCCTCTTTTACAGAGGAGGAAACTGAGGCAAGCAGAGGTTAAGGGACTTGCTCAGAGATACACAGCTATCCACTACATCCTGGCAAGAACTGGAACCAAATTCCTTGGGCTCAAAATTTGGCAGTTTTTTGTAAATGTTATATTAATTGATATATGAACATTATCTCTATGTATGACAGTGGAAAAAACACACAGCATTAGGAGTGGAGCTTTAAAAGGTCCAAATCCCAGATGTTCCATAAATGATGCAACTCTGGGCAAGCTGTGTTAAAGTGCAAGTTTGAATTTCCTTATCTACAAAACTATTTTAAAAAAATACATTTGTCCAGAATACTTTCCAATTTATCTAAACCTCTGTTGTGTTTTTCTGACTTAGCCATTACAGTTGCATACTCTTTAAATTTAGGAACTGTTTCTGATCATTAATGTGTTCCTCTTAAGTTTTTCATGCCTGCTGCTACCTTGCTAAGATAACTTATTTAGTACTGGAATTTAAGTGACTTAGTGAAGGGAATTTAGACATTGGTCCTGTTTTTCCATCCAGGTTCATCTTGAAGGGCTGACTTGTCTATTTTGAGGGCAAAAGATAAGGGTATGTTTTCCCTGGGGCAGACCTGCTTCTCTTGAGTTGTAATCTTCTGCACTAAAAAACGTTTCTTCTCTAAGTAGTCAGGCTTTTCTTTTTATGCAGGGAAACAAGTGACTGGAGAATCAAGGCATGGAAAAATGAGCCTGATTAAAGAGCCCATTCAAGCCTATCTTTACTTGCATCCCTTCACTTCTTTGTGGAATTGCCCTTTTCTTTCCCAACAGCTTCGGAAGGAGTATGGGGCTAATGTTCTCCCTGCATTTCCCCCAAAGAAGCTTTTTACTCTGACACCAGCTGAGGTGGAACAGCGAAGAGAGCAGCTAGAGAAATACATGCAGGCTGGTGAGTTGTGAGAAGGAACATTAGGCTGGCTGGTTGGAGAAAGGTGAGAAACAGCTAGGGCAGGATGGCCAAACAGGATGTTTAGAAGGTTTCTAATTTGCTTGTAAGTCCTTTAAGTCACTTGTTTACTGTGGTATGCAGAACCAAAGAGAATGCTTTGTTGATAAAATAATTTGTTCAGTAACATTTTAAAGAAATACTTAAATAATGTTAAGGGATAATTGATATAAATTGGGAGACAGGGAGGGAAGAGATTTAATTTGTTTCTTACCTGCTTTAGATTAACTCTACTATTATTTTCTTAGCTCTGTAGATTGGACCTAACTAGATGGCAGGACCAGCCAAGGGTGGGGCAGGTGAAGAATTTATGCAAGGAGTGAGTGAGTGAGGTGAGGCCAGCTCAAGGAGTTAGCAGATTAATTAATATCAGTCCAGGAAATGGAACTAGGGGTGGGACCAATCAGGAACAGAACTGGGGTAGCCAAGGGTTGTGGGATTCTGAACAACTAGTATGTAGTTTTAACTTCCTCTACCCCATTACAGTTCGACAAGATCCGTTGCTTGGGAGCAGTGAGACTTTTAACAGTTTCCTTCGGCGGGCACAACAGGTGAGGAATTAATTGGGACTGAGATACATGGGAAAGAGCATGAGCTACATGACTCATTTTAGGAAGGTGGTCACCTTTAGAGGGAGGTCACGATGAAATACAGATTCTGATCCCATGTTTCTGGGTAATGATCTGTGCTATGGGGAAGACATTAAGATAGCCTCTATCTTTCTGTGGGGCTAAAGGAAAGCTTGTGAAGTCTCAACCCCAGGAGGAGCTCTGAGCATTGCAAAATTCTTTGTCCTGTATTTATGTTCAGGAAACGCAGCAGGTACCTACAGAAGAGGTATCTCTGGAGGTTCTGCTGAGCAATGGGCAGAAGGTGCTAGTGACTATTCTGACTTCTGACCAGACTGAAGATGTCCTAGAGGTGAGACCCCTGCCTGCTCCTTTGCCCACTGGTCTTGCCTTGAAGAGAATGAGGAACTAGTGTGTAACCAGCTGTTATTTTTGTCCCTCTCCCCAGGCAGTAGCTTCCAAGTTGGACCTTCCAGATGACTTAATTGGCTACTTCAGTCTATTTCTTGTTCGAGAGCAAGAGGATGGGGCCTTCTCCTGTGAGTCGGTAGTCACTGCTGATACCTTGTGATGACTACTCCTGAATACCTCCCTATGATTCACAAGACCACAGTGTTGCATGGCTTCAGGTTTTCTCTCCCTTCATGAGTCTTATGTTTTCCTCTTATCTCTTCCACAGTTGTGCGGAAGTTGCAAGAGTTTGAACTGCCATATGTGTCTGTTACCAGCCTACGGAGTCAAGAGTATAAGATTGTGCTTAGGAAGAGGTCAGGGATGGCCTAGTGTATGGGGGTGGCCTCAAGTGTGGGTTATTAGTGCATGTAAGGGCCAGAACAATCTAGGAAAGGGGTTAGAGCTGAGAGGCAAGTTTCCTAAGCTTTCTCCTGTACCCATGTCACCCCACTCATCCCAGCAGTTTATTGGAATTTCTTTTGCTATATCTTAGCCCCATTATCACTTTTTCCTTTTGGCTTCACAGTTATTGGGACTCTGCCTATGATGATGATGTTATGGAGAACCGGGTTGGACTGAATCTACTTTATGCTCAGGTAAACTGGAAACTGCCAAAGAAAGTTGCATTCATGCTCCACTTTTGTGTTCTTGGAAAACCTACCTGCCGTGATCCCTTTGAAACGTGATATAAACTGGGACCTGTGTAAGAAGGTGGTTTGCATCCAAGGCTCTGGATAACATAATATTTCTCCCCCCACTCTGCACTCTTTTCCCATCTATAGACAGTTTCTGACATTGAGCATGGCTGGATCTTGGTTACTAAGGAACAGCACCGGCAGCTCAAGTCTCTGCAGGAGAAGGTCTCCAAGAAAGAGGTACAGATGGCACCACTTGTCTCTGCATGCTCATAACACTCATAAGCTGCCCTCTCCTGTCTCTCCCTCCAGTGTAATTATTTTGAAGTTCTTGTCTGACCCTGTCTGTTGTACTCATGCTTCATTCCAGTTTCTACGGCTAGCACAGACCCTGAGGCACTATGGCTATCTTCGATTTGAGCCTTGTGTGGCTGACTTTCCAGAGAAGGGTTGCCCTGTGGTAGTGAGTGCAGGCAACAGCGAGCTGAGCCTTCAGCTCCGTCTGCCTGGTCAGCAGCTTCGTGAGGGCTCCTTCCGGGTCACCCGAATGCGTTGCTGGCGGGTTACTTCCTCTGTGAGTTGGGGTTGAGACACATGAGGGACTTCTTAAAGGTAACTCATATATTATGCTCATTGGAGGGTCTGATAGAGTTAATGGTTTAGGAAATGAGAATGTCAGGGATGAGATGGGTTAAAATGAAGAGGGAAGGGAAAAGTATTCCAGGTGACCTCTGCTCTGTCCTCCACACGACCAGGTGCCATTGCCCAGCGGGAGCACAAGCAGTCCAGGCCGAGGCCGGGGAGAGGTTCGACTGGAACTAGCATTTGAATATCTCATGAGCAAGGATCGGTTGCAGTGGGTCACCATCACCAGCCCACAGGTGTGGCTTCAATCCTGGCACACACATTCCTCCCCAACGTTTTGACAGCTCTTCTATGTTAAAGCTTTTTATTATCTATTTTGTGCATCTGGGTCTAAGAAGTCTATGTGCCTGAATATGCTTCGCCTTTCCATGTCACACATGTTTTTTTAGGGTGGCTTGGGAATCTTGTGACTCCTTGTCATAGTTAAGCTCTACTCATGTCCCTAGGCCATCATGATGAGCATCTGCTTGCAGTCCATGGTGGATGAACTGATGGTGAAAAAATCAGGGGGGAGCATCAGGAAGGTAAGAGATGAACATATTTGGGACTTGTAACATTTCATTCCTCCTTACCTTGTGACGTGTTTCATGGGATTAGTGGGAATGGGTTGGTAGGGTTTCATCCTGTTATCCATTCTGTGCATCTGTCTCAATAACTCACAGATGCTACGAAGACGAGCAGGTGGAACACTGAGGCGCTCAGACAGCCAGCAAGCAGTTAAGTCCCCACCACTGCTTGTAAGTATTACCAGCCCTTTAGCTATGTGGTCTTAAACCAGTGTTGCCCTTTCTTAGTAATATTTCTATTCCATTTCCCCAGGATTCACCTGATGCTACCCGGGAGTCGATGGTCAAACTCTCAGTGAGTTCCTAGTTCAGGGTGGGTGAAGTTGTTATTTTTGGAGTATCTCCAGCCCTCTGATCTAACCCTTATCCTTATTACAGAGCAAGCTGAGTGCTGTGAGCCTTCGAGGAATCAGCAGCCCTAGCCCAGATACGAGCACCAGTGATGTCCATGGCAATTATGCCTTTGAAGGCATTGGGGATGAGGATCTGTAACCTCCCTGCTGCATGGATGACTCCTCCAGGTCCCATGGAGGAGTGTACAGAAACTTGCCCTGTGCCTGTGCCCTGCAGGCCAGGTGCCCCTTTACCTTCTTGATCTCCTTGCCTTTCCTTGCCTGGGCCAGTGGCCTCTTAACCACCTCCTCCCCTGCCCCTAATGCCAAATTAGCATTTAGTATTTTTGCACAAAGCCCTATGGACCATGGACAGCTGTCTGGAGGATGGAGATTCCCATGCCCCTGAGCTGTTGGGGGGAGCGGGGAGAGGCAGGGGTTGGGAAGAGCCTCTGTGTATAGTTTGGCCCTGCTGCCCCATCATTAAACTCAGCCTGATCGCTGCCTGCCTCTGGCGTTCCCCTCACTTGGCCCTGCTTTATTCCCCACAGGAGCTCTCTGTGCCCACCTCTGCTACCACAGCAGACATGGCTCCGTTAGTGTTTCCTTTATTATAAAGCACTGAAATAAGTTAAATAAAGAGGTGGGAGCTGGGTAGGCCCCCAGCCATTCCCTCAACAGCCCCTAGGCTGATGGAGGAGGTGAGGAGAGGGCCTCCCCACGGCACTCAAGGAGTGTTGAAGGCAAGGCCTCCTGGTCCGTGTGAGGGTCCCCCCTCCATGGGATTCTGGGCTGGTCCATGTAAGGGTCTAGATTAGTCTGTATGGAGCCCCTGGCCAGCGGGGGGTGGGGGGGAAGAAGAAAAAAGGGCTGGGGGGTTGGAGGCAGGCCTCTGCCTCAGTCTGTGTAGATAGAGCTGGTCCATGTGGAGTCCAGTGTTGGGGAGGGATCTGTTTCAGGGTGAATCCGTGTGGAGTCCCCTGCCACTGGTGGTGCTCAGAGATGTAGGGCCATGAGGACTGAGGGCAGAGGATGTGCTGTGGGGTGGTACCCACCCTTCTGAGGCAGGCCCTCCAGCCCCTCCATGGCCATGCACTTTCTGATGGCGCTTGTAGTTGTCCCAGTGGCCTGTAGTATAAGCGCAGGTCCCACACCGGAAGGGCTTCTCTCCTGTGTGCCTGAGCATGTGGCGCTTCAGGTTCATGCTCTGATTACAGCTGTAGTTGCAGAGACTGCAGCGGAAAGGCTTGTCACCCGAGTGGATTCGACCGTGGCGTTTGAGGTTGGCCAGGTTGCCACAGGCATAAGGGCAGAGGGGGCACTTGTAGGGTTTCTCCCCCGTGTGTACTCGCTGGTGCCGCTTCAGGTTGTCCAGGTGGGCCGAGGCATAGGGGCAGCGGGCACAGCGGAATGGCTTCTCGCCACTGTGTGTCTTCATGTGCCGGGCTAGGTGGTTGGGGTAGTGAGTGGCAAAGGGGCAAAGACTGCAGGCAAAGCCCTTATCTCCAGGACCACGGGGGCCCCCGCTGCCTCCCCCTCCAGCTTCTCCCCGCATGCAGCGCCCACACATGGCGGCACTCAGGCGGCCTCCCTCACCTTCCCCTTCCTCCAACTCTTGCCCACAGCCTCGACAGGCCCAAGGGAACAGCAGCTCAGGCAGTGGCTCTGGTCCAGTACCTCTCAGCCCCTCCCCCTCTCCCCGCAGCTGCCCGCAGTCTGGCAGGAAACTGGCACCACCTGGCGGCACATGGAGGCTCAAATCTGGAAGGAGCACAGCATCTGTGGGGAGAAGGTCAGAACATGGGCTGTGACTCCAGGTACTGAAGGACCACTTGCCCTTCTGTCCCAGGTTTCTTGGTCCCTGAGCCACCCTCCCTACCAGCCCATTACCTTCTGGTCGATGGGGCACTGCCCCCTCCTGCTCCGTGGGGCTGGGAGGCCTGGGGGGTCTTGGGGCACAACATCGGAAGCCGCAGGTCGGGCAGGGAGGGCCAGGGGGGCCTGTGTGGGTGCGCTGATGGCGCCTCAGGTTGCCCAGGCTGCTGCAGGCAAAGGGGCAATGGGGACAGCGGTACGGCTTCTCACCAGTGTGGGTGCGGGTGTGGCGTGTCAGATTGACAAGCTGGGCTGAGGCATAGGGGCAGCGGCCACAGCGGAATGGCTTTTCCCCACTGTGGGTTTGCATGTGCCGCTTCAAGTGGCTAGAGTAGTGGGACACGAAGGCGCAAAGCCGGCACGAATACAGCAGCCGTGGGGGGAGTGGCGGTCCCCCACCAGGTCCTCCTGCCCCACAGCATGGTCCTTCACAAGCAGGCCCCCCACACAGTTGGCAAGCTGGGCCTGGCCTCTCACCCCCAGCCTCCCCTTGGCCCCTGGCTGGTTCCTCAACCTCACTCTCTGCGCTCAGCGCCCGGCCGCCCCCAGATTCGTCGTCACTCAGTCCATAGGGCAGCCCTGGCCGGGCCCCTAGAGAGTCTCCTGGCAAGACAGACACAGGAGGGGATGTCAAAAGTGGGTCGTGGTAGGCCTATCCCCTCCTAGTTTTTAAAAAACTTTCCCATTTCATCATCCAGGAGAACTCACCTTTATTTCTTCCCTTGACATAACTCATTTCATTTAGTTCTTACTGAGGACAGAGAAGTTATTCCCTACTTCCTATCCTAAGGTAACCCTTTTGAATTTTCTCTAGAGAATTAAGTTCAGTGTTAGTGACTATTGGACAGGTAAATGAAAAGCCCCACTTTGATGCAGAAACCAGCCTCCTCAGCTCTGAGTAAACAGCTGGGCTGATAAAATGACAGCATTGTTTGAGCCTCTCCACATTGTGACACAAATGTAGATAAACACATAACAAGGAGAAAAAAGAGATGTAAGAGAATAAATCCAAACGTGATCAGATGCCTCCATAGGCTCAAGATAAGCATCTAGGAGGAGTCAAGAAGGACCACAAGCTGAAGGGATGAATCATTAACATAATGAGCTAGGTTCCTACAGTTTGCATCCAGCCCTTCCAGCCTTCCTATGCAACGTAAACAAGTTTCAGGATGGCAACACCACCTTCCATGTGCACATAACTTTTGAGTCCCCAGTTCGTTTTCATACTTCTCAGAAACAAGTAAGGTTATAAAAAGCAGGGTTATAAAAGAGGAGAGGAAAATGGGTAGGAAGGGGCAGTAACTAGGGCAAAGGGCAGGAGTGGCTGGACAGAAGCCGTGCTGACGGTGTCCATCCCCTCGCACCAGGCTTTCAGGCCAGCAGCGCCCCAAGCTGGGGTCAGATAACGGGGACAAGCTCCAAGGCGAGCTGCACCGAGAGCCCTATGAACAGACCCTTGCACAGTGGTGGAGCGAGTCAAAATTAATCCCGGCCTACTTCGGTTCCGGACGGGACAAGCTGTCCTTTCCTGCTCCCCATCTAACCGTGCCCATTCGGCCAGGGCAGGCACCCACCTTCCGAGTCCCTCTCGAAGCCCATGAGCTGGTCACTGCTGCCGTCACCTTCTTCCTCTTCCTCTTCCTCCTCCTCCTCCTCTTCCTCTTCCTCCTCAAACTCCAGATCCTGGCCTAGCAGCAGGTCACTCTCCAACACCAGGGCCCCCGGCCCCTCCTCCAGGGGGTCTTCCGTGTCCACTACGGAGAGACACAAAGCTTGCCGGCTCCGCCTCGGGGGGAGGGGGCCGTGCCCACCTTCCCTCCACGCAAGGGCACCTGCCCCCTGCTTGCCACCGTGCCCTGCCTGCTCTTCGGGGAGGGCAGGGGCCTGAGCTCGGCCGGACCTCCGCACTGCCCACTACGCACCGGGCTCCGGGGGTTCGCTCCGGGCTCCTCCCCCCAAGTCTCCGGGCCCCCCCAACCCCGGCTCCACCCCTCCCCCACCGCAAGACTGACCCCTCCCCCGCCCCGCCCCAACTCCCCTCCCCCTGCCCCTGAGCTCCTTCCCCCCTGACCCCTGACCCCCTCACATTTCACGGGCTGTGGGTGGCTTTGCTTCCTTCGGGGCATCGTGACCGGCTCCAGCCCGACGCGCCTCCGGCCCCGAGGCCGCCCCGCCCCTGCCTGCCTGCCTTGGCCCGCCCTCACTCCCGCTCAGGGCCCGCGGGCCGCCCCCATGCAGCGGCGCGGGCCCCGGGCAGCCCCCGGCCCTGGCCCCGGCGCCCAGCTCAGGCCGCTCCCGCCGCCGCCGCCGCCGCTTCCATTCATGGAGCCCCCCAACCCCCCTCCTTTCGGAGACCAGCTGGTACCTCCGTATTCGCTTCCGCTTCCGCTGCCGCGAAGCCCCACGGAACTCGTAGTCCATAGGAAACAAAAAAATCAGCCACTTCCGTGGTTCAGTTGTTCGGCCCGGAAGTAATTGTGACGAAATGACGCGAAACCCAATCAGGAGCGGGGTGTCCGCTGCTCCCCTACCTTAAGAGTCTGGCGCCCTAACCTCGAGCCCAACTGCCCGGGGTCTGCTGGGCCACGCAAGGTGGGTAGAGACTCCGCTGCTTCCCCGCCCTCCCGGCGTGGGCGTGGCCTCCCCCGAGATTTTCCTCCCCCTCCCTTCCTGGTCTGCTGCGAAAGCCTAGTATCCTCGTACCCAGATCTCTGCACGGTCCAAACGGAACCCGTTTCTCTCCCTCCTTCAGGCCCCCTACAGGCTTCCTTCCTCCTCCCCACCCCCACTCCCGCGGGCGCCCCCCTCATTATACAGCTCCCGACCGTCCTCCGGGGGTGAGGCCGCGCCGGGCGCGGGCAGGCCAAGGGGTGCGGGCTTCTACCCATTAGGACATTACTGCCCATGGTACTTTTAACTTTCCTCCCCCAAATGCCCTTTTCCTTTCTGCCCCCACTCGCTTCCTCGTGCCTGCAGTCCAGCTCAGGCGGCCCCTCCTTCCTGGGAGCTCTCACTTCAGGTTCCTCCCCCTGGTCAGCGCCCCGCATGGAGGAGGTGCTGGACGAGAGTGTGCTGAGCTGGGCTGCCGAGGAGGCTACTCAGAATTGGTTTACAGTAAAGAAGGACACCACAGGGCACAGTTGGGTTTTGGCCTTTAGTCTGAAAAAGTGTTGATTGAAAGTGTACAACAGAGTGGGTGGAAGCGGCTAAGGGACCAGGGAGCCGCCAATAAAAAAGAAAGTTCTTAAATAAAGTGTTCACAGAGTAAAAACCAGAACCACCAGTCCTTCCCTCCAACACAACAGCACAGGCACATTAATGGTGACTTGCACAGGGTCAAGGCCTCCGGCTGGTGCCGTGCTCCACCTCTCCCACTGCCCGCTGGGGCCAGTTGGGGGAGAAAGAAAGGGCTCCCGCAGTGTGCTGTGTGGAGGGAGAGCCCTCTTTGGAATGGGCTAAGCAAAGCCACCCGATCCCCCTGCACACCTCATTTCCACTGCTAAGGCTAAAGGAAAAAGACAAAACTCAGTCTTAAGTCCGGTGGGCTCAGAAAACAGTCTGGGTGGGCAGGGGAGGAGATCGTCGCTATTCCTGCTTGGCCTTCTTGCTGTTGTCACTGCTGCCGTTCTCCCCGGTGGCTTCAGGGGTCATGACTTCCTCTAGTCTTCTCTTGCCACTCTCAGGCAGGGGTGTTGCTGTGCTTCGGGGTTTGAAGCAGATGATTATGCAGGTCATGTTGTCACACCCAGTGCCATCCCCAGAAGTGTCAGGTGCCAGGCACTGATCCAGCAGCTGCAGGAGGAACAGGTTACTTCAGTCATGGGGTGGAGGCCAGAGGCTAAATCTGACAGTTCATAATAGGGCTAGCTCTGCTCAGTAGGGATGAAAAGGAGTGGGAAAAGGGCCTCAAGTTTCAAGATAAGGCTGTCACCTGCTGGTCAACTAAGAACTACAGGCAGAAAAGGAAAAACTTCCCACTGGGATGATTTAAAAGTTTTGCTTTAACTCCATGGTTTAAGCTTCAACAGAGACTCAATTTCCATTACATTTGGATGACCCTCCCACTTCTCCCTAGGTTGCTCAGCTTACCTCTTCTACAATGGAGGAAAGCAGCCGAAGCTCCCCATTTTCATCCCTCTGACTGATCTTGGCCTGGATAAAGTCCACCACTTCTTGGCTGCTCATCACATTCCTGGAGCCAAACATAACTGTCAGAGCACTGCCCAGGGACAGAGAAAAGAGGGTAGTATGGAGAAGGTCCAGTCCTGTCACCCCAAGTTATTCCATACTTTAGAGAAACTGCCAATTCAGCCAAAACTCAGAGATTTTGACTCCTGAAGGCCTGGCCTTCTATTCCTAAAGCAGCTCAGGGGAATGTAAAACTGCTTAATGCAGACGCTAAATGACAACACCATAGAAGTGGCAGGCCCAGAGTGAGAAGTGAAGGAGGAGGCCTATGGCAAAAGCCCTTACTTTACTTCAGGCCCTCCCAGCCCCTTGCTCACCAAATGCCATCGCAAGCGATGACCATGAAGTCGTGGTCCTCGTTGAGGGTTAGCACCTTAATGTCAGGCAGTGCAGAGATCATCTGCTCTTCAGGTGGCAGGTTCTTATTTCTCTTATAGAAGTGATCACCTGGTAAGGATTAGAATTAAGATCAGAATTAGCAAAAGTGTTGCCACCTGGACAGGGAATTGTAGTAAAGGCACTTCCTATTTGCATGCTTTGGGGAGTCATGTGGTACAGTGGAAAGAGCTTTGGGTAAGGAACCAGGAGATCAAGCCCTGGTTTAAGCTGCCATTTAACTGTAATTTGACCTTTCATTCCATTTAGTCATCTATAAAATAAGGATGATAGCCTATCCTCTCAATTCTAAGGAGAAAATTATATACATATTTTTATATACAAAATGTTCTCAAATATACAGATGTTACCATAGGCTGTCTTACCGATGGCTCTAGAAAGGTTGAGGCCCCCGTTGACTCGTCCATCCATGGTCACCTTGCCACCAGCATTTTTGATTCGTGCTAGCTCCAGTTCATCCTCAGGCTTATGATCATATGACATATCTAGGGCTTTACCAGCTTCAGACACCACACATCTGGAGTCCCCTGCATTTGCCACAATCAGCTGCTTCCCACGAATTAGAGCCACCACTGCTGTTGTACCACTGTCTGAGCCAGGCTTATGAGAGAATATAAAAGAAAGAGTCATGAGGACCACCATCATGGCCTTGCTCAATAATATTCATCTAAGAAGTTCCTCCCTAGGCTTCATCCTCTTGTCCCCAGCAAAGATGGATACTGGAGGCTTCCAGGATTATAACTGTATCCATAGCTTTAATAAATGGAGGCTAGGTGAAAAAATCTTTCCAAGGAAGAACAACCTACAAATTCCTCTCACTTAAGGTAAACATTCTATAGACCATCCTTTGGCCAGGGCTTCCCACACTAAGACTTTGTCCCACCCCTCCCCCCACCACACATACCTCCTCTTTGCCCTCCATCCCAGGCAGCATCATCTCCTCCTCCTCCTCTTCTTCCTCCTCATCCTCTTCTGCCTCCTCTGTGTCATCTTCATCATCCTCGTTGGCTTCCTCACTGCTGTATCCATCCTCATCTTCACTGCACTCCTGCCACAGGGATGATGCCATGCTGCTGAGATGAGGCTGAACCCTCTCCACTCTGAAGCCCACCCATCTACCACCATCAAATCTTGCCTAGTCACACTCTCTCCAACCCCTAAAAAGCATCTACTTACAGGATTGGGGTGGGAAGAGCATCAGTACCTGAACTGGGTTTAGCTGTCATGAAGTGGAAAAACCCCGGGAAGGCCAAAGATGTCAGCCAGAGGTCCTACAGTCACCTCCCCAGAACACAGCCAAAAAAACAACCTCCCCAAAGAGAAGGAAATGCCCTAGTACCCCGATTACCATCTACCTTCTTGTTTCCTCTTTGGGAGATGGTTGGGCTTCTGAGGGCCAAGACTGAGTCTATCTCTTATTGCCTCCACCCAGGAAGAGAGCTGATGTTAATTGTGATGGTGGCGGTATTAGGCTCAAGGAGGCTAAACCTTTAGGGGAGTGGGGAGGATGGGAGGGAAAGTTTGAAAAAGTGGGGTGGGGACAAGACAGTCCCTCTGTGCAACTATAGCACCTGTTGGCCCTCACAGGCCCTTACCTCACTGTCTTCCTCTTCCTCCTCTGCCTCATCTGACTCATCCTCACTGTCCTCAAAGAACTTGGACTTAGCAGCACGAGGTGGCTTGGCGGGGGTGGAAGAGCAGGAGGGGCCAGCCTCTCCAGTGGGGGTGATAGGCTCATCGCCCTGGACTGCCTCAGTCCCACGTTCCAAGTTGGAGGAAAGGTCTGTGTGGGCCTCAGCTATGGGGCCATTCTCCTCCACAGGGGATTCCCCTGATGGCTCCTCAGGCCCTGCCTCCCCATTGAGGCCCTGGGACCCTGGTTCCTCACCCAACCCAGCCCCAGCCTTGATGTGGGGAGGGCCCTTGTGACAGTTCTGCCCGTAGCGTGTTAGAAGTTCCTCAATGGTCATGGTGGCCTCTTCATGAAGCAGGGCTGCCTCCTCATTGTCCACTGCAGGGAACAGGCTAAATCAGAGCCCCTTTATGCCACTTTCCTTGTGGAATTATTCCCCACTCTCTTTCAATAGTCCTGCAGCTCAAGATTCTAACTTTCCTGTCTCAACAGTGTACCTAAGGCTCCTCTCATTATTTAGTCTCAGAAGGAAGGCTTTTTCTATATACTAACTTGGGAACGGCTGACCTTTCACAACCTCCCCTTTATCGATCTATGGTATCCTCAATCTCCCTTTCAATAGAAATACAAGGGAGAATGACACCAGTCACCCAGAAGGTAGTGCTTCATGCTTAGGAAACATTCTTTTAACATGCTGGGCTGTCTTGATTCGTGAAAGAGGTAAAGAAATGTAGGATGTAAGGCCCACCTACCACAAGGAGCGCTACCTTAACCTATCATAAGCATTACCTAGGGATGGCACACCATAGTCAATAATGACGACTCCCAAGGTCCTCAGGAAGTCAACTTCCCAAGCATCTTTCACTAGTATACTATGCCCTCAATCCACACTGACAACTGGCTTTGAAATAAATGACACCATCAAATTCTACTCACCATCATCCTCATCAGCCACCTTTTCCTTTTCATCTTCATCCTCAGGGGGCCTTCCTGCAATCTGTGCCAGCTCTTTAATGACCTCTTCTGTGGTCAGTTTAGCATCAATAGCCAAGAAGGCATCTTCCAAAGCCTTTAATATGAAGAACACAGGAGGATGAAAAAAAAAAATGCAGAGCCTAGAAGGTGCAGGTTCTCAAAATTTTTGATCTCAGGATGCCTTTACACTCTTAAAAACTGAAGATTCAAAAGGGTCTTTATTTATGTGGATTATAATACCTATCAATATTACCATATTAGAAATTTAAATTAATATTTAAAAACAATAAACCCACAGCATGTTAATAACATTTTGATAAAAACTTCTAAAACAAAATAATTTGATGAGTAAAATGTCATTGTTTTACATATTTTTGCAGATTTCTTTAATGTCTGGCTTAGTAAAAGACAGCTGGATCCTCATATCTACTTCTGTTTTCAATCTGTTCCAATATGTTGCTTTGGTTGAAATATATGAAGAAAACCTGGCCTTACACAGACATGTAATTAGAAAATGAAGGAAACATTTTAATAAGCAAACAGTATAAGTTTTTATGTTATAGACCTCCTGAAAGGGTCTTTGCAAAAGATTCTGAATAAAAGGGGAATAGAAAGGCTAGACTGTAAAGGTCTAGAGGAAAAAATAAAATAACTACAGAACTAATTCACAGGCAGAAAATAAAGAGGGAAAGGGGAAGGTAACAAGCCTTTATTAAGAACTTATTATGTGCCAGACACTGTGTTAAGCATTTACAAATATCTCATCTGATCAATGAAATAATCCTGAGAGATAAGTTCTATTACTATCCCCATTTTACTAATGAATAAACTGAGGCAGAACACAAAGGTTAAGTTGCCCAGGGCCAAACTCCAATTAACCACCTAGCTGAATGGTCCAGAATAAAAAGACAAAAATAATAATTACATTTCCCATTTACTTAGTGCCTATTATGAGCCAAGCACTTTACAAATATTATCTTCTTTGATCCTCTACAACAACCATGGGAGGCAGGTGCTATTACTACTTCCATTTTATAGTTGAGGAAATTGAGGTTGGTGCCCAGGGTCACACAGCTAGGAAATGTTTGAGGATGGATTGGAACTCAGGTTTTCCTGACTCTAGGTCCAGTGTTCTATCTACTTTGTCCCTTAAAGATGCATAGTGGGGCTCTTACCTTCTGTAGTTTTCCTTCTTTGTATGCCTTCTGATCTTTGATGATCTCAGGGAGATATTTGGCACAATATAGAGCAACTTCCTCCCCTACAAGAAAGGTGAAATCACTCAGAGCCTGTTTCATTGCTCTCTTTAAGGTATATACACATACAGACAGTTCTCACTTTACATAAGTGGACCATTCCATAGACCTCTATGTAAAGGGAATTTTTATGTAATACTAATTTGCCCAAAGATGTGGGGAAGGGAAAGAGGGAAGAAGAGGAACTCATCTCCCTGGAGGGAGAGGACCAGGACCAGGACAGGCTGGGGCTGAGGACAGAGAAGGAAGAGCAGGGCTAGGGCCAATGTAGGGGCCCAACCAGAACACACCAAGGAAGAACACGCAGGCAGACATGAGGAGGATGGACCTGGATAGACAGGAGAGAATGGGCAACACAAAGGAGCCGAGGGCAGATGGCAGACATTTGGAGGTTGGACACACATGGGTGGAACAGGGCAAAGGTCTCCTCTCTCAGTGCTAAAGCTCTGCCAAGTCGTACTTACCTCCATGTCCATCGTAGACTGAAAACATGGCTGTCTCACTGTCCAATTCAGGAATACAGTTGTGGGCATCCTAGAAGAAGAACAAAGTCAGACTCCCCTAAGCTTTTCCACATCACCTCAGGTCTTGAAGATTTTCCTCAGGACACAACTTCATGAACCCTTCCCCTGGAAAAGCCAGGAGGACTAGGTAGGGCAAGTTTTAATTTTGCTTTTTGGTTTGTTTTGTTTTTTAATGGTGGGAAGAAAGAACTTAGGTGGCTACCACACTATAATGGCAGCCTTAGCCTAGTTACTTCACGACATCCTAGCCTTGAACAGAGTCAGAATCACCTCTATTGCTAGGTTTCAAAACTGACCCTTCTAGACTTGAGATTCAAAGAAAAAAGGTACTTTCAAGAAGTGATGATTTCCATGAACCCCCCTGAGCCCCATTATAGTTTTCCTAAGCCAAAAAAAAGGACTTTGGGGACTATTCAATCTAACACTTCACTTTACAAATAAGGAAACTAAGGACTGGGAAAGCTAAAATATTTGTTTAAGGGATCAAGCAAGGGACAGGGATGGGTTACAACCTAGGTCTTCTGACTTCAGTTCAAGGCTCTATTGTACTTCTTTACTTTCAGCAATGTCCCTAACAGTATGATTTCCTACAAGGCTTCCTTCTAATCATATTCCCACTGTCTCTGCTGTTCTCCTGGACCTCTTGTTTAAGCAGGAGACAAAACTCAGAACAGGAATTTGGACAAGGACCAGAAAGGTTAACACAAAGTTGGCAGAAGAAGCTATTTTTGAACTGATTCAACTTTTAGATTCCTAGAAACTGTATTCTTCTTAGAAGCACAATAGTGAGGTTTCAATAATTGTTTTATAGATATATGGGATCCATACAGTACCTACTGAAGCCATCTTGTTCTCTCTATCCCCACTGCCTACTCAATAAGCAAAATATACACACTGGTAATTCAACCCTGTTTCCCCCTCCTCAAGCTGCAACCTTCTTTTTCTATTCAATGCTAAACTTATTCAAAGAAGTTCCAACATTTATTATGTTTTCCTATTCATTTCATTCCCCAAAACCTTGTAATAATCCAGTTCCTTGTCCCAACATTCTATTGAAAATGTCTTTCCAAAGTTACCAAGTGATCTCTTTCATAAAAGATCTTGCCCTTTTATCTAGCCTGCTGATCTAGTTAGCTTTCCCCAATGTCAACTCCTTCTTATGAACTAGGTCAGGGAACCCTGGGACTTTTATATGTTGTAGCTTAAATGATGGGATAAAAAACAGATGTTCAAGCACTCAACAATACAACTACTGAAAGTAGCAACTCCTATGATATCTGCAGAACTCCAGTGAGAGATGGGAGACTGACTCTGGAACTGCATGGGAAGGCCTACTTCCTCTTGGACAATGTAGATTCTGGCAAAGAAAAGACAGCTGAGGATAACAAAGGGTCCTTACATACATAGTTGATTTGATGTTAGAAGCTCCAGAACTATACTCCAGGAAATCTAGAGGGGATTAGGTCAAATAGTCTTTACTCAAGAATGTTTATAGCAAGAATGAGAAAATTATTTGAAAGTGATTAGATCCAATTCAGATATAAGAGTAGAAATAAATGGAGAAACTGAAAGTGTTAGAATTGGAAATCCAAGAACAGTGAGAACAAAAGAGGATCTAGAATGGAAAGGGTCTTAGAAAGTATTAGAGAAAGAGGGAATTAACAGCAGGGAATCTTTTCAAGGACAGTTTTAAGGAGACTTTCCAGTTATTCCCTTTGAAGGAAAGCAAGAGCCTCAAAGGGGAGAGTGGATAGTCTCCAAGCCAAGAAACAGGAAAGAGAACCTGGGCACTCCCTTGATGTAACACACCCAACACAGGCAGCTGCAGGTAGAGAGAAGTCTGAGCCAGAAAGCTTGGACTAAGGATCATAAGATCAAAATATTCTCAAGCCTCTGTTTATAGAGCCACCCCAGAAAGAGGTTTTTGATCAGGTCAAGTTTCTCTAATTAAAACAATTTTCAAGGAAAATTACTTCTAAGAGGAACACCAAGAACAACATTATTCTACCAGTTTCAGTTCAAAACATCCCTAGTGAATTTATATGATGTTCTGTTGAAAGCTTTAGCATTGGAATGGCTGAGGACACAGTATCAGCTAGAGAAAGGGAGAGAGGTTGGGTCTCACAGAAACAGTAGCTACAGCTATTTGCAAACTAAAAGCAATATTGAATGCTTTAAACCCAGAGGATATACAACTCATTTCTTTCTTTCCATTAAGTCTCTTACCATAGGACAAGATAAAATCAACTACTGTAATCACAACCACATCAAACTCTGTTCATTAGCTAATATACAGTGACTCCTATGTTGGGATCCTGGCTGCAAAGGAGGATATGAAGGATGCTGCAAGTGCAGAAGAGGTACAAAAAACAGAACAACACAACATAGATTTTGAGTTGTGAGATAGGACAACTTGAGTTAGTTTCTCTCTAGATTTGCTTTCTAGACCCAGCTGAAAATCTGCCCCTGCCAGACTGCAGCAAAAGAACCTCCATTGGTAACAGAGAAACTTATGCTATGGTGCGTAAGAGAAGCAACCTAAGTGACTTTTTTCACAGAATTTTCATTCAGTTAGCTGAGAGATCTGCCACTGCAAAGCATCCAAGGAGATTTCTGGACGGATTAGGAGATCCAAAAGTCCGTTACACCCTGCTTTATAAAGCCAAGATGAAATTCCATTAACCCTCAACTGAACCCTTATCCTTCAGTCAAAGAGACTACTTCTGGAATAGGGGGAAACCCTTATTAGCCTGATACCATGGCAAGCACAGAGAAAAGATATGGGAGTACCCCTGGGACAAATAGATAAGGCAATGGTCCCAAATTTGAATAGGAATACGACAATAACCCTGCCTATTCTAAAAAATAAAGGAAGAAGTCTCCACATTTCCCATAGTTTTCCCCAAATAGAAAGGACAAAGAGTTCTATTATTAGGGGCTTTCTTCCAAATGAGGATATAGCATCTCTGTGCACAGATGATAACTAAAGTCTAGCCCCCAACAGAATGATCCAGTCACAACA
Source organism: Potorous gilbertii (assembly GCA_028658325.1). Taxonomy (NCBI): domain Eukaryota; kingdom Metazoa; phylum Chordata; class Mammalia; order Diprotodontia; family Potoroidae; genus Potorous; species Potorous gilbertii. The sequence goes on along the minus strand of CM053769.1, from coordinate 264,833,187 downwards.
ATAAACCCCACACTCACTATCCGTTTAAGAGAAAAGGTTTCTTTAACCCTAGCAGGGCCCAAAGTCCAAACTCTAAATTCCAAATAAGCCACTTCAAGGAATAGGATTAGTTCAATTTAAATAAGTTGAGCCAGATTCAGCCATGTACTTAGAAAGAAACAAAGAGGACAAGATTATACATGAAGTCCCTAAAAGGACTCAGGAAAAGCCCCAAGACAAGAAGCCCAAGTAATTACCTGAGAAGAGATCTTCATGACTTTGTACAGGAATGGACAGTAATTGACTTGTAATCCAGAGATACAGAACAGAAAGAGAGATGACACTGCCATACCAGTAACATAATACTTTTTGTACCCCAAGAACTCCAGAAATACACTGAACTCTACTTATTAATCAATGAGCATTTATTACACCTACCCCCGAGGAGTTTACATTCTATTGGGAAAGATGACACGCACATACATGAAAATCAAAGGAATATACAACCGCAATACAAGGTAATTTAGGAAAGGTCACAGGAAAAGGATTTTTGGAAAATGTGGCATTTGAGTTGAGTTCTGAAGGAAACTGGAGATTCCAAGAGGTGGACGTAAGGAGGGAGAACATTCCAGGCCTTGAGAATAGCACAAAGATACAGACATGGAGTGCTAGGTAAGAAAAAAAGCAATGAAGCCAGGATAGTTGGACAGTAGAGTACATAAGAGGAATTAGGTCAAAGAATCTGGAAGGCTAGAAACAGATTGTAAAGAGCTTTAAATGTCAGACAGAGTAGTTTATATTTTATCCTAGAAGTAATGGGAAGCCACTATAGTCTAATAAAAAGGAAGGGTGACTTGGCTAGATAGGCACTTCAAGAAAATCACTTGGCAGCTGTGTGGAATACTGATTGGAGCAGAGGGAACATGAGGCAGGGAAAACAAGTAGGAGACTATTGAATCCAGATGAGACTCAATAACTTAAATTCAGTTAATCTACAGGTGTAAAATTAAGTTGTTCCTATCTGGAAGTTTTTTTTAAAATGAAATAAAATGTCCTATTTAACATGAAAAGTGACACTACTAGAATTACTCTAACAACCTCTGTTTTGGTCAGGAGGGAGTGTGGCTCAATGGAAAGAGCAATGTAATAGGAACCTGGAGATCCAAGTTCAGTCCTGCCCCTGACAATTATTACCCATGTGACTTTGCATAAGTCAAAAGTTCTTTATATCTTTGTTTTCTCACCTATAAAATGAAAGGAATGGGGAAGGGAGGAAGGGAGAAGGTGGCATGAAATGATCTCTGATGCCTTTTCAAGCAATTCATTAATTTCTCTAATCTTACTTCACATCAGGGAAAAAAAGAAGCTTGAAAAGCCTCCTTTCTTCTAGAACGAGAGGAATGTGGGAGCAGACACTCTGAAAAAGAGGTTTGACTTGTACACTAACAACAGTAAACAAATATATAATCAGTCAGTCAATAAGCATTTATTTATTAAGTGCTTACTATGTGCCAGGTACTGTGTTAAGTGCCAGGGATACAAAGAAAAGCAAAAGGCAATCCCTGCCCCTAGAAGTGCTTCCAATCTTATACAGACAAGCAACTATATAGAAACAAGCTACTACGTACAAGATGAATAGAAAATAATTAACTGAGTGAAGGTACCAAAATAAAGAAAGATTGAGAAAGAAAGGCTCCCTGTAGAAGGTGGGATTTTAATTGCAACCTGAAGGAAGCCAGCAAAGTCAGGAGGCAAAGATGAGAAGGGAAGTGTTTCAGGCATGAGGTCAGTTTCACGGGATTGAAGAATATGAAGTGGAAGAAGACTGGAAAGAGGGGTGGGAATGTTATGAAGGGCTTTGAAAGTCTACTACTTTGTATTTGATCCTGGAGATAACAGAGAGAACCACGAGAGTTTACTGAGTAGGGAGATTTGGTCAGACCAAGCTGTGCTTTAAGAAATTACTAAATGGAGGATGGACTGCAATGGGGAAAGACTTAAAACAGGCAGACCCATCAGCAGGTTATTGCAATAATCAAGGTGTGAGGTGATGAAGGCCTACACTAGTGCTGTGGCAATAAAAGAAAAGGGCATATTCTAGAGCTACTGAAAAGATGAAATCAACAGACCTTGGTAACACACTAGATATGGGGTCAGGAGGGGGGTAGGGGGAGGGATATAGTAAGGAATCAAAAATTACTTCTAGGATGCAAGCCAGAGGAACTAGAGAACTGTGGTGCTCTCAATAGTAATGGGAAGTTTGGAAGGAAGAAAGATATAGGGGGAAAGTTCTGTCTTGAATATGCTGAGTTTAATATGTTGAGAAGACAACATCCAACTCAAGATGTCTGAAAGGCAGTTGGAGATGCGATATTAAAGGTCAGCAGAAAAGTTAAGGCTAAATATCATAGAGGGATTTATTATTTAACTATAAAGTATACTAAATGACATATCTTTTCTAATGATGATCCTGTGGATTCTATGGTGTAGATGGGGGAAGAAGCAATCCACTGTCCTTTTCATAATGATGTCCAGTATTAGATCTCATCACGTTCAAAAAATGGGTTGTGATACCAAACAACTATAAAAATCCATTATCAATATCAATAGTTTCTTCGTGATACTCTGTGGTTTTGAAATCACAAATATCATGCCCTTAGAAGAATAAAAATTGAAGATTACCCAAAGGGCAATTGTAAGACATATAACAAATGTAAGTAGGTTGTGCAAATTATAAATAATGGCCTGTACATGAGAAATTTGGGGCTCAAAAAACCTCCAAGATGTAATTAGGAAAAAAGGAGAGATCACTTAATAAAAGTGAAAGAAAACATAACCCAAGTATTACACTGGTATCTGTGAACTATTAAAAGAATCAGAAGAAACATTACTCAACTATACTGAGTAGAACCTTTTGAAGGTTTTCATGGAAGAACATAGATAACTGTAAGAAATGATGAAGAAAATAAATAATTACAAGTAAACATATGAAATGATGTAGAATCAAAAAGCAAGACCAAAAGAACAATATAATTACTGATTCCAGCCCCATACTAGAAGATAAAATTAAGCAGTAGCAAAATTACTGACAAGTACAGCAATGGTACCACCCTTTTAAGTAAAATTTCTATTGATAATTTTCATTTTTACATTGACTAAATTTCTCCATCTCCCTTCACATTCTGCTAGAGAACTACCCCATATGACAAAAAATTTTTAAAAGAAAAAATCCAGCATAACTAATCAACACATTAAAAAAATACCCTGAAAATACATGCAATTTCCACATTCACAGAAACCTTTTGTTAAGGTTACAGTACACATCCTCATTTCTTTTGTCAACTAATACATAACTGAAGAATAGGGGTAAGAAACTGGATGAAAGAGTCGGGATTTAAAAGTATCTTTACAAGCTAGAACACTGGGCAAAATCTAGTTGAAATTTAACAGGGTTAAACGTAAAATTTTCAATTTGACTTTTAAAAAATCAAATTTACAAATATAAAAAGGAGGAGATATGGCATGTGGATTAGTATTAGTATTAGACTAACAAGCTAAAATAAGTGAGGTGTTATATGATGTCCAAGAAGGATAATGCAGGTTACATTAAAAGACATAGTATCTAGGACCTCTTGGAAAGGTAACAGTCCCACTGTACTCTGAACCATGATAACACATTTAGAATATGGTGCTACTATGTTTCTGATTTGGAAACACATTTTAGGAACAATGCTGATAAAATGAAGAGGAACATTCTCTAGATAGGACTTCACCAGGACAGTAAAGTGTACTATTCATGCAGAAAGAGGACTGGTTGAAAGAAATGGGGAAGTTTTTTTGGTAAATAACTTCAAGTATTTTGAAGGGTTATCATGTAGAAGCAAGATTAAACACATTCTGCTTCACTGAGAAAAGATGAAAACAAAGTGAAACATTGTAACAGCCCTGAAAGACAAACAGTCTTTAGGTACTGAAAATTCTAGGAGAGAAATGGCATGGCAGAGTAAGACCAGATAGAATCCGAAGACGTGGGTTTAAAGCCTACCTGACACACTAGTTGTTGTGGCCCTGGTCAAGTCACTTAAATGCTCGCAGAAACTCTCAGGTATAAATGTATTATCAGGTTACTGACTGATTTTCATGGGAAGGGGCAAGGCTGAGGAGAATAAATTTCTATAAAATGAGCTTCCTAAACATGTGAAATCCCAGACAAAAAAAGTTTTAGAAGTGACTGCGGATATTTGTAAATTTGGAGGAAATGTTCTAATTAAAGAATTTTCTTTTATAAAAGCTGATGAACTAAGTGTCAGGTAGGATTATTCCCACCTCCCCCCTCCCTCCAAAAAAGTAACCAAGTGTAATACCTTTTAAGAGGCCTTTTTCCTCTTTTCCTCTTCTTGGGAGTTAATCTTGACAGCACTGAAAATGTAGACCAATCATCCAAAACCCAGTAATCTGAAAGTTTCCTAATTGGCTGAATAAGCCTCAAAATATGAAATAGATGAATAAATTTGGTTCAGAACACCCCAAGGTGGGCAGAACTCTAAATTGGCAGGTGGTGTTTTTAGATAGGGTTGAAATTCTTTTTATGGACCTTGTAGGAGTGAGAGTAGAGTAGCAGCATCCTGACGTTTGGGTTTCCAGCCTAGAGAACAATTAGCAAGCTAGAACTAGTCAAGGCAGAAATTATTTTTTTTATACATATTTCTAATTACCTTGGCATATTATTTCTCAATTGAAATTGTATTTTCCCTTGAAAATAAATACCCCTTAGCAAAGAACTGGAAATTGAGGAGATATACATCAATTGGGAAATAAATGAACAAGTTGTGGTATAAGATTATAATGGAATATTATTGTGCTATAAGAAATGATAAGCAAGATGATTTCAGAAAAACTTGCAAAGATTCACATGAACTGATACAAAGTGAAGTGAGAACCAGAAGAACATTATATAAAGTAACAGCAATATTATGTGATGATCAACTCTAAATGATTCAGCTATCCTTAGCAATACAATGATCTAAGGCAATTCCAAAGGACATGATGAAAAATGCTATCCCTCTCCAGAGAAGGACTTGATGGACTGATAGAGTCTGAATGCAGCCTATTTTTCACTTTATTTTTTTTGTGGGTTTTTCTTTTGTTTGTGTTTTCTTTTACGGCATTATTAATATGGAAATGTGCTTCATGTGACTGCCCATGTATAACCTATATCAAATTGCTCAAAGGAAAGAAGGGAGGGAGGGAAAGAATTCGGAACTAAAAATTTTTAAAAACAAATACTAAAAGGAAAAAACAAAATTAGAGGCTGAGGGCAACAAATCTTAGAACATGAGGACTAAGCAGGCCCAAACATCAAGATCAAGACACGTGATATCTGTAGCTCAGGGTTAACTATTGGTGAACGTTTAAAAGTTAGTAAACAACCCTGGAAGGAAAAACAAGTGTCTCCTAGGTTCCTAACTAGGGAAGGAAAGGGAATAAATATTTATATAGTGATGACTATGTGCTAGGGGGCTATACAAATATTAATGCATTTTATTCATACATGACTGCAGAGGTAAGTTATTATTCCCATTTTACAGTTGAGGAAACTGAGGCAAACAAAGGATAAATGACTTGCCATAGGGCACACAACAAGGAAGTATCTGAGGCTGAATTTCAATTTGGGTTTTCCTGGCTCCACGCCCAGTACTCTATATCCAATGCACTACACCTAACTGCCTTTAGCTGATGGGAATTCATTAGTTCAGTAAACTGTTAGGATATTAAAAATCTAAGGACTAAAGGAGAATCTCTACATCTTTTTAACATCTAATCTAGTGGCATTTTTTCAGACTTCATTCTTAGACTCATTTGACCACCTTCTGACACTACAGTATCCACTCAAAGACTGTTCTCCTTCTTACCCCTAAACATAGATATATCTCCAGATTCAGTCTTCAGCTTTCTACTCTTTTTATGCTATCCTTTTTCTATCCCAAATCAAATCCCCTGACTTCTCTGCAAACTCCAAATCTACAGTGCCAGCACAAGCTTCATCTCTGAACTTCTGTGCCATAGTATTTGCAAAGTCTTTTGGAAATCTCAACCTGGAAGCTCCCATTATGACTTTGGGTTAAACTCTCAAAATTAGATCCTGTTTTGATGGTCAGAAATAGGGATATCCAATTTTCCACTCACCAAAACTTGAAAGCTTTAGAACAACTTTTGAATCCTCTCCAGTTATTTCTCTCTTCCTACATTCAATCAATGTGAATCCTCTTCCCTCTCTTGGTTTCAGTGGTACTATTTATTCTCTTTTGGTTCTCCATGTTTAACCCATTTCTAAGGTTTCATTATCTTCTTCCCACCTCCTCAGTATGGGTGTCCCCTCTTTTCTCTATAAACTCTCTGTGACCTTATTCATTTCCTTGTATTCACTGACCTACAAGCAAATTATCCCAAATATGTATCTTTAGCCCCCATCTCTCCTTTTAGCTCCAACATGATATCCATGCCTGAATATTCTGTTGGTATTGAAATATCAAGTCCAAAACCTAATTAATCATCTCCTACAACTTCCATACTTCCATTGAAAACATCATTTTCCTTGTTACTCAGACTAAAATTATCAGCTTTTACTACTATATTCCCTCAAAACCCACATTCAATTATTCAAATCCTTTAAATTCTACCTTCACATCTGCTCACACACATAACCCCATATTTCCAATCCTATTGCCACCACATTTTTTAGGCCCCGATCCCTACTCACCTGGAGTACTGTTAAGTCTTCCAATTGATCTACATCTACCTGCCTTCAGACAACCCTTTCTCCAATCCAATCTTTACACAGCTGCCAAAGTAACCTTACTAAAAACAGGTTATTTCCCTGATCAAAAATCTAGTTATTGCCTATTATAGGATAAAATATAAACCCCAGAGTATCACAGAATCTCAGGGCTGAAAGGGACCTCGAAGACCCACATCTTTTCTGAAACTATCTAATCATGGGAATGGGTAGGTGTTTTATTCTAAGTTTGTCTTTCATTTTTCCCTGAACAAACTTCCAGGCCACAGAATGTTAAATCTATAAAGGACTATGTGGTCCACTTACTTTACAGGCATAAAAATGGAAGCTCAAACAAAAGCAGCATAATGTGGTAAATCAACACAGTAATGGACCTGAAGACAGGAAAACTTTGCTTCTACCCTGCTTCAGACACTAACTCCTTAGTCTGGCATGTAAGACTAGTTTCAACCTACCTTTCACATTACTCTTACATATACTCAACATTATAAACTAGACTACAACTATTCCTCAGATTAACCAGTCTCCCACCTCACACATCGGAATCTTTTTGTTCCTTCAAGGTTCATGTTGGATGACGCCTCCAATTTGGAGTATTACATAATCCAGAGGTGGGAAACCTGCGGCCTCAAGGTCCTCAAGTAGAGCCCTTTGGCTGAATCCAAACTTCACAGAACAAGTCCCCTTAACAAAAGAATTTGTTCTGTAAAACTTGTACTCGGTCAAAAGATTGAATCCCAGGACCTAGAAGGCCACATGTGGCCTGGAGGTCACAGGTTCCCTACCTGAATTCTCTTCAACTTAAAAGATCTTGTCCCTCAAATTTTTCTTTTAACATTTTGAAATCCTTCTTTGCCCTATTATATTCTACCTTTATCATATACTTATCTGTATATATATCATTTCCCACCCATCTACAACAGTAGATTTTAAGCTAATTAAAAACAGGGATCATCTCATTATTATGCACTGAATCACCAATGCATAATGCATACATTTTTATTAAACATTTGTTGATTTTAATTCTTCCTTTGTAACCTCTTACATACTTCCCTCCTCCTTTACATTTCCAACGTCACCACCTTTGTTTAGACATTCATTAGCTCCCACCAATATTGTTGCAATAGTTTAAATAGGCTTCCAATTTCCAGTCTCTCTAATCTATCCTATATATAATCAACAGATTAACCTTCCTAAAACAATGATTCAAAACACTTTCCCATCCCCTACCCATAGTTCCATACTCATTCATATCATTCAAACACCTTGGACTATCTATCATTCAAGGCCCTCCACAACCTAAAACTTACCTACCTCAACTCATCCTAATTTCCTACTCAAACTTTTCTTAACATGACCAAGCATTCCTACCTTCTTTCTTTTGTTCCTACCTGGCATGCCCTTCCCCCTTCTCTCTTATTCAAGTTATATTCTGCCTTAAAAGAGCAATTAAGTTCTTACCACTTCTAGTTGTGTGACCCTGGACAAGTCATTTAACTTCTGTCCCCCTCAGTTTCTTCAAATGTTAAATAGAAATAAGCACTTACCTCCTCAGTACTGTAGTGAAAATCAAATGAGATAATATTTGTAAAGTGTTTCGCACAGTGCCTAGCATATAGTAGGCACTTAGTAAAAATGCCTGTTTTCTATATAGTTTTGTCTGATCATTGAAGTTCTCTCTTCAAAACTTCTATAATACTCATTCTTTAAATATGCAATTAAGTGCTTACTTTAGGTTGTTTTATACTGTTATTCTTATTTTGTTTCTCTGTGTGGAGGCAACTGGGATTAAATGACTTGCCCATGACCACACAGCTAGTAAGTGTCTGAGGGTGAGTTTGAACTCGGATCCTCCTGACTCTAGTGCCAGTGCTCTATCCACTTCAACGCCCCTGTATTGTTACTTTTAAAAAGTCAAAGTGCTATATAGGAAGCAGGCAGACAATAAACAAAAATCACTCTACCTCTGTATTTCCAATCCTAGACCCAGACAGACACTTTCTTTACACTGCAGCACCTCTAAGACTATTTGCCCTTGGAATAAACATGGCAAAAACCAAACAAACAACAAAACAACAAGAGAGTCAGGGCTTCTCAGAAATCTACCGATGAGATCTACAACTATATTCTGTGTAGAAGAAAATAGTTACATTCCCTCAATCAAAATTTAAAAAATTAGTTTTCCCCAAACATTTCATTTTCCAAACCATCAAACATTTCATCATAGATTTACCATTTCTGCATTTATCTAAACTTTTTTTCTGAACATACTTGCATTTTCATTCTGAATTTCCCTTTCTGATAATACATTTTATAAGCTTACTACCTGATATAGTAGGTCAGAAAGAAGGACTTCCTTACATTTGTACTAAGACTGTCCTCTTTTAAACCTCAAAGGCTGTTTTCTTTCTGATATCAAGATTTAGTAAATAGTCAGTATTCATCCTAGCCATAATGGGACATGCTAACGGCTATTTGGGAGGACAGAAAAATTCTTAGGAAAACTATCTCTTTTCTCAGGGCCTTTTTGTTATTAAACCCACAATAATATCAACAATACCCTAAAAATATCAGATAAAAAAAACTTTTAAAATCATAAATGTCTAAAATAAGATATCTACCACACTCTAAATTATTTCTAAAGGATTTTTTGGTAAAACATTGCATAGTTATACAGTTAATGAATCTTTATGTGACCATGTACATTGATCAAATACTTTTTATCAAATGAGCTTGAAAACTTCTGCTTGTAAGCATAGCGGTAAAATGCAAGATTTCATTAAGAAATTGCAAGACTGTTGTCAGCCAATTTCTATTACTATAAATCTTAATTCTAAAGTCTTTGGACTCTGAAGATTCAAAAGTAAAAATGTAAATGATAACTAATTTTAAAAATAAAATAAAAATGTAAAGGATGATAGCTCTACTATTGAAGACACAAGCAACTTGAAATTGGAATGGTCTTTTCAAACATGTTAGGAGAATAGAGAAAATAAAATCACAGAGTTGGAAAGGACCTCACAGGCCATCAAGTCCAATCTAGACCCCAACAAAAATCTTCTCTACACCATATCAAAGAATTGATCATACAGCCATTGCACGAAGACCTCTAGTAAAAAGGAATATGCTATTTTCTGAGGTGGCCCATTCCAGGATAGTTGTAATTGCTAAGAAGTTTTTCCTTACATCAAACCTAAATCTGCTTCCTTGCAACCCATACTGAACATCTCTGAAACCACTAGGCTCTCATGACTAAGAAAGTAGTCATGAACATCAGGGCATAAAATATTTTGAGTATACAGTTCACAGGCTCCTCGTTCTGCCTATCATTCAAGAAGAGACCTCAGCTCAGACATCTCATTTCTCAACCAGACAGACTCCTTTGGGACCTTATTGGCTTTTCTATTACACCCCAGGAAGCTAATTATTGGGATAACCTCATTAGCATGCAAAATCCCTCTGCCTCTCTGATTGAATAGGGTGAGGGGAGATTTGAACTCAAATTTCCATGTAAGGAGAGAGCTCAGCTCAGATATCTCTTCTCATTTCTCACCTGGCTGCACTATTTTGGGACTTCACCACACACCCAAGTCAGATACCTTCTTCTCCTTTGATGGTCACATCACACTGTTGAGTCATGTTGATCTTGCAATCCACTAAAACTCTCAGATCTTTTTCCACTCTGTCCAACTCAGAAGCCAGATGGCTTCTGATTTTCAAACTGGCAAAATTAAGACACGCTAGATTCCATCAAAATCCTACCTTGAAGGGGCAGCTAGGTGGCACAATGGATAGAGCACCGGCCCTAGAGTCAGGAGAAGCTGAGTTCAAATTCAGCCTCAGACACTTATTAACTGTGTGATCTTAGGCAAGTCACCTAACTCCAACTGCTTCAAAACAAAGAAAAAAATCCTACTTTGATGTTGTATTATGGGGTGATTCTAGATTTCTGAAAGTTACAGTAGCAGAATACAAGAACTGAAAGACCCAGGAAGCCTCAGATATAGATCAGTGACAGAGTATGTCTGAAGGTATCAACCTAGATATTTAAATGTAGAGGCTTATCACCAGAAGGTTGGTCACTAAGATGGTTATGTTTTTGTCAACCCACGAAACAGGCAAAGTACAAAATACTCTTCATAATGCAACCTCTTTCCTCTTTGTAGTGATGACAGCAAAAAAAAAAAAGGGGGGGGGGGGACCTAGAAGCTGTTAAGAACTAGTTTTTAGACCTTCCAAAATAATTAATTTGAGAAATCTACCACTATTATTAATGATATAATTACACAAATTAAGGTGATAATTTTTAACAAATATTTGAATAGCTATACGTTTAGTTTAGTAAACAAAACACACATTTATAAGCAAACCAAGTTACATGTAATAGTTTTATGGTTCCTAAAAAAATAAAATTACCTAGAAGAGAAAAAGAAAGACTGCAAAGAAAGTTTAGAAAGGGACCACCAGTACACCCTGTAAGATAATGGGGATGACACATACTCAATTGGGTATGGAAATCTACGTTACCCTGCAGGAAGGCAGGGGGGGAAGGGGATAACAAAGTGAAGATAAGAGAAGAGATGGCAGCTTGGCGAAAGGGGTCATCAGAAGCAAACACTATTGTGGGGGGACAGGTCAAAGGAGACAATGGAATAAATGGAGGGCAGGACAGGATAGAGGAAAATGTGGTTAGTCTTTTGCAACACGACTGTTAATGGAAGTGTTTTGCATATATGATCTATATCAAATTGCTAGCTTTCTTGATGAGGATGGGTGGGGAGGAAGGGAGAGAATGTGGAAACTGAAGCTTTAAAAATGAATGTTAAAAATTGTTTTTGCATGCAACTGGGATATAAGATGTACAGGCAATGGAGCATAAAAATCTATCTTGCCCTACAGGAAAATAGAGGGGAAGGAAAAGGGAGAAGGGGGGTGATAGAAGGGAGGGCAGATTGGTAGAAGAGGTGGCTGGGGTGCATGCTGTCCTAGTGGGGTGAGGAGAGGGATGGGGATAAAATCTGGAATTCACAATCTTGTGACAGCGAATGTTGAAAACTGAAAATAAATAAATTATATAAAAAATAAAGCACTAAAAAAAATTTGTAAAAAGAGATAATGGTGATGATATGGTCGCAACTCATTCTTTCAACCCTAATTACAACAGCCTAGCAGTGCCCCCTGGACTGTTAGCTCTGCTTCTTAGCCTAGAGGTCTCATAGCCATCACTGAGGAGAGTAGTTACTATGAAAAAAGGACCACTTTTCTCACCCTGCAATATTAATTTCTGACCAACTACTACCAATGGACATATCAATCCAAGAGTACCAGGAGTTGCCGCCTCTCCTAGACCAGTGGTCCTGTTTCCAGTCCAGCCCTCTCAGACATCATTCCCCAGAAGCAACACCTGTGGTATGACCTGGCATCTGCTTCAGTGAGTACTGAAGCCTCCTCAGGGGCCCTATCTCTGGAAGACCTGGAGAAGAAAGTTCTTGACACCAAAGTCCTTGACACTATTAAAACATTCAGTATCAGAAACAGATATGATTTTATCAATAGGAATGACATTAAAGAAGATGCAATACTAGCTATTTTACTACTGCACCCTAAGGACCAGGAGAACTTTCCATCTGACTTGCAGCTGAAATCCCTTATATGTGCTTTTTCCATTAGAAAGTGAGTTCCTTACTCAAAGTTTTAGTAACAACTGTTGAGTACTGTTCTTGTATACAACTAGGAAATAAGAAATATAGGTAATAGGGTACAGAAATTTATCCTGCCCTACAGAAGAGAAGATGGGGATAAGGGAAGGGAAGGCAGATTGGTTATAGGGATAATTAGAATGCTTCGCATTTTGGGGTGGGGGAAGGGAGAAATGGGGAGAAAACTTAGAACTCAAAGTGTTGTGGAAATGAATGCTGAAAACTTAAATAAATAAATTTTTTAAAAAAGAGAGTTCCTTGAGAAGAACCATCTTACTTTTCTATCTGTATACCCAGTATTTAGCACACAGTGTTTTGCACTAAGTATTTAAGATATGCTTTTCATTCATTCACTCACTCAAATAGCTACTTTGCACTGTTTAATAAATGCTTCTTCATTAATCTATTAACTACTGTGTGCAAATTACTAATATTAAGGATTTTCAAATATAAATGACATGATCTCTTGCCTACAAGAACCTGTCACTGCTTCTAAATGAAATATTAAGAAGTTATGGTATCTGAATGTGATGGAGTACTTTGTGTGCTATAAGAAATGATGAAGGTATGGTTTCAGAAAAATCTAGAAAGATTTATATGAACTGATGCAAAGTGAAATGAGCAACGCCAAGATAACAATCTACACAGTAACAGCAATATTGTGAAGATAATCAACTAAGTAAAAGACTTGGTGACTTTGATCAACACAATGATCCCCCACAACTCCAACAGACTCATGATATACTGTCCACCTCCAGATAGAGAACTGATGGATTCAGAATGCAGATTGAAGCATATAGTTTTCCCTTTCTTTTCTTGACTCCTCGCCCCCCCCACCACAGCAAATGTAGAAATGTTTTGCATACATGCTGTAAGGATGATCAATCGGGAATGACTTGGCTATTCTGATCAATAAAATGATCTACTTCCAAAGGACTTAGGATGAAAAATGCTATCTATTTCTAGAGAGAGAACTAATAAGAGTCTGAGTATAGATGGAAGTAGTTTTTTTTCACTTTTTTTCTTTTTTTTGTAACATGGCTAACATGGAAATAAGTTTTGCATGATTTTTTACATGTAATGTTTTGTGTGACTTCATAATTTAATGTATATTGTAGTTCTTGCCTTCTTAGGGTAGGAAAAAGGGTGGAAGGAGATAATATGGAACTAAAAATTAATAAAATATTTTATTACTGCATTTTAATATAAATGAATGAATAAATAAATAATGAAATGTTGAGAGGTCTTCCTTAGGACAACAGTGAGAATGGAAATGTTAAGGTCACAAATGAAAGCCCTGCAGAGCCAACCTCTGCAACTTCTGATGTAAATAGTTCATGACACAAAGAACTAGGTTCCTCTAATGAGATGCCACCATGTCTTCAATCCAATCCAGTCACTGTTTTCCCCTTATGCCTCAACTCACCCAACCATTCTTAAAAGTGACCATTATAAGCTCCTTGGAAAAACTTCTCATATTTTGGGAATCTTCTTCAGACCTGCACATTTTCCAGAAATTGAAGCTACAAGCCCTGAACGCACCATCTGCACTGTCTTCCTATTATTACCTGTGGTTCTAGCCCAGCTATCTTCTAGTCCCTACCTCTGCCTGTCACCTTCACCAAGCAACACTCTGACTCTTCAATCCAAAAGGTTATTTAAAGATGAAACACGGCAATTTCTAATGACAATAGCATATATATTTTTCAATAAGTGTTAAATATTCAACAGGTCACAGAAGGCTGGAGAGGACAATGAGTCAAAGTTTATAGAAGCAGCTAGATGGGCCAACAGAGAGAGTAATGGATTCAGAGTTAGGAAGATCTGAGTTCCAATTCAGTCCAAGGCACTTACTTGTGTGACCCTGGGAAAAGCACTTAATCACTGCCTGCCTCAGTTTCCCCAAGCATAAAACGGGAATAATAAGAGCCTCTTCCTCCCAGGGTTGTTGTGAGGCTCAAATGAGATAATATCCGTAAAGCACTGGTTCAAAGTTGCATCGAGATGCTTAAAACGTTGATTTCCTTCTTCCCTCCTTTTCCCTCTCCTTCCCAGAAGATCTTTTATAGGTTACAAGATTATAGGTTTTACATGTCTAGTAAAGCAAATAAAATCATTCATTAAATAGGAATCAAAGTTCAGTTGAAAGGTTCTACTTAGCAGTGACATTGAAGTTTGGTTCTATATAGTTGCGCCTCTAGAAACAACATGTTTGTTAAAAGTAGCATGTGGAAATGGGAAATAATAGACCTGGGGCCTGTCTCTCTGCAAATCTGTGCACACAAATCTAAGCCCTTCAGGACCTCTAAAACTACTAAGTCTTGAGAAGATAACTGAAGAGAGAACTGTGAGAGGAAAGGGAAGGACTAAGAGTGCAAATAAACTTGTTCAGAATGTCTCAGAAGTCCAAGGTATAAGATTCCAAATACAGCCTTCAATGGTGTCAAAGATAATGAGGAAATGGTATAGTAAAAAGAAAAGGTCTCTTAAAACTTGAAATACCCATCTCTCTCTGAAATACGAAGAATACAGGAATCTATATGGGTTATAAAAACCAAAAATGCACTGCTGTATTTTAAAAGTTGATTTGATTCTTCCAGACTAATTAACTAAATTGAATGCACTCTAGGTAAAGAATGAGTTCCAGTGTGGTTCAGCAAAAGTAGGTACTGCTCTTAACTACCAGGGGATTAGATCGCAAATCTAAAAACTTTAGCTTCCAATGCCAATCCAAGGGCTCTTTTAGTTATCCACTACATCCCTTTTGCTATCACACATGAATGTCACAATATTAGAAACTGTTGTTTTTACTGTTCAGTTGTGTCCAACTCTCCATGAACCATAGCATGCCAATACTATCCAAGGGGTTTTCTTGGCAAAGATACTGGTTTGACATTTCCTTCTCCAGTGAATTAAGGAAAACAGAGGTTAAGTGACTTACGTGTGCAGGGTCACACAGCTAGTAAATATCTGAGGCTGGATTTGAACTCAGTTATTTCTTTCTCCAGGCCCAACACTCTATCCACTGAGCCACCAAGTTGCCTATTAGGTACCTAAAATTTTTCCACCATTAGGACTCACACATTTTTATATCAAATCCTAGAATCATATTTTACATAATCCACTGCACATCTAAAATTAACTCTTGCACCAAGATTAATGGTTCAATTACTAGAAATTTCCATTCTAAGTACAGTGTTCTCAGTGTAAAAGAAATCATGTTGAACTTTTTATGATACAGAATCAGAGCATTTTGAGCATCATTTCTAGGAAATCCCAAAGATAGCCAGTCTATAATTTTACTAGAAGGCACAACGTCCTCCAATCAAGATCATACCAACTTTAGTTTATCACATCATAAAAAACTTTTAGCAAAATAATCCTAGAGCAGTTGTAATATATTCCCACCTTATTACAAAAGACTGCTATAACCCTAATAAAAGCCCTCAAAATGCTTTGAAAAAAATTAGGCATGTGATAATAAGCCCCCAAATCCTCCACTCTGAGTGATCACAAAGTCTTAACAAACCTATGCAAGTGCTTGACAGATAATTTACACTGCAGAGAATAAAAAGGAGAAACATTTTGCTCATTTTCACTGAGCTAATGAAGAGACAAATTCAGCGTTGTCAGAAAATTTCGAAAACTGTCTTTCAATGACTTCTGTCCATTTTAAGTTGTACATTGAGGCCACTTCTTTAAAAAATTCTCATACAAAACTATTCCATCTCAGTTTTAATGGAGCCTGAAACCTGCAAAGAAAATATCACATCTGTCATATGTATATTGCATCTCCTCAAGTCCAACTAGATCCCAGGCTACTCTTTCTCCTATCCCAGTTATTACCACTGCCCTGACTAAATCAGTTCAATCACACAGCCCATACCTATCCAAGGCTCCTTCTCCCCAAGTCCATAGCTTCTGTTTTAGAAGGCCACAAACCTGTTTTGAAAAATTACTGCATCACAAATAACAGATATCTACAGAGACATTAGAAAGATAAAGGATTCCTGGGTCAAGAACCACTAGAAGAATAAAGAATGTAAAAGAACCTAAGAGACACAGACTCACCATTAAAACTAGCTTTTAACACCAAAGGTCAAGACATTTAGAGCTATCTTTGAAAGCAATATCTATCCCATGATCTTTAGTCCATCAGAAGTTGCAAAATCTAAGCTTACCCATCCATCCACTCCCTACCTCCCAACCCTCTACCCCTCTCCCCAACCATCACCACCAAATTCACACTCTGCTCCCACACACCTCAACCAGCTTGGTCTCGGGCTCCCTCCAAAGCATGATGAGACAAGGGAGGGGGGAACTCCCTGTTTGTTGTGTCTGGATTGCACCTCCTCAGTCAAGGCACCTTGGTACCACAGTGAAAGAGGCTAGAGAAAGGCAGGGAGAATAAAATGTGAAGGTGAACGTGACAGTTGCCACCCCTGACTCAAGAGAAAAAGGTACAATAAATAGCACATTCTGATATGCTGGACCTATGCAACAAGGACTTACCAAATGTTGTAAAAGTTTATTAGGTTAATAAACTTCCCAAATCTAAACCAGCAGGACCACACTGGTTAAGTAAGGGACTTTGATTAATGGGAAGTATTAAGCCATGGAGATTTAAGCCTTAAAGTATAAAAAAATGTAAAAATTCTTCTTAGCAATAATGTACTAGGGTCTTACAGAGTATATATTCAATACAGAAGGCAATTTAGGAAGAGTTTCATGAAAGATATCCAGGCATGTGAAGGGGGAGATTTTTTTTAAAGTACACTAGAAAATTCAAACACCTTTAGCAGTCAATCTCTCAGAGGGAAAATTTAGGTCATGGGCTGCTAAAAACCACTGCATGATACACAGACCTTTGTTGAGCATGGGCAAATATACTCATGGGCAAAATGAAAAGGTCTAGTAGGAATACTGAACAATGTTGGCTGAACGGGACAAATAAATGGAAGAAGCGGATCTAGATCCAGACAATTAAGTTAAAATAAGAAACTAGAAATATTATTGCCAAAGAATGGCAGCAACTAAAATAGAAAAGCTGAAGAAAAAGACCATTTCACATACTTAATACATAGAGAAAATATATGGAATGAGGAAACCTGAAGGAAAAATCTTGCCCTATTGCATATATGTTCCAAACAAATTATAAGACCATAACAAAGACTCTCAATGGAAAAATTGTAGAAATGAACCTCCCCAAATCACCCAATCCCCATCCCCCTTAAGGTAACAGGGCTGACCTTTAAATGGTCCTAAAGTTCCAACTTATACATCCACCATTCCTACTTCGTATTGTGGGGAATTACACAAAAGTGGAGACACTGTCCCTGACCTTAAGGAACTTTATAATATTATTGGGAGAGAGAAACAATACAAAGATGCCACCCACTCAGTCCTCTTCAGCAACCTGGTCACACAATTTATCATGGCTGTTGGTTGTAACAGCCAAAAGACACTATTCAGCTACAGAATTTGAACCTAAAAACGAAATTGTTTAATTCCATGCTGCCATTCTGGAGCTAAATCAAGGGGAAGGGGTGGGGCAGAGAGAATCCCCAAGAGTAATACCTATAGAGCAAGCCTTGACAGATAAAACACCGGTTTTATAATCCCTAGTGCCTAAATCCATTGTCTCACTCCAGTCTTTCATCCGGACATATTGCCCTTTTCCCCCATCCCCTCACACACCCCTCTCTTTTTGACCTAGGATATAAGTCATTAAGGAAGGCAGAAGTGCTAAAGAGCATCTATCTTTGTCCTCTTCATTTTTTTTTAGTACTAATACCTGTTACCCTTCCCTGCATTTTCAAACATAACTCCAACTAAACAACTTTTTCTTGGCTATGTCCATTCTCCTATAAAGGGAGTGAAAAAGGATTCCTTACAAAAATACAAGAGAAGAAACTGTTCAAGTAAAAGTCACAGAAAAGAAAAGTCGATGAAAGCAATGAAAGTTTGTTTAAAAAAAAAAGGCACAGATGACAGCAAGCAAACGCACTACAGGCAAGTTGGCCACTTCAAAGTTAGCAGCTGACCACGACAATGCTAATTTTTGAGAAGTTTAAGAAGAAACACTGAGCTGGAATGAAAGAGATCCAAGACAGTTAACTTGAGTATGTTAAAAGACTGAAAAAAATTTCCCTGGAAATGATCTCTCTCCCAAAGTTCACTCTTAATGACAGATTCTGGAAGACCAGCTTGGGGTCTTGGAATTAACCCCATACAGTGCCAAGCAACAGCAACTTGGGAGTTTGAAAGGTCCAAAACAGAACGCTGGCTCAGCATTCCATTCAGGCGGCCTCCCCTCCCAAATGAGGCCTTCCCATTTTGTGTGGACGTACACACACTCACTCACTCACACACACACACACGTACTACATGTCAACACCGTCGGGGGGGGGTCCTTTTCCTCCCTTCCCTTTAACCCTCCAGGGAGGCCAGGCGGGAGAGAAGGGCTGATAAAACCCGAGTTCCCGCGGCTCACGCCCAAAGCGCGGGCCACCGGCCCCGCGAAGCCCGGGAGGGACGGGAGCGGGCTGGGGGGCGGGGGAGACCCGAGGCACGCCTCCGTGGAGCCCCAGGGTCTGGCCGCGCCGAGCTCAGGGACCCAGAAGGTGCCTCCTCTACTCCACGTGAGGTCAGCACCCGCACGCCGCCTCCCATCTCCCAGAGGTTGCCCGGCCGGCGGGGTCTGCCTCCTTCCCGCAATTACCTCCATCGAGACGCGCCAGCCTTGCATGGCCGAGAAGCCGTAGGGCAGCGGCAGGCGCGGGGTGCCGTGTCCCCCAGGGCCCGCGGTGCCCTCCCCATCCCCAGAGCTCTTCACCGTGTTGGGCTGGGACAGATACGCGCCCATCGCGACGTCGGAAGGCCCGGCAGATGGGCAGGGCGGGCGAGAGAAGCCGTGACCCGTCCCGGCGCAAGAGCTCCGGGGGCACGCGCCGCAGGGAGCGGACAGAAAGGAAGGCGTGGCCAAGGCGACGTGCCGGCGAGAGGCGCGAAGCCTGAGAGGGAGGCGACGACCGAGGGCCGGGGGAGGCGGCGGCCGCGGTAACGGGACCGAGGGATCCAAGGGGGAGCGGAACCGGAAATAGCGCCAGGAGGAGACCCCGCCCGGCCAGACGGGGCGGTGCTTAAGTCATTTCCTTAGCAACCGCGCCCCGCTCCCCCGCCAGGGACAACAGCCCCGCCAACGGAATTTCCCGCGAGACTCAGCCTTCTGACCACGCCCTCTAACGGCTGCGGGTTCCCAAGAGGCGGGGCCCAGGCGAGCTGCGGGCCCGGGCTCAGGCTGACGAGAGGCCGCTGGGCGGAGCCGTGGGCCGTGGCCACTTCCGGCCCAGGCTCTGCGCGGGCTTCTCTCCTCGCTTCTTTTTCCCACCTTTCTTCCTCTCTCTCTCCCAGACGGACTATAACTCGACTGGTCTCACGACTCACTTCCGCTTAACTACAACTTTAGCTTTCAGACTTTTGCAGTGTAAACTCCCCGAGGGCAGTTTCCACCTTCTTCTTGTGTGTGTATGTGGGGGGGGAGGTCTTTGTCTCTTTACCCCACCGCCCCCCGTTTAGCACTGTGCTAGGCACCTAGCAGGCATAGGAAATCAAGTAAATTCAAGGTTTTATATTAACCCGCTTTGCTTCCCCTGAAGAAGAAAGCCAGAAGATCCGAGTTCAAGTCTCATTCCTCACACACCCGGCTTGGTAACCCAGGACGAGTGACCCCCCTCCAAGAAGGGGGTCTTTAACCTAATATCCAGATTTCAGGGGCTCCTGGAACTTGGATAGAAAAAAATTTTTTTTACTAACCTTTGGTTTACCTTTGAAATCCTATGTATTTTATTTTAGGCGCTTAAAAAACATCCTGAGAAGGGGCCGAAAGAGTCTACGGTGGAAAAGATTATGTGCTTAAGAGTTGCAACTGTGCTTTGGTAGAAGTTTCCTCTCCTGGGATTCCCTGCGTTAATGAAACCTCTAGGTTGGGGGGAGAGCGAGAAAATGTAAGATGTATGGAAGTGACTGTAGAAAACGGAAAACAGATACAGCAATAAAAAAAGAAAAAAATGAAATCTCCAGCCCAGGCCACGGCGTACTGGAAACCGAGACTGGGAAGGAGTGCAGAGCTCAGAGGGAGGGGAGGAGTGAGAGACCAGGAAGAAGAAATCCCTGTGGAAAGTGAGTCAAGACAAAAAGAAGGAAAGTAAGAATTGTCCCAGATAAAGGAAACGGAGACGGAAGGAGCGGCTTTGGAAAGACAGGTAATGGTAATAGATGGGAAGGAACTGTGATACACCAGATTCTCCGGAAGATCTATGAAGGCAGGAATACTAATCATAGTAAAGTAACTCTTTTATACAGCAGCTAGTTAGTGCCCCGATTCTAGGGCTGGACCTGAAATCAAGAAGACCTGAGTTCAAATTCTAGCCCAGACATTTAATATCTGTGGTGCGGCGGATAGAAGGATGGGCCTGAAATCCAAAATACTCATCTCCCAAAGTTCAAATCTGATCTTAGACACACACAAGAAGTGCGACCCTGTATTCAACCCTATTGGCCTCATCTGGAGCAAAGAAAACTCCAAATAGGATATGGAAGAAATGGACACCAATGGACAGACCATTTTAACCTCTGTTCTACTTCAATTTCCTTCTCTGAAAATTT
This sequence comes from Potorous gilbertii, assembly GCA_028658325.1. Classification (NCBI taxonomy): domain Eukaryota; kingdom Metazoa; phylum Chordata; class Mammalia; order Diprotodontia; family Potoroidae; genus Potorous; species Potorous gilbertii. The sequence continues at coordinate 264,812,046 of CM053769.1, read as the reverse complement.
AAAAAAAAAATTTGCCATATAAAAGCTATTATGATGTGACCCAGTACCCCAGAACTTTAAGCTCTGGGCTGACAGGTTAAGTATCCTTCCCATGATAAGTGGGTGGGAGAGAATGAATCCCAGGGACGTCAGGCAGGTGAGCTCCTTAGTCCCAGCTCAAAGTGTAGGGTAAAAAGGCAGGGTGTCCCTGTTACTCCCCTAGGGATGTTACCTTCTCCACGCTATCTCCTTCCCAGGCTAGGGAAGTAGGTGCAATTGCCTAAAAGGTTCTGCTCAATCCTAGACAACAGCTTATAGTTTAGGAGAGATGTCAAAATTCAAGTGGCCACCAGAACTCCCAAGTTCTGCCAAAATCACATTAAAATGTAATTGGGAAATGTTTAACAAAAAAAAATACATCAATAATGTTCATTTGTGGTTTTCTAAATCAATATGATGCATCCTTTTCTATTTGAGTTTGACACTACTCTTAAGTTCTCAAACTGTAGACCCATGGGGTCTCGGTTCTCTTTCAGGGGATCTCCAAGATCAAAACTATTTCCATAATACTACTATAAAAAATGTTTCTTCCTTTTCCAACTACATATCTGTGAGACTGAATTTCCTTCATATACTTCAAAACAACATATTACAACAGACTGAATGCAGAAGCAAATATGAGAATCCAGTTTTCTTCTGTCAAGGCAGAGGTTAGATTTGAAAGAATATGTAAAACAATGCAATTCTTCCTATTTTTTGTTTATGGAAATTTATTTTATATTAACATGTAATGGATTTATTATTTTAATGAATAAACATTTTAATATTTTAACAATTTATCCACTTCCATTTCAAATATGGTAAATATTGATGGATAGAATCTACATAAAAACTCTTTGGGTCCTCAGTTTTTTAAAGTGTAAAACAGTCCTGAAACCAAAAGATTTAGATTCAGTTATCAGTAAACGCTAGAGAGAAAGGACATATAGAAAGGGGAAGAGTACAGTTTTTATTAGCACTACTCACAGGTTGGGAAGTCATGGGATTGTCTGTATGAGATGTTTCTGAAACTGGGCTCAAGCACAGTTAATCTTGAAGACCCTTGTTACATATCTTGTTTTAACTAGATCAAGCAGAGCTTTGAATTTGTCTGAGAGAGACAGATAAGGACTCAGAGGACTACAGGTGGGCTGTGATTGCTTGCCTTGAAGCCTTTCAGTCTACTTAAGATGAATTATATTCTGGAGATTGGCATCCAAGGGCCTAGATAACCAAGGATGCTCACATATGTTTATTTACTATTCCAGAACCAGGCCAGCTACTTCTCCCCTTCAGAGTTCTAGGGGTACCCCCTGAGGGTTTGGAGAGTTTCTTCACTGTCCTAGCCCTATCTCTCTGCCAGTCTTGGGAAGTAGGTATAGCAGCCTAAAAGCTTGAACCTCCATTCTAAGTGTATACCAACTTGGTATCTGAGGAAAATGGTTTCAGATTTAGTGCAGTTTCTACATAGCATTGGTCACACCAAATGTGGCATCACTGCCAAAACTGGTCTCATTTCATCTAACGTGGGGCAAAGGAAATACAGAGTAATGATTCTGAAGGTCACTACTCAATCTTTTCAGACTGACTGCAAAATTCAGAATGGACTCAACTCCCAGACTCCTAGACCTTGAATGGCTCACTGTCTTGACCTTTAGAAAGTCAAAAGGTTGGGACCCCTAAATTAATCTTCACCACCTAAAATTAAATGTTATCTCAGAGGGAGAGGGCCTCGTCTCTTTTCTCTCCCTGGAACACCAATAGCCAGGAAGAAGTCAACCCAAGAGAAGAGGTCAAACCAAGAGCAAGGAAGGACTGACTGACTAATTCCTTTTCAAAGATGCTCTTTTCCTTTCCCTATCCCAGTTCTGGTTCTACAGTCACAGCCAAACAAATGGCTCTTTTTCTTGATGTGGTTAGCAGACCAGAACCAGTTACAGAACATCTATACATGCTATAGTCTCTTCAAGTCACTTCCATTATACGTTATCAACATTCTCCAAGAAGTAGGCACCCCAGCCTCTTCCATGTGGGGAATTGCATCAACAGAACTTCTCTCATGGCCAGTTTCCCCTTACACATACACTACTACTAGGTTCAATCTTAGAGGCCACCTTCAAAATTTTTTTGACTCACAGAATTCCAGCTAAGCTATTTAAAATCCTAAAAGATGATGCTGTTTGAGTGTTTGTTGCACTCAATATGCCAGCAAATCTGGAAAATTCAAGTGACCACTGGCTTAAAAAAAGTCAGTTTACATCCCAGTCCTAAAGAAGGGCAATACCAAAGAATGTTCAAATTGCCAAACAATTGCATTCCTTTCACATGCCAGCAAGGTTGTGCTTAAAATTCTAAAAGCTAGGCTTCAGCAATATGTGAACTGAGAATTACCAGAAGAGCAGGCTGGTTTTCGAAGTCACAGAACTAGAGACCAAATTGCCACCATTGTCTGGATTATTGAGAAAACAAGAGAGTTCCAGAAAAACACATCTACTTTGTTTGGATCACAACAAAATGTGGCAAGTCCTCAAAGAGATGAAAGTACCAAATCATTTTATTTGTCTCCTGAGGAACTTGTACATGGGTCCTGAAGCAACAATTGAACTAAATATGGAACAGCTGATTTGTTCAAGATTGGAAAATAGTTACAAGAAGATGTATGTTGTCACTTTATTTAATTTATGTGCTAAATGCCAGACTGAATGAATCAAAAGCTGGAATTAAGATTGTGGTGAAAAACATCCATAATCTCAGTTATGCAGATAATACCACTCTGATGGCAGAAAAAAGAATTAAGAAATATCTTTATAAGGGTGAAAGAGAGGAATATAAAAGCTGGCTTGAAGCTTAACATTAAAAAAAAACTAAGATCATTGCATCTGTCCCCATCATTTCCTGGCAAATTGAGAGAAAAGAAGTGGAAATACTGTCAGATTTTATATTCTTGGGCTCAAAGATCACTGCAGATGGTGACTGCAGCCATGAAATTAAAAATACTTGCTCTTTGGAACCAAAGTTATGGCAAATCTGAACAGAATACTAACACTCAGAGACATCACTTTGCCAACAAGGGTTCATATAATGAAAGTTATGGTTTTCCTCTGGTTCTAATAGATCTAGGCAATTTTCATTTATGATTTCTTGACATGTAGAATTCACTGGTTTTTAGGGAGTCCAATGATTCTCCTTGACCTATTTTCCAGGTCAACTGTTTCTGATAGAAGATTTTATATTCTCTTCTATTTGACTTGTCCTAATATTTCTTACTGTGTCATAGAGTTCACTCCTTTCCTCTCTGGTCTCTGCCCCTGACTCTGAACTTTTTTCTTCATCAGTCTTATTGATAAAGCAATCTTTTCCCTTCTTCAGACTGGTCATTCTTCCCAGAATTTTCATTTTGTTGTTATTGTTGTTTATCCTTCATTTTAAAATATAATTAGTTTTCAGTTTTCAACAATCACTTTCATAAGTTTTAAATTTTCTCTCCCTCCCTCCCCTGTCTCTTTCCAAGATGGCATGCAATCTTATATGTGTTCTACACATTTGTTCTTATTAAACACATTTTCACATTAGTCATGTTGCATGGAAGAATTAAAACGAATGGGAAAAACCATGAGCAAAAACAAAACAACAAAAGAGAAAATAGTTTGCTTCATTCTGCATTCCAACTCTATAGCTGTTTTTCTGGATGTGGATGGCATTTTGCATCATGAGTCCTTTGGAAATGTTTTAGGTCCTTGCATTGATGTGAAGGGCTAAGTTTATCAGATACAGTGCTTACACACTATGGCTCTTACTGTGTAAAGTGTTCTCCTGGTCCATAGTTTCATTTTAAAGAAAGTGCCTGGGACAAACATCTTCATTCCATTCTAGGTTCCATTCCTAACTCTCTGTACTTCTTGACTTTTTTTTTTAATTTAAATTTTATTTTATTTTCAGGTCTGCTTTCTCTCATACGCACACAAGCACATAAACACACACACACACACACACACACACACACACACACACACACACACATCCTAGTCTGAACACTGGCCATTACTATTCTATCTGGAAGTGCATAGCATGTTTCACAACGAATCCTCTGAAACTATAGCTGGTCATACAATGTCTATCAGAGTTCCTGAGTCTTTTGGAGTTGTCTTTACAACATTGTTGTTATTGTATAGATTGTCCTTCTGGTTCTGCTCACTTGAATTTGCATATGTTTATATAAATGTTTCCAAGTTTCTCTGAAACCATTTTCTTCATCATTTCTTATAGCACAATAGTATTCTATCATATATGTATCCCATAACATGCTGAGCCATCCTCCAATTGATGGGCACACCCTCAGTTTCTAATTCTTTGCCACCATGAAACAGAGCTGCTATAAATATTTTTGTACATATGGTCCCTTTCCTTTTTCTTTGATTTCTTTGGTGTATAGATTTATGAGTAGTATTGCTGGGTCAAAAGATATACATAATTTAATGGTTTGGGGGTCATAGTTTCAAATTGTTTTCTAGAATAGTTGGACCAGTTCAGAGCTCCATCTACTTTTTATTAATGTACCTGTTTTCTTGCAACCCCTTCAGCATTTGTCTTTTTCCCTTTTTTGTAAACTTTGCCAATCTGATGGGCATAAGGTAATATATTAGAGATGTTTTTAATGTGCATTTCTTTACTTATTAGTGACTTAGAGTATTTTCTTATATCTTCTGATAGTTTGAACTTATTCCTCTGAAAACTACCTATCATAGCCTTTGCCCGTTTTTCAATTAGAAAATGACTCCTAGTTTTACAAATTTGAATCAGTTCCACAAATAACTGGAATCTTTAGGCTTATTAAATATTAGGCTATATTGTGAACATGCTCTGTTCCATGCTCAATTTCTTTATTTCTTATCCTGTACCAAATTATTTTAATGATTATGGCTTTGAGCTCAAGTACTTTAAGGCCCCCTTCCCACTTTTTTCATCAATTCCCTTGATATTCTTGGCCTTTGATTTTTCCAAACAAAATTTTAAATTATTTTTTCTAGTTCTGTAAAGAAGTTGTTTATTAATTTGATTGGTATGCTGTTAAATTAATTAATTAATTTAGGTGATATTGTCACTGTATTGATTTGGCCCACCTATGAGCAATGAACATTTCTCCATTTCTTTAGATCTGCCTTTGTGTAAAGACTGTTTTGTAATTATGTTCATATATTACATGTCACTAAAAATTTCCCAATAGTTTGAGCTATCAAAAAATGGAATTATTTGCTTTGAGAGACATTCATGGCAACAACTTCTTAGGCAGCTTATAAAGGATTTTCCTTTCATTTTTGGGATGGGCTAAGCGACCTCTAAGGTCACTTCCACCTCTGATCTGTGATCCTCTAAAGAAGAAAGAAAGGTTAAAGACAAAACCTCCTAACACCTGCATTGAAAGACTGGGAAAATGAGTCAACAAAGAGGCAGAGAAGCAGTTAGAGTTATAGGAACTGAATGAGAGGATGATGTCTCAGAAGTCAAAGGAGGAGAGAATATCCAGAAAAAGAAGATGGACCGAAGAGGGATTTATTAAGGGCGTAGTTTGTGCCAGGCACTGTGTTAAGTGCTGGGGATTAAAGGAAAGACAAAAGATAGTCCCTGCACTCAAGGAATATTCAGATCTAATGGAAGAGATAACATACAAGCAATTATGTGCAAACAAGCTATGTAAAGGATAAATTGGAGAAAACCAACAGAAGGAAGGCACTAGCATTAAGGGGGATCCAGAAGGCTTCTTGTAGAAAGTGGGACTTTAATTGAGATTTGAAGAAATCCAGAGAAGATAGGAGAAAGAAATGGTAGGGAAAGGAGTTACAAATTTAGGGGATAGCAAGTGAAAATACCCAGAATCAGGTGATGGAGTGTCTAGTTTAAGGAATGGTAAGGAACCCAGTGTCATTAGATCTAGAGTATGTGAGGAGGGATTGAATGTAAAGTCTAGGATCAGAACAGCCAAAAGAGGTCAGGTTATAGAGGATTTTAAATCCAAAAAAAGGATTTTATATTTGATTCTGGAAATAATAGAGAGCTATTAGAGTTGAATGAACAGATGAGTGACATGATTGCTCCAATATTTTAGGAATACCAATTTGACCTTTGACTTGAGGCTCAACTGGCATGGGGAGAGACTTAAGACAGGGGTGCCAATTAGTAGGATAAATTGGAGAAAACCAATAGAGAAGGCACTACCAAAGGCCCATTTACTATCTATCCTATTTTTAAAACAATTATAATGGGAGATTGTCCTTTGAGAGCCCAGCACTTATGAGTATTCACAGAGTGGTCAGCTTAATGAAATCCCCCTAGTGGACTTGGAGAATATTTAAGTATTCTGAGTGTTAATGATCTACTCACTGCATGGTGAAGAGAAGTTTTTCTATTAGCTTTTGAGCTGGTCTTGAGCATACCTACAAAAGGCCTCCATGACTCAACTTTGTTTTCTTTCCTTCCTGGCTGCATTTGTGTGAAGAAGCAATAATTGGTCCAAGTCTGGGTCAACATAAAGTCATGAGTATATTGGCCAAGCCGTGGCTTATGTCCCTGTTGCATGTATTGGGAATGGAACAGACTAGGCTGTGACCTTGTGATATTGGAAAGGTTAGGAGAACACCAAAGCTCCAGGAACTGAACTCATGCCAGAATTTGTGGACAGTTGTCAGAGGACCCAAGTTTTCCTAATGCAGCTTCCCTTACTTTCCTGATGGCCCCAGCTTCCCTGACAAAACTTCCTGGTCTGGGAGCATAAAATATTACAGCTAAGGGTAGTCATTTGGGGTCTTTCACACTTGATGGGTGCCTGAGATTTTGTGAGTTATCATGCCCTGATGACTTACTGACCAGAAGAGGGCCATATTCAGAGAGATTAAGTATCATTGTATCTTTGTTGCAAAGTCTGCCTGAGAAAGGGTAAAGTCAACTTCCTTTGTTAAATGTTCAGTGACTTTCAAGTACCACATTTCATCCCAACATTGAACTTGAACTAAGAGGGCATTAGATCTATGCCTACAATAGCAGCCAAACCCAATGAGAAATGAAGCCCACAAGTTACCTGCTAGACTCAGTTTAGTGGAGGATAAACACTGAGATGTTGGGGGTTTCTTTTGTAAACAAAGGAGAATCTTGTCCATCAGCTGTACTGGATTCAGAAATAAATTTAGTGGGGGCTTTGTGGTGACCAGTTTAAATTTAAACCCAATTCACTATCCTTACGGGTTGAGATGGAATAGGAGAGAGTATGCCCTTGGGGTTGGGGTAGGGGGGAGAAGAGAATGTGTTTTGTACTTCTGTTCTTGCTATATCTTCTCAGTAAATGTGTTAGCCCTCCCTCACTCAAAACAAAGTCAAGTGCAAGTCATGTCATTATTTCTTTGATGGCATAGTCTTCTTGGACAACAAAGGATGAACGCATGCACACACAGTAAATATGTGTTTGTAAAGGCTAATTAATGTTAAATGGTTAAAATTATATGAGTCAGAAGGGCAGAGACAAGACAGTGTAGGAACATGAAGAAGTACAGAGAGTTCCCCATCAAAATTCCTCCAAACAGATCTAAAAACTACACCAGATTGAATTCTGATTGGAAAATCCAAGGAAAAAATTCACAGTGAGTCACCTTTCCAGAGCAAGTTGTCAAATCGAGACAGAGAGGATATTGGGGATAGGGGCTAGCCAGTGGTACCTCATTAAGAGGCTGCCTACGTACCCAGGCAAGACTCTACCAGGCTGCCAAGACTTGGTGTGTGTGTGTGTATGTGTGTGTGTACACCTTCCAACTGGCAGCTTGGACCCTACTTTGTGTACAAGCCAAGAAAGGAAGATGCTTTAAAAAAAAAAGCATCAGCAATGTGGCTTTGACTCCAGAAGTGAGGTACTGTACAGTGAGAGGCCTAAGGTTCTCTCTTCTCCTAGTCCATGAAATTGAGTATTGCCCCAGGGTTTGTTTTTGTATTTTAAGAAAAGGAGATTTATCTGGACACTTCGCGAGTTCTGAAAGAGCAGAACAAGTCATCTGGACATCTGAGAAACATGGAGCTTGGGAAGTCCAAGAATTGAGTTCATGTCAAGTTTTGCAACGAGCTCAATATTGACCCACCCCAGCAGGAGCTGTGGATGAGTATTTTATCCAGCAGCTATGATAAATTTAGTGGGACCAATGCCATGTAGAAGCTATGCTAAGTCTGAGCTCATTCTCCCCAGTGACTGAGATGGTATAGGGGAGAGTATATCCCAAGGTATCAGAGAGGGAATGTTGGTACTTACTACATCTTCAAAGTAAATATCCCTTTGTAAAGGCTAATTCATGTTCATTGGTTCAGGGATTTGGGGTTCTAGTCATTCTTTTGGTCAACGTTTGGGGAAAAAAACTGAAGGGGCCTGAGCTAATTTTATTAAAGAAGAGATACTGCAAACCCTTCAGGATACCCCTAGAATCCTGAGGGGAAGATGTAGCCAACTTGACTCTGGTATAGTGATCCCAGAGCATATATCAAGAAAAGAAAGCATCCTTTTATGGAGGTTTCACAAAAAGAATCATCCTTTATCAAAGCATGTGTTCTGATTTTTAGTTCAGAAAATGGAATCAATCACTGAAACTAAACTAAGGAATACACTCTGGTTGTCTGAACTACCTCCTCTTCATGCTAAAAAAGTCTCTCATTCTTTTAATCTTCCTTGTTTTCATTACCTTATGTTTGTTTTCTAAGATGGATAACTTTTCTTAACCCTGGAAAATATTTTTGAGAGGATACCTTAACATATGTACATAAGTATTTCGATGAGCAGGTCCATTTAGGCAACCATATGATAAAATAACATATAAAAGGTATTGTATCTGGAGCATTGTATGAGGTGCTAGAAGAGATTAAAACTTTTAAATTCCATCTCCTGAGAGACATATTGTTCTCCATGCCTGGAATGTTCTCCTCCATACGCCTTTGAACCACTGGCTTCCCTTGAGACTCTAATGTGATGCTTGAGTAGTCTTGCACTAATAAGCCAGCACAGGTTACAGATAGACAGGTACACTGTAGTTTATTTATCCACCCACAAGTGTGACATACACCATCATCAGTAGGTGATGGACAGATGTGTCTCACAGTTCCACACATGGTTTATGTAGGGTTTGGGTCACATCAGGTAGGTCAGACTTACCAAACATTTTTGGGTAAGATAAGTCAGGACACATAGGAAAAGGTACATTTTTAGGGTGGGAAAAGGATGCTTAAACTCCTATGAACACTCTTAGTACAGCACCAATCGTGCTTTCGTTTGTGCAGAGCTGATCATACCCTTCACCTTTCCTCTCTGGAGACACTGTACGTTTCTCTTAGATATTTAACGGTGTGTGTTATCTATATACCTTCTTCATTCTCCAAGTGTTTCTTCCTGTAACCTGTGCTTTACACACATACACAGTCTGCACACTGGCTGGATCCTGTCCTGATTTGGTCCCTAACGGGCTTTATGTCCGTAGGTAAATACCGTAAGCTCTCTGTGCCTTAGGTTTTTTTTTGGGGGGGGGTTGGCTCTTTTTTTGAGATTTCGAAATCTCTAAATATGAAGAATGCATGTGGAAAAGCACTGTATGCTATGTAAAAAAAAAGAATTATTTGCACTTCCTTACATTCGTTGTCTCTTACTGGCTGGTTTGTGGGCACCTCTCAGTCCTGCTGTTTATCAAGGATTACCTAGCATTTATTAATCAAGAAACATTAAGTGCTTACAACGGGCCAAGGATACAATGACGAAAATGAAAGACTTCGCGCCTTCAAGAAGTTCGTCGTAGCTTCTCTAATCCTAACAAACGGCAGCCCCTTAAGGGCTTCCCTGTCAGGGGAGTTAAAGCTTAAAGCTTCCCGGGAACCCGGACGATCATCGAGTGATGAAACTGAGGCACCGAGAGGCAGCGGCGAGATTCGAATTTAAAATCCTCTTAGTGAAATCCCAGGCTTCCTCTGTACTGCGCGGTCCTATTGGCTGCGTCTAATTTCTTTTGTCTGCCTACCTCTCGCCACATCGCCCCTAAGGAAGTAAACAGTCTTCCTGCGGCGGAATCCGAGACCAGCTGACACTTGGAGAGGGGCGGAGAGAGGGAGGAGCACACGGGGCGGGGCCAGGGGGGAGGGGCAGGCCTCCCATCCAGACGGACCAGACTGAGAGGCTGACTTCTTTGACTGGGAGCGCTGAGGGGAGAGGAGGAGGGGAAACCTCTGACGTAAAAGGGGAGGTGGGACGAAACTGCCTATGCCTTACACTGACTGTCTAGGAGGGGCACCTCCCCTCCCACTGTGGTCCACCTAGACCAATAGATTTCCAGCGTCCGCTCGGCGCCGCTAGCCAATTGGTTCAGATGAGGAGGGCGGAGCCCAGAGTTCGGTTGAGCTGTGGCGAGCCGCTGTGAGAGAGCTGCGCCTTATTTAGCCGAGCCCAACTGAGCCGAGTCTCCGGAACCGGAACCGGAGCCGGACCTGCAGCGGAGGCTGAGGGGACCGAAACCCGTACGTGAGTGAGGCAGAGGAGAGGCGAGGAGGGTGCGAGGGGGAGAGCGGAGTTGAGGCCGGTAAGGGAGCTGAGGAGGAGGTGGAGGGGCCAGGCTGGCTGTCCGGCCCCAGTGTGTGTGGCCCCCGGGCTCTGGGCCTTCTCCCTGGGCCCCGACGTAGCGGTACGGTCCCCCCGCAGGCCCGAGGGGGCATCTCGCCTCCTAGACGGGGCCAGCGGCTCCAACTGCCTGGCCCGCGGCTGTGACTGGCCTACTGGCCTTCGGGGCTGAGGCCTCGAACCTTTAGTTGACCGTGGGCGTGGCCTCTGCCCGCTGACAGCCCCGCGTGACGGGGGACCGACGTCCCGGGCCGCCCCGCGCTGCCGTCCCGCGGCCGGGGAAGTGTCGGCGGGTCTGACCCGTCACCGGCCGGCTCGTCCTCTCACTGCGGGCCACCGGCTCCACACGTCTCGGGCGCCAGCTTTGCCGAACGTACCCCGGTGTGGTCAGCTCCGGACGGGGCGCTTGGCTGCCAAGGGCCTCCAGGCTTTTGTTGGAGAGGAGAATTCTGACCCTGCCCAGCCGGCCACACTCGGCAAAACAGTGGTTGTCGAGCGCCGCAGAGCTGCGCTGGGGTTTGCCGGTAGCAGTCTCTCCATCAGTAAGCGTTTATTAAGCGCCTGGGTTGTGCCAGACGCCTGGGGATTTAGGATGCAGGCTCTCGGGTTGATTTTGCAGCGGTTCTTTTTCACTCGGATCACCGCCACTCCCCCTCCACCCTGTTCTTGGTGAGGATGTGGGTAGAGGGCAGTGTTGAGGTAGAAGTCTCTTCTTCCTTCCCGTGGCCTGGCAGGGCTTCTTTGTGGGGGGCCATCTCCAGGCGTCCTGATCTGTATCTTGCCACTGGACCTAGATGGCTCCGGAGAAGAAAGTGAGGCTGCTGACTTTGCACAGCTCTTCCTCCTTTAAATCCAATTCACTCCCAAGTTCTGGCATCACCTTCCTGATGAAGGTCCTCTTGGAGAACAAAGGACAAACAGCACCACCGAACACCAACCTGCCAGGGGTTCTTTGTATAGTAGTTTAAGGCCATGACTGGGGTCACCTTCCCAGTACAGGGGTTAAGTGACCCCCTGGGGGGGGTCTCAGATTTTCATTCCAGCTGTTCATGCTGTCATCCTGTTACCTCCCTTTACACCTAACTTGATACTTAATTTTTTTCTGTATATATTGTTTCCCCAAGACTTTATAAGCTTCTTAAGGAAAAAAGTTCTTTTTTGTCTTTGTGTCTCTATAACAGTAGGTATTTTAATAAATGCTTGTTGAATGGGTTGATATTGATACTAGAATCTTGGATACCACATCTAGAAAGAAAAAAATCTTTAAGAGCATGGCTCTTATTATTGCTGAGGCATTGGCTATGACTTTCATTCTTTTTCCCTTTATTGTGCTAAACCAGAGTTCAGAATCTGCTTATACCCTCATTTTCTCTGGGGGCTTCTGGCATGTGAATTCCAAAGGCAAAGAGTCCTTCTGACACCCACCTGAAAATTATATTACTCTCCCAGTACTGGTCTAGCAGTAATTTACAGTTTTGCTTTTCTGAAAGTCCCTGGAAACTTCTTCGTAGTAACCAATCTTATTTATTGCTGAGAGTGGTTTTAGAGCCCATTTCTAGAAAAGGATTCAGACTCAACAGATTAGAGTAGGTTTAACTAAGCCAAGGATTTGAGAAGCAAATTTATCGTATTTTGCTAGTTAATTAATACCCACCCCCCCTAAGGTGAATTTAAGTTGTTCTCCTGTGTCCTGAGAGACAAGATTACTTATAAGGATGACCCCTAAGGACTTCCTTGTCTTAATCTTTTCAAAGGTGAAAGTGGGAGGGAACATGTTCATTTTTGTAGTTGCATTTCTGAGAAAAAGAAACAGAGTAACCAAACCTTCATCCCTTAAGAGTACAGTTACTTGGGGGAATAGTAGAAGAGTTATGCAGTCCCTAGTAGTCCTGATAATGCTGAACTTCTGAAAATTCTCCCTTTAAATGATAAAGAACTAAATAATGGTATTAAGAAGAGTTTCTTTGATTTAGTGCCTTCTTTCTTAGTTTGTATTATTAAAAAGAAATGATAGCAGATTAGGATTGAATGTATATTCATAGTGGTCTGCTTTCTAAAAAGAGATGTGGGATAGACTCAGTCTAGGCTTTTAAAAATTCATAACCATTATGGAGAATAGCATATTTACTTTGTGGATAGCACTTTCAATCTGTACAAGTCCTGTGTCAGCACTCTGGATCTAAGTTCTTTTCAATGTTTAATTTTAAGGGTATGGAATGTATTTAATACTGACTGTATTCTTTCTGGAAAAACCAAGTTTAGAAGTTGGGAATCTTCTTTACTGAATAAGTCACTTTCCTATAATTTAAAGTCAGGTATTGGTTATTCATGAACACAAATTTTTATTAAACTTAACTGTATACTACTTTCAGCACTGGGGATTACAAAGACAAAAACAAAGCAATCCTATCCCTCAAGAAACTTACATTCTATTTGGTGGAAATAATATGTACAGAAAAGTGAATTATACTATCCTACTGTTGGTGCACATCGGAACTAGGCCACTATGAATTTTGAAGTCATTTGTTTTTCAAAGAGAAACCTCCATATCTGATTCAGGGATTCAAAGGATATCAGAGGATAGATTCAGAGGATAGAGTCGAAATTTGTTGAACTATACAGAATGGAGACTTACTACTATCCCCATGTACCAAAAACTGGAGACTCAGTCTGCTTTGGGAATGGAAAACTAATGAACAGCCAAATCTTTATAAGGTATTTTGAATATATGATAAGAAATAAATTTAGCTCTAGACCTAGATTCAGAGGGCCCAGAGTAGGCTGCTCCCAGCCAGATGTATTGTTTGAGGTTGACATCTCATTGGATACGTGAGTGATGTGATATTTTTGAGTGACACCCATATGTGCCACACTGACATCATAGGACAAGGTGTGGTCATCAGAGATGAGATCATTGAACTTCCAGTCACCTGGCTTTGTGAATGAGTTTCTTCATGAATTGACTCTGAGTGGGAGATGTTTAATGAGAGAACTAGCCCTAGTTTTAGAATACTAATATTATTCCTGTCTAGAGAGTTGGAGTAGGTTGTCCCAAGTCTATCCTTACTTAGGGCAAGGTGAATGGAACAGTTGCCTGCTTGGGGGTTTGAATAGGAGCATTCTATTACTGGACCTCTATACACAATGGATATTGTCTAGGGCACACCTCCAACCCCACTATTGAGACTACATTCTAATTGCCCATGAGACAGTAAGGCTCATTGGCTGGGACCATCATCCCACCTAGGCTAAACAGCGTGTGACTGGCTGTAACTAGTAAAGTCAATCAGTCCTGTCTTTCCCATGAAATCTCATTACTGAGGACAAATGAGAGAAGGTAAGGGTGGTTAAAAAAAGTTCCAGAAGATTTTATTGCTCTTGAGAAGAATCAAAACCATACCATTTCTTCCACTTAATCGAGTCTGAGGAGTCACTGATTGAGCGTGGAAGATAAAGCTTCCATAATTCTTTGCTTATTGCACTCTGGATCCTCATCCAAATTCAGCTGCAATGACAGCTCCTAGCTTCTCTTTTCTGGTGTTGTAAGAACATTTAAATGGCCTAGAATAAATGGAGCTAGACTATATTATGAAGCAAGAGTGGTTTTAACTTTGGAATTAGTTGGGAAAATTAGGGAGAATTACATAGAAGTATCTGTTTTTTTCCTTGACTTAGGGGCATTTGGGATTTGTGTGAATCATTCTTAGACCTTCCCACTTCCCAATCTTTGCAGACCTAAGTGTTCATTCCAGCATGTCAGAGGGGGAGACCCAAACAGCACCCAGCAGTGGTTCAGATCCAAAGGCAGAATCCTCATCTTCAGCCCCAGGGTTGACTTCTGTGTCACCTCCAGTGACCTCCACAGCTTCAGCTGTTTCTCCAGAGGAAGAGGAAGAGAGTGAAGATGAGTCTGAGATCCTGGAAGAGTCACCCTGTGGGCGTTGGCAGAAGAGGAGAGAAGAGGTGAACTCATAAGGGCGCTTTGGAGAATGGTGAAGGGAGGACAAGAGGAAAAAACTGGGTAAAGGAGTCTCATAGGGCTTGACTTAAATATGTAGGATAGATTCCTTACCATAGGTAGGAGATGGATGTATAGGTTGAATGTGTAAATGAATTCTAACAAATGATAACTCACATATGCATAATGCTCTAAAGTTTGCAAAGTGCTTTTTACTCCTTTCACAGTTGGAGATGTGTTTAGGTTGGTATGAAGCTATCCCAACTTCTTCTCATTTGGAGTTTTCATTACCAGGTAAACCAGCGGAATGTACCAGGCATTGATAGTGCTTACCTAGCAATGGATACAGAGGAGGGTGTGGAAGTCGTGTGGAATGAGGTGCAGTTCTCTGAGCGAAAGAACTACAAACTTCAGGAGGTATGTGATAGTATCAGAATTAAGAAAGAAGGATTGAAGGGAAGTGTTTTAGTATCTGTGGACTTGGTGTTGGGGAACTGGCTGTGGGGGGAGGGGATAGCTTTGGGATTAGAACAGTCTGAGGAAGGGGATGTGAAAAGTGAAGGAGGAAGAATGTAATCATCTATAAAATGGTTTCCTGATACACCCTTTATTATCCCCTACCTGCAGGAAAAAGTTCGTGCTGTATTTGATAATCTGATTCAGCTGGAACATCTTAACATTGTCAAATTCCACAAGTATTGGGCTGACATTAAGGAGAACAAGGCCAGGGTAAGGAATCTGCTCCTGAATTCTCCTTATCCTAGTAGTGCAAGAAGATGAGCAGTTCCTGTTTCTTTTTTTACCTCTACAGATGAGAACAAGATAGCTTGGAAACAGAACGGGGATCAGTAGGTGTGAAAGTGGGGAGGGACTGGAAGTGAGGAGTGGTTCTGGGGAGTGGGAAGCAGGGCCATGACCTCCTTACCTATTGTCTAGATAAAGGTTAGGGTTTTTCCAAGACCACTTTTCCTTCCCATCCTCCTGCTCCCTCCATATATAAAGGAAGACTTACTTTTCTGCAATCTTTAACTGCTCTTCTAAACAAAAGGAGCAAAAATCCAACAGATGATTTAATGAAGATAAGTGATTTTATTTTATTTTTTTGTCTTGATTGTGTTCCAGTATCTGATTTGTAGACCACAAAATGATGAAGAATTCTGCCTTTCACAAGTTTTCACTGTGCTTTTTTTTTTTAATTACTCTTCAGGTGATTTTTATCACAGAATACATGTCATCTGGAAGTCTGAAACAGTTTCTGAAGAAAACAAAGAAGAACCATAAGACCATGAATGAAAAGGTATAGACAGAAAGTAGGCAGAGGGTTAGGGTGGGTTTGAGGTTTGAAGAATGTTGTATTGGTGTATATATTTGTTATATATGGGTTGTTATATATGGATTGGTGGGGGTGAGACATTAAGTATGGAGGGGAAAAATGGTCCCTGGTTTGAGTTATTACAAATGAATGATGGGGTTACTTCTTATACCTGGTCTGTCCATCTTCTAGGCTTGGAAGCGGTGGTGTACACAGATCCTCTCTGCTCTTAGGTAAGTTGTTTTTTTTGTTAGTTTCCACCCATAGATTGCAAGGCATTGTTCTTTGCCTTTTCCCACTTCCCGATAGCCATGTAATGCTATGTCTGGATGATAGTGGGTCATCCTTAACAAATTAACAAATTTCAATTCTCCAGGCATAACACCATCTCCTGCCTCTCTTTTATAGTACTTTTCCAATTACCTAAAGCATTTGGTATGGTGAAAAACCCAGAATGTGGGGGCACCTTGTGTAATAACCAGAAGGGCTTTTCATGCTAGTTCCTTTATTCCCTGGGTTGCCCTTTCCCTGGTTTTCTAGTAGCCCCTCTAACAGCCCAGTGCCCCCACAGCTACCTGCACTCCTGTGACCCCCCAATCATCCATGGGAACCTGACCTGTGACACCATCTTCATCCAGCACAATGGACTCATCAAGATTGGCTCTGGTGAGGGGGAGGCTGAGGTTCAGGTCAAGGGAGTGGCAGGGGAACATGGGAATCATGGGCTAAGGTGATAGAGAAGAGAGCAGAGAAAACTCAGGAAATGGGGGGAAAAGGTACAAATTAAGCTGGAGGGTAGATCTTGGGGAGGATAAGAAGAGAGTCCCTTTAAAAGGGAGAAGCATAGTGTAATTTTGAGCTAGAACTTTTTTTGAGGGAATTAGCCTTAGTTTGGGTGGGTGGGATTTAACAGACAGTTTGGGAAAAACTAGGTAATGAGGGTGGTATCTGTTTAGAATGGGGACGGGCTGATATATACCTAGGCAGAGGGGCCTTGCAAGCCCTGTCAAAAGAGGTTCCAGACTGTGCCTGCTGTGAGTGCTGTCCATGTGCTATGTGTCTGTGCAGTGTATCGCATTTCTGTGTGCTGTGTTGATGTGCTGTTTGTGTGTCCATTTGTCTGGGGCTTGGCCGCTCCATCGCTCATGACTTCTCTCTGTTTTCCTCCCTCCCGCTTACGGGCTGCTCTGTTCCCAACAGTCTTTCATAGGATTTTTGCTAATGGTGAGAGCTCTCTGCCCCACCTGGGGCTCTGTCTGTGCTCCCCTTGCTCCCTTTGGGACTGGCTACCCAAAGCATGCAATGATGGAGCAAGCACCTATTCCCTACTACCCTTATGCCTGCTTAGTTACTGCTCCCATTAGTTGTGTACTTGCTTGCCCCAGTCATAATTTGCTTATTTCCTGTGAACTTTTGTCTGGCTGGCCACTTACCCCTTACATTTCTCAGACCCTCTCATCAGGTTGGTCCCTTCCAAGCCATGCTGTGCTCCCCAGCTTCTCTGTGACTTGTGGCCATTGTCTTCCGACCTGAGTGACTCCAAAAATGGGCCCAGCCCTGGTTCCTCACTCAGCTCTGTGGCAGGCAGGATCTTGGGAAATTTGGGGGGAGGGTGCAGGGCAGAGATACTTTTGGGGGCCAAGAAATAAGAAGTAGGATAGGTTAAATGTAGGATCATTATTCAAGGTTGTCAGCTTACTTCTGGACTTAAGTTTTTCGGGAGTCTGTCAGCTGAGGGGGAGTAAGAAGAAGGCTACACACTTTGTCAAGCATTGGCATTTCCTGCCTTTTTTTCAGCAAAACTCTCAAGGTCCCTAACTTGACACCAAGGAAACAGAATGGGCTTCCTACTCTCCCATGTTGGCAACTTAAGCTAGAAACTACAGAACAGTGGGAATGGGTGGGAGAAAGAAATAAGGGCACAACTAACACCAGATTTATAGAACATTGAGATGGGGGGGGTAGACATGAGCAAGTTAGATTACTGTTTTAGGGAGGTGGGTGGGCCCTTGGTGCAAGCCTTTTCCTTAGAAGACCTGACCATTGACCAACCCAAGGTCTCATATAGCTGTGATGCCTTTGTGTCTATATTTGTCGGTGGGGAAAGAACACAGAATGAGGACCAGGGATGTACTGTGTGACAGTATGGTCCCTATATAAAATAGTTCAGGGTGGGGTAGGTAAGTGGACTGGGAAATGGGATTCATAAGTGAAAGCTGGGATTTGTTTGGGTTGGAGCTGTACATTCTTGATGACCATCAAATTGAAGATGCATCTCCCACTCCCAGTGGCTCCTGACACTATTAACAATCATGTGAAGACTTGTCGAGAAGAGCAGAAGAATCTACACTTCTTTGCTCCCGAGTATGGAGGTGAGGGATCTTATTCACTTGTACTTCCAATCCCTAGCTCCATATCCCAGAAGTCCTATTATATTTGCCTTACTGGCAATAAGAAGTTAGATATGTGAGATTCTTAGTCCACATAGAGAACAAATTCGAGGCTTCTTCAGCCTTTCCTTTTATCCACCATGAGCCTTGTCTCTTTCCCAGAAGTCACTAACGTGACAACAGCAGTGGACATCTACTCCTTCGGCATGTGTGCACTGGAGGTGAGAATTCCATAAGGGATGAGATGAGGGGAAATGGGAGGAGAAAATGGATGAGGGCCAGGCAGGCTCCTGAGGCCTGTGCATTATATTATAAAATGAAGGTCCTTAGGCAGCATCTTTTTTCTCTTGTTAAACCACCCCAGATGGCAGTGCTGGAGATTCAGGGAAATGGAGAGTCATCTTATGTTCCACAGGAGGCCATCAGTAGTGCCATCCAGCTACTTGAGGACCCACTTCAGAGGGTGAGCAACTTCATGATCATTAACTCTAGGTCCCCTTTTTGCCCTGATCATAGGCATAACTTTATAGCTGGAAAAGGCCATTTCATGTGAACTTCTTCATTTAAAGATAAGGAAACTGAGACATTGATGGATTGACTTGCCCAAGTTCACAAAAGTAGTGGGCATTGAAATCAGGTTCTCTCACTCCAGAGATACTTTGTTCTTTGATAACTACTAATAACAGCCTTTTCACGTAAGTATGTTAAGGTTTGTGAAGTGCTTTACCTATTCTCTCGTTTGATCCTCAAAACCCAGAGGTAGATATTATTCTCATCCCCGTTTTACATATGTGGAAGCTGAGACCGATTGGGTGACTTGCCCAGGGTCTTACACCCAGATAAATGTTTGAGGTAAGATATTTCCAGGATTTCTTCCCTTAATTCTACTGTTTAGTGTACCTGCCCACTGGAAAATATATCCCACTGTCCTAGAGTTCAATAGGAAGAGTGTGATTTGGTAGATGGAGAGAGGGATAAGAGATAAGGGGGAAGAGGACTAGAAGGAAGGTGAACCATGAGGAATTTGGTAGGTGAGTGGTGTAGAAGCCAGGGATTAGGAGTATAGGGATAGACTGATGTGCTATGACTTGGGACTGATAGATTCAAATGTGGATCAGATAACATCAAGGATAATTTCACTGTTGAATGATGGGACTGGAATGAGGATATTCAGTTTAGCCAACACAAGCAAGGGCAGTACCTGTCGGAAATTTTAAAAAGAAGTTTGCCTTTGAGAGGAAGCCTATATATATGGAGTAACAGTGGGATTTGATAAATGGAGTTTTAAGACAAAAAATATTTCAAGAGTTGATGTGAATTTGAGGTCTCAAGATTGAGAAATAGGATTGATGTCTGACCAATATAGAGAAGTTGGGTAGGGAAACTACTGAAGGAGGCATAGGCTTTTGTCCCATAATCTATTTCTTTTTCCAACCTTCACCAACTTTAGTTTTAGTTTAATATAGTAGATAGATGGAGGATCAACTATAAATAAACCTTTGAACCTAGCAGTAAAAAGATGATTGGAGAGCTTAAAAAGGATGAGTTTTCCATAAAAGATGGAAACCAGCTAAGTATAGATCAAGAAAGAAACTAGGAAAACATTAAATAGCAAGAAAATTTCTAAGAATTTGAAAGTTGAGATTCATAGAATGTGGGAGTCAACGAAGAAGAATGCATTTATTGAGAGGTGATTGAGGAAAGAGTTTTTGTGACTTGACTTCCAAGAAGGGATATAAGAGAAATGAAAGTTATTGAGAAATCTTGGGGCTAGAAAGCCCAAAAGAAGGGAACCTGAACAGAGAGCCTAACTCCCTCCATTCTTCAGGAGTTCATTCAAAAATGCCTGCAAACTGAGCCTGCTCGTCGGCCTACAGCCAGAGAACTACTTTTCCATCCTGCACTGTTTGAGGTGCCCTCACTCAAACTTCTTGCTGCACATTGCATTGTGGGACACCAACGTAAGTTTTGCTTAGGATCTCCTTCCACTCTAGTGCCTCTATAGCTATGCCACTATGACCTCATCATGAATTTCTCTTCCTCCCCCAAAGGACTGTTTTGTTCCATACAACTTCTTATCTCTACCCACAGTATTATGGGGTCACAACATGTGACAAATACCACCTTCTTGCTCTCCCCCCAAGTTTATTATCCTTAAAAAACTTCTGAGGAAAAAAGCTTTTTTTGGATATCTTTGTTTCTTATACCTCCTATAACTTTCCACTCTGACCCACCTGTATATGCCTTCCAGACCTCATACCAGAAAATGCCCTGGAGGAGATCACCAAGAACATGGACACCAATGCTGTACTGGCAGAAATCCCTCCAGGACCTGGGAGAGAACTTTATCGGACCCTGTGAGTGACTATGAGGTCTTGAAGGTGGTTTACCACCAAGATGCAAGATGTTTTGTAGTACTGTAGTTACAAAGATCAGTACAACAGTGACAATGGAATTTTCAGTGTAATGAGACCAGAGGAGGGGAGAGATCTACAAAAAAAATATTTAACTGAACTGAGAGAAACTATGAAAGATTTGAGGAGGGAGAAATCACTTTCACCTTAGGGTGAGCATGAGGGAGAAAACTTCATGGAGGAAGGTGGAAGCTGGTTTGGGCCTTGATAGAAGGGGCCTCAGAGGCACAGAAGATTGTAGGGAAGGAGTTCATTCCAGGTATGGGGGATAGTGGAAGTATTTGGCAAATAGGCATTCTATTTTGTTTACAAGCTCTCTGAATGTCCATAAGCTGTCTAGTTAGGTTTGGGTGTGGAGGCTAAAAAAGGGATTCCCTAAGGATCATTAAATGTTTCAAAAGAGTGATTGTATTTGAGTGTGTAAATAACTTTGCCTTTCCCTTTTTTCAAACTCTTTTCTCAAGGTATTCTCAGTCACCAGCTCTGGAATTGGATAAGTTCCTTGAAGATGTAAGGTGAGAGGGGAAAGACAGAATCTATGGGGAAGCAGGGTCAGCGGGAGCCAGTGGGACCCTTTGCAATTCTTGTTTAACATACTTAATCTCACTCCAGAAACGGGATCTATCCCCTAACGGCCTTTGGGCTACCTCGGCCCCAACAACCCCAACAAGAAGAGGTGACTTCACCTGTAGTGCCCCCATCGGTGAAGACTCCAACACCTGAGCCAGCTGAAGTAGAGACTCGAAAGGTGAGGAAAAAACCAAGAAAAAATACGTGTGGTATAGTCACAGAGTGGTGATACATTTAGGTGAAGGATTATATAAATGTCAGCTCCTATCTGGAAGGTGAAGATCATTATGAAATAGAAATGTCTTTGAATTTTATAGGAAACTAGAGAGTATCAATTGACAAGTTAGAATTACAGACTTTCAACTATAAGGCACTTCACAGCTCATCTAGTCCAACTCCAAAACCCATTCTGGACAGCTCTATAACCATTAGGAAGTTTGTCCTTATATTGAGCTTAAATCTACCTGTTGGCAAGCAACATCTCTTCTTCCTAGGCCTTCCCTTTGAGGTTTTGACATTTTTATGTGTGATAGCCTTTTAAATACTAAAAGACAGAAAGATGTCTTGTCTCCCCTGTAGTAAATAGTATGTCCTGGGGAAGATCCCAGAGAGAGGCTTTCAGAGGTAAAGAGGTTCTTTGGAGTTAACACTCTTCCCCCCTAGGTGGTGCTGATGCAGTGCAACATTGAGTCAGTAGAGGAAGGAGTCAAACACCACGTGAGTCTCAGGGGACAGAGCTACTTGGGGGTTGGGATAGAATGGTGGTGGGGGGTGGTATATTGGGCTCCTTCCCTTTCCTGACTTTGCTATATATTTCAGCTGACACTCCTGCTCAAACTTGAGGACAAATTGAATCGGCATTTGAGTTGTGACTTGCTGCCCAGTAAGTATGACTTCCTTTTCCCTCCATCCCTTATCTTTTCCCCTCAGGAAATAAGAGCTATCATCTTTGTTTTTTGTAAGATTCTCAATTCTGGGTGGGAAAGGAGGCAAGATTCATTATGAGTAAATGGGAAATAAAACATAGGCATCTTTAGACTCTTATTGGAATTACGGGAGGAAGGATAACTTTCTCCCCAACCAATTTAACAAGTCCTGTGCTTAAGAAATTTTCAGATTGCACATTCTTCTTTGGTCCTCGTAGACATGGTTTGAGTTCACCTTCCTAATACTGTCTTAACATTTTTTCTCTCCCACTTGTAGATGAAAACATCCCAGAATTGGCTGCGGAGCTAGTGCAGTTGGGCTTCATCAGTGAGGTGAGGTTTTCTTGCCTTTTTCCTGGAATCATTTTGACCTACCCCACCTCACTTCAGACCTCACTTTGACTTCTCCCTCCTTAGGCTGACCAGAGTCGCCTGACCTCTCTGTTGGAGGAGACTCTAAACAAGTTCAATTTTGCCAGGAACAGCACCCTCAACTCAGCTGCTGTCACCGTCTCTTCCTAGTGCTTACTCCTATGCCCTGGGCTGTGACTGTCATCAGACCTGCTGCAGCCCCTTCCTGCCCCCCCTTCCCTCTGGGAGTCAGTATTACCCAGTGCAGCCCCCTCTCCCTTTATTATTTAAGAGGGAGGCAGGCGGAAGGCTCTGGTTTTGAGCATCATCACTCCCCTTCCCTTTTTCTTCCTCTTCCCCTGCACTTTGTTTACTTGTTTTGCACAGAACTGAGCCGGGGGTACTCAGCTGCCCTTTGCCCTTGGGGGGCATCCGAGTGGCTGATTTGCCTTCAGGCTTTCCGCCAGCTTCCCTAAGCCTGCCCAGCCTGTGCTGGAAAGAGGCTGGGGCCGAGGAAGCTGATTACACAATCCCGCTAGGAAGGACTGGTCTGGAGAGGTGGGAGGGTGCTGCAGTGTGGCCCCTTGGGGCTGTGTGACTCAGTTGCTGCTGTAATAAAGTCTACTTTTGCTAACGTCTGCGCCTGTTTCTTCGCGCCTTCTCCGACAGGGGTCGCTGCCGGGCCGCAGGGGGCGGGGCCGGGGTGCAGGTAGAGGGGCGTGGCCGGGGCCGGTCGGGTTCAGGTGTTCGGAAGGCCGGGTGGCCCGCGGCGCTCCAAGCAGGATGTGCCGTGGGCGCCGCTGCCGATTCGGTAACCTCCCCGGGCTGGGCTGGGCAGGGCCGGGCGCTCCCCGAGCTCTGGGCCGCGGAGGGCGGAGCGCCCTGCTCTTCCCAGCCGCCCCTCGCCTGTGCTTCGCAGATGCGGCCCGGGGCCCCCGCCGCCTGATGCGCGTCGGCCTCGCCTTGATCCTCGTGGGGCACGTGAACTTGCTGGTGGGAGCGGTGCTGCACGGCACCGTCCTGCGCCATGTTGCGAACCCCGGCGGGGGCATCACCCCCGAGTACACCACGGCCAACGTCGTCTCCGTGGGCTCGGGCCTGCTGGTGAGCCGGCGAGCTGGGCAGGGCGGGGCCGGGCGGGCGGGGCGGGCCGGAATCCCGCGCTCACCTCCGAGCCTTTTGTCTCCCCAGAGCGTAGCCGCGGGACTCGTGGCGCTGCTGACCTCCAGGAACCTCCTGCTGGGGGCGCTGGTGAGGCCGGGGAGAGGGGCGGGGCGGGGCGGGGCTGGGGGCCGCCGGGGCCCTCTCCAGCGGCCGCCCCTCCGTGGGGAAGTGGCGGGGGGAGATCCTTTAACTGTGCCCCGCCCCCAGCACTGGGCCTTGCTGGCCGTGTCCCTGCTGAACCTGCTCCTGTCCGCCGCCTGCTCCGTGGGGCTGCTCCTGGCCTTCTCCCTAACCGTGGCCAACGGAGGCCGACGCCTTCTGGCCCAGTGCTACCCGGGCCTCGCCGACCCCTCGGCCCGCGCTGACGACTGCCCTTTTGACCCCACCCGAATCTATGTAAGCACCTCCCCAAGTCTGAGGCCGGCCTTGCGTTCTTTCCCCGATGCCCGGCCCAGAACGCTTCCCTGGCCCTTGCCCTCTCCTCTGCCCTCCAGGAGACCGCCCTGGCCCTCTGGCTTCCGTCCGTGCTCATGGCTGCGGCAGAGGCTGCTTTGTCCGGATACTGCTGCGGGGCTGCGCTGGCCCTTCGGGGGTTGCGGCCCTGCGGGGAGGAGGGGCTGCTGCAACAGGTGAAAAAAAGCAGGGCGTTGGCGAACCCGGGGCTGATTAAAAACTGGGCCTAGGCCAAGGCCCTAACCCTGCTCTCCTGTAGCTTCAGGAACTAGGAGAGCCTGAATTCCCCAAGGGTAAAAGGCAGGAAAGTGAACAGCTTTTGGAGCCAAGCCAGGAAATCAAGTCATCGAGGAAAGTCTGGGTTTAGGACAGGTAAGGGGCCATCAGGGAAACAAAGTCGGGGCTGAGTCTGCCTAGAGTGTTAGGCATGCCTCCTCCCATTCTATTTTTGATTTTTCACCCTACCACTCCTTTGTCAACATTTGTTTTCCCCTTTCTCCAGCAGCAGTTCCTGTGATTGGAGCTAACAAGCCCGGGTGACAATTTTTTCCTTCCTAAAAACAGAAACTAACACAAATTGTGATGTAAATAATTGTAATAAAGGATCTGCTTTCCACTTGCACCTTATTAATAATTTTTCTTTGGCTGTGTAAGGATAATCCTAGGTCAAAGATAACAGGGATCCAGATTATTCTCAGAACTTTAATGTAGGAGAAGAACATAGCAACACAGGGCCTTAGTGATTTCTTCATTGTTGTGGCTCACTGAAAGGAGAAGCTGGTGCTGGGTAACCCTCCACACCACTGGCTAATAAACTTAAGGACATCTTGACATACTGGACTGTGGGAGGTCTGTGGGGAAAAATAAAGGAAAACGTGGTAAAGAGAATGCCTTGGGATTCCTGGTAGAAAGGAAGGGAGGTGATGCTCAACCTCTATCTAACCCCAGACACACTGAGTTGAATTATTGCATTCTTACCACCACCCTCTCTCAGTGCCACCCAACCAGACTTTCTGATCTCATTCTTAAGCTTTTGTTCTCTTTACTGCCCTCACCACCATCTCTAGTCTCTCCCACAAACCTTGATGGCCATAAGAAACTTATTCCAGTTGTCCTTGTTGGCTGCTTTCCCTGGTCGCTTAAATTCAATCTTGTTCCTCAGGATTGGGTACCCTGGGGTGGGAGGAGAAGTTGCTTTTCCATACCTGTTTTCTCTACCCATCAGAAACAAGAACACAGTAGAGGTGACTTTCCTGTCCTCCCACAACAAAGGTAGTTTTGTACCTGTAATAAGACAAGGCAATGCCCGGACGCCAGTACTTGCTGCCACTAGGGAAGCCTCGTAAGCACCTCTTTCATCTCGAGGTAGAACCTGCTCTAGCCGCTGGTCCATTGAGACGGTGAGTACCCAATCCCGAACTTCTTCCCTTTGGGCCTCCTAGAAAGAACAGGACTTTTCACATAGGTAGGCCATGGAAGGCAGAACTCAGCTCAGCTTACATAATGGCACAGCAGGTCATCTTCTGGCTACAAAGCAGGGGTCTTTGCACAGCTTTCCCTTTCTTCTGATCACACTTCCACTTAGGGAAATTCAGGAAACTCCCACAGCAAAGTTCCTGTTTACCCTATGCTTTCTGTCCTCTCCTGGCATAAGGGAAATACGAATGAAAATGTCCACATTTACCTGCTCATAAAGGAAATGTAGAGCACTTCTGTCCCCAGCTGAACTCTCACCTGACCAGTCAGACTTTTCTAAGCCTAGGCCCTTACCGGCACATGTTGCTTCGCTGGCAGTGGCACCTCAAAGGGAATGTCTGTATCCTGGAAATCTGAGTGGTCAAGGGCATCCAGAGTGCCTTCCTCTATTGCCTGGAGGAGTCACAGGAGAAAAGTGGTGAGACTAACCCAACACAGTGAGCTCTCTGTGCACAGTCACCTGCTCCCCTGGGCACAGCTGCCTCTTAGCTTACATCGGTCAGATCCAAGAAGCGGTTCAGGAAGATGAATGCCATGTTCTCCCAGCCTACTGCCTAAGTGGAAAGTAAAGGAAAGGAGAATTTAGTAATCAGCTTCTGGTTTAGAAGCTTTTACCCTCAGTCTTATTCACCCTATGTCCCCCTCTTAGTCTTTACACTTCGGAGATCCTGATACTTTGGCCACATTACTCATTTCATCACTCACCTTGGCAGCTGTTCCTGCCTCATAGAAAGCCTTGTCTGCAGGAATTAGTTGGGTATGGCGTAAGAGAGACACAGAAAGCCGGGCAGCCACTGTCTCCTATGAATTATGATTTTAAAAGTATTGAATTAAACCAAGGGTGCAGGCCTGTACCAGGGAGGCTGCAGCCTCAGAGATGAGTGACAGAAACACAACTTTATACAAATATTTAATAATATTTATCCTCTCTGGACTGGTTTTTTCATCATCATAATGAACAGGTTGGAGAAGGTCCTTCTACGTTACCTTTAAAAGCTCTTAACATTCTGTGATCTCTAAGGTTCCTTTCAGTTTTATGAGCCAATGGTTCTAAGTACATAAAGACAGTATGTTAACAAATATGTAGATTGTGAGATGAAGAGTGAGAGACCACTAAGATATAACATAGAAAGAGGAAAGCATCAAAGAGACCATTAAAAGAATAGGAGAGTTGGGCAGTGAGTACTGGGGATGCATTAAAACTTCAAATGTCTGAAAGGTTATCAGAGGGAAAGAGGGACAAATCTGGAGGGCACCATTAGTATCAATGGGTGCCTATCTGGCAGATTAAAAATGAAGAACTTTTGAAAACAGAAGAGGTAGCACTTCTTATCAGGCAGAAAGAGGCCTAGCTTTGCAATGGGGACACTGACTGGCTGTGAGTTCATAGGTGTACTGGCTTTTGGGAGACTCAGTGCCCTTAGTTACCTAACTACATGGTTGTTTTGAAGGATAGTACTCTGTAAACATTAAAGTGCTATGTAAATGTGATTTACTATTTAATCACTAGCAATTAGGGCTGTCTCAAATTGGAATTGTGTGTTTCAGGAAGTATGCAAGTAGAGGCAGGACCTTCTAAAGGAATAGAGGCTGGATTCAAGGACCTCTAAGGGCCTCTCTAATTCTAAGTAAGGCTCCATAAGGGTCCAATGCCAAAAAAGACCTGAGATGTTCACATTCAATTAGAGTACTCCCTTGTCACCGTGGCTTCCAGGCAACAATGCTTCCTGTATAAATCTAAGAAGGAGGTATTATAGCATGAACTTGAAACCTGCTTGCATTCTGATGAATTCTTGAATATGACTTCTTGAAAGGAGCATTATGCCCCTGCACCAATTCCCTCCATCTCACCAGCTGCTTGATGCTTTGGGCTGCAGAACGAGTGGCATAGTAATGAGCAATCAGAAGCATTGTCTCAAATTCTTCATGGGCTGCTGAGTTTGCTTCACTGGATTTCACTAGGTTTTCACACTGGGGAAAGGAGGAAAATAAATGAGATCCCAACCTAGTTTGGAGGCCAAAGGGATGCATAAGGATATGAACACTGAGAAGAGGATGGAGAATAGTTCTGCGATGTAAACAAAGGCTCTGGCTTTCTCACCAAGTTGAACAGGACATCCCGAAGGTCAGCCCAGCTGTGATAAGCCTCAGCACTGTTGGTTCCAGGGGAGCTCACCATGTCTGTGAAGATCCTTTTGTAAATGTTGAAGTTCTGGAGATCATTGGGGTGGGAAAGAAAGAAAGGAATCTTAGTGGAGAAGAGATTTATTTGGGAGCGGGGCACTAAATGAGAGGAACTGATACGTGTATGGAGGACAATTAATAGGTTTTTCAGGGGCAAAGGAATATGGAAGAGGGAAAAAGAAAAGTTAATAGAATGATGAATACTAGATTAACTCATGTTTTTATAGTATTTTGTGGCTTACAGAGTACTTGCCTCACAACCTAGTAAAGTGTTACCCTATTTCACAATTAAGAAACTAAAGGCTAAATGACTTGTCCACTGTCACACAGCTAGAAAGTATCTAAGTTGGGACTGGAATTTGAGTTTGCTGACTTCAAATCCTGCCTCAAAAAACATACATAGATTAGTCAAAAAACATACATAGATTAGTCTCTACACAGCCATAAGCTTCTGGAGCATAGATGTGCTGACTCTAATGAACTGAGAGAAAACAAAGGAGAAGAGGGAGTGGGAATGATATTTATTTCTTTGGGGAAAAGTTAATAAGACTTTGGGGATTTTCCAGTAACAAGACTAGCCTCTGGAAAACTGTTCCCAATGGATCAGCAAAGACTACATGTTAAAAGTTTAAAGGATTTCCCAAAATATGGGTGTATTTCAGCAAAGGATGTGTTTATTTCTAAGGGAAGTATTATTTTTTTCAAGGATATGCTAGTAGGCAGGTGTAGGACACTCAGGTGAAAGGAGGTTCTGAGAGGAGAGGCTGGGTTATCCATGGGATAGTCATTATCCCCTCATCTGTGAGTGGGAAGGATCCATGGGAAGAAACAGGATTTCTGTAAGGTTTCCCCCAGGAAGAGGCAGTACCTGTGGGTTGGCAGGTGCTCCATGCTGCACGTAGAGGGCTAGTGCCTGGGCACAGCCACCCTCTCGGATCAGGTGGGTTGAGTACAATGCCACATACTTGTGCAGGATCTTGTAGTTCTGCCCAGAGAGGAAGATGGCAGGGAAAGGTTTGAGACCAGAAAGATTTGGAAAGAAGAACATGGGTGTATTCAGGGGAAATGAGGCAAGTGTGGATTTAGCTTTAAACACTGAAGCTTTACAGGCAAATGTGGAATTGGTGGGGAAGGTGGAAGCAAAGCGCTAGGGATGGGGTGATAGGAACCCTCACCTGCTTGGTGGCTGTGTCAATGCACTTATCCCATTGACCCTGCTCCACATACAAGTCCAGAGCCGCCACAACATCCACACCTACAAGCTGTTGGCAAATTGAAGAGAAATATTTCCATAGGATGAGTTTTCTCTGGCCCCTACCTGGATTCTCTCTCCTACCCTCACCAACACTGGCATTTCCTGGCAACTCACGGAGTCTACTTTGCCCTGGTTCTTCAGGAACTCTTTATATTGCTGGTCCACATAGTCCTCGTACCTGGGGAGACGTGTTTCAGTTAACCTCTGGATGACAAAGTCATATCCTATTCCATTCTCATCCTTGAAGTGAAAGGGTTCTAAGGAAAGGGAGGGATTTGCATTTACCGGGGGTCTAATTCCTTGGCCACCCGCTTGGCCTTGTTCCATTCTTCACCTTCCATGAAAGCATCAATTGCTTCCTTCACTAGGTCTAGGTTCAAGTAGAGTTCTGCAGCCTACAAAGTTAGAGATTGTCTGTCACCTCTGCTCTCCAGTAATACATTCCCTTCTTACCCAGTCATATTGCTAGCCCGTCATAAATATTTTCTTCAGCTCATGCATCTCCATCTCTGTTCCCCAGCACCCTGCTCACCGCACTGTGCTTTCCAATTCCAATCAACTGGGGTCCTACAGCCCGAACAACTTCTAGACTACGTTGTGGCGGTAGGAACTTGATGGAGAGTTCAGCTGCCTAGAGGGAAAAATGAAAGAGGGAAACAGGAGAGCCAGATACTGGTACAGCTCCCACCATGTTTATTTCACAGGATATAAATGGATTATTGCTATGGTTCTAGGCACATAAATGCTCCATCCAAACCATTTTCCCTAAGTCACAAGTTCCTCTGATACTCTCCCTTCCCATGGTGCTCTCTAAAGCTTACCCACTGATTCATAATAACCTTCAAATGATCCAGTGAACCACCACCTTTTCTCTAAATTCATCCCAACATTCTTTTCCCATTAAGAATCCTCTACTCTGGACTTTCAAATATTAGTCAACAAGCTCTGGGGATACAAAAAAAGGCAGAAGTTCCTGCCCTCAAGGAGTTTCTCTTCTAATGGGGAAAACAACATGCAATAACTGTAGGTAACAGAATATGGGGGCATTGGGAAAGGTCTCTTACAGAGATAGGATCATGACCTGAGTCTTGATGGCCAGCAGGAGGTGGACATGACACAGGAGAGGGACCAGTGAACAGGCAAAGAGTTGGAAATGGAGGGGAAGAACAGCAAGAAGATGTGTATTTCTGGATTGTAGAGTGTATGGAAAGACTAGAGAGAGGAGGAAGCCCATTGTAAAGGGCTTTACAAGTCAAGCAGGTTTGGTATTTGATTCTGAAGGTAATAGGGAGCCACTGTTGAGTTTACTGAACTGAGGGGAGGTGACATGGTCAGACTCCTGCCAACAGGGAACAAGGAAGTGTACTCTAAGACACTTTGATATTTTAGGGCTACAGAAAAGAGAGGACAGACTAAATAATAAAAGTTTATGCTTTCATATACAAACATTTGTATGCTTGAATGTTTTTGTTCGTGATTCTTTAGTTTATAATAAACTAAGTGAAATTTTGGACTAGCTAATCTTTAGTAACTTCAAGGCCACCATCGAGCCAATCCATTCTCCTTCATCCCTTCCTCTGCCTCAGCTGACACCCTAACTGCTCCTTCACTTCTAGACAATCTAATTATGTTACTGTCAAATGACAATGTCCAATCAAGGAGCATCTACTTCTTACGGGCACTGGGCTTGCTGCTGGGTATGCAAAGACAGACCCCACCCTATTTCCCCCCACACCCCCACTCCACATACACATAGAGAACCTTCTAGCAAGGAGCTTACAACCTAACAGGGAAAGACTAGTATACTAATAACTAGAACACGAGGAAGATGTGATAAGTATTTTTATTTGCATTCTTCATAGCACAATGCTATGAAGAAATCTGAGGAGGAAGAAACTACTTTGAGCTTCAGGGCAGAGCAAGAAAGGAGTCTTGGAACCTGAGGTGAGTCTTAAAGGAAGGGGGGCCCTCAGAAGGCTGAGGGAGCTGAGGTAGGGAACCCATTTCAGGCAAGAGGAACTGGAAAGGTCAAAGCAGAGGCAAGAGAGCACAACAATGTGGGATGGAAAGTAGTCAAGTTTGGCTAAGACTGCAGGAGTTTATTTAGTAGGCAATGGGTTTTCTGAGATGGAGGGATGAATGATATCAGAAGAGTACACCTGGTAAAGAAATTCATCTGGAGAAATAAAAGGTCAAGAATCTCACTCATTGGAAATAATGAGAAAAAGTGGAAAAGAAGGATACTTATCAGTATCAGATCTAAAAATATACTACAAAGCAGTAATCTACTTGGTAATCATTAAAAATTGAGAGGTTGATCAATGGAACATATGAAGTACTTAATATATAGAAGCAAATAAACCTAAAGGCATAGCGCTGAATAGACCCCTAATCGCTAACTACTGGAGTAAAACTCACTACTTCACAAAAAATGGCACGCTTCTTTATATCAATCAATGCTCCTCCTCTCATCTCATCAAACAAGAAATTGTTTCATAGCAATTTTACTATTGTTGATGAATTTCTTGTTGAACTTGCCTCCAGGAAATTGCATTTTTGACACTTTATTTTGAATTACGGCATAAATGGCTTTGTCCTAGCCGAGGACACTTGAGGCAAGCAGACTACTAGAGTGGAAAGGATAGCGGATTAGGAACCAAAGGCCTTGTGTCCAAATGGAGGCTGTGCCATTAAAACTACCTATAAAACCTTGGGCAATCACCCAACCTTTCTGGGCCTCAGTTTCTTCATCTTTAAAATGACCGGGTTAGGCCAGCTTATTACTAAATTTCTTTCCACATCTCAGTGTATGTGGTTCTATGATCCTAAGAATTTCAGGCATCAGAGAACAAGTAGAGGAAGTATTTTGGAAGGCAAGAGCACAGAATTTCAGAATTGGAAAGGAAGTCATCAGAAGTCATCTTGTCCAGTCTTCTCAGAAATGGAAGTGATAAGAAGGCAGGAACGAGGGTGGTTGTAATGGTAACATAAAGAGTAAGTTAACATGTCAGAAATAGAACAGGCAAGACTTGGTGACTAGGACTTGAAGGGAATGGGAAGAATCAAAGATGGTTCTGGAAAAAAAGAGCTTGAGTCACTACAATGTGACTCAATTGAGGGCAAGAAGCAGATTTGGAGAGGAAAAGGAAGAGGAGTAGATATTACATAAGGAAATGAAGGCCCAACGTGGTAAAACATCACTGGTTACAGAGCAAGGATTCTAACCCAGGTCCTTCAATTTCCAGTCCCGCATCCTTTCTATTATATTTCCTGTTGCTTTTGAAACCTCATCAGAGCCACTTGTACAGGTCCAGATTTACTCCTTTTATGGTGAGTTCTCGACAAGAAAGAAAAGCAGGAAAGAGGGTTTGCTGTCCCTCCAGATGACCCCCTGATCCTCTAGGAAGAAAAGAGCCAGGAACTGCCTAAAAACCTATTCACAGAAGGTGTTTAGGAACAGTCTGTGTTCTACTATCACCAGATCCTTCTCATAAATACCTTCCAAATCCTTGTTTAAAGGATTTGAATGGAGTGCTCCCACAGTAAATAGTCTATATTATATATGTTAGCACTTAATTATGTATCTTGCTTGCCCAGTGTAAGAGGTTTGTTAGTCTCCTGCCTCCAAATGTCTGTGTGTTCCTTCAGAGTAAAGACCATGTTTTTTATTCTTGGAGCCCTTTCCAGTGTGTGCCACAGTAAATATCTTCTGGAGAGCTGAACAGGGGGAGAAATGAGGCCTCCATGGAAATATCCTAGAGGTAGCTGAAGGAAGAATGAGCAGGGAAGGGAAGGGATCTGGAGTCTCTTACCTTCATCCAGCACTTCTCTACAAGGTTACTGGCTCCACTGGCACCTCCAGAGTCACGCACTTTGAGGTAACAGTCAACAGCTCGGCTGTACTCACCAGCCTGCTCCCACTGCCGTGCCTGCTCCACCAGTCCCTCCATACCCCTACAGAAGGGCAAAAGGAGTCCATGACTAAAGAAAGCACATGAAAAAAAGGGATAGGAGTGACAGAGAATGTGGGGATAGGGTAGCTAAGTATCTAAAACTCATTTACCCTAGCTTTCTGCACACCTCTATGTTCTTCCCCACCCTGGCCCACCATTTTCTGGTTTCCTTAATGGTGTATACCTGGCACCTTTCTTGGTGGCTTCCCTCTCATACTCCTCCTGCAGCGCTTCTAGCTGCCCAGGCACATAATCCTTACAGATTCGAAGAGCATCACTCCAAAGTCCTGCCTCCTGTTAACAGTGTTTTCATGGGGGTTTCAAGAAATTTTAGAGGACAGGAAGCCAGTTGCAGCAGCCTCTCCCAACACTCAAAGCTCCTTTCTACCAGTCCACCTGATTTATTGTCCAGAGTCTCTTGATCTTTCTCATTTCTCCAGTTCTCCAGGTTTTCTTCAAAGTCACATTGGGCACCTCTGAGTATCTAGGCCCTTCTCCCTCCACCCTCTCTCATTGGCTTTCACTCAAGCTCTGTACCTTATAGTAGTTGAGGGCCAGTCCAGGTCTCTGGGCCCGAAGCAGTAGCCCTTCAGCTTTCTGAAAATCTTTTTCTTCTAAGGCTCCCCGGGCCTGACCTACTAACACCTCAGAGACACTGTCAGGGTCATGAGCCTCAGCCACCCGTTGAGCTGCCTCCCAGTCCTGGTTGTGGACAAACCTGCTCATAAAAATCAGTATTATGAGTTTTAAAAAGGAGAAAAAAGTACAGGGTAGCATCATTTGAAAAAGGGGGATATGTAGAAAAGAGGTTATGTCTTATGTGAAGGGCACTGATTTGAATGATATTAGGTATGAATGATGATTATGGTGGAGAAAAAGATCTTGGGGGTAGTTTCTGGTGGGAAATGTGAAAAAGTCCCATGGGAGTTACTTACATGAGAACAGCCTCTTTGGGCTTCCCTGCTCGGATAAACTCTGCTTCTGCCTCTTCAAACTTACCCTGTTCAGGGAGAAGGAAGGTCACAGCAGTAAGAAACTTCAGGGGGCTCACAGATTTCCACTGACATTAACATAAGGCTGCAGAAGGAAGACTCTGGGACCAGGAGACTGTACCTCATCTTCCAGGTACATGGCGTATCTCAGGTGAATCTCGGGGGTTTTGTGCTTGAGGGCCAGTCGAGCAAGTTCAAAAGCAAAATCAAAGGAGCTGGAACAAAGATGAAGACAGAGTTTGCCTACTTCAATACTTACATTTGTAAAAGAAAAACAAAAACTGAACAATAATGATGAATGAGATAAATTAAAAATTAAAGATTGAGAAAAAGATCAACAGCAGGGAAATGCACAACAGAAAGCAGAAGTGAATTCTTTGGAATTTTCTGAGCCTCCAGAGAGGCCTCTGCTCTTCAGGAGGCAGAGGTGCACAGGCACTCCTACAAGAAAGGGTGTGCTGGGCCTAATGGACTGCAATAGAGAGGAAGGACAGAAAAAGTAGGAAAGTAGGCAATGTATGAGAAAGGTCAGTGATTAGTTGATATAATAAATGGGGTTGCTTCATGTTCTCACCGGGATGACCTCAGTAAACTAATGCATACTCTCACCCTATAATCTCCTGAGGCCTATGAAACACTACCAGCCTTAAATCAAGTGACCTAGAAATGAATCAAATAGCCTGGCATTCTGACAGCTTCAGTTTATACTAGTGTTATTCTCACTGCTGAAGAAAATCTCACTTTAGATCCAAAGGAGACAAATCCCAGAAGGCTCAGTATAAATCTGACCTTGAAAGTTGATCCTCATAATTAAATGGCTTCCTTCATACATTTCTCACCCCACCACAAAAGGATGTGCACTTCACTTGTGCCAGACTTATTAATGCTATCCCATGTCAGCGTCAAATTTAGTTCTATCACAGACACAGAGAGGTACCTGGAGAGACAGAAACATGTAACTGCATCTACACTAAACTTTTTCCCTTCCCTTAGAGACAAAATTCCTGTTCAGGGAGGAAAATGGAAAGAAAGCAGGGGTAGTTTTACTGTGCTGCAAAGTCCAGAGTCCTGTGCTTTGAGGAAACACCATAGAAACATTATCCAACTTCCCTGTTCAGTCCTGAGATGCTCCTTCTATTTGTACTTTTTGGCTACCATTACACAAGTGGGGCCCCCCTCCTCCTTCCTGAGCTACCTGTCCATGAAGGTCTTCACTGCCCTTTCAGGGGAGTTGCTCACTGTCCCTTACCTCAGCCCAACCCTGCCTGGTGAAAATATATGACTTTGTAAGGACCTGTCTTTCACAGTGTACAGGGAAAGACCACTAAAAGAAAGCCAAATGCTGAATAACTGAAAAACCGAAAATGATCCTGGGTAACAGAAAATGAAATACCTCCCTCTTCTCAGCAGAATGGAAGAAAGAATGTTGTATTTGTTGTCACACAAGGTCCCTATATCAGGTGTTTTTGTATAACTGTTCTTCTTTGTTACAAGGGAGGATTCAGTTTCAGGTGGGTAGGGACAATGATTTATTTTCAGAAATTAATAAGATGTAAAAATAAGATATTTTAAAATAAACCAAACCTTATTATCCCTGGTCTAACAGTAGGTTGGAAGAAGTTGACTTAACTTTGACTTGAACCCCACAAATGAGAAGGGAAAATACTTGATTTCTTCCTGCTCCTCTTCTAGAATTCATTCCAGCGACCTCTTCCATACTCATTTCTTCAATTGTAACTTCCAAACTTTTTTTAAGGTTCACAGACTGTTTTTGTTTTATTAGGTATTATTACCATTAACAATGATAATAGCTAACATTTATTTATAGAGTGCTTTAAGGTTTACAAAGTATTTTAGAGATATTATCTCATTTTACCCTCACAACTACCATGGGAAGGAAGGTACTATTACTGTACCCATTTTATAGGGGAGGAAACTTTTACAGCTGGTAGTATCCTAAGGAAATTGTGTCACACTCTTGAGGCAGGAATGGGAAGGGGAGACTTCCATGTTAGATGAGAGCACTTCCAATGAGAGGTGGGAGAAAAGGTGTGCAGACTTACCAGTTGTCAGCAGCATGGTCAATGGCAGCTTCCAGGAGTCCCAGTTTGTTGAGTAGACGAACAGCAGCCTCTCCCCCAAGACCTTTTGCCCACAGATAGGCCACATGCTTGTGGGCATTAGCACCTCCATGTGCTTTTGCCACCTGAAAGGAAGAGCTACCCAGTGATCCTCCAGTCCAGAGGCTTGTGGTTGCTCTTTAATATCTGACCCTTATCCCATGTCCCAGCAGCATTCCTTCCCCACCTCATCCTCGAATTTCTAATCTCAGATCTGCTTCTAATTTAAGATACAGATCCTTAGACAAGAATCAGAAGAAACAAAGCTCTTTATGAAGCTGGTGAGAAGAAACAAATCTGTTCCTTACCCGGTAGGCTTCCTCCCAAAGCCCACTGGAACGGTACATATTCACAGTTGCCTTCCACTCCTGGGCTTCCAAGTAGTGATATTCAGCCTCCTGTAGTCGGCCCTCAGCCTCCAGCTCCTGGGGAACGATAAGCCAGTGTAGAGAGAAAGGGAGATAGATACAGGTTAAGGGAAAGATGGATCAGAATGGGGAAACGTCTCACCTTGCCCAGATGCAGATGGGTGTCACTCAACAGGTCTG
Source organism: Potorous gilbertii (assembly GCA_028658325.1). Classification (NCBI taxonomy): domain Eukaryota; kingdom Metazoa; phylum Chordata; class Mammalia; order Diprotodontia; family Potoroidae; genus Potorous; species Potorous gilbertii. The sequence continues at coordinate 264,775,341 of CM053769.1, read as the reverse complement.
GATGGTGCTTCCCTACAAGGCGGATCATGTCATCATATAATTTGTGCTTTTTGAACATAGTAATGGCAAGATCTGGCTCCTCCACAGTCACATATAGCCTAGGGTAGTGAAAACATTCTTTACCCCAGATACTTTCCCTTAGAACCATCCCCAAGAGATGAGCAATAGTAATAGAACACTTTTACATGGCATTTTCTGGTTTACAAAATATATTCTTTATCAACTATGAGATAAATATTCCCACTTTATAGGTAAGGGAGAGAAGCAGAGACAGCAGACATAAATAAAGGGTAAAATCAGTTTAAAGAAAGCTTGACAAACTAATTAAGTAAGGTCATTCCAAAGACACTTAAGGATGAAAATAGAAAGAGGACAGAAACAGAAAAAAAGTAGAAAAGATCTGCAAAAAATACTACAACTGTTATCCCCATCAAGGATAGTGGAACCCCATACTTGGACCCAAACCTCTCTGAGAGAAGACAAAGGAAGTGCAAGCAGTACAGAAGATAGGAATAGCAACTGAATTTGATCAAATAAAAAAGATCTACTATAAAAATATACGTGATCTGTGCTGGAAATGATAAAATTATGAGGGTACTGAGGGGCAAATTTCCAAGGCAACTAAAGGAAGGGAAGATATCAAAGGTGTAGAAAAAAATCTAGGCTCTTAACTGATACCAAAGAAAAGTGAAAATATCAATAACTACCATGTGTTATCTTCCATCTAAGGTCATCCTCAATAAGGGTATTAGTAGGGAACAAGCAGGCTCTGGTGAATGGAGCCCATATCTAACATCTCATAGTCAATTGAAAAACGTATTAACTCAGGACCAAACACTTTAAAGGCTCTTTTACAACAAGGTATCTCCCACCCACCTATCAAGATGCTTCCTTGGAAGATGTAACAATAAAATAACCCTGTAATGACCCTCTGATAAAAAATGTCAGGTGAAGCACAGAAGGAGATGCATGCTGTGATGGAGGGGGAGTCCTTTTGGATGGTGAGGTGTTTGGGGTGACACTGTGTTGACTGCATAAAGGCTTAGGATGCTCCAGAGCCTCCAGGAATAGATATGTAATCATTCAAAGGAGTTCAGCCTGTCCATCCACATAGAAGGACCAAATGGATGAAGAATAAAAAACCCACTGAGCTTGTCCCATAGTGTTTATCTGGGAGAGGCAGTCCAGACGGACAGAGAGCCAGAGTTGAAGAGGAGAAGAGTTGGCTAGATTGCCATGGAGACACTTCGAAGCACTTTTACTGACCTCAAGTTTCCCATAGCAGTAAAGGCCCATCTTTTCAACTCATGCATTTTACTTGCATTTATACATGTAAGCAAGACCCAGAATACCATTGCTGCGAAAGATGAGTATCAACACAGAGGGCAACAGAAGTTATGTGATAGGTGTGAACAGGCTGCAACACGTAACCAGGGAGGAACTTTGCAGACTTAGAGTAAAAGATGCCATCAAAAAAAATAGGCCAGAAAGAGATGATGAAGAGGGTTACATGGCCGGAGTGAGGGCTGATAAATGAATAGCTTGAGCAGCCTCGTGGTGTAGGGAGAGAGCAAGGAAGGCCTCCAGCATGTTGAGCATACCCTCTGGCAAACTTTTGGGAGGAGATGGATGAGTCACATGGTATGGTTAACATTGGACAGGTTGTGGTCTGGACTGTGAGAGGGGATTCCAGAATCACTGAGATCATGGAGCTGTTCAAGGAATTGAGTAGAGAAGGGACTTGAGGCACAGTGAGGTGAAGCTCACTTGCCTATCTTTATAAGGCTATTAAATGTTGGAGTCAGAAATCAAATCTAGGTCTTTGACTATATCCTGTTGCCTCTCCTGAGATGGGACACTAGACTTGTTCTTGATGCCTCCTTCCTTTCTTTTCCCTGAGCACAATATAACAGATGGAAAACTGGACTCTGAGACGGGAGACTTAGGGGTCACATGCCTCCTCAGACACCTCTCTGCTGAATGACCATGGGGAAATCACTTAACTTCTTGCCTCAGTTGTCTCTTCTCTAATATGGGGACAATGATATCTGTACTGCCTATCCCAGAGGAATCTTTGTGAGGGAAGTGTGTGAAAAGCTTTAAGAGCTACATAAATGTGACTTATTATTATAATAATTTCCTATTCTTGTCTTTCTTTCCCCCCTTACCTCTCCGCCTCTCGGTACTTCCCCTGCTTCTCCATCTCCTGAGCTTGGGTAATGTACAGCACGGACACATCCTCCGGCCTCATGCATTTCATTGCCAACTGTCCAGAGACACAGAGCCATGAGTAGTCCCCTAGGCCAAAAGAAGCCATCTGGCTGGTGTGCTCCCCCTTGCTACTTAGGGACAAGGGAGACCAAAGGGTGTATGGAAGAGATGAGAAACCAGGACTGTTTTCTGTGAATCCCCAATTCACACTACAGGGACAATAACCTTCCCCTAAAACCATAACAGGTTTGATGAAATCCTAACAGAATTGTCATTTTCCAAGATTATTTTAAGGAAGAACCTTTGCCTCTGGACTACAAGGATCAGAAACTCTTCAAGAGTGAAGAAATAGAATCTAAATTTCCTTTTTCTTCTGCAGGGTTCGGAGATTCCCTGCATCATTGAGGAGTTTATGCTTATTCCCTACACCTTGGAGGTTGGTGCACAGTTACTGACTGGGACCTGGGATTTCAGGAGGGGGGGCCAACCCCCACAACTCTCATGGCTTTTCTCTCTATCTTTTTCCTTCAAAGTAACAAGGACTGGAACCAAAATTGGTTCCTTTACTCAATCCTCTCCCTTCTGGAGACTAGATATTGACTTGACTTAACATGTAGAGTACTCTCAAACTGATAAGGGATATTGTTAGGGGCCCAGAGCATCAAGGCCACAATTGCAGTCTACCCCTATTCCCCACCTTGTGTGCTTGTTCCCAGCGTCCAGCCTGGGTATACATGTCTATGGCGTCCTTTGTCCGATCTCCTTTGGTGTACAGCTCCTCTGCAATCTGGAAAGGAAAAGAGAGGAAAACATAAACAATCAGGGCAAAGATTTGGAAATAGCTGAGGGGAAGAAAACTGAGAGAACAGAGTATGGAATATAAATTAGGTTGAGGGTGGGAAACAGACTGGTAGAGACTGACGTTTTCTTACTTGACAGTTTTAGTGGAGGTAGAAAGACAAAAAGGGGTTACAAAGAGGTGACAATTTTATATACATGTAGCACAGAAGATCACTAAACAACATGAAGCTAAGTATCAGGGGAATTCACCTCCTATTTCTGTAATGTAAAGTAATACACTGACATTTGCAGGGGAAGGCAACTAAGGTCTCACTTTACATTTCTTGAGGGACTGTAAAATTCAACTTAAATAAAAAGCAAGTATGGAAAGAACACTGGAGTTGGAAACCTATGCTTGGATCCTGATTTACCACTTACAAGATCTCTTTCTCTTCTATAAAGTGGAGATAGTAAAATCTCATAGGGTTATGTAAGGGCCAAATGGGATAACACATAGAGCGCATTGTAAGGAATCACGGAGTTCTTACACAATTGTCTGGTATCATTACGGTGACTATGGGTTCATCATTGATTGACTGTTCCTCTAAGGCTAATAATAACAGTTCATTTCTACAAAGCTCTCAGATTGTGGTGTGATGGGGTTTTAGGTTTTTTTTTTCTGAGAGGAGGTATCTGAGCTGGTCTTCCAAGTAAGTACTATAGGTTGAGTAAGGAGGGAGTGGCTCTCGGTCTCTTAGAAGTACTTGTGAGAGGTTCTAGGTTGTATTTCTGGCTGGCAATGATGGATGGCTGACTCCTCACCTCATACTCCTGGAGGGATGCATAGTGTTGGGCCACACGAGGATAGTACTTGGATGCAGTAGCCCGGTCTTGCAGATCTAAGATATAAATTGCCTTCTTCCACTGACGGGCACCAAGAGCAGCCTCAATTGCCTTGATGGAGCACCTGACATTTAGGAGAGAAGAGATGCTATCAGAGGACGCAAAGAAAACATGTTCAGATAGGAAGACAGACATAGGAGGGAGAGTCAAGAGTTTTTTACCATCTAACCTGCTACTATATGCAGAAAGAGGCTATCTTGTGACTTCTCAGACCAAAACACTTTTCTTGGTTACACTTTTGTTTAAGTTGAGTTTCCTTATTAAAAACAGAAGCTCCTTGAGAGTAAAGAATCTTACTTTTGTGTTTGTATTACCAGAATTTAGTATTTCTATTAACAAGTATATATTAAGTGTTTAATAAATGTTTTCTCATTCATTCATTCATTCATTCACTCATGTGGAGGGCAGAACTGTATGATGACAAGCACTGAAGGAAACACTCCAGCCTGTGCTCTTTCTTGTTTTGGGACCAATCTTCTTTTAGCACTTTGATCCCCAATTCAGTTGCCCCTAAAGAACTCCCACTTCCCACCTGCAGACCCATACCTGGCTTCGATATAGTGATTGATGGCAGCGTCAAGCTGCTTCTGTTGCACCAAATGGTCCCCCCATCCTTCCTCAAGCCTCACAACCTCAGCTGGGAATGCCATCCGGGCCAACTCAACAGCTGCCAGAGACAAAGAAAAGAACCAAGCTCAGGCTTTCAGGGTTCAGGGCATAAAATGGAAAAAGAAAATGAGGGACAGGGGAGGATGGTGAGAAGTGGGAAGAATCGGGGAGAACTGTAGGCAGAGTCAACCCAAAGAAGGGAAGGAGTACATATATGTGCTTCATAGAAAGCATAAATAAGCAGACATATATATACATACATACATACATACATATATATACGTACGTACATACACATCTATACGAGCAGTTATAGAATAAGGGCACTATTACCTTTCATGAATGCATTGCCCTTACAGTAGCACTCAAGGGCCCTCTGTGGATTCCGGATCTTCTCAAATAAATCTCCTGCCTATTAACATATAAAATGTTAATACAGGGATTCAGTCTATGTGTTGGAAGTGACAGCATGAGGAATGAAGGATTCTGAGACTGGCACTCTGGTGATCCAAAATCTCATTCCAAATCTGGCATAGCCCAGGTATGTAATGAGGTGAGTCATTCAGCCTAAGTTCTACCTTGTGTAATATTTATTATCTATTATGCTGTCTCTCACTGGATTATGACAATACATGGGGTAATACTGATGAAAGTAGATGTAGCTGGTGGTGTGCTAGACAGTGTTGGGCCTAGAGTTAGGATGATCTGAGTTCAAATCTAGCCTCAGACACTTACTAGCTAGTTAAACGTGACTTCTGTTTAACCATCTCCATTTTCTCGACTATAAAATAGGGCTAATAACAGTATCTATTGTGAGGCTCGACTGAGATAATATTTGTAATTAGATTAATACACTATTTAGCACAGAGCAGGCAACTTATCACTTATTATTGTCATTACTGGGAACATTGAAGATGCAATAACAAAGCTATTATTGTTGTAAAAAAAATTACCTCTCCCATTGCAAACATCAGGATAGAGAGTAAAAGAATCAAGTCAAGGACTTAGGCTCTCTAGCATGGAGCTCTTCTTTGGTGAGTATAGGGGTATTGGGCCCCAGAAACAGAGGGTTTTTTAGGGTTTTTTTTTTTTGAGGGAGGAAGGCAAAGCAATTGGGGTTAAGTGACTTGCCCAAGGTCACACAGCTAGTAAGGAACCTAGTGTTAATTAAAGACTATGGTGTGGTCAGGGAAACAGGGACTTGGAATTTTATCTTACCCTCTCAAACAATTCTCCCTTGATAAGGGCCGAAGTGATGTGTTCCACTAGTTCAGTGTTGGCCAGCAATTCCTCTCGAGCCAGAATCAACCGAGCAGCTTTGGCAGGGAGTCCAGCCTTAAGGTAAAGGCTGATGGCAGCCAGCCCATCTCCCTGGTTTTCCTGTAATTCACCTGCCCTTTCTTCCTGCTGTGTATCCATCAGCCATTGATAATAACCCCGGCGTAGCTTCTCCAGGGCAGGGTGACCCTACATGTAAAAGGGAGAAATTATGAAAGTTGGTATATGTTTCTACCCTGAGGATCTGAGATGCTCCGGATCGCTACCAATCTCATTAGGTTCAACCACACCCCTGCTTTCTGGTCTTATTTACAAAAGGAAGGAAATTTCTGAAGTGAGTTGAGAAGGGAAATTCACTTCTGAAGAGTTGTGGGAAGAGCAACCTATACCTTGGCCTCAGCCACAGCGATGCATTCATCCCAGCGGTGCAGTTCTTGATACATAGCCATAGCTTCCTCAACAGCATTCTGAGAGATGAGAGGGAAAGGAAATGGGAATATGAAGAAGGTATGAGGATCCCCAACCAATAACCTGGCCCTCTTCAGCTGGTTTGTTCCAAGAGTTGTCCCAAGCACTGGGGATTCACTTAGACTTTCTATCACACACATTTACAAAGCCAGCATTAACCACACAACATTCTCCCCAAATTCATCACTCTTTCCAACCTTTGGGTAAAAGCAGTTTGCATCTGTTGCCTTTCATTCTCTACCACTGTTCCTCACCATATGTGAGTTTTCCTCCCATCTCTTTAGATTACTTATCCATATCTATGCAAACCCACCCTATTACCTGTTCCAGAAAGATCATTTCTGCCAATTTGTAGTTCTTCTCCAGCATGGCCAGACGTGCTCGGACCTGATAGAAGTCAGTTCCTTCCCCACCCTGCCAAAGAAAATAGCGACTCTAACCACAGGTGTGTGCAAAGAGGAAGCATGGAAGAGGAAGGAGAATGTAAGTGGATGGCAAGTAGAAGGGCTTGGACACTAAGGGATCAGGGTACTGAAAATTATGAAAACTCTGAGGCTTAAAGGCCAAGAGGATTGAGGAGCTATCCCAAATTAACTGGTTGTGTCTTAGTGAGGGGGTGGTAAAAAGTAAAGAGATGACCAGAAAACTACAAATCACAAAGTTAAAAAATTGAGGAATCACAGTTTGAGAGACTGAAAGGAACAGAAAGCCGATACTTACATACTCTCTGGATACTTGGTCTGCAATCTCATTGGTCTCGTGTAGAAACCGAGCTTTTGCTACATGGCCCAAAGCAGAGAAGCATCTAGAAGAAGGGGGAGCATGGCAAGGTATAAACATCTGGGTAGGGTGAGAATAATACATTATGATCAGGTAGGATTTATATCAGAAAATGCAGGGATGGTTCAATATTAGGAAAACTAGTAACATTATTGATCCTATCAACAACAAAACTAACAGAAATCACATGATTATCTTAATAGATGCATAAAAAGCTTTTGACAAAATACAACACCCATTCCTATTGAAAACACTGGAGAACATAGGAATAAATGGAACTTTCCATAAAATAATAAGCAGTATCTACCTAAAACCTTCAGCAAGCATTATATGAATGGGGATAAGCTAGATGCATTTCCAATAGTATGGTACTAGAAATGTTAGCTGTAACAATAAGAAGAAAAAGAAATTGAAGGAATAAGAAGGCAAAGAAGAAACTAAGTTATCACTCTTTGCAGGTGATATGATGATATACGTAGAGAATCCCAAAGAATCAAGTAAAAAACTGCTTGAAATAATAAACAACTTTGGCAAAGTTGCAGGTTACAAAATAAAACCACACAAATCTTCTGCATTTCTATATATTACTAACAAAGCCCAACAGCAAGAGTTAGAAAGAGAAATCCCATTTAAAGCTATGGTAGACACTATAAAATATTTGGGAGTTAACGTGCCAAAACAAAACCAGGGACTATATGAACACAATTACAAAACACTTTTGACATAAATAAAGTCAGATCTAAGTAAGTGGAAAAACATCAGTTGCTTGTGGTTAGAGTATAATAAAAATGACAATTCTACCTAAATTAATTTACTTATTAGTGCCATACCAATAAAATTATCAGATAATTATTTTGTAGAGCTAGAAAAAATGTCAAAATTCATCTGGAAGAACAAAAGGTCCAGAATGTCAAGGGAACTAATGAAAAGAAATGCTAGGGAAGGTGGCCTAGCTCTACCAAATCTTAAATTAAATCTTAAATTAAAAAAAGCAGCAATTATCAAAACCACTTGGTACTGGCTAAGAAACAGAAGGGTAGACTAGTGGAATAGGTTAGGTACTCAAGACACAGTAGTCAATGAATTTAGTAATCTACTGTTTGATAAACCCATAGACCCCAGCTTCTGGGATAAGAACTCACTGTTTGACATAAATTGCTGGGAAAATTGGATAACAGTATGGTGGAAACTAGGCATAGATCTTTGCCTCACACCGTAAACAAGAATAAAGTCCAGATGGGTACATGATCCAGGTATAAAGATTGGTACTATAAACAGATTAGTGGCATAAGGAATAGTGTATTTATCAGATTTATGGAGAAGGGAAGAATTTTTGACTAAAAAAGAGATTGAAAACATTATGAAGTGCAAAATGGATAATTTTGTTACATTAAATTGAAAAGTTTTTGTACAAACAAACCCAAGGCAACCAAGATCTGGAGGGAAGCAGAAAACTGGGAAAGAATTTTTGCAACTAGTACGTCTGGTAAAGGCCTCATTTCTAAAATATATAGAGAACTGAGTCAAATGTACAAGAATACAAGACATTCCCCAATTGATCAATGGTCAAAGGATAGGAACAGGCAGTTTTCAGAGGAAGAAATCAAAACTATTTATAGTCATAGGAAAAAATGCTCTAAATCATTATTGATTAGAGACGCAAATCAAAACAACTCTGAGACACCACCTCACGTCCATCAGATTGGCCAACATGGTAAACGCTGGAGAGGAGGTGGGAGAGCTGGAGCACTAATGCATTGTGGGTGGCGCTGTGAGCTGATCCGGCCACTCTGGAGAGTGATTTGGAACGATGCCCAAAGGGCTACAAAAGTGTGCGTACCCTTTGACCCAGCAATATCGCTTCTAGGACTGTATCCCCAAGAGATCATAAAAATGGGAAAGAGTCCCATATGTACACAAATATTTATACAGCTCTCTTTGTGGTGGCCAAGAACTGGAAATCAAGGAGATGCCCATCAATTGGGGAATGGCTGAATAAATTGTGGTATATGAAGGTAATGGAGTACTGTTGTGCTATAAGAAATGATGAACAGGAAGACTTCAGAGAGGCCTGGAAGCACTTATAAGATCTGATGCTGAGTGAAAGGAGCAGAACCAGGAGGACTTTATAAACAGCAACAACCACAAGGTGTGAGGACTTTTTCTGGTAGACTTAGAACTTCATTGCAATGCAAGGACCTAAAATACTCCCAATGGTCTCTTAAGGCAAAATGTCTTCTACATCCAGAGAAAGAACTGTGGAATTCAATCGCAGAATGTAGCAGATCGTTTTCTTCTGTATTATGTTTTGGTTTACTTTATGGTTTCTCCCATTCATTTTAATTCTTCTAGGCAATATGGCTAAGGTGAAAATGTATTTAATTGGAATGTGTTTGTGGAACCTATATAAAATTGTATGTCGCCTCAGGGAAGGAGGGGGAACAAATCTCAGTTACATGGAAGTGACTGTAGAAGGCTGCCAACAAATAAAATAACAATGATGATGATAAAAAAGAAAGTCTGGGTGGGGACGACAAAGGCTGGACGGCCAGGGAACAACTAGGACTGCAGACATGTAAGAGCAGGTGTGGTTCCTACCCTCAAGAAATCCTGGCAGGTGATGCACCAAGAGAAGACTTGCAGGAAGGACCCAGGAAGGCAGGATCGCAGCATGGTTGTATCTACTTTGGCCACCTACCTTCCCAGATCGCAAAACTTTCAGTGTCTCAGTCCAACCCTCTGGCTTACCTTTCTGCAATATGTAGCTGTCTCACTTCCAGGGCCAATTTGCTTAATGTTTTCCACATTGCCTCTGTTTCTGGGGTCATTTCCAGAGTCTCCAAGAATGCAGCTGCTCTAAAAGTGGCATGAGGAATGACCACAGGATTAGAAAACACAGGACACTGGAATATCAGAGCAGGGAAACTGGCCCTGAAGGCCCCCTCCCCGCTCCCTGAGCCACTCTCCCTCGGGGTTAGTAGTACCCAAACCAGGCTCTTCTTTCTACTCTAGTTTTAACCCCTGCCTCCCTGTGTCCTTACCCATCCCCTCACCGGGTGTAGTTGCCGTCATCAATGGCGGTCCCAAATTCGATAAGCCCTTCATCCAGTGTATAGGCAACAGTCGTCACACCTTCGGTCACCATCACCTCTGTCTTTCCCCCACCCCGTTCCAGACTCACGACATCACCCTGTGGATTCCCCCCCAGCCAGGTTCTAGATTAGTATCTCTTTTTTGGATTAATCTCCTATTAAGAGACTAGGCCCATCCTTGTCCACTCCCATTTTCTTTCATTCTTGGGGAAATTATACAGTAATATGATTTTTCTGGGTCCTATCCTGAGATACAGCATTTCAGCATCTATTATGTGCTGTTAATTCCATGAGCTAAAGTGGGATTCAATAGGCTAAACTGCCCTGATGCCTAACGGTAATAGTGCCAATCAGCTCTACTAGATTTCAAGGCATTCCTGGTCTGCTACTCTTAAACATGTTGGTGGCTCCAAGATCACCCTGAAAGTATAAGTCAGGATATTCTCTACTTTGCACACCTCAGCTAATCTAGAATTCTTCCAAGATTTCCAATTAGAGGCAGTGCTGAGGGAAAAGGGATCTGAGATAGCCTGGACCAAACCAGGATTCCACCAAATGCATTAGCATATGTACAGAGGTAGATCTAGATAAAATTTACCTAGGTGGGATTCTTCTAAACTACAAGCAGACTCTCCAAACTGGCTTTACTTCAGTCTAAGGAGCACACTGCAGTGGCCTTGTAGTGTGGCACAGACTACTACTATTTGCATCAAACCAATGACCTTTTATGCTCCCAAGGCTCTCTCTATACTTAAGCTGAAAGTCATGAAAATGATAACTAATGTGTGCCACAATCTGAACGAACAGAATACAAGGTTGTCCCTGTCAGGCCCCACCATACCCTAATAGGAGACATGGTGACCCTCTCAGGTGCCTCAATATTGTACCACACACACAAGCTGTTCCGGTTCTGAGCTACCAGCACATCGCTTCCTGGCACCCACTGCACATAGGAGCAGAAATTCAGGATCATTGTCTTGGAGCTGCTTTCAATATCATACAAGTGCAACTGAGGAAAGGATGGGTAGAGGAGAGATAATCAGTAAGAGATACAGTGAGGGTCTCCCCTTGTGAGAACAGTAGCTAGTAAATAATTGAAGATTTTTTTTGGTGAACATATGATTCTCAGAGGCAAAGGTGTATCTAGTCAGGTATATACTAACCCTCAAACCCCGCAAGCTATATCCCTTTTAGTCCATTCAGATCTGAAATATTCTGGTTTTAGAAAACAAGGGGGCCAGAAAGGCATGCAGTGTAAATGCCCTTTGATACAGCACAGGCCTCTTATGACCACTGACCCATTCTATGTGAGCTCATACTGACAACAGGCCAGATTGACACTTCCAGATCAGTCCCAGAAACCTGATGGCTCTAGATTCGCAAGTTCTGAGCTCTAGGCCGAGAGATATATCAAAAGGTCTGACCTTTATTATTTGTCTTCACTTAACTGAAAAGTTATCATACTGTTTCTTTGCCTCTATGTAGAACTCTGACATTATGATATTGTGGGGCACTAAGAGTCATCAGAATAATCTTTAGGATGTGAGTTCATGAATTATGAGGGAATAAAAGGGGAACTGTCTTAATAGCTACTTTCACTACTATATCAATGCTGGGGCAAGGGAATGTGAAAATAAGTTAGGCAAAGAGATTAGGACTTACAAGGGTTGGGAGTTCCTAAATGACAAAAATCTTAAGAGAGCTGGTATGCACCAATGACTGACCTTCCCACACCTCACTACAATGATGGCATCATTCAGCAATCTGTGCCAGCCATTCCTGAACCATCCATCAGTAAGTGGTTAGTATACAGAAGAAGCAAGAAGTAGTGATCCTCAGGTAATGGCAATAGCAACAGTGGCAGCAATTCAATGACCTTGCCTGCCTTTCTAGACTCCTTCATTCAAGTACTATTAACAACATATGCATCATGCCCCCTATAAACTGTTCCTGTGGTTACTGCCAAAGTGAACAGTGCTAGATCCTAGCATCTTACACGAAGTTTCCTGTCCCTGAAGAGCAATTTGTGTCCAGTCTCATTGAGTTCCAACCAGTCCACACGGCTGTCATGGCTGATGGTACCAATGTTGTAGCCACCAACCAAGTCCACTGCAGAATGGAGAAGAAGGGTCATGAAGAGCTTAGTGATGCCACAGTACCAACCACCAAGTACTAAGACAGTTAGGAAAAGACTTCAAAGGCCTAAGGTAGGCCTCAGGAATTTTGCACTGTCCCAAAGTATATCATATGGTGATGTGACATTATTTGGTTAAGATGCTTAACATGTTGACTCTGTTCTGGAATTTTAGGAGTTGAATTCAGGTCTTTAGTGAACTCAAAGCACCCAGACTAGTCTAAAGAATATAAATCTTATCTAGGATTCTTGGAGGGTTAGAGAAACAGAGAATTTTTTGTACATCTGGCCTCACTCAGAACTCTAAATTAGAACAGGGACAACAGGAGCTCAAAAGAGATCACTCAGCTTGAACACACCCCAGACAAGACAGAGGGTGACTATAACTTCAAATGTATTGGAAGATCTCATTGAGACAAACCTAACAGAAATCTCAGGGACATAATCTTAACTTAGTATTCACCTCACTGATAGATGATTTATAAATGAAATGTTCCTCAAGTTTATTTTCATATGAAACATTTGCGAAGCTTAATTGCATTTTTGTTATATGAAAACTCAGGGAAGAACTAGACAGATGTAGGGAAGAAGGGAGAAAAACAGTAGAACAAGAAAAAACAGGTGGGATCATTTATGAGTTGTATAATCACTGGCAATCATTTGGCCTCAATGGCCTAAGACTAAGGTCTCTTCATTTGTAAGTTGAGCTTAGTAAGACTTCCACTGTATCCCTCATGGGGTTGTTGTATAAGAAGCACTTACACACTTTACAGTAAAACATGAGATAGTTTTGCTTTAGTGCAGCTAATACAATTATATTTGATTGCCCCATCCAGGAAAAAACAGAGGTGCGCTATCTTACAACAGGAGAAGCAATGAGACAATGGCAAAAATCGACCCTGATAGTCCCAGAAGAAAACTAGGGACCTGCCCAGACATAATGCAGAGAAAATACAATAATCCCTCATCTCTCGCCATTTCCCTTTACATCCATTTGTAAGAATTCTATGGTCCTTCTTCCTCAGGATGAATCGAATGCTGGGTTCTTTAGTCCCAGGATATGCAATTAAGTTTTGTCATTCTGACTGCATTCAAAGCTCTCAGAGCTTTGATATGTGAAATTAGAGGGGGGGACTAAATGATTTATAAGGCTCATCCAGCTCTAACGATCACTCAAAACTAGATCTGTGAAACAGGCTACCTTGGGAGGTGGTGCACTTGAGGTCCTCAGGCAAAAGCCAGAGGAGCATTTGTCCAGTATGTTGTGGAGGGAAGGATAGGTTAGATTAGATGTCCCTTCCAACTCTAAAATTCAGTGATTCTGTGAAACCTTAGCTAAAGATAAATTGATGGCATGGAGCATGAGTGTGGTCAATCAGCGTTTGGAGGTGATCAGGTAGGCCATGGCATTTAAGTCAGGCAAAGAGCTTTTCAGAGTTGTTAAGACTCCCTCACTCAAATCAAAGTCAAGTGCAAGTCATGTCCTTATTTTGATGTCATGATCCTCTTTGAGAATAAAGGGCAAACACAAGATTCCCTCAATAGAGTCTTTAATTACGCTACTTCTTAGATACCATTAATTCCTGACTTTTATTAAATATTTAGGCTAAAGACCAATTAATGATTAATTGAGACAAAAGGACTAAAAAATAATAAAGTATCCTTCCTATACTTTACTTGAAGGCAACTAGGTGGTCCAGCAGATAGAATGCTGGGCCAGGAGTCAAGGAAAACTCATTTTTGTGAGTTCAAATCTGGCCTCAGATACTTCCTAGCTCTGCAATCCTGGGTAAGTCACTTAACCCTGTTTTCCCCATTTTCCTCATCTGTAAAATGAGCTAAAGAAGGAAATAGCAAACCACTCCAGTATCTTTGCAAAAAAACAAAACAAAACAACAACAAAAACTCAACAAAGAAAAAAACCAAACCCTAAATGGGATAATGAAGAGTTGAATAAAACTGAACAACACATTTTACTAAAGGGGGGAGGGGCAGAGTTGGTTTTAGACTTGTGATTTCATTAATGTAGGGAAATTACTAGTGAAGAAGCTCTCTCTAAGAATGTAGATGGGTACCTTTCAGCAACTTATATTGTAACCTAAATTGCTTCAAGTCACTGAGAGGTTAAAGTGACAACCAATATGGATCAAAGGTTGATCTTTGAATCCAAGTCTTCCTGACTCTAGGTTGGTTCCCTATCCATCACATCATAATGCCTGAGATATTGATGTGTGTAAGTAAACAAGACATTAGAATAGACTATGCTAATAAGAATAATTCACACTGATTAAGTATTTGAAGGTTTGCAAGATAAACAATGCCAAGTATTATTGTCCTTATTTTACAGATAAGGACATTGGGGCCCCGAGCAGGTAAGTATAATGTAGGTGCACAGTATGTCCATTTGAATTGTGTAATGCTCTTACCGATTGCAATGGTCTTAATGTCTATGAGATATGCCAGCTTCTTGTTCTCTTCCATTCCCCGCTGACGTCTCTCGTTGATACGGACACTTCAAGAAAAGTATTAGGGTACAAACAAGGTTTAAGTTCTTGGCATCTTGATGCTGATTTTTCTTTTTGGCTCAGACCTGTGATTTCATTGGGTAGCGAGCTTCACGTGAGGAACTCCCTTCACAATGAAGATCTATACCTTTTCAGCAACATATAATCAAATGGAATTACCTGGGACACTGAGAAGTTAAGTAACTTGCCCAGAATCACAAAGCCAATATGTATCCGATTGAGAACAACTTGAACTACAGTCCTTTTCACTCCAAGGTCAGCTCTTTAACCAAAACCCCAAATGCTCTCTACCTCTGTCTAAGTTTTTGAAGGGGGAATATGTCTGGGTGTTGGTCTCACTGGAGGGGATGAGAGTCACAAGTCAAAGTGAGAGGCATCTGTGAAAAGGTGGGATCTCTGGGTTTTACCTGATGAGGTGGGGGTTCATGAACTCAGTGCGCACAGAGCCCAGGATGTCATTATTCCCATATTCCACCAGAGTCAGTTCCCCAGCATTGAAAATCATGCAGACCTGGAAAAGAGTGATACTAACATATTAACCAAGATTTCATTTCATAAAGGAAAAAAACAGTGACGTGTAGCATCTTAGAATACTGATTCTTGTACTGAGAAGCTCACAATTTTCTTTTGGCTTCACTCCTCTACTTAATCAGCACTCTCTCCTACCATTATCTTCTCTATCCACTGCCAGGTCTCTTGAGTAGGAAGTGAGAGACTAGAAAAGACTGGGATAGTCAAGGGATTGGTAAACCAAGTGGTCCATAAATTCAGCTCCACTTACATTCTCATTTTCAAAGAAATACTTCTCATTGCCTCCAGATCCCTGCCAAGCCACCTGCAAAAGGGGAAGATAAGAAGACTAATCAAGATACAAATCCAAGAGGCTTGGGGTAGGAGGAAGTGTGAAGGAAAAAATGACAGAAGAGAATCAGAAGGAGACTGACAGTGGGCTCTAGTGACAGATCTTCTAGTTCTCTTGGTTTCCCTCTCTTCTACCCTCCACCATGTCTTCAAGGAATCCAAATATAGCAACAATATCTGCTTTTCAGGGATCTCTGTCCAAACCCTGAGCCTTTTGGGTCCCTGTGCCAGACCATTAACAATGAAATGATTAAAACCAGATCACTTAGAATCAAAATATCTATGGCGCCTAAAGACTTTTCCCCATCTCCTATTCCTCAGGCATTCTGAGGAATGGATTCCTATTCCATCTAAGATAGCCCCACAACTTCTACATCCTTGGTCCGTACCTCACTGAGCCGATTGGTATTCAGGTCCCCTAGCAGCAGTGTGTCAGAGGTATGGGCCACCAGATATCTCTCCTTGCCCAAAATCTTCACCTCCTCTACCTCATATCCATAGTGAGACTTGAGGACCACACGAGTGCCTGATGAAAGATTCTTCACAATCACCTGGATAGAAAGCAATACACAGAGAACCACTACACAGAATGTTAAGAGCTAAAGAGACCTTAAGAGATTATCTAGTTTAACTCCCTCATTTTATGGACAGGGAAGGCCCATAGGGACAAAGTGAGTTAGTTAAGATCACACAGAAACTAGGCAGGAGAGCTGAAATTTGAACCCTGATTTTGTATCAGTTTTAGTTTGGTATTCTTCCCATGATACCATACCACCTTTCTCTTAAACATTTCATCTTAGGAGAAGAGTCAGCATCCTGAACCTTATCCATCTTCTCACTTATCCTGGTTTTTCCATAAGCACAGGTCAGAGGCTGGCATCAATTTAATGGGGAATTGGGAATAATGTGGTAGAGGAGAATGTGAAGGGAGCAAAGGGCTGATAGCCCGACATAACAACTTGCATAAATATCACCTCATGCCTAGACTGCTGCTGGTGGGTCTGCCTGCCACAAGTCTTTCCCCACTCCAATTTATCCTCCACTCAACTGTCGAGGTGATTTTCTTAAAGCACATGTCTGACCATGTCACCCCCACTATTCATTAAATTCTAGTGGCTCCCTATTGCCACCAGAATCAAATAAAAATCTTTTGGCATTAAACCTATAACCTGCCCCTCCCTTCCCCCAGTTCTCTTTTTTAGTCTTCTTACATCCTGCTCACATACTCTTTGATCCAGTAACACTGACTTCCTTGCTGTTGCTAGAACAAGGCATTCCATCTCTCAACTCTAGACCCCCATGCCTGGAATATTCTCCCTTCCAATCTCTCACTCCTGGCTTTCCTGGTTTCCTTCAAATCCCATAAAAAAATCACACTTTCTACAGGAAATCTTTTATAATCCCTCATAATTCTGGTGCCTTGTTTCTTGATTATCTCCAGTTTTTGTAGTAGGAAAGAACTGGTTAGAGAAGTAATGTAGCATGGTAGATAGAAAGCTAGTCATGCAATCAGGGAGATCTCTTCCACATGCTGACTGTGAGATGCTAGACTAATGACCTGACCTCTAAGTACCCTGGGTAACACTCTAAGGGGTATTACTGCATTAGTAGAGGAAGTCTGCCGCACAATGCAGAGCACTACACCAATTAAATCACAGGTTGGCAAAAAGCAAAACAACAACAAAAACCAATAACAAAAAACTCAACCCAACAACAACAACAAAACAAAATAAAAACCTGGAAAGAAAATGCCTACTAACTGGGGAATGGCTAAACAAAATATAGTATAAGAATGTATAAGAAATGGAGATTATAAAGTGCTTGGGGAAACATGGGGAAACTTCTATGAACTGATGCAGAATATGGTAAGCAGAACCAGAAAAACATGACTGTAATAATATAAATGAATAAGCAAAAAAGCCCCAAAACAATTGAGTGGTGGGTAATAATGAACAAGCCTGACTCTACAGAAGACTTGAGCAAATTCACCTTTCTCCTTTTTTTACATAGGTGGGGGACTTTGAATATGGGATATTACACATACCATCAGATAAAGTTGATGTGTGGGTTAGTTTTGCTAAACTTTTTTGCGTTAATTTTTTGATATTAGGGATAGCTCAATGGATAAGGAAGGGAGAATATATTTGGAAATGAAGCCGACAGCCCAGAGGTTGCTGAGGGTGGCAGAGAGCATGGAACCTGTAGCTCTTCTTAAGCTCAAGGCTTGCTGGCTTGCTTGCTTATCTACGTGTCCCTAGGAGAAACAGAGTTAAGAGCCTGGAGATTCTGCCTAGTCTTGGGCCTTGGCACTCTTTCAGCCCTTCTGACAGCTGTGGGAGAGACTAACTAACAGGTGAGCCCCTCCCAGGGAATCAAGGCCTGCCTGACTGCTTTTGTGTCCCCTGGAAGGGATTATCTTAAGGTTCTGTTTGGTCCTGGACCAGCTAAGGGAACTGCTGAGCCTAGGTCCAGGACCTGCCCTTGGGCTCTGGACATGCCCCAGGCTCAAGAAATGATATACCACTCTCACCACAGGTTGGACACTGGCTTTTAACCTGAAATCAGCCTCTAGTCCTCATGGCTTTCATGAACTAGATTAGTCAAAGGAAGTAAAGGCTAGTAAGGGAAGGGCCCTCCCCTAAGGTGATAGGGCAGCCCTATCTGTTGGAGGTGAGGAAAAGGAAAGAGTCTGGCTGGAAAAAAAGAAATAAGATCTAGAGTTTCTGCCTGGTCCTAGGCCTTGGCCCTCTTACCCTGGGTCTGATAGAATGAGAGTTTGGACCCTGAACTACCCTTTCTTTGGGCTCAGGATTATTCATGCCTATCTCTCTGGATTCTTGGCTCCTTGTCCTCTGTACTTCTGCTCTTTGGCTTACTTTGGCCCACTTACCTTGGCCAGAGGCACTGTATAAGGAAGAATTAAGTCCCTCCCCAATCTCCCATTCCTTATTCCTCTCTCCTAACTTGAGTCTCTTCACCCACAAGGAAAAGGAATCAATCCCAATGAATCTTAGTGCAGGTTTCATCTCAGGATTGTTATGAAGAAAAAATGAGATAGGTAATATTTATAAAATACTTTACAAACCTTAAAGTACTATATAAATTTTAGCTACTTATAAATTAACTATCATAAAAAGGAAGATAATCATTAAAATAAGATTTAAAAGGCATTATGGTTCAATTTATAGAGAATTGGCCTTAGAGTCAGGAAGTCCTAGTTCCAAATCCTGCCTTTGACACATACTGGCTGTGTGGCCCTGGGCAAGTATCTTAACTTCTTAGTGACCCAGGCTTACTAAGTTGTAGAACAGGTACTTACCTGCATGGATAGGGAATTTCCTTACCAGAAATTCACAATACTAATGAAATCACAAGTCTAGTCCAAAAAAGAGATTTTAAAAATGAGCAAACTCTGTTGCAACATGGTAGAGTGCAAGCAGAGCTGGATTGTCAGGGGACCTAACATTTGAGTCCCAGCGTTGTGGCCATGGGCATTTCATTTAAGTCTGTGTCCTCATCCTAATAAGGAGATAATACTTGCACTATTTTTCTTATAGAGGTGTGAGAGAAATGCTTATAAACTTTAAAGTAGCATGTACATGTGAGTTATTCTTCTTCCCTAAATCGGTTCACAGTCAAGAAAATTTCAGATTAGAAAAGGACTGAGAATCAGTTGCTAGAGCCCAGTTTAAAAGATCTAATGTCCGCCAATCTCTTCCCTAAAAAGCAGCAAGTGTTGTGGCTTGAATGAAGGGAAGTACCCTGATGGGGCCTGCTCTTCACTGAAGCTCTGCCTGCAGTGTGATGAAAATAGTTATCCTTGGATAGAATAATGATATACCCGTGGGGCAAAGGAAATAGTACAAAGCTGAGTAACTTGTGGCAAAGCCTGGATATGTGGACTATGTCCTACTTACCTGACTGGGTCCTACATATGTCAACTCAAATTTGTTCTTGTAAATACTTCTTCGGAGGCAGCAGTCAAACTGTTCTACACCACCACACAATGTACCCTATAAGAAAAAAATAGCAGCCACTATAAAGTGTTGAGGCAGAATTATTAACTAGGGAGGAGCATCTAGAAACACAGAAATATATGGAAGAAGCCGGCAGTAAGCACTACAAAAACAAAAGATGGCAGAAGGAGGGCATCACAAAGTGGTGAAGCTCCAGATCTTTATACACATCTTTCTGCATCCTCCCAGTGACCTCTAAACAGAGAAGATTTAATTTCTTCTCCCTACTTCTCATCCTGGTCTGGTAGAAAGGGGCCAAAACAAGTTAGAACTGCTGGTGGGGTCACGCAAACATCCTTAGGGAAAGAGAGTTTTTCTATGAAAGGGAAAAGGGGGTCCTACGTAAACATACTGCACAAAGTCGTGAACCATCCCGCTTCCAGGCTAAGGCAGTGACTGTGTATAGGTTGGCAATCTCTTTGGGCTTTGCCTCTTCCCAGATGCTTCTTCGAGGGCTCCAGTTCAGCACCCGAAGCCTAGGGATTTAAGGACACAGAGCATATGGCTTGTAGAAGGTATGGAGGCTTAAGCAGAGGGGTGTAGAGGAAAAAGAAAGAGTAGGGGTATGATACTGATGGGAAAAATGTTTTCCCTTCAATGGTGAGGGAAAAGATCAATAAGAGAGACTGAGGAGAGAAATCTAGTGGAGAGAGAGCAAAGATTTTAAGGTGACTTGAGAAGGAGACAAAAAGGGTGATGGTTAGAGAAACTGTGGGGAGAAAGATAAGGCTAAGAAGAGTAGTGATGAGGTAAGCTCTTAAAGATAGGGAAATGGGCAAAAGCTGGAGAATAGGAAGATGGAAGAAGTCATTTAGAAAAGAGATACAAAGGGATGAAAAAAGACAGAAATATAGAAAAGACAAAAATAGGAAGTTTGAGGCCAAGGAGATTAAAGAGAAAAGAATGAGAAGAGACCACAAGGAAGACTAGAGGAAGATGGGACAAGATTGGGAAGGTTTCCAATGTTTTGGCTGACTGTTCAACCATTTTCCTGTCCCACCTGTCATAACTTCCCAATACAACAGCTTGGCCTCCAGGACTGGCTGCAGCTGTGGTGAACTCACGCTCCTGAGGGTCACGGCTATAATCAAAAGTTTGCAATATGTGGCCTTCTTTTCCATAAGCAACAATTCTTCGGTCACAGCCAGCAGCCACAATGCTATTAGATGCCCAAGCCAAGGCATAGGGTGGACATGGATGACTGACCAATTTCCCCTAGAACAGGAATGGAAGAAGTCTGACAGGCAGCCACGTTGACCTTGTTTTCAAAAAAAAAAAAAAACGCTTCTTTTCACCACTTCCTTCACACTTACTTTGACCATGTTCTCACTACAGAAATGATTCTTTTAAAACAACAGAGATCCTACTTATATATACTAAATCTCCTTTAGAAAGACAACACAAACACACACACACAGACCAGTGTCCAAGAGGCAATTACCCCCAATATACACAATAACTAGTATGAAGTAGGCCTAGTCTTACAAACTGATACCAAATTATTACAAATTAGTTTGTAAACCCTACCAGTGAGACCACACACATTGATCAATATGCAATGACCAGACCCACAACCACACAATCCACTTTTCCCAGAGTCTTAATTTCATTCTAGCCTCAAGCACTCTTAAGATGCCATTCCCCAAAACCCCTCAACTTCTAGTATCCTTATGCCTACTTCTCCCAGGAATTCTTAGCCTTAGGATCTCCATCCCTCTCTCTCCTAAAATTCTAGCCTTCTTGACTTCCATGTTCACACATCTAAGTCTCCTGATCTTCTTCCTATGAAGCTCCAAGCCATTCCTAACCTTTACTCTCTAAACACTTTGATTTCTGAGGATCCCTTACCATACATACCTGTGATTCCCCAGAGCCCTCATCATCAAAGAAATATCGGACAATGGTACCATCAGCATGACCAGAAAGAATTCCTTTCCCAGAGCCACTGGAAAGTCAAGAGAAAAAGCAGATACTGGGAAAATAACGTAGTAACAATTGACATTTATAGAACATTTTAAAGATTTATAAAGCACTCTATCCATATCCATTATGTCATTTGAACTTAACAACAACCTTATAAGAGAGGTATAACATCAATTTTTATCCCCATTTACAAAGGAGAAAACAGTCTTGGGGATTACAGTTCATAAATGTCAGAGCTGGGATTCAAACCCAAGTCTTATCTGACTCCAGGTCCAAAGTATTTTTCCCCCATGACACTGCCTCTCCTAAGGCACTCATGATGGGATCATCAATCAAGTGCCCTTTTACTCTCAAGCCCTATGCCAACCTGGGGCTCCCTCCATCCCTCATACATAGCCCCTCAAAAGCCATCCATTCATCCACTCACTCCCAACATCTTTATGTCCCTCTCACCCCCAGCCATACTCTCCCTTACTTACTTTGATGTTAATGACACGACATAAGAATCTGTTCCATAAATGGTAGATGATTTATTGGTTTTAGTATTTGCTAAACGGACCTGAAAGAGAAAAGGAAACCGGATGAGCTCTTTCTTCACCTTGACCCCAAAAAAAGGCAGCAAAAAGAGACGAGACTCTGCACATGCTCAAGACTTAAAGGGAAAGTGAAGATTAAAATAGCCTAATTCCTATTCCCCTCCAGCAAAATTAAACTCATGTGTTAGGAATAAGAAAGCTTTTCTCAGTTCCACTGTCATTTAGTGTGAATAAGGTCAATCACCTCACCTTTATAAAATAAATACTAATACTATATAAAGATCTTATCCTAAGGGAGAAGAGAAGGGACCCTGTTGACAACCTCTTCTGTGTTTCTGTTACCTTCCCTTCAGCGAGTCCAAAAACAATGATGTACTCTGCAGGCCACTGTAAACAAGTAACAGCACTCTACAAGGAAGAAAAAGAAAAAAAAAGTTTTGTGGAATTAGCACTACTTATAACTATCAGAACCAATCAATATAGAAGCACCATCCTAGTCTTTTGCACAGAAAGACACAACTGAGCTCAGAAAGAGAAAGCAAAGGATGAGTAGAGAGACTACTACTTCATTGGCAATGGAAAGAATTAGCACCAGATGTCAGACTAAGGAACTCTTAGAGAGTCAGATATCCTTATAAAAATCTGTATTTCTAATGAAATCATCCTGAGGGAGTATAATACCTTACCGTCTGGATGAATTTGTTGCAGATCACTTTCTTGTCACCCCTGCTCCAAAAAGGAAAAAAAAAGGTATCAAAAGCAGAATCAATTTATTAAAATGAAATCTTAAGGGAAGTATCAAGAGAAGCCTTAGATAAGGAGTAGCAAGGGAAAATACCACTGAGATTCCACGGGAGAATTAGATGGAAGTGGTTGTGGCTTTGTGAACAATACCAAGCCTCAGTGACACCTGTCCATACCTCAGTTAGTAAGGAGAGATACAGTGTTGCTGCTTTGTTCATGTGACACTGACTCTCCTAGGAATGGGACTGGGAAAGCACAATGACAGAAGCACTAACGTCGTGGTAAAACATGGTAAATACCTCTGTATTTTGGACAGGTGTTAAGAGCTCATCCTTAGACCCTTTTCCCCAGTGTAATTTCCCTTTCACTTCTCATATCCTCCCAGCCACCCACTTTCTCTACCTCTAGCCTTACCAATCTTCGCCAATCTTGTATACATAGATGATATTGTCAGTCTGTCCTATGGCAATCTTAGTGGAGTCAGGAGAGAAAGCCATGCCCTTCACCACATAGCTCTTCCTACCATACTAAAGGAGAGACAAAGGAATACAAGCATATTAGGAGAAAGAATGAAAAAAAGGTTTATTTGATTGTATTGAAATTAAGGGCAACATGGGGGGAAAAGGGAAGTGGATGGAATAACAGAGTGATGTGTCATTTCTTGCTACTCATGACTAGAGAAAGTGCTAAAAAGTTTCCACTGTCCTCAGGACTCCTGGTAGAGGACAAGGCAGAAGTATTCTCTCTCTTCACCTTCATGTCAGCTGGTTTGGTGGAGAATTTATCTCTCCGTTCCCCATGCTCATCATACAGCAACACCACACGGTCCACTGTACAGACAGCAAATTTGGCGTTGTTCTGGGACCAAGCCATGCAGGTTACCTTTGCAGCCCCATCCTGTTGCGGGGGAGAAGTAAATTTTAAAAATTAAAAGGAAAATTTTACTTTAGCTTTGAGAAGTAATAGCATTCAAATATATAGACAAAAACATAAGAAAATAAGAAACATGAGCATGGAAAATGGACCAAATGATCTTGTATTTATTTTCTGTGTCTTTGTGACCATATATCCCCCCAGTAGAACATAAGGTATCTAAAAGCAGGTACTATCTCACTTCTGAATTTGTATTCCCAGCATTTAGCATAGTACCTAGCTCACAGAAGGCATTTACTAAATGCTTATTAACTTTTTTATACTTTTCCTACAGGCCTTCCCATTTTCACACTACAGTCTGCGTTCAAATTATCATTGTAAGGAATCTTATATCCACATATTGCTGCTCCCCACCTATTTAAAACTGGGTGTATGATTTCACTGGTATAGGAAACCCTCTCTGTTCATGCTATTCAACATGTTATCATGTGAAGAGTTGCCCGGCACTTAGATGTTAAGTGGCAAGGCCAGTATCTGTCAAGAGGTGGAACTTCTTGACTAAGAAACATGCTGCCCTCCATTTACCAAGCCAAATTCCTTTCCTTATCTCACTGCTTTTATCTTAACTGCTTTTATTTTGTTTTATTATTTTGTCACAGGACAATAACTGTGCACTGTTCTTAGTGGCTCTTGAGAGGGTCACTGGAACTCTGGATAGACTGCTGGACTTAGAATCAGGAAGACTTGGATACTTTACTAGCTGTATTACCTTGGGCAAATCACTTACCCTCTGAGCTTCAGGCAAAGAACTCTCTAAAGTGGTAACTTATAGATAGGTTGCTAATTACTCCAGTACAGAAAATTCCCACACCAGTCTTATCACAGGTCACTGACATTTTAGGGAACCAACACAATATCTTACATATACTAAATGCATAATAAGTATCTGCTGAATTAAACTGAGAATCCTGTAAATTATCTTTTACCAAATTATCTGCTTTGCCCTGTACCCAGAATTGGATGGGAAAAAAAGAGGAGTGCATTTGGGAAACCACATAGTACTTTCAGTAATTCCAAGCTGTTTGTTTTTGCAAAAGTCTATTTTTTTTTAACTTCAACATTTCTCCTGACGATGCTATATGACTGTAAATCATGAAACACCACCACAGGGTAATCAATAGGCTGAGTAGGAGGATAAGTTATAGCTTATTATGTTATTATTATCAGAGATGACTTGTATGCCATTGAAATCTTACTCTGAGGCCCCAAAGGGGTACGAAAATGATCCTGGGTTCTCAAAAGCTATGCAAAAGGGGTGCAAGCTCTCTTCAGAGTCTAACAAGCTAGAAAGTTGCCAAGCATAAGCCTGGTGATAAGGATGAATTGATATAACAAAGATGAGCTTGATGAATTCAAGTTACTTAGCCCAGCCCAGAGAGCCTTCTTTCAGTACCCTTGGATACTGAAGAATTGTCTGATATTATTGCTGACTCCTCATCAACAGATCTGAAAGATTATGAAAAACAGGAGAGATACCATAAGATTGGAAAAGAGCAAATGTCCTGATTCTCAGAAAGATGAGAGAACAAGTTATTTCCCACCTCCACCCTCTTGGCTGAGGACCTCATACTTCACTGAAAAAAAGTGAGAAGCTCCCTTTTCTCTTTTTCCTTTCATACCACTCAGGTATCTCCCCCCACTATCTCCTCCTTCCCTGTCCCCCATCTCACACGAAGAGATGATCCTTTCCTTGCCCAGGCAAACCCCTTCACATGCATTCCCTCCCATGTTCTATGGCAGATTGCCCAACTATTGCTCCAACTCCTTCTACTGTCTCTTTCCCTATTGCCTATATGGCTATATCTCCTCTATCTTTCAAAAAAACCAATCCCTTGACCATACCCTCCCTAGAAGCTATCATCCTATCTCTCTCTTTCCATTTCTATCTAAAATTCTTGAGAAAGCTGTCTACACTTGGAGTCTTCACTTTCCCTCCTCCTACTTGCTTCTAAAATCTGCAATCTGGCTTCCATTCTCCTTATTCAACTGTTTGAAACTTCCCTCCAAAGTTACCAATGATTTCTTAATAGCCAAATCTAACAAGCTTTTCTTAATCCTCACCCTTCCTGACTTCACTGCGATCTCTGACACTGTCCATTTTCCTCTTCTGGATACTCCCTAATCTCTAGATTTTTGTAACACTGCTTTCTTCTGGCTCTCTTTCCACTTGCCTGACTGCTCCTTCCAAGTCTTCTAAGCTGGATCTTCCTCCAGGTCACATCCACTACTGAGGATTTCCCCAAAGGCTTTGTCTTGGTCCCTCATTCCTTCTCCCTCTATACTATCTCATTAAGTGATCTTATCAGCTCCCATAGGCTCAATTAGGCAAATGTAATAGTTTCAGCCCAAATCCTTCTCTTGAGCTCTATAGCCTTACATCAGTGGTTTGCCTTCTGGACACAGCAATATATCACAAAAGCATCTCCAGAAGAGAACTCATTATCTTTCCTCCAAAACCTCTTCCCAACTTTACTATGACTGTAAATGGCATCTTACTTTTCCAGTCACCCAGGTTTACAAATTTGGTGTCATCGTCAACTCTGGAATATCCAATCTGCTGTCAAGTCTTGTCATTCTTACCTTCAAAATATCTCTGCACACACCTTCTTCCTTCCACTCCTAGCCACCATCCTAGTGCAGGCCCTCATTACCTCTTCCCTGGATTACTGCAATAGCCTTTCCACTGATCTCCCTATCTCACGTCTCTCCCCACTTCAATCCACCCTCCACTTAGCTTGCAAATTGATTTTCTTAAAGTGCAGATCTGACCATGTCACTGCTCCTATTCAATCAACTCTGGTGCCTCCCTTTTGCCTCACGATCAAATATAAAATCCTCTGTTTGTTACTTTTTATTCATCACACACAACACTCTGATTCCCAACTGTGACTTTTCACTGGTTGTCACTCATGCTTGGAACACTCTCCCTGTCGTACCTCTATTTCCTGACTTCATGGGCTTCCTTTAAGTTTCATCCCATCCTAAATCCCATTTTCTGTAGAAGGCCTTGCTCAGCACATTTCTCCTCCTCATTCCCCTACCCCTCCCCTTTCCCTCCCAAGTACATTTCCTCTAAGATTATATTCCATCTAATCTGTTTATGCCTTGTATTACATAGTTACATGCGCTTTTTATATGCTGTTTCCCTCCATGAGAATATTAGGTCCTTGAGGACAGGAATCATGTTCTCATAGTTCTTTCTATTCCCAAAACTTTGCACAGTGCCTGACAGGTAATAAGCCCCTAATACAGACTTTTTAACTAACTGTATGACTGAACAGTCTGCAAATATAGCCTATGAGCTTGATTTTGATTCCTGGGAAAATGTACAATGGATCATTAAAGAGACATCTAGAACAGTGAAGATCTAGATTTATACAGGAAGCAGCGAATACAAAGAGCCAGAAGCAAGGCTTCATCAAGAAAAGGGCTCATATTAGAATATAAGCCCTTATTTTCTTTTCTGACAAGATTACTCTACTAGTTAAATGAAGAAAATGCAGTGGATATAGTTTACCTAGATTTTGTGAACACTTTTGGTCATATATCATGCTATTTTTGTAGAAAGGATGGAAAGAAATGACATACAATCAGATGGATTTAGAACCAGTGAAATGGCTGGACTTAAACCAAAGGTAATGGTTCAAAGTCAATGTGACAAGAAGTCTCCAATGGAGTATTCCCAGGGATCTCTGCTTGGTCTTGTTTTGTTTAATATTTTTTATCAAAGCCCAAAAGTAAAAGCATAGATAGCAGAGGTATAAGATTTGCAGATGACCCAAAGCTGAGAGGGATATCTCTCAGCAACTATCTTGAGTGACAGAGTCAGGCTCTAAAAGATCTTAACAGGTTAGAACACTGGGTTGAATCTAGTAAAATGAAATTCTGAGACATTTTTGGGGGCAGAGTCAAGATGGTGGAACAGAAGAAGCATTCAGCTAATGTGTCCCAACATTCCCCTCCAAACAACTTTAAAATAACACTTCAAATCAAATTCTGGAATGGTAGCATCAACAAAAGATCAGGGTAAGACATTACTTCAGTCCAAGATCATTTAGGAGGTTGGAAGGAGAGATCTGTGATACGGGAATGAGGGCTGACCTGGATCATCAATGCCAGTAGTGGGACTGGATGGTGGTAACAGAAGCAGCAGCAGCTTTGAGAGTTCTCAAGTTTACCTCAATCAAGAGATGGTAAAGAGATTTGGTAACTGTCAGAAAGAGATTACAGGGGATCTCTGTCTAGGACTGGACACAGGACCAGATGCTAGTTGGCAGTTCCACTGCCTATACCTACTACTGGGTTACAGTTTGAGAGCAAAGAGTTGCACTTTTGGTCAAAAGGGAGCTCGGGCCCTGAGGAGCAGTACAACTTGTAATCCCAAGGGATTAGGGGCCTTGCCTGGATCAGGACAAGAGTGCAGACTAGGAGAGCACTGTCTCCACCTTTCCCCAGATCATACCATCTTAGAAGCATTGAACATTTCCAAGTCCTTAGAACTATTTCTGAAAACAGCAGCACAAAAAACCTGAAGTTAGGGAGAGTGACCCTCCTCCTCACCCCACACCAGGAACAGAGCCCAACTTTAACATAAAGTTCAAAGTAAAAAATAGGTTGGAAAAATAAGAAAATAACAAAGAGAGAGAGAGAGAGAGAGAGAGAGAGAGAATCTGACCATAAAAAGCTATTACGATAAGAGGTAAGATCAAGATGCAAACTCAGAAGATGACAATGATGTTAGTACAAGCAAAGCCTTAAAGAAAAATGTAAATTGGACACAAGCCCAAAAGAATTCTTGGAAGAACAAAAAAAAATTATTTTCCAAATCAAATAAGACCGTTACAGGAAAACTGAGGTAAAGAAATGAGAGTAATGGAAGAAAATTATGAAAAAAAAAATTAAAAGCTTGTTAAAAGAGCCACAACAAATACTGAAGAAAATAACACCTTAAAAAACAGAGGTACAAAAATTCACTGATGAAAATAACTGCTTAAAAAGCAAAATTGGAAAACTGGGAAAAGAGGGGGGCGGAGCCAAGATGGCGGAGTAGAAAGACTCACCTATGCTAGGTCCGAACCCACAGCCCATAGATTTCCTGTAAAAAGAACTCCTGACAAATCCTGGAATGGTGGAAGCTGCGCAGAAACACAGTGAAGGAGATTTCCGTTGCAGAGAGCCC